>CM042693.1:449312158-449912158 GCA_023614405.1 Avena insularis
TATATAGATGCTCAAGCTACTAAAGTGCTTTTACTTGTTGTGAGCAATGTAGTTATTTATTCAATCATGCCTTATCAGAGTGCTCATGAGATTTGGACAAAGCTTCAAGATAAATATGGTTTGTCCAACATTATTGAGGATGATTGTATTCCCTCCACCTCCGGCCGTGATGAGTTATCATCTTCTGCCACTTCACCAACATGTGATTTTTCACAAGGTAATGATATGGTGAGTGGTGATAGAAATTGAAATGTGGATAGTGAGCTTACTATTGGTAATCCATCTTCTCTATCTAGTTACAATGTTCTATCTTTGGACCTTAACACTTCTAGCACTCAAAACTCCTTACATTCTAGTGTTGATAGTCCTTGCATATCATGTAGAAATGACTTGAATAAATCTCATGATGATATGCTCGCTTTGTCTTGTTGCCATGATAAACATGCTTCTATTTACTCTAGTGCTTGTGTTGCTAACCATGTAGAGGAAACCACAGATTCTATGGATCAAGACAAGGTTTTGAATGGAGCTTCAAGTAAAATCTCATCATCACCTCCTTCCGGTTCTCACATATGCGTTATGGCTAAGGGAACAAAGGTAACCTCTTTGGATCCCATTGTATCTCATCATGTTGATGATGACGATGATGATGTTGTTTATGGTTGTGATGATGATAATGTTGATGGTAGTGATGATGATCATCATCTTGTTGATTATGATATTGCATCTATTCAAGAGATGGGAGAGATTGTCTTTCCCGCTCTTCATAAAAATAAAATTGCTTGCTATTGAGGGCAAGAAAATTATTGAGGAGCAATAAAATATCATATTTCAAAAGAATGACCATGAGCGTGAGTATGCTAATGAGATTGCTTATCTAAAGAGATCCCTTGAAGAAGAACAAACCACCAAGGAATCTCTTGAGGATACTTTTACTCTAGAATTATCTAGAGTAAAGGAAAACCATGATAGAGAACTCGAGGTGACAAATGTCTTCAAAACTAAAAATGATGATGGTCTATTCACCCCTCTAGGTGCTTTACAAAAGAATACGCTAATTTTATTCTGCCATTGTTAAGCCCATCTCGTAAAAGTTTTAAATCGCCTATTCACCCCCCTCTAGGCGACATCTGTGATCTTTCACTTACCATCAGTTCATCATCACCATCATGCATGCACCACCACCCACAGGCCCCAAGGAACCTTAGAACTAATACACATTTTAGTAGTTCTTGGAAAGGTAGGTCCTGAGCTGTAGGACCCTGTGCGGCTCATACATGCCAACAAAGTTGACACCATAGACCTTGTTGTAGAAGAGGAACCTGAGAGTCACCATGAGAGCCTCGTCGCAAAGACACCGATCTCCATGACTGCCTTGTAGAGGTCAGGATGCATGCTAGTAGGCTTGTTGTCCCTGATAGCATGTGCACGTCCCTGACGGCCGCGGTAATGTTGCTGAAGGCCTAGAGCTCATCATAGGACAGTGCACCCCTCTTCCTCTTACCAGCAGTAGGTGCAGGACATCATTAGGCTTGTTAGGTCCATCAATGATGATGGTCTAAACCTCCTAGGTTTCTGCTTCCTCTGGTGAAGTTGTACATGCATCGAGGGGTTCATTTGAGCCCATGGCAAACTTGCCGGTGGACAGCCCGAAGGAAAATATGGTTTGCATCTCACTATATTTGGCCATGGGCCTGTTGAGGAACTCGACATCCCATGGGTGATCCTAAGATTGGAACACAGATAGTGTGCTATCCGTAACATGGTATTTATAGTGCTCAACCTCCAAGATAATGGTGTATCTTTCCTCATCCCATTGAGCTATGCTGAGGTTTTTGAGCTTGCTCACTTGACCCACCTGACCCTCCACTTCCTCAGGTGGTCATACACTTGAGTTGATCTCACCTTAGCTCCACAGGGCTAAAATGAGCCTTCACAATGGCTCAGATGGACCTCCTTGAAGCCCTTGTCAGTCTGAATGCCACTCTTGATGAACTCGTACATCTCTCTAGGAAAAAGGTGGACTAGAAGGGCAACCACTTCATGCTTCCCTTTATCTGTGCATTCTACGCTGATTACACCATCCATGCATCCCACGCTTCCCGTCCCTTCACAATCTTGGAGGCAACCTTTGAAGTTACATTCTTCACAAGGATATGCACAGTTTCCTGTGATATGGTTCCAAGCTATGCATAATGATGCACTTGTAATTCCAAACCACCTCTGAATTCACAAGGCTCTCCGACATGGGATGAGAATCATCGACACATGAAGGGATCCGTGACTCACTAACTACAATCAGATAATGACTAAATTCATCGCATAACAAGTCCTACATTGACAATAACTAGATCTACATAGGACTATATCAAACTACAAGCACCACTATATATTTACAACAAGCTAGGGAAACATGACATGCTCATGTTCAACATAAAACTAGATCAACTATACTAAGATCTAACATTACAAGATTAGAGATACCTAACCAAGATGGAGGTGAGTCACAAGGACTCGTGGAACGGACCGCACATTCCTCTCCCTAACAACCGAGCCTCCTCCCACCTTGCCTCTTTGAGAGTCTCCTATGGTTCCTAAGCCCTCTCGGGCGGCTCCACAACTTGTGGAGAAGGAAGAGGAGGTGCTCAACATGTTACTGCTAGTATTAGGTTTAGGTATGGTTTCTTGCCAATTGTTTGGAGCTGGGCGACGAATCAGTGCGACTGGACCCGAAGCTGTCTAGGGTTCTTCTTGCATGTGCTACTTTGTTCTCCGTCTTTCCATGGAGGTGAGGGGAGGAAGGAGCTATGGGCATTGGGGAGAACCACTGTCTCCACAAATAAAGATGTCACGTTTGGCCACTGTTGTTGGTGGAATAGTTTGGCTCAATGGCGCACTCTGGACGACCGTGGAGGCAAGAGGAGTGGTGGTTGCAGGGCACTGTCTATTCCTCGGCGACAGAGGAAGAATCTTCTACTTCCGAATCGAGCAGATCACATGGCGGCCAAGTCTAGCCCCATGACTCTTGGCAGAAAGGGCTGCCCTTCTTCGACATCCAGTACGGAGGCTCTCGACGAAACCTGCTGCCGGAGTTCGGCATCTCTTCATCTCCAAGTGGTTCATCCCCGGAGACATAGAGGTAGCCGACGACAGCGGTTCTGCGCCGGATGGGATCTCGCCTCGAGCATCTGATGGAGCTTTTCGAATCTCGATGTCGGCTTTGCTAGTGCCAGGCCATCTTTTGGTGGTTGCGCTGATGCGGATGCCTTGAGGTCACCGACGAGCGGCGGAGGTGGATTCCGAGCACTTGATTGATTTTTATATCTTTGTGCTAGGGTCCTTTTTTTAATAATGCATGCCTTAGGCAAGCGTTGTTTTTTTGAACCGTGAGACCATAAGGAAGAACCCACACAGTATGTTTTTCTTTTTATAAATATATACAGAGATCATACAAAGTAGGCAGGTGTTGTTAAGGGCCTTCTTGTAAAATTGCACCCGCTTTACCAGGCCTGTTTAGGCCATTCCCGTGCAAAAAAAAACCAATATGGAGGTGAGGTTACTAACACCCATTGGTGGAGGTGGACCACGAAGTGGACAACTGGAGGACGAGGATGTAGTCGCCTTGCTGCAGACACCGCAGCTTACGCTGATTACCTGCTCACGATCGGAGAAGATAGCTCGAAGGGGGACATGGTGGTTGGGATTTGGGAGGTGAGGGTAGAGGATAGAAATATGGGCCTGGTTTCGGCGGGAGGTGACCGTATTTCTCCCCCTTTTTGCTGCAGCGCATGAGCTCGCGCCATCTCCATGGTCGCAGGAGCTCGTGCAGCATGTGCTGCTTTTTGGATCTGGGTAGGCAACCTCAAGGGTGGCTGGCTGAAAAAAGTCTATTCGACTGATTCTATCGGGCATGGCCCTATGCCACAAAATAGATGTGGTCCAATGTCACAACCGATGGCCTGCCTTAGCTGACGAAGAACGCCACTGGAGTACCAACTCATTTTTCTCTGAAGCCAGTGGTGTGTGTGTGTGGGGCGTGCGTGCCCCAGAGAGTAGAAGGGTGTGGGCCTATGAGCCATTGGTGTGGTATGGTGGTCATTACTTAGGCATGAACCAACAATTGTAAAAAACTCAAGTCTGAAGAAAGAGAACCAAAGTCTGAATCCTCCTGATCTCTCTCGTCTTTCTGTATCTTCTTTGCCACGAAATTTCTCAAGCCTGTAGATCTCACGCTGGCAATCATACCAGCCAAGGGAATCACTACATGGTATCAGATTTGGGCAATTCTTTGGGCACGTTTTGCAACGCGTGTTGCTTTTCCTCTCTCGATTTGGAGCCGTAATTCCGGGGTCAGGTTGCGATTTGGGGGTCTCGATTTATGTCGATTCTTCCTAAATTGCTGTAAATCCTCGCATCGGTAGGCTCGATCATGCAGCGGAGCACCACGACGCCGCCTAAACCGTCCCTGCAGATCTAGTACATGGTTGACGTGATGGGCGAGGCGGTGGAGCAGACAGGCGTGACGCTCGCGGAGATAAAGTCCAGCCTCGATCTGCTACATGGCATGGTGGCCAATATCGACACTGCGCAGCAGCAGAAGCGAGCTCACCTCGAGCATCAAGCAGTGGCAATCGCTGATGGCTCCACCAAGCACAATGACACGACATGCATCCTCCTAGCACTGACAGAGAAGTTGCGGGAGGTGGAGCAGCGCACGACGGTTTGGCCCTCACCGGCAGTAGCTGAGCCAGACCCAGGCCTTCCCATGGGCCAGACCTTCACTGGAGGAGCCTCTTCAGGCGTGGTGCCCAGAGGTGGAGGTGTTGGGAGAACGATCGATCCAAGTGGCGGTGGGATTTTGGGAGGCACTAGCGGCGGTGGACTTGGAGGCGTTTGTGGCGGTAGACCAAGATCGATGGGCGGTGATTTTGGTGGATGCTCTCAGATGCCGAATATGTCGTTTTCACGCTTCGATGGTGAGCACCCTCGCATCTGGCGTGACAAATTCCATGACTATTTTTGGGTGCAGCTCTATGTGTCACGACAGCCACGCTACACATGGACGGCAATGCGGTGGTCTGGTTACTGTCATATAAGCAACACCATGAACTAGGACAGTGGCCACAGTTCATCGCCGCGGTTGAAGCTGAATTCGGTGCCGATGACCAGCACAAGAGCATCAAAGCCCTACTATCTCTGAAACAACATGGCATAGTGGATGATTACCAGAGTGAATTTCAGGCATTGGTGTACCAAGTTTCCATGTATAATCCACACTACGACGAGCAGTTTTTCATCTCTCAATTCATCAAGGGACTGAAACAAGAGCTCCGTGGTACGGTAGAATCTCAAGTGCCAGAGACGCTTGAGCGAGCCATCCTACTTGCCCGTGTTCAGCAGGAGGTGCTCGAAGATGCAAGGCTACGCGGTCAGCATCCATTGTTTCATGCTCATGCCGAGCAGACTGTTGTGAAAATGGATGCACCCAAACTTGCTCTCAAATTGGCCACGGGTGAATTCTGGAAAGATAGGCAACTACGAGATTATCGAAGGGAAAATGGATTGTGCTTCAAATGCCGTGATAAATATGACCCAACTCATCAATATGGTCAGAAACAACTTGATACTGTAAATTCCATAGAACAAAGTGAAGATCCAATACAATTGTCTGAGGAAGTTTTGAACATGATTGAAATGCATGACATCGCCACAGCAGAACAACTCAGCTTATATATCAATGCGATGGCTAGATCAGAGAGTTCCAATTGCCTATGTCTTCGTGCTCTAGTAGGAAATCAGATCATGCTCATCCTTGTGGATTCGGGTAGAAGCAACAGTTTCATTAATGCCCATATGCTCGATAGAATTCAGTGTGAGGTCACAGAAGAACCACCATTGCCGGTCAAAGTAGCAAATGGGGAGTACATGTACACCACCAAGCTTGCCCCAGCTCTGTCCTGGTGGTCTCATGGAGCCACCTTCACCACTCACATGCGTGTTCTTGATTTAGGGGGCTACGATGCCATTTTGTGCATGGATTGGTTGCAGCTGCACAGTCCTATGATCACAGATTGGAATAAAAAGTTTATCTCATTTCCATACAATGGGCAACACGTAACACTCCATGGCGTCCCACCTATGACATCCAAATCTGTGCGTGAAATTCCAGTGGAGCAACTGGACAAATGGACAAAGGGAAATGAGGTCTGGGTAATGGCAGTGGTGCACCCTGTACTAGCGTCAGAAGACCGTGAAAAATTTGTTTGTCCTCTAGAAATTCAGTCCTGAAGGTGGACTTAATACTGGAGGGGGTTCGGATGATAACCTGTAATGCCCAATCAAGTTCCAAAGGAGTCAAGATGATTAGTATATGCATGCATTGCTTTCTCGATGTTTGTCAATTGCCCCGCTGTAATTTGTTCACCCAGCATGTTATCTATCTTAAGGAGAGCCACCTCTAGTGAACTATGGACCCCGGTCCTTTCTTTTACATACAATCTACAAACTGTTTACTGCTTTCTGTTTACTTTCTGCAAACTATTACTTCCTTCCATTTGGTACGTTTAATCCTTTGCTTTTAGTAAAACCGGTGAGATTGACAACCTCATCGCAAGTTGGGGGCAGAGTTCTGTGGTTGTGTTGTGCAGGTCTCCACATTGCTACTAGCACCGGTAGTGCGCCCTGCCAAGGCTCATCTAGCAACACCTTTGGGGTGTTTCCTTGCTCCTACTGGTTCGATTAAACCTTGGTTTCATAACTGAGAGAAACTTACTGCTGTGCTCATCATACCTTCCTCTTGGGGTTCCCCAACGAGCTCCACATCAACACCGAGCCATCAAGTCCTTAGGTAGTTTCTAGCAGAGAACTCACTGAGATGGTACCTTGTTGACCTGAAGGATGGAAGAATTCTAGGCCGACAAGTGATACGTCCAGTTTGCATCACTATTCTATATCATAATTTACTGTTATTCATTGATATATTTCTTATTAAGAGATGATACTTATGTCATTTCATCTATTTTTGCATGGTTGATGACTTTTGGAGGATGGACTGCTGCAGTTAGGATTCTGATGGAAAAGACGCTGTTTGGAGGCGAAATTCGCGAAGATCAGAAAATCCGGGAAAATACATGGAAAATCCTATTTTTCGAGAAGACGAAGGATGCCAGAAGTGGGAGCGGAGCTGGGCCACAGGGGCCCCACACCACCCCTGGCCCGGGCCACCCCTGGCCGCGCCACCAGGTGGTGTGGCCACCCTGGCCCACTCCTGGCTCTCCCCTTTGGCGTATATTATCCCCACAAAACCCTAAGCCTGGGGGAGCAACCATAGAAAGATTCCGCTGCCTCTGTGGGGCGGAAAACTACAGAGAGAGAAAGATCTCTCCGGTAGACAAAATTCTGTCGGGGGAATTCCTTCCCGGAGAGGGGAGATCGTCGCCATCAACACCACCATCAAGCTGGACTTCATCGGGATTATCATCACCATCATATCCATCATCATCTCCACCAGCACCATCATTACCAGTCCATACCGCTGTAACAATTGGGTTGAATCTTGCATAGTTCTTAGGGGAAACTTTCCCAGTATTGATTACTTGTTGTAGTTGATGCTATTGAGTGGAACCATTGAATTATTCTTATGTTCAGATTGTTGCTTATCATTATATCATCTCTGATCTTGATCCATATGATGTCTTGTGAGTAGTTCGTTTAGTTCTTGAGGACATTGGAGAAGTCAGGTTGTTAGTAGTGGATTTGTGTTGAGAAAGATTCAATAGTTTGTTATTTAAGTTGTGGTGTTATTCTTCTAGTGGTGTCATGTGACTGTCAACTACATGACACTTCACCTTTATGGGCCTAGGGGAATGCATTATGTATTTGGCTACTAATCGTAGGGGTTGCTAGAGTGACAGAAACCTAAACCCCCATTAGGAAACCTTTGCACAAGGGATGTCAGGATCTTAGAGTTTAAAGCTGTGGTTATGTTTCTATCTTAATTACTTTCTTGTACTTGCGGATGCTTGCAAGGGGTATAATCACAAGTATGTATTAGTTCTAGGAAGGTCAGTACATTAGCATAGGTTCACCCACACATCACTTATCAAACTAAAGAAGATTAATCAACTATATGAAGCGAAAGCACTTGACGACATTCCCGTGTATCCTCGAGAACGTTTGGTCATCTTAAGTAATACAACCGGCTTGTCCTTTGCTAAAGAAAGGATTGGGCCACTTGTTGCATCTATTATTATTTTCTTTTATTTACTCGCACTTTATTTATCTGCATTATCAAAAACCCCTAAAAATCCATTTGCTAAGTATTTACAGAGAATTCCTGATCCAAGCCACTCGTCAACACTTTTTGCTCCTCGTTGGGTTCGACACTCTTACTTATCGAAAATACTGCGCTACACCCCCTATACTTGTGGGTCATCAAGACTATTTTCTAGCGTCGTTGCCGGGGAGTGAAGCGCTATTGGAGAGTGGAACTGGTAAAGGAAACTTCTATTGTGAGTATTGTTTATTTCTGTTAGTTACTTTATTCTCAATATGGATAATTCACTTAGTTTCTTATTTCGTAATGCTACTACCACTGCTAAGGTAGTAGATGAACCACCACCCGCTGAGAATGATACTTTTAAGATACCTACAAGAATTGTTGATCATGTTATGGATAACTACTATTTTGGATATGGAACTTTCCATCCCGGTGATCATTTTCTCTTTATACACGAATTATGCGGGTTGTTTAAGTGTGCATGTATTATAACAGATCAAGTCAAGAAGAAGTTATTCTCATTATCACTAAAAGGAAGAGCTGAGGAATGGTACAAGCTGCTGAAGAATGGTCAAGCTCTTGAATGGGAGGAAGTTGCTCTTTTATTCTAAGTTTTATCCTCCTAGTGAGATTCATAAAGATCGGAATCAAATATACAACTTTTGGCCTCTTGATGGAGAGAGTACAGCTCAAGCTTTGGGGAGATTGAAGTTACTAATGCTCAAATGTCCTATTCATGAGCTCCCCAACAATATTATTATCAACAACTTTTATGCAAGGCTTTCTCTTCATGATAAGGATCTATTGGATGCTTCTTGTGCTGGATCATTTACACGCATGGAAGAAGGAGCTAAATGGGATCTTTTAGACCGTATTCAAGACAATGCTAAAGCATGGGAGAATGATAAAGGAAGAAAGTCAGGTATAAATTATGATTATGAATGCATTAAATCTTTTGTGGTAACTGATGACTTTCGTAATATTAGTAATGCTTACGGTCTAGACTCTATTGCAACTTATTTTAAGGCTTTTGCTTCCTATATTGAAATTCCTAAAAAGAAATGGAAAAAGGTTCATGATCCATATAAAGATATTGCTAATTGTGTTCCTACAAGAAATACTGAAGTTTATACTGCTAATCATGCTTTACATGAACCTTACATTGAGAAAATGCCTTTTCCAGTTAAGATAAAGGAACATTCTATGATAGCTAGTATGGTTAATGAAAGTACAAATAAAGGTGTTGAATCTGATGAACAAGTGGATGATGAACCTATAATAGCAAATGTGAAAGACTTGTCACTAAATATGAAGAAGAGGGACACACTATCCTCTGTAAGGAGACTTCTAATATTGTTTCACAAAGTAGTGTTATGAGAGCTAGTACCCCTGTGTTCTCTGTTAGAATAAGTGATCATTGCTACAATGGTTCTTGTGATAGTTATACCATTAAATTTATGCATGATACTGAAAGTTATTATGAGAGAGGGAAAAGTGTTCTTATACATCTCAATAAAATTAAGTTTCCTCGCTTTATGCTGAAAATCTTTATGTTACATTTGTTTTGCCATTCTATGCTAGCAGCCTCTAGTTTCAACATTTTATTTTCTTACAAAATTCCCTTGCATAGGAAGTGGGTTAGACTTAAACATGTGTATTTTTACTTCTTTATACTCTCTTTCACTTCAATTCATATTCTTATGTGAGCATCATTGAAATTATCATGCCCATCTTAATGGCTAAAAAGAAAGAGCTTTTTGGGAGACAACCCAATTTGTTTTGCTTTCGGTTTTTGTTTATTTGAGTCTTGGAAGCTATTGTTTCGGCAATAACCTTTCCTTATCCTTTTTGTTTGGTTTTTGTGTCAAGATCAATCTCTAATGAGAGAGAAGTAATATTTGGGGAAGTTGCTGTCCCGAAACAGATTTTTGTACTTCACTATAAAAAATCGTGAAAAATCCCAAAACATCGTACTGATCTATAATTTTTGTATGCATGCCCCAGGTTATTATTTAACTTTCGTTAGTTTTGCACTTTTTGATTTGAGCAACAGAAGATTTTCTAAAAAATTGATATTTACCTGCTGGTCTGTTTTGACAATTTTTGCCACTCTTGCATTTGCCTCTTAAATCGATTTCCTTTTTGAATTCTTTTTGGGTTTTCGGAAGGAGTTGCTACAGTAGCTTATATTTTGATGGATTTCAGTTGAAATTGAACTTAAAAGGTTTATTACCTCGCTTACACTAATGTTGCTAATGAGAATTGTGTGAAGTTTTGTGTGGAAGAAATTTCCAAGTTGTAGGAGGAAATGGTATAATGAGATAGTGAAAGGTTAAATGACTGAAGCAATATGTGTACGAAGCTGAAGATATTGATGTTATTCAAGCGGTAACTCCGGAAATTTTTATCAAATACCAACTTCAGAGACCTATAGAGTCCGTTTTCGAATAGGTAACAGTTCTAGTAAGAACAGTTCCGCGAAAAATCTGTCCAGTTATATTTTTGCAGTTTTTATCCAACAAGTAAAGCAACAACGCGAAAGAGGGACGGAAACGGAGCCAGGGTGGCTCACACCACCCCATGGCGTAGGCCCCTGGCCGCGCCACCAGGTGGTGTGGCCGCCCTGGAGTCTGTCTCCGACCCGTTTTCTCCCAGTACCTTCCTTATATTGTAAAAATTCGTAATATATAACCCCCCCGGTTCCCCCGAGGTTCGTATATCGTGTTCTCATCGTGTTTTTGTTTCGATCTGTTTCTGACAGGTAGAGTCTCAGTTTTGGAGCCACAATGTCTTCCTCTGGATCAGCCAAGGAAGATTCCTCTGGGGACATTGTCAACCCGTACATGCGTGAGTTGAAGATTCATCCCAAGGAGTTGTTGCTCAGAGATGAGGAGGTACAGATAAAAGAGGTTCAGGGCCCTAAAGGTGAAGGCAGTCTGGAGGACAGGATGGAAGCATTGGAGCAAGAAGTCTTTAGGTACAAGAAGATGGTGGAACACGAAGTGGATATCATCCATAAGATTAGTTCAGAACTCATCGCCGAGCACCAGAAGGAGACTGCTGAGCTTAAGGAGAAAATTCTCTCACTCCACCGAACAACTAACCAACTACAAGCATAGCTCTATGTCGTGCAAAATCAAAACTGTGAGTATGAGGTTAGGTTCAAACGCATAAGTGCTGCTGCTAGTTTCAGGATGTTGGAGACCATGATGTCTTTTGTTGATGGGGAGCCCTTACCTTGGAAGTCGGACGATGACGAGAGAACACCACCACCACTGAAGGAGTAATTCGTCATCAGGTTTTGGCATCCCCTTGGTTTGTTCCAAGCTTGGTGGAGTGCCGCGGTATCATATCACTATCTTCTATCTTTTACCTTTTTAGTAGAGTCATATCAGGAATAGAGAAGTTATCATGTAGGATGGTTTGCATTATGGAAGTGTCCCCCCTCTCGTTAGATATCGATGTATCCCTTGGTGTGAGTTGCCATTATGGAATATTAATGAGAAGTTCTATCATTTACTCTTTTGCATATCTTATATTAGATTTCAATTTCTGTTTTATGATTGATCTTGTTGTTAGTATTGGTATCACTTTGGGATCATTGAGTTAATTTAGTTGGTTTTGGCAAACCTGGCTCGATCAGTAGCAACACTGTTATGAGAATTGAATGAAAAAGATAAAAAGTACTCTTAAAGAAATGTAATTTCATCATCTTTCTTCCTTGATTGGCTCATAAGCTTCGTATTCTCTAGTTAAGATCTTTTGTGCTTCCAAGGAAGATTGCATGTTTATTTTTATCACTTGTATGTTTGTTTGTTTCCTTCAACTCTTATGCTTGCTACCCAGCCTTGCTAGCCTAAAACTTGTACTGAGAGGGAATGCTTCTCATGCATCCAATCCTCAAACCAAAACCTATGCCATTTGTGTCCACCATACCTACCTATTAGCACTATTGCTATTCCAAGTAAATTCATGTTTTTATCTACCTTCCGAATTAAACTTGTTATGTGAAAATTAGTGATTAAAGCTCTCACGAACTTGATGGCACACTTTACTTCTCTTGCCCTTAATAAACTTGAACCATTGCGTCGTCTATGTTGTATATGCTTGTACTTATTTGTTGGGGATTAGAAGAACCATGGTGTCATGGGAACGCTTTCAACATTGCACGGGTACTTTGTACCTAGTTGATATCATGCTGTTTTGTCTATGGATGTCGTCGGTGTGAAATGAAAGGGGAGCTTGTAAGTCCATGGAGTTATGTATATGTGTTAGAGAAACGCCTGGGCCGCTGGTCTAATCCATGCCTAATCATGGTGGAAACCTGCAGCGTAACCATAATTAGCAATCTATGAAGCATTCTTCTTATAAAAAAAGAGATAGAGATTGAGAAAAACAGAAAAAAAAGAGATAAGAAAAGAGGAAAGAGAGAAAAAAGCACCATTTTCCCATGGTAAATAAGAATATGTTGAGATGCTCATTGTTTGCTTGCCTTGTCATTTTGATATGGGAATTCTTCCGTATCATCGGGCAAGGGGTACCCCGTTGGCGGTTCTCTATGATACACATGTACTTACTATGACAAGAAGTTACTGGCAACTAAACTTGAGTAGCATGAGGAGCGGCCCTCGTATTCAAGGGACATGAGATTGCCAACTTACACTTTGTCAAGCATATACTCCATAGTTTGTTCACTTTAACCTTAACCACCTAAAGATGCTTATGATAGGGGCAATGAGAGCTGAAAGCTAATAAGTACCATAATTTTTGGAAGCTCTTTATGAAACTTGAAATCCCTGCTTCCCTCTGCGAAGGGCTTATCTTTTACTTTTTAGTTGAGTCAGTAAACCTATTCCCTTCTACCTCAGGAAGTATTTTGAGTTGTTGTGTTTCATTCATTCATATGATGATTTATTCAATCATGTTTCTTATGTTCCTTGTTTTGCATAATGCTCTTATCTTAGTGATTATAACTTTGAAAGCTATCATTTAAAACCCATCATGTTTGAACTCCTGCAATTTGTTAACTATTCTTTGACCAAGAGCAAAGTTTGCTATTACCAATTATGATTTACTTTATGTATGTTTATTGTGTTTGCTTTACTTATTGCAAGTTAAGTTATATAATAGTGAGTTCTCTTCTATTATGATTTGTGTATTGATGAATGTGATGCTTCCTGTCCGCATTCTTTTATCGACTCTTCACTCCATAAACCTGAGGTCATGTTTATTAAGCTCAGTTTTTGCTTGGGGACAAGCGAATAAGCTTGGGGGAGTTGATACGTCCATTTTGCATCACTATTCTATATCATAATTTACTGTTATTCATTGATATATTTCCTATTAAGAGATGATACTTATGTCATTTTATCTATTTTTGCATGGTTGATGACTTTTGGAGGATGGACCGCTGCAGTCAGGATTCTGATGGAAAAGGTGCTGTTTGGAGGCGAAATTCGCGAAGATCAGAAAATCCGGGAAAATACATGGAGAATCCTATTTTTCCAGAAGACGAAGGATGCCAGAAGGGGGAGCGGAGCTGGGCCACAGGGGGCCCACACCACCCCCTGACGCGGGTCACCCCTGGCCGCGCCACCAGGTGGTGTGGCCACCCTGGCCCACTCCTGGCTCTCCCCTTTGGCGTATATTATCCCAACGAAACCCTAAGCCTGGGGGAGCAACCACAGAAAGATTCCACCGCCTCTGCGGGGCGGAAAACTATAGAGAAAGAAAGATCTCTTCGGTAGACAAAATTCGGCTGGGAGAATTCCTTCCCGGAGAGGGGAGATCGTCGCCATCAACACCACCATCAAGCTGGACTTCATCGGGATCATCATCACCATCATCTCCATCATCATCTCCACCAGCACCATCATCACCACTCCATACCGTTGTAACAATTGGGTTGAATCTTGCATAGTTCTTAGGGGAAACTTTCCGGTATTGATTACTTGTTGTAGTTGATGCTATTGAGTGGAACCATTGAATTATTATTATGTTCAGATTGTTGCTTATCATTATATCATCTCTAATCTTGATCCATTTGATGTCTTGTGAGTAGTTCGTTTAGTTCTTGAGGACATGTGAGAAGTCATGTTGTTAGTAGTGGAGTTGTGTTGAGAAAGATTCAATAGTTTGATATTTAAGTTATGGTGTTATTTTTCTAGTGGTGTCATGTCAACGTCGACTATATGACACTTCACCTTTATGGGCCTAGGGGAATGCATTGTGTATTTGGCTACTAATCATAGGGGTTGCGGAGATGAAAACCTGAACCCCCGTTAGGAAACCTTTGCACAAGGGATGTCAGGATCTTAGAGTTTAAAGCTGTGGTTAGGTTTCTATCTTAATTACTTTCTTGTACTTGCGGATGCTTGCAAGGGGTATAATCACAAGTATGTATTAGTCCTAGGAAGGTCGGTACATTAGCACAGGTTTACACACACAACACTTATACTAAAGAAGATTAATCAACTATATGAAGCGAAAGCACTTGACGATATTCCCGTGTGTCCTCGAGAACGTTTGGTCATCTTAAGTAATACAACCGGCTTGTCCTTTGCTAAAGAAAGGATTGGGTCACTTGCTGCATCTATTATTATTGTCTTTTATTTACTCGCACTTTATTTATCTGCATTATCAAAAACCCCTAAAAATCCGTTTGCTAAGTATTTACAGAGAATTCCTGACCCAAGCCACTCGTCAACACCTTCCGCTCCTCGTTGGATTCGACGCTCTTACTTATCAAAAATACTACGATACACCCGCTATGCTTGTGGGTCATCAGCTAGCATACCCAACATCTGCTAGGTAGACTTTGCCGTTAGGGAGCTTGAGGCCATCAGGTCTGCTAAGGCTATCATTCAAAATCGTCGCACCATGGGCAGATCCTTCCCACCCAGCAAGCACATATGTGAACTTCATGTCGAAATCAACCACGGCAAGCACATTCTGGTTGGGGTGGTGCTTCACCCCCTATATGCAGCCTGTTCATCTTTGGACACTCTAGCCATCACATGAGTACCATCAATTGCTCCAATACAATCCTGGCATTACAAGAATGTTAGCCGGCTGTCTAATACAATCATCTCATGACGAACATGCTAGAGTTTCTCACCTTGGAAAAGGGGAACCATCGACCATTGCCTTGTATCTTCGTGAGGGTTTGACCAGATGGTGGCTTGATCATCTATTCTCTGAGTTCTCCAACATCATACAACACCTAATGGAAATACTAGAAAATTATCTCGGTTGATCTCCTCCATGTGCTGTGAATCACTCAGAATCTCTAGTTATGGCCTAGAACATGAAGAAACAGAGCCATATGTTCTTCGATAGAGATGTTGATATTGTCCTTAAGAAAATCACTAGATCTGAATGTGTATATAAAATGGTTAAACTGGGCTCTTCTGATCCAGAGCATGGCGATAGCCTCCACATCATTATTGTTGTAGATATAATTCAAATTTGTCATCCTCTCTGTCGCGCTGCATCAGGGGACCATATTTCACTGTCGGCATGTTAGTCCTAGCGGCCGCTCTTCTGTAGATCAGAAACATCCATGCCTAAATCACAACGACTCGGGTAGCTGCCTGGATGATAACCTTCAATAGGTTAGCCCTAAACGGAGTGGCATTGCGTAAGCACTGTAGGTCGAGCTAACTACCTTGATAAAAACGTTGGAGAGGAGGCAATGCCGTGGTTCTTACCTTCATGGTGACAGACATCGAGGACCTGCCGCAGGCAGAGAAGAAGGCGATGAAGAAGTCGCTGCCATAGATCTGCAAGGCAGCAGATGCCAGAGTCGAACAAGACACGCCAGCCGGTGCCGGAGTTGGGCCATCCAAAAGAGAAAAACACATAAACCAAAGAAGAACAAGAAAAAAAAATAAAGCCGATAACAGTGGCTTGACGAAAACGAGGAGGATCCGCAACCGTTGCGCCCTCCAGCTAAGTTCCACCACATGCCTAGCACTCTGAAGCGTCACGCACTAAGCAACACCTCTAGGAAGGAAAGCGACAATGACGACGTTGCTGCCCGGGCAGGTCCTAGGGTTTTCCCCGGTACGCTTCAGGAGGTGGAAAAATGGTACACCTGACGCCCTTCAAGAATGCCGATGGCACCCGTATGCGTCACCCGCAGGCGGTGCCACCACGTTAATCCACATAGGCTAAAAATACATATGATGTTGATTTTATTGCTAACGGTTAAGATTTAATAGATTTAAGAGTTACGCAAAATATAGACACACCGATGCATATCTATACCGGTGCATAAAAAAACTATATCTTCAAGAGGACACGCACATGTAGAATTGAAAACGTAAAATAGAAGAAAATAGAATAGTTTGCACATACCGGAAACAAGAAGGTGCTATTTATGAGGATTGTATCATCTTATGTAGGGAGTTTGTAGATGTCATTTTTGAACACTGTCCTAGGGAAGCTAACAATGCTAGTCACACCATTGCTAGTAGAGTTGAGGATCCTGATCCGATTGTTGAGAAGGATGATCCTCTAGGGTTTTTAGTTGGTGTAATTGCAAACGATGTATCAGTGTTCTATAAAATAATATAAACAGCCGCGATGGCTTTCCCTCAAAACAAAACAAAAAAGCCCCATGAAAAGTACTCTCGTATAGGAGATGGACTCTTTCCCGATTCCTTGACCTACACCGGTATGAGACATTGCGAGATCTTATTTGTATGTGTCTATAAGTCTCCTTGACCTACACGGGTTTGTGACATTGTATATTGTGTACGTGACAACACTTTTCCGTGTTAACCGGAAAAACATGGTATGCTATTCTCATAAAATCTCAGCCGTTAAAAAATAATATGCGGCGAACCAGAGACCCTCATTTTTTTTTTGAAATTCCACCATTCTATTAATAATCATCAACATCGGTATAAATAGTCCTAAAAATAATAAAAATTATAACATTGGACTACATAGCGACGACTACAAACACTAGCACGAGCCGAAGGCGCGCCACCATCCTCGCACCTCCATCACCAGAACCGGGCAAAGTTTGTCGTAGTAGAGAATTGCATTGTATCTTTAACGAGCAGGTCAGACCAACATACCAGAGCAGCAAACATCACCGAAAATGACAAATATAGATCGAAAGAGACTGACCTCGAAGCATACCAACGAATACCTTGATGATCGAGCTGAGATGTCGAGACGAAGAAGCCTGCCTTGCCGTGCCGTGCTCGATCGGTCCGTTGTGCGAGCCGGTTGGATCCATCCTACGCGCTTTGTGGAAAGCGGACGCGTCGATCTAGGCAGGCCTCACACATACTCCTACAAAGTACGCGCAACGATACGAGCCAGCAGCACTAGCTTGCCAAGCACATCGCGGTCGGTCCAAGAATTTCGGGACGAGCATCATCGACCTTTCCGTTGATCCAGGACAGGTAGGTACGTGACCAGTGGCGGACCTAGGATTTTACCGGTGGGTATGCCTATAAATTTTTAATGACAATTTTGATAAAATATATTACTTGCATTGTAAAGTGAAAAGAAATAACAAATAATAGCTGAAAGATTAACTTAGAATGTTGCACAAATTGCCCAATAAATACTTAAAAGACAATTAATAGTCTGAAATATGCATAAAAAACTTACAATACTATTTCTTCGACTTGACTGGCCTACGGTTTCTTAAGGTCATGAAACTCTCGATTATATCATCCTCATCCACTTCAAAGAAAATATCCCGCTCTATGTATGTGACGAGACAATCATCCAAGAGACTATCACCCATCTTATTTCTTAACTTTGTTTTCACTAAAGTCATTGTAGAAAACACCCTTTCAACACTTGCCGTCGCCACCGGTAGAACCAATACTAATTTCAAAAGCAAGTAAACCATATCATACACTCTATGTCTCTTTGTCTCAACAAGCTTAACTGAGAGGTCAACAAGACTCTCTATGCCTTGGAAGCTATCATCTCGTCTCATGTCGGCAATATAATTATCAAACTGCATTTCAAGCTTTAGCAAATAATTTTCTGGAATATCATTAGGATAGAATTGAGCTAGTCTGCGTATTTTCTGTGCATCAAATGAAGCAAATGAATTTGAAGGATTTAATACCGACATACAAGAGAGTAACTCCATATTTACCTCATCAAACCGGTTATCAAGCTCTTGACTAATTTGATCTATGACACCAATATATACTTCTCTTCTAAAGTGGTCATCATTTGTTTGATTTGACACGAGCATACCTTGTTGATTTTCCATAAGGCACATAATTACCATCCATAGAAGGAACATCAACACCATGTTCAACACAAAACAAAGTGACCCTCTCAAGAAGCTGAACCCAACCATTAGACCTCATTTGTTGTATTTTGTCCTTTGCCCCATTAACAAGTGAGATTGCATTAAGAATATCTTGTTCCCTTCTTTGCAAACACTAAGATAATTCATTTGTATATCTAAGAATAACAACCATCAAGTGTGCAAAGAAAACAAACTCAAAGGACTCAAATGCTCCAAGTACATAATGTATCCCTGTCCAATCATCCTTAAATGAGGTATCATCTCCAAGATCGGTGAGCATGTCATGAATTGTGGAAAACATAACAACGATGTTGTATATAGTTCTGAAATGAGATCCCCAACGAGTGTCACCTGGCCTAGGCAAACACATCTCTTGATTTAATCCACTCCCAGTTTCAAGTTCACCACAATCAAGTGCTTTCTTGATACTCTCAAGCCTAGCATTTCGAAGCATGTCATGACGCTTACAAGAAACTCCAACAATATTCAGCAAAAGAGACACTTGATCAAAAAAGCTCACACAATCAGCATTTCCCTTAGCAACAACAATAAGAACTAGCTGGAGTTGATGTGCAAAACAATGTATATAATAAGCAAAAGGTGACTCTTGCATGATCAATGCTTTTAGTCCTTTAATATATCCTTTCATGTTGCTAGCCCCATCATAACCTTGACCACGAATTTGAGCCATAGTCAAGCCATGACTAGCAAGTAAAGCTTCAATTGCATTCTTCAGTGATAAAGAGGTAGTGTCGCCTACATGAACAACTCCAATGAAGTGCTCACATGGTCTTCCTAATTGATTGACATAGCGCAAACAAAGAGCAAGTTGTTCTTTATGTGATATATCACTAGACTCATCAGCCAAAATTGCATAGGGCTCATCACCAAGTTCTTCATTAATTTTCTTTCTAGTTTCTATAGCACAACATTCAATAATATCCTTTTGTATCTTTGGGCTAGTTAATATGCAATTACCTGGAGCATTGTTCAAAACATACTTATGCACTTCTTCACTGTTTTCTGCAAGAAACTCCAAAAGTTCAAGAAAGTTCCCTCTGTTGCTAGACTCTTTACTTTCATCATGTCCACGGAATGCCAATCCTTGGTGCAAAAGAAACTTGATACATCTAAGTGAATAAGTCAACCTTATCTTATATAGACGAAGATCCTCATCAGTCCACTTCTCAATATGATAATCAATTGCTACCTTGGGATTCATGAAGCCAATGTATCTCTCTTGAGCCGCATTATGTGCCTTAGAACCCATATGTTTGAAAAGTGCTTTCTCTCCTATATTCCAGTTTCTCCAGCCATCAACTGTAAATGTATCTGAGCTGCAAGACTTCTTGAACAAGTAACATATAAAGCAAAACACAGAATCCTTCTTGATACTATATTCAAGCCATTCATGATTATGCATCCATACAAGATTGAATTGACGATCTTTTCCAGAAATCTTTCTTTTTGGGAAAACATGTATATAAGGTTTGAATGGCCCGTTCATAACATATGTCCTCCGAACTGAATCTTGATCATTGACAGGATAATTTTGAATGAGTTTCCTTTCACCCGGATCGCGCGAAAGGTTGTTGATGTCATAAACCAACTGTGGCGGTGGCGATGGCGACGGCGGCGGTGGCGGTGATGGTGGCATATCATTCACAACTTCTTCAACTACATTCTCTTGCTCTTTAGTTTCATCTTCCGCCACAATTTCATCCTGAGAAGCTTTTGAAGCAACAACGGCCTTCTTTGTCGCGTGTTTTTGAAAAGGGATGCAATGTCTCCACATCTCTTCTTCATAGCTAAAAATTTAAACTAGAAGACAATTATTTAATAGCATGACAATGTATACGTGAATCTATAAGCTACCGACCATTAGCTTCACTCGGATGCGCCTTTTAGATTACAAATATCCTAATTTCCTAGGCTCAAGACGATCTTCGAAATAGAAAACATCAAGCCACAAACTGACGGCATACCTTACTTTGTTGCGGCGAGCGCCGTGCCAGTCTTCAGAGTTCAGAAACCTCACGGAGTGTGGGATTGTCGGTGCCCGGCGTCTAGGATGTACCAACAATCCGATCAGATCCTGGCCTGGCTGTGTGAGACCGGTCGCGGAGTGGCGGCGCACGGCAATCGGCAAGACGGCGTCGCGTCTCCCACGGCTCCACGCAAACAGGACGGGAGATTGGAATTGTTGAATCGGTAGAGGAGAGTACTCCTAGTTTTCAGCTGACCGGTTCTGGTTTCCTTCATGATCGATAAAGTAGCTAGCACACAAAACGTAACCGGCGTCATGTCTGTTTCAGCTGACCAGTTCCGTAATAAATCGATCGACGCTATTTTTTTTCCAACTAATATACGGTATAGTATACGGCAGCGTTGTCCGGCCGCAGGGTATGCCCCGGCATACCCGGCATACCCGGCATACCCTGTAAGTCCGCCGCTGGATTTTAGCGTTCCTCTGGAACCAGATGAGAGCTGCTTTAAGCCACATGCGAGCCAAATCCCCGATATACCGCAAACGGTCTTATTTCTTCCTGCTAGATGTGAAAAGAAGAGATCGGGCCGACCAAACACGCGACTAATAGATCGTGCTTAGTGTATTTTTGAAGAAAAAAGTACGCGAACGATGCCGACGGAGGCCGACGTGCTCGATCGGCAGGATCCTCCGCTTCCCTGGTACGCACGGCACGTAAATGTGCGGTGCAAACGCAGCGACAGCGCTGGAGAGTGGAGACGAACTTATCGCACACCGCTGGATCTCCATCGCGAAAAAAAGCAAACAATGTGAACCAGGAGCAGAGCAGCGCTCTCTGCGCGCGTACGTCACCCTACCTTCCATATATCACGGGCGCCACGCATGCAGGCGACACGTGTGTGTGGCGTCCAGTTTTTTGTCCTCAGCTCGTCGATCGGCCCGTGATGGCGATAGCCGCGTGTACTTCGTCCGATGTGTACTGTATATCTTTTCTTTTTGCCGACGTAATGTACTACTCCCTCCCATCCATAATACTTATCATTGAAAAGGATGTATCTAGTACTAAAATATATCTAGATACATCCATTTCTACGACAAGTAATATGGATCGGAGGGAGTAGTTTTTTTTGTTTGGAAAATGATAGATATAGGGCTCTCTTTGGAGAGTAATTTAGACTAGTAATATGTTACTTGTCTAAGTTTAGTACTACTAGTTTAAGTTACTTCCTCCGATTCAAATTAATTGACTTATATTTTTTAGATACGAATGTATCTAGACATGGTAGATACTCAATACGTCCAGAAATAACGGACTTAGGTTTGTCTAAATTCAAATATATCTATACAATAAAATGCGGCTAGATATATTTGAATCTAGACAAAACCAAATCAATTATTTCTGGATGGAGGGAGTATATCAGTATCTAAATAAATCTAAGTCAATTAGTAATATGAATAGAAGGGAGTACTACCTTTGTAATGAATAGTGACATAGGTGTAGGGACATAGAAAGTCCCATTTATTGCTTTACTTTAATGATACTAAGTGTAATGTTATGGTAATATATTATGTTACTCTAATTTTATCTCTTCTCATTAATTAGTTACCATATCATCTTTTTGCCTAGCTGGCATGCATATTACTACTCAAATTACTTCCACCTTAAGTAGTCTTTTAGATAAAAAACTATGGCGACCGTTCATGTTAAAGTCCACTTGGGTAAAATATTTTCTCTTGTTCTCTATCTACCAAATACCAATCATGTCCTTAGGACCAACAATCGGCTGGATGGCAGAGAAGGTGTTTCTCGCATTTCACGTCGTTCTAGTTTGACTCTATTAGCTTGTCACCCTAGGTCTATCAAGGGTGAAATAACACTTTTGAATCCATCTAGTCTTACTAATAGTACAGACTATTCTTTTGGCATAGGCTAGTCTTATGACCCATCACAAATAGCCACTTGCCATGTTATCCACTTTGTTTGGTCATCTGCTTATAGTCCAGTTAGACCCAGCACAAACACAAGGGCTATCTTTTTTTTTTTTTACGAAATCACAAGGGCTATCTTTCTATGCTACAGATATACAAAGCTTGGTTGTTTAGGTATCTGCGCACTGATGATTAAACTCAGCTCTTTCCATATGAGTAAACTTACCTGAAACCACCACACTTGAAACAATTTCGTCCAAATACCTTGAAATAAAAAACTTACAACATGAGAGTGTTGTGTAACATCAAATAAAGCCCTAGGTCAAAGAAAATTTCAAACGATCAACTCTGTGTAGGATGAAGCCGAAGAAAACTCGTCTAATACAAGATAAAACATGAACATGAAATTGGGAATATAAATTAATGAAACTCGAAATTGATGGCAGGAATGAAACCACATCATCAATCCTTATCTTCTTCATGTAGAGCTCATGATAAAACGTTGGACTAACAAAGTAGATGATCAATTGGCAGCCTGCGTCATTGCCTGGTTGGACGAAGATTCATCTCAGAAGGCGTGCAACAACATGCTTGGCGGGCTGGAGGTTTGGGAGCAGTGGCTCCATATCTAGGAATATGTTGTGACTCCTAAGGACGATGGTGATAGATGACACGTCTCGCCCATCTACTACCAAATGCCCTTCTTCTGCTTGAAGTCGCTGACAGTTGCAAGAATTCCTCAAGTGTCAGTTGTTCTGTCTTGGAAAGATTGCACTCTGAACATGAGTAAACCTACATATTAAAAGAAGGCTGGCTACATTTAATTCATAAAGCTAAAACATCGTATATTTTAAAATGGAGGTAGTATATATTAATTCTCTCAATTCCGCAATGCTCTGTTGCTAACTTGTCCCTTTAGCATCGACATCTAGTCGACATCACAAACTTGTCTAGCTTTTTATTTGGCGCTAGCTAGCTATTGCTATCCCCTTCCACATAGGCCCGAGCTATAGCACTGGGGTGGTCTCAACAAGTGCCGCTGACACCCCTATATCCCAAACAACGTCTGGCCGGTCCAGCTGCTAGCAATGAAACCACGCTCAAAATTTTGATCGAGTGTCCGAGCTGCTATTTGCCTACTGACCTGGGGAATCTTATCCTGCAACGTTGCCAACAAAGATTTGTTGTCTTATCTCTTGTCACATTGATCTGGCCTTGTGCCATCACTACATGGATGCATATCACACCTAACATGCATAACGCTTTGGAACTCTAACCAAATTAAGTGGTTCGGTGTACCCCTTCTCCCAAACTCAAGAAACTGAAAAGAAATGGACGTCCATATTATATTCTTCTCATTACATAAAAATGATTACACATTAAATCAATGATTTCACATTACTGTTAATTGTAGAGATTATATTATTCTCATTACATAAAAAGAGTACCTACGTATATGTCCCTGCCTCCCGTAGGCGACTCCGTTGATCTGCATTGCCTCCTATGGCTTTGGACCATGGAGGCACTGTGGATCTCGGTCATTACCGGCGGGAGGGCTCCGTTTTTTAATGATTTTTCTGTCTGGTTAGACCGAGGTTTGTGTCCTACTCTAGAAGACGTGGCGGTTGCAGCTTCCTAGAGATGGAATAAAGTACTCCTCATCTAGCCCCCGCTCTAGCTGTGCACAGAGCATTGTCAGAGGACATGTGGAGGTGTGTCTCCAGTGGGTCTTGCTGGATTAGGTCAGCGTTCCTTTTGATCTACACTTTTCTTCTTTGGAGATGACTGTTGCTCTCGTGCGCTTGTCCTTTGGGGGCGTAGCATGACGAATTTTCGTTAGTCTATTATAACAAGCTCTAATACGATAAGCTTGACCCAACTTCACTGGGAGGGGGGGGGGGGGGGGTAGGATGACGGCACGCCTTCGGCTCGTTTGAGTATCTATCGTTGTGTCATCGCTAGGTGGTCCAAGGACCTATTTCTAATTATTATTACTTTTAGGATTTCTTGTACGGCCGTTGAGGATTATGAATAGATTGATAGATTTTTCGCAAAACAAACATGACGAGTTTTCATATGTTGTCTGAAGCTTTTTTTTTCTTTCAATTTAGCTTGTTATATGCCTACAAATTACTACACCCGTTCGGAAAACACATGACCGTTGTCAAAAATGAGTACTCAGTTAGAACCTTTCGTTCCAAATCAAACATGCCCTAAGACAACGCAAATTCCGTTGACATTTGTTAGTACGCTCTATACCCACAAATAGCGCACATGTGTGTGTATGTACTGTATTATACCCCTCCATTCAGAAATATAAGGCATTTTAGGTTTGTGAAATGAATGTATTTAGACACTTTTTAGTGTATAAATTCATTCGGAACCTCTACGAACCTATACACTAAAATACGTCTAGATACATTCAATTTACAAAGTTAAAACATCTTATATTTCTGAACGGAGGGAGTACTACTGTAGCCACATATTCCATTACTATCTAGACGAGTGTGTGGTGTCTTTATATAGCTAGGCATATTTGCAGGATGCCTAGCGCATCCTTCCCCGGCCCTATCCGTGGTACACACACCACCACACCATATGCCTCCTATTTAAACTATGCCACGCACCTGTGTTCTTGCTCTCATCCTCCTTCCTCCTCTTCCTCTGAATTCTTCGGCTCCTAGCTTGCTGCTCCTTGAAGAACATCTTGGATCTAGCTAGCTGGCTAGCAGCCGCGCCTCTATTCTTAAACTGTACCTTCTTCATTTTGGTGGCATTCCTGTCCAGACCATACAGGCTGCTGATTTGTGACCGTGAGAGATCGAGATGGAGGCGAGTGGTGGGAAGAGAGGCAGGACGAACGGTGGGAGCGGCACATCGACTGCCGAGAGGAAGGAGGTGGAGAGGGAGAGGAGGCAGCACATGAAGGAGCTTTGTGCAAAGCTCGTCTCCTCAATCCCAAAAGAACATTGCTCCTCCACTGTAAGCATTGCTGAATGTAATTTGTCCCTTCTATTATATTCTCATTTTCCCGCCTAAAAGAAATTTATATTGCACTAGCTATGCATGCACCCCAATCTTTATTTCTACCAGGAAAAGAAAGATGAGAGTGCTAAGTAGCACGGTTTATTCTGTTTCATTTGCATTTTTAACACTAATTAATATGGTATATACAAATGCACATGTACTTATGTATAGTCCTTCTCATCACATGAAATATCTTAATTAATGGGCGGTAGATGAGTTCTATGGGATCTAATTTTCCGGAAATATGTTGCTCCCCTCATCAGTGAGAACAAAATAATGCACATGTTTTTTTGTCATTACACAATTTTTTTTTATGAGAGGGAAAATACTGAATTATCTGATTCACGCGTTTTTAACTGTACGTCCAGATGTCCATACTAGTAGTCAAGCCGAATCTAGTGCCCTAGAATTTTTTATCCTCACTCATGTTTCCATTTTCTGGCATATTCTGCATAGCCACAAGTTTTAGGAAATATCCAAGGTCACCTTTGAAATGCCGATTTTATTTTTGTTTGAAGCTTGCTCGAATTATATGGTTCATATTGCCAAACTCCTGCTCTAAATTGGGAGGTAAAAAAGAAAATAACTACAATATTGTTTCATTAGGTCTGTTCATGAGAGGGGATGGATGGCTCATGTGACTTTTCAAGCAAATAATGGTTAGGTCAGAGTGTAACAATAAGAGTAAACAAAATGGACAAGCTAAAGATACATGGCACATACTTATAACAAGTTTGAGAAGATCTAAAATTGTTAAGAGGTACAAATCTCTTGAAAAGAAACTATCAACAAGGTGACAAAATGGAACCCCAAAGAGTGGCTAGCAATCTTGGAAGGATAAAACAATTAATATCCTGCAGTATGAAACTCTCAACTGATGAAGGAAAAAAATAGCATATAGAGTAAGTCAATCTCAATTGTTAAGAGAGGACAATATGGATACCAACGTGCACCAAACCTGAGAGGACTATGTGTCCGAAACCATTTTCTATTGGTACACTCAGCTGACTGGAATCAGAATTTTCAACTTCAGAAGGTTAATTATATGAGCTGAAAGAAATCAAAATTTATCGGTTGTGTGTATATCACTTGATGCAGAGGCTAGGGCTAAGCTCGCCATTTCGAAAAAAGTAATTCTACATTTGGTACGAAACATTTGGTTTTGGATTGTCCTAATGCATGGTGTTCTTAACTTTATGGTGCATGAAATGCTTATGTAGGACACGTTGACCTTGTTGGGCAGCCTGGACGGAGCAACAACGTACATTAAGAAGCTCAAGGATAGGGTGGATGAGCTACACCAAAGGAGGAGTTCTGCACAGGCACACGCTAGGTTAAGAGGAGGAGCTAGCAGTGGAGTTTCAACGCAGATGAGCGGTGGCATGGGTTCAGAGTTAGAAGGTGAGAAAGTTGACAAAGCATTGGCAGCGCCAGTAGTGGAGGTGCGACACCACGATGATTCAAGCATGGACGTGATGCTGATATGTAGCATAGAGAGACCGATCAAGCTCCATGAGGTGATCACAATACTAGAGGAAGAAGGCGCGGAGATTGTCAACGCCAACCATTCCGTGGCTGGACATAAAATCTTCTACACCATACACTCCCGGGTACGCACATAGGCCCTCCCATATCCTACCAATTACATCTTCTACTGAAGCTAGATTACATTGTACTCATTTTATGAACTACTCATATTTCTACATCCTAGAAAATACAATTATCTAGAATGTACAATAAAAATATTATTCGAGCAAAATGAAATTTTGACTTCACACTCTCAAGAATTTATGTATTTACAAAAGGATAAAATGTGAAACAAGGATCTAGTCAATGATTTGTTTATAAAAACACCATGATTAAATAGTGTCACCTTTAATTTTTTTGCATAATAAATAGATCACATTCTTCTTGAAATAGACTTTTATTCTTTTAGTACACTAATGAACCATAAAAGGAATAGTTAGAATATGCTATAAAATAAGGTCCCAGACAACATATGTGGATTGACTAAGTGCACACAATTATTTGAAATGTTCTGTTAATTTCTAGATAGGGGAATATATTGAACTGATTATCAAATGCTATACTACTCAAGGGTGATTTACGGTATATACAAGTAAAAACAACACGAATGATAGAAGAGAGTGGTGCATGTGTGTGCACGTGCGTGAAAATGTGGAACCATGGCTTCCTCCCTGAATAGCAAGAGACAAAAGATGGGGGAAGCCTAAAAGTTTAAAAATGACCATAGATATACATGCCCTTACTGTATTATTATTATTATTATTGTTCTTCTTGTTGTTGTTATCTGCCTCAATCAGCAAGATTCTTTCTTGTATATTTTATATCTCTCTGCATATAGTATGTTTTTGCAAGATGAAGGACAGTAATTTGCGCAATCATGTTTTTCAGTCAGAATAAATCATCGTCCATCTAGTTTTCCCGAAATTAGCACGCGATTTTGCATTGATTTATTTCCTCCCTGTGAACTATGCAGGCCTTCAACTCGAGAATTGGCATAGAGGTTTCAAGGGTATCGGAAAGACTCAGAGCATTGGTATAATACATAAAATCAAAATATATAAATTAATATATTATATAAAGAATATAAGAAATATATTACATGCAATATACAATGTTTAGCAAGTTATTGACTACACGGGGGTTGAACAACCTTGCTAGCATCTTCTCCATGTTCATTTCATAACATGATCGATGTACAAAAAAAATCATGTTGGTCCTCGACCGATAGATAAGAACCTTTGTACAATTTTGAGTTGCAAGTTTGGCTGTCAAAACCTGCTGCATAATTGTACTACGTTGCCTATATTCAATATAATACATATATTTCTGAAAAAAGCATATGTCCCCCGAGTAAATGGTACCGGAAGTCACACGACTTGTCCCTGCATATGCACTTAAGTCACACATCTTGTAAAACAAACTAACTCAATTGTGTGCACCCGTGGTCACAAACCAGTGTGCTGGCCAGGACGTACCTGAGGTGGATGAGGACTAGACTTCTTGCAGTTAACCCCTTCCCCTAAATTACAAGAACAATAATGGTAAATGGACCTCGATTCATTATGTCCATTGAGCGATGCCTAAATCGTTCCCAGATTGAGCGACGAACCCTAACTCTATTTGCCAAAATGAGAGCATGGCCAGTGATGGGAGTTGCGGAAGCACGGCATCAGTTTCATGTGGTGGGGGCATGGAGGCTTGGTCCCATGTCCATGTCGGCTCTATGTTTCTGCAGGAGACGTGGAAGTGCAGCGACCCCTAGCTGCTACAGAACGTTGGCCGCATCATGCTGGCAAACACAGTGGGGATAGCAACATCAGTAGGAACAGTTCTGGATGCTCAACACCATGTATTTGGAGTCATCTCTTCCATAAATGTATTTGCCGCAGGATTACCTACTGCAAGTTTTGCCATATTACTTTCAAATGTTGCAATAGTAGTTGATTTAGTAGAATCCCACAACTGTTATCTAACTGTTTCACCCTCGTGAACCTGGTGTACATTCTGGTACAAGTGTTGAACAAAAAACCTATGCCTGATATCGGGTAACTATTCTTGGACACCTTTGATAAGGCCCTTGACACATAAACCAATACAACTAAGTCTACAAGTAACACACACATTTTAATTCAGTTCAAGTTGTTGAAAATAAACCGATCTTGAAACTACCCTTTGGTTATCACTCATGATGGTGAAGGCTGATGTTTTGACTAGTTAGATCTTGCTTTACCACGGCAAGGAACCATGACCATGAACTGTAGCTTTCTGTCTCAACCACTGCCAAGCAATTGGATAAATGACATTATTGTCATCAATGCCTACAATAGTAATAACTGTCCACCATACTTTGTCTTTATGAAAGTTCCATTGAGAAAATTAACTGGTCGACAACCCTTCAACGAATATATTTTGTAAGGTGCCAAACTCATGTAACATGTGCTAAACAAACCATGCTCAAAGTGTAAATAAGAAGATTATCGAGGATTTCTAGTTAGAAGTTCCTTCCCATACTGCCATAGCAATGAAAATTTCTTGATCTCATCCCCACGTACAACTCCCAATGCTTCTTTCCTAGATTTCGCAAGTTTGAACCTGCTAGGCTCTATGTTGTATTTCTTTCTCCCTTTCCTGGCAAAGGTTTTTAGTGACATTCTATCAATGTCTCTATACATGTCAACATATTACTAAAACAAAAAAGGTGATGTCAGTTCTTGAATACCCTAATTGTCTGCTCTACAACATAGCACTTCACAAGAAAATCCACTGTTTTATTATTATACTCCACTTTTATCATAGTAGATAATAGCGCTAGATTGTTTCAGCTCAAACTACTATCCATGTCGTCCCGATTTGTTTCGATCGTGGGATGGAGGCCGAAAAGGGCACGCGGCGACGTTGCATCAGAGCACTGCTATCCCGTGAGGCGGGACTCGCTGTGGACCAGAGCGAAAGATTCCAGACCGCGGGTTGGTGTCGTCCGCGCCGTCGTACTCCACGTCGAAGGACGGTGGGCCGCGCGCGACATGGGCCCGCCGTCAGCGTACACATGGAGGATCTCTCTCTCAGATGCGTTCCCATCGCAACAAGCCTCCACACCCACTGGGTGGAGAGGCCTGCCGAAAGGCGACGTGGCGTTGTGAGCCCATACCGGTTGCGGACTCTCATGGACATGGGGCCTGCCGAAAGACGACATAGCGCCGTAAGCCATACCGGCCACGTATTCTTGCAGATGCGGGGCCTGCCTATTGTGGACTTGGCATTGTAAGCCCATGCTAACTGCTGTTTCTTGCGTACATGGGGCCCGTCCAGAGATGATGTGGCATCGTAAACCCATGTCGGACGTGATTTCTCACGTACGCAGTACCCGTCCAGACACGACGTAGCGTCATAGACTATAACAGGACACGGTTTGTCGTGGTGAAGGGGCCCGCGGATATTCGATATGGCATCGTAGGCCCCAGATGGACGCGGTTCCTCGTGGTTGAGGGCCGAGTTGGCGATGCAGACTGTAGGCGTCAAAGGTTTATCACGGCTGATATCACAACTGGTAGTCTAGACTGTGCTACGAAAATCCCTGGTTCGTTCATAGAGCTCGTCGGTCGCTCCAGTTAAGCTCTGAGTGGAGCAGGATCTGACTTTTCGACTCGGCGATGCATCTCACCTAGATAACCTATTTTCATCTCTTCGACGTTAGACGCCTTGATGGAGTCACCCAACGGTCTTCACTATGTCTTCGGCATCGATGGCGATGTGGTTTGACACTCCTCCCTCCAGCGTCCTGCTTACCGGATGGCCGCGGTGACGATGTGACCTCACCGTAGACGAGAAGGCTAGGTTGATTTGGGAAAGGCCCCGGCGATTGTCGATATCCGGGAGAGAGGACGACGGTAGTGTATTCCAACACAAATGGTAAGCCTCCATCGTTATCCTTTAAGTTTTTCTTTATTGTTTTTATGCTTTTTTGTGTTTAGTTTCCTAATTTATTTCCTTTTTATTTTCGTAGCTACTATGTGATAGTTTCATGTCTGGGCGTTGGCGTCTGCAATTGTGCGTAGACAACAAAAAGGCAAAGAGAAGCGAACAACTGGCACACAGGCCCTATCTGTATGCGACACAGATGGCTGAGCGGTGGCATTCAGTTCTTCAACATATTTTTAGGTGTCGTTGGAGGAAGACGGTCGTGCCTCCATGTCCAGAGCAAAAGCCGTGCGCCCAAGCACTGCACGCTTAGGGCCCTTTTGGATATAGACATGACGGGCATACGACTCGCCTTTAGGTTTAGATCCTAGACTTAGATGTTAGCTTCATAGTTCCATATAGCATAGTAGTTTAGATGTTAGTTCTTAGAATTTATAAATGTAATTTTTTACATGTAAGTTATGTATGTATCAATTGTTTTACGAGGGATAAATATATATGGACATGTCTCGGAATGGATCAAACATTGCTGTAAGAAAAATCATGCATGTGACAGTGAATAAACATGTATGTGTTCTATTTTTTTATCTTACATGTGTGGCTTCGAACTTCACAACTTTTAATGCATAGAACAATGTGTGCGTTCTCTTTTTAGCTTCCATATGTGACCTGAAAATTCACAAGTGTTAATGTAGAGAACAATGTGTGCGTTCTCTTTTTTATCTTAGATGTGTGACTTCTCTGTCGCTTTCCTTGATGGGATGGTCCAAAACTAATTTCCTTCTCTCGAGCTCTAATCGGACACTGTCTCTATTGATTTCTCTATCACTTTCCTTGATGGGCCGACCCAAAACCGACTAGATATTCTCCCTGCCTATAAACGGACATACTCTCTATCGATGTTTAGTACCACCTCAGAAATTTACTGAGGGTTAAAGCAGTCTATAAACCCGGAAATGAAAAAGCACGCAATGTAGACATCAAACACGAGGTATCAATGGTATTGTTGATAGCTCGTGTTTGACATCTAGGGTTTTCGTATTGCTGGTTTACTTGTTGTTTGATAGCTGTTTTTTTCCCTTGTGTACGCTTTCGATTTAAACTCAGCATCTCTTAATACGATTTTATCATCAAACGGCATGTCTATCTCTGCATTCCTATCACTTAGCATTCCTAGAACATATATTTTCTCTTTTCTATTACATGTATATGTAGTCAAATCACATCATAAAGCGTTCTGTCTACCGGCCGCATCCCGAAGGGCGCAGAGAGAAGTCTAGTTATTATTATACATCCACTATTTTAGGGACAATGTATATGTGGTGACGAGTAAGACCTTAATGAAGGGAATATGCCTGCGAGGCAATAATAAAGTGGTTATTATCTTATTCCATGTTTATGATAAATTTTTATTTCTCATGCTATAATTTTTTTAATTGGAAACGTTAACACATATGCGTTTAATACACAAATAAAGAGTTTCTAGTTATGCCTCTTATATATAAACTAGCTCGTTGATTAACAAGATGATCAAAGTTTCCTGATCATGGATTAGATGTTGTTAATAACGAGGTCACATCATTGGTGGAATATTATGATGAACATTCATCCGAAGTATAGCAATATGATCAAATTCATTGTTGTAAAATTTCTATAACATCATATGAAGTAACTTTTATCTTTAGACCATGAGATCATGTTAATTGCTAACACCGGAAGAGTACTTTGATAACATCGAACGTCGCACTGTAACAGGGTGACTATAAAGGTGGGTTTGGGTACTCTGAAAGTGTTATGTTGAGGGGCTCATGGATCAAGAGTGAAATTTGTCCATCCCGGTGACAGAGAGATATACTTTAGGCCCTCTTGGTGATATCCCATTGATGTAGCTTGCAAGCAAGTGATAAGATCACTAGAATGTTATCACGGGAACGAGAAAAGAGTACTTACCGGTAATGATATCAAACTAGGTATTGGGATACCGATGATCGAATATCAGATATGTAATATATCGTGAGACAAAGGGATTATGTTACAAACATTAAAGTTTCACACGATCACTGTAGTCATCATTGAATGTATGGAAGTTAGTACAGATCTCAAGGTCCTGATGCTGATTATTGATCGAAGAGGGGTCTCGACCATGTCTGCATTATTCGCGAATCGTAGGGTGACACACTTAAGGGATACCGACATCATTTCGATAAAGATTAAGAAAGCGTTGGAATCATTTCGATGGACACCAGAATTTTTTCAGGTAAATTGCTAAAACTAGTTCTGCATGTGATATCGAAATGTTGCAGGAGTTTTTTATGTGAATGTTTGTTAATTAAAGTAATTAAAAAAATTGAATACAATAAATAAAATAGTTTTATTTAATAAGAGATTGCATTAAATTTGGTGAAAAATTAATGCAATGTGAGTGGAGTTGGTTTTAATGCGAGTGGGCTTCGCGGAAGCTCCACTCACCATTATGGAGGGAGAGGTGGGGGCACCACCATGCCCATGCGCATGGAACCTTGGGGGCTGCCCCTCCTCCTATAAAAGGATCTCTCCTCCTCCTCCACTCTCACACTTCCTCCTGAAGGATCTCTCTCCCTCTCTAATTTATTCCCTATAGTCTTGGATTAGCTAAATACATGTTCTCGGTGGCTTTATCTAAAAGGAGTTGTTGCTTCCGCTGTATCGCTGGAGCAAGGATACGGAGGTTGTCGGGGTACCGGACGTGCGTGCGATCACGGATGCATTGCTACTTGGCGGCGCTAGACTTACTGGTGTTGGACCTACTGGACTTGCTGGACTTCATCATGATCTTGAGATCCGCAAGTGAACGACTACATCATCCACGAAATTAGATTTCGTTAACAAAGATTTTCGTTCTTCAAGGGTAAGATCTCTATGGATGTATATCCACCCGTTGATTGTATCTAGGTAGATAGATCTTCGTGCTTATTTGTTCACATCGTAGGATTTTTTTTGTTTTCTATGCTGCGAACCCAACAGTGGTATCCGAGCCTGATCTATGCGTAGATACTTTGCACGGATAGAACAAATATGAGTATGTGGACGTTGATGATTATGTTATTGCATCTTCTATGTATTTTTAATATTGGTGGCATAGTGGGATGAAGTGGCCCGGACTAACTTTACATGTCCTCGCACATGAGACATGTTCCACGCTTGACATGCAACTAGTTTTGCATAACTGGCTAGCGGGTGTGTGTCTCTCCTACTATAGTTAATATTTGATTTACAATGAGTTGCTAATAATTTGATTATCATTGTTGTGGCTCCATGTTCGTAGGTATGAACAGTTCTATCTTTGAAAGCTCTAAGCCACATAAAACTTGCAATTGATAAATTAGAGGCGTCTAATTTAGATTGTTGCTGGGCAGGTGTCATGATATGGTGATGTTATAATTTGTAGTATGGATTGATACTCTCAGAAATTATAACATACCAAAGTGTAAGTTACATAGACCTTGATCTTACACATATAGGAATGATAAAGATCATACCACAATGCACGTGATACTGATTAAGTGCAAGAACCATATCATATCACTTTTTGCATATGATGTTTATTTGCATCTTATATTGCTTGTTTGGCTCTTTAGTAGCATTATAAGATGATCACTCATTTAAAATATCAAGATAAGAATATGTTCTTCCTTAGTATGCACCATTAAGAAAGTTCGTCATTTCAAGACACCACGTGATGATCGAGTGTGATAGACTCTGCGTTCGCATGTAACGGGTGTAAGATAGTTTTACACACGCGAGTACTAAGGTTCTTACTTGGTGAGCCTAGCATGTACAAATATGGCCTCGGAACACAAACCGAAAGGTAAACCATGAGTCATATGGTTGATATAATGACCATCTAGATGCTCTCATTTGAATCTACACCAGCTCACGTGATGGTTGGTCTTGGTGTAGTGTATCTGGTTCATGTAATCACCAAAAAGACACGAAAAGAGTTTCGTAGGAGGTCTATTGTCTTGGCCATCCCTAAACAGAGCCTTTGTTTGGGTCGGTTTAATTTCGGTTGTATTATATTGTGTACTCCCTCCATCCCAAAATAAGTGACTTGAGTTTGTCTAGATTCGCATGTATGTATATACTAAAACGTGTCTAGATACATCTAAATCTAGACAAATTCAAGTCACTTATTTTGGGACAGAGAGAGAGAGTATGTTTTTGCATTGTCCTATCCATACTTTTGGCACCTTAGAGTCCATGGGCATAGCGTGCGTTGCGCAACCCATTCTAGTTATTATCTATTTGCTAGACAACCCATGAGATTAAGGTCACCTATAAGCTTATGTACAACTTTTATTTCTTATACTATGTATAGGGATTGTCATATAGGACTTAAGGTGCTATATTTTGCACATAATGTATGCCCCAACCATAAATCATGGCAGAGCTAGGTACCTGCTCCTCCTTGACAAGAAACAAGTTACCCATGGCGCAGGTAGTAAGTACTTAGTAGTTACCTCTACTAAAAACATGGCAAAGCTATTTATACTCTACTAAAAACAAGGTCAATTGATTTCAAATACGAGCACCCAAAAATGTAGGTTTTCTCCTCTCTGACAAGACACAAGTGCTGAGAGAGTTACCTGAACCCTTGCCCCACACAATGGATTTGCCTCTAGTTAGTATGCCTACGGAGGGGAGGTGTCTTGTTCGATGGCACGTCTGTGTCAAGGTAGAAGAAGGTTCTACAATAAAGCTATCACCTTTTCATCCTCGAACTAGCTTCAAAGTGGTAGAAAGAAGCTCTCGACATCAATTCGGGTCCTTTTCTGCCTGTTATAGTAATGCACCGGCCAACTTTAATGCGTATTATGTTGGTACCCTTCTTTTTCATATATGTATTTCAAGTTTGGATTTTGTTTGCAATTAATGTGCCTAATTTATCCACTGATCTTAAAGTCAGGCCATACCGCACAAATATCATCTTCCCTTAGCGGCTGAGAGCCAAAAAATCTTGTCCATATATACATGCATCAGTGATCTGTCCGAACATCAGGATTCAGCGAAGCAGTGAACAAGGGGCGTCACCAACCAAATATGGGACGAATGCTAGGGCATTGGTTCTGCCACCACATGTATTGAACATTTTTTTTGAGAGAAAGCATAAGCTTTATTAGGGCATATCTCCCGACACAAGACCAGCTATAGATGCTCGTACATCATACTCCCAGAGCAACGCTCTGTTTACATCACAAGACAACCCAATCTTGGCTAGTTCATGGGCTGGTTGGTTCAACTCATGCCTACATGATAAAATATCACAAGAGGAAAATCTTGTTCTAAATTGGAACTTCAAATCATCGATGTTGAAAATTTTGATGAGTATAAGATGGCGAGGAGTCGGAATTTAGAAAGAAGAATTGGTGTTTCTCCACACGATTACGTGGGATAAGCTTGGCTGGGCCAGTTGGGCCTGTGCTATCTTAGTTGAGTTACTTAGTAAGTTATATGGGCTACGATTTAGCGAGCTTAACGAGCAGCCCGTGAGACTGGCAAGTTTTCTCATTTATATCGGACGATCGAAAGACACTGTTTAGCACCATTCAATAAAAAGAGTTAACCTAAAGACTCGTGAGCTTGCTCGTTTACTTCTTTTCAAACCACGCAGGAGAACTACAAGTTTATATTAAGAGAAAGAAAAGGCCAACAAAATGGCCAAGGAATAGGCAACCACAGTACAATTAGAAAGACAGTCTAACCTCAAACAGAAAACACAACATCACCTTAACCACATAACTAAACCTTTACACCTATCTGTAGAACGAAATAACAACAACTAAGTAGCAGGGTGCCCGGTGACAACCATACTGAAGGGATGCTATGTTGTTGCCAGGATGAAACGACCAGTACTAGCAAAGGACCAGAGCTTTGCTTCAGCCTTTATTTGTTCGATGATGATTTGGATTGCCTTGGTTGCGTTCTCAAAAACAGCACGTTCATCTCCATCTAAATAGTCCAGGCAATGAGCATCACAATCGAATCTAGTCTGGACTTGTTGGTGCCTTGTAAGCGAGCTCTTGCAGACTGCCACCATGATCTGTGGGAAACGTGCAAGGAAGGAGCCATTTGGGGCAACTCAGCCCAAATTAGTGCTGAGCCCCAAATAATGTTGATGACGGCGCACCCGATGAAGAGATGTCGGACATCCTCCTTTGTCGCGTTACAGAACACACACTTCTCAACATGAGGAAGCTCCTGCATAGCCAGCCTATCAGCCATCCAAATACTTCCTTTTATGAACATCCAAGTGCCAATTTTACATTTCAAGGGAGCTGGTGATTTCCATATTGCTTCCGCCAATCCACAATTTACTTTAGTTTGGACGTGAGCCTGATATACAGATTTAGATGAGAATGTTCCTTTATTTTCCCATGACTACAACCATGTGTCTTCTTTTTCAAGTTGCAAATGAATGGTGTTAATCTCTTCCCATACCTCTATAACTTTAAGGAGTATGCAAATGACTTTAAGGAGTATGCAAATGGTGATTGGCTTTGCGTGTTTACATGATAAGGATAACGATCAAAAGACATTGTTTAGCACCGTTAATTGATGAAAACGAGTTAAGCTAAATGAGTCGAGCAAATCAGAGCGATAACTAAGCTCGTCGAGTTTCGAGATTTATGTCTAGTCCTAGCCGCAATAGGGCCTTGATGCTACTATATATATTAACTCCTTGGCTAGTGCCTTGCGACCAGAATGCGGATACTTCTAGTGGAAGCATTTCGTGGCTAGCTTTATGCAAAAAATTATATATAGGGTAAGAACAAATTGATTGATTAGAGGAAAGAACTTCTCTTCTTTCAACATCCAGATGACTTCGACATCGTCATGAGGCAAAAGTTAAACTTGAGTAAAACCGAACAATAATGGCGGTGTCATGTGTCAGTGTCACGATGGGTATGAATTGACTAAAATGTGGTGCCTTACGGAGATATGTATGCGGCAAGACTCAGTGACTCAGCAAATATATAAGCCATGTTCCAAAGAAAAAGTTCGATGAAAGGGAGATGCAGATGTTATACACTTATACTGCATGCATGTAAACGTGTGGCCTTTGGGCCGCTCTGCGCTTCCCTTCTCTTTCACCTCCGAGAGCGATTGAGCGAGCTTGCAACACAACACGTCCATTTGGATAAAAAATATTGGGCGCGCGGGGATGGATCGGATGCAGGCCACAGTAGAAATGAAATTACTACTAGCCGTTTCTAGCCGTTTTCATTTTTCTATGGAAACAACCATGAAATGAAACTTTTCTCTCCTTTCTCATCTTAGCTGCCACGATGCTCCGCGGAGAACCGTCCCCATTTTAGTGGCCGTGATTTTCTACACCACCGGTGAGATAGGTCCCTGCCTCAATCGGCCTTTTCAAGCCCGACCAACTTGAAAGCGATGTAAGGTCCGATAGGAGGGTGACGGAGACGCATCACGACAGTCGTCGTGGGGCCGCATCAGCTTGCCGAGGGTTCTCGGAGGCTTGCCATGGGGCCGCGACAGCTTGCCGAGGGGTGTCGATGCCAAAGTCGATGAAATTCGAGCCGTCGAGAACGAGGTGCGGCCATAGTTTTGCTAGAACTAGGCGCACGTCGAGGAAGAACACGCACTCCGGTTTTGCCAGAACCAAGTACGCAAAGAAGAGCTTGTCGGTGATGCGGTCGAGGCAGTCGTAGAGGAATGTGTCGATGCCGAAGAAGACTTTGTCGAGGTCGACGAAGACGAGGCGCCGATCCAAGATTGCCAGGCTCAGGGATGCGTCGGGGACGAAGGCACACACCGATGTTGCGAATACCGGGCACACAAGGGCATGGACGAAGACGTACAAGGCGGCAACCAACGGTGGCCTGGAGTGGTCATGTTGGACGCCTAGATTGGTGCGGCGGCGGTACTCGATGCAGGCGAAGAAGAATCCGACGTGACGAACACCATGCGCGGACGTAGACGACCTGCACCGTGGGGGTGGTGCGGGGATAGCCTGGGGCGTAGGTGCGCAGGGACGGCGATGTAGACTGTCTGCAGCGATGCTATGACCAGTTGGGCGGCATAGATGCAGGGCGCAAGACGGTAGCGACACAGCGCCATCCCATAGCTCGATCGGTGGTAGGCGCGTGCTCGGGGTTGTGCTTGGCGTAGACGGGCATGAGATCGATTGATCAGACCGACGGTGCGCCGTATGCGCCATGGCATTGATGACGCGTAGATTAGAGTCGATGGTGGCGTTTTTGGTGAAGTCCTGGGCGGTGACGGTGAAGACGATCCAATGGGGACGGCCGCAGCTGCCTACCGAGGAAGGCGTAGTAGCCGGTCGAGATGCGCGGCAGCCTACTGTGAGGCCATGACATCCTGTCGTGGCAGGCAGCGGAGGAGGCAGGCGCACAGGCGCAATGTAGATCATCGACGCCGACGGTTGGAGTAGAGGCGCAGTGATGATGACGGCGGTGGGCGATTCAATCCGGTCTATGATCTGTAAACCAAAACAAGAAGACCGGCCAAGTGACCGGTAAAGAGAAAAACCGATCTAGTAGATCGGAAAAGACTCACTAGGGTAGCCGATCACAGATCGGCGGACGAACCCTGCAACGGATTGCGCGGCTCCTGACGGAGATCATGGAGATCGACCCCCCCCCTCCCAGGGACGGGGCGGTAGGAGCGTGCGGCTAGGGTTTGGACTGGTTAGGCCGATACCATTAAAGAGTATGAGTTTGGCGGAATATGATGGATATATTATTAAGCCTAGCGGGCGAGTATATATAGGTGTACAAGGGATTATCTTGAAGTACAAGTCAAGTTAGGATTGTACGTAAATAGATCCTAACTATATCTAAACTACCATAATAACCGTATATGTCTAATACTCTACACGCTACTCGCGATCTTGCTGTGGCCGGCGCTAGGTCATGGGGCGTGGTCGCCGGCTTACCTTGGCGCCCGGAGGTCTTGGGTCGCCGGCGTCGCCGGGGTTGGGATCTAGAGTCCGGTGTCTGGGGTCGGAGTCTGGCTCCGATAGGGAGGAGGCCATGGTGGCGAGGGATGCCCTAGAGGATCTGGAGGATGAGTCTGGCGCGCTGGGTTGGACAACTGTCCGGCGGCAGCATCGAAAGACCGGGGAAGAGATCCGGCAAGCGTTCTGGGAGGAGATTGGGTTCCCGACGGCGGCTTTGAGGTTCTGGGAGCGTGGCTCGCCGTCCTCTCCACCCCGGTCACCTCATCTGCCTCCGGTGGCTCAGCGGGGGGCACGGTGTCGCCGGTGGGGTTTATCCTCAGCCGGGGACCTCGGATGCGGCCATGGCGTGGACCATTGCCTCCTCGTCGCTCGTCGGTGCCCCTGTTCTCGGGGCATTTTTCCCGGAGCGGATCTCACGCGCTGATGACGGGCCGGGGATCGCGCGATCGTCGCGGGCGTTACTGCAGCGAGCGGACGTGGATCGCGCGCAGGCACATGCATGTGGGGCCAGCACCGAAACCGAGTCGGTCTCAGCGTGGTGCTCGGTGGCCCGGGTTCTAGGGCTAGGTCGTACGCGCGGGGGTCTCCCAACCTCGCTGTTTTCGCTCGAGCCGTCTATGGAAAAACCTTCTGCTTCGCCATCTCACATCCGCCCGCCTCACGATCGCCCGCCGTCGCCGTCCTCTTCTCCGCCGTTTTCTTCTGCTTCTCCGTCGTCCGCCCGTCTGCCGTCGTATTCTTCTTCTCCGCCGACTGCGGACCCCTCGACGGCCTCCCGCATGATTGCCCAGGCCGTGCGTGGGTCGGGTTCGATGGCTGGCGCACCTAGCCGACCGGGTGGGCCAGCGCCAGCGCCAGCGGCGGTGGCCGTGGCCGCTAGGACGCCGGCTCTACGCCGCTGCCTGCAGCAAAGCATCTTGGTCCGTTCAACAACGGGCCACCGCCGTTCTCCGGGATGCCACCGCCGAGAGCATTCCAGCAGGGGATGGGTGCGCCGCCGCCTTTCACGGCACCGTTTGGTCAGCTGCCGTTGCAGCCGCCGTTTCGTGGTCAGCCCAATCCTTGGAGCTCCCTTTTATCAATAGGGGATGTACCCGCATGCTGCGACTCCCCAGCCGTTTAATGTTGGAGTCGGAGCTGCGGCTGTAGCTGCACCGAAACGGAAGAACAAGAAGAAGAAGCCTCAGGTGGATCAGCAGGTGTGTTCGCAGTCTGTTCAGTTCTAGCCGCAGTTTCATTAGCAGTCTGTTGGACAGTATGGGTACCCCGGTGTGGCAGCGGGGGCTCCCTTCCAGGCTTCGGGCCAACAGGAGACCTACCAGTATGGTGTGCAAGGACCGTTGATACCGTTGTGCCTGTGGCTGCCGCCCCGGAGGGGGTTCCTATTGCACCAGTTGCTTCGGTGGGTAAGAAGAATCTGAAGGCTGTTTGTTGCTAGAAGTGCACGGTCAATACTCATGCGACTAAGGACTGCAAGGCTGTTCATTATTGTTATATTTGTGATAACTCCATTCACCCCACTTTGCGATGCCCTGTCCTTAAGCAGCCGCGTCCTACTCCTTACATGGCCGGTATTGGCAATAGAAAGGACTTTGTTCTCTCAGATTCCTGATATTGTGGTTCGTGATCATCTAGGGATGTCTCAGTCCCCCATTGCTCTGGTGAGTGTTTCTAGACAGATGGTGACTGCGGATGTTGTTCAGCGTCAGATTGCCAGGAGATGCCCGGTGCGTGATCAGTGGAAGTGGGAGGCTTTGCCGCATGGAGAGGCTGCCTTCCTTGTGAGTTTCCCGTCTTTTGAGGATCTCGATAGGGTGGATGGGATTCAGGTGTCTGTGCCTCAGGGCAATTCTCAGCTGGCTTTCTCTGTTTTTCGTGCGATGGAGGTGCCCAAGTTTGAGCTCAAGCAGGTCTGGTTGCACGTTGAGGGGGTTCCTCATTGTTTGTGGTCCTTCTGGGGTCTGTGGGCTGTCGGTGGGCTCATGGGGCTCACTCAGGATGTTGACTTGTTCAGTTTGAGACGACGTGGAGTCGTTCGGATCCTGGTTGCAATGACTGACACCTCGGTTTTCTCGCAGCTGAGTGACGCTTTGGATCATTATCTTAAGACAGATGTTGTGGTCCAACTCAAGGCCTATGAGCTTTGTTTCCGTTTGGAGCCTGCAAGTTATGCTCCAGAGCCTGAGTTTATTCCTTTCCTATGGTGGAAGAGGGATGAGGACCATGATGATGATACAAATGGGAAGGGCCCCGATGATGCTATGGATATGTCTGATTCGACCGGTGGTTTACATGATACTGGGGTTGGCTCTTCTTCGGCCCAGACTGGTCAGGGGGACTCGGTGCCACCATTTTCAATACACCGGGCCCAGCTTTCATCTCAGGGTTCTGCACCTTTGATCGCGGTCACTCCTTTTAACCCCAACCCTTCTACGCCGCGTGGAAAGGAAATTCTTGAGTCGCTTCCGTTAGGCTCTCCTCTTCGTGGTGTTGCTTCTACTGTGACTTCTCCTCGGGTCTCTCCATCTCAGCTGCAGGCTGCTTTGCGGGTGGCTGCTGCTGGGGCTCGGACTTCTCAGCGGTCGACGTCCCCTGCTCGTTGTAGGCCCAATGTATTGGGTCGATCAGTTCCTCGTCGGGAGGGTCTAGTGCTAGAGCCAGTGTTTCAGGGGCTGGACCCCGAGTCCACGGCGCGGAGACTGGCCCAGGTGGGGCCGGTCGACCGCGGTGCTCCTCCACTCTCACCGACTTCACCACGGGTCACGTAGACTGGTTCCTCGTTGATCCAGGCATGTGGCCTTGGGTTGAGCGGGGAGCTGGGTTCTGCGTCGCGGAGACTGGCCCAGGAGGGGCTAGTCATTCACGATGTTTCTTCATCTTCACCGCATGTTGTTCTGGACACGCCTGCTGGCCCCCCACTGAGTTGGGAGCCTGGGTCTCCGTCGACACACGCTGTGCTGGCGCATGGTGATGCTTCTAGGGGGGCGGCGGACATTGGGCGTGGTCTGGCAGCTCAGGAGGGGTAGCCGGGTCACGCCGCGAGGAGGAGTTCTCGACATGGTATTGATGCTTCTGGGGCTTCGGCTACGGATGAGGACTCGATGGTCAAGGCCATGCGGAGGAAGGCTGAGAAGAACCTCGACTCGCAAGGTATAATGAATTCGTCAAAGTCCTTCCTATCTTTTTCCAATTCGTCTATCGCTGAAAAATTGGCTGGTGTTGGAGTTAGTTTGGGTAGATCTGTTAAGGATGTTTCTTTTTCTACTTCTGTGTTGAGACGAATGGAGGTTGACCGTTTAACGGTTACTCCTAAGACTCATTTTGTTCCTGATCCTTCACCGATTGAGGAGGAGGAGTTGCATGCCACGGTAGATGGTCAACTCCTCTCTCACTTAGTTGGTGAAGTATCAGAGGTGGGCTTTGATGAGACAGAGTTGGGTTCATTATTTGAGCTTACAGCTTCTGGTCGAAAATCGAAGGGCCATAAATCTCGCAAAAGGTCTCGGGTATCCAAATCTCCCATTGTTTCTCAATGAATGGCATGTTTTCAAATAGCAGAGGTCTTCGTGACTTGGCTAAATATTTGTTCTTTGCCGATTGCGTGCGAGATCACAATTTGGATTTCTTGGGTATTTCTGAGACTGGTAGACGTGATTTCTCACAAACTCAACTCAATCGCCTTTCTGGTGGAGTGGAGTTCACGTGGGTATCACGTCCGCCGCGGGGTCGATCCGGAGGAATCCTGTTAGGCGTCCAAAATGAGACTATGGAAGTCTTGGCCATTTCGGTTGGAGATTTTTTTATTAAACTCCATATCCGTAACAAGGTTGATGATTTTTTATGGTCTCTAGTCGCTGTATACGGGGCTGCCCAGGAGGTTTTTAAGGCGGACTTTTTACGAGAGTTGGTCAATCTGACTAAGGACAATCCGTATCCTATTCTCATAGGTGGTGATTTCAACTTGCTCAGATTCCCTCACGAAAAAAGCCGGGGTCGTTTCGATGATCATTGGCCTTTCATGTTCAATGTTTTCATAGAAAGCTTGGATTTACGAGAGGTTACAATGATTGGAAGACAGTTCACTTGGGCCAATAGTCTTCCTGAGCCTACATATGAAAAATTGGATAGGGTGCTTACGGATACCGAATGGGAAGATAAATTCCCTATGGTAACTGTTCGGGCCATAGAACGTATTGAGGCTTTATCGGATCATGCTCCTATTTTATTGTCTGTTGGAACACCACCACGAAAATCCAAACATAGCTTCAAATTTGAACTTGGATGGATGGAACGTGAGGGTTTTCCTGATCTCATAAAGGCTATTTGGGAGAAACCTGTTAGTGGTCAAACACCTTTACAACGATGGAATAACAAAATGCGTGCGTTACACAAATTCCTTCATGGTTGGGCAAGACATACTGCTGGTATCCTTAAAAAAGAGAAAATACGCCTTTCATCTATTATTAATGATTTAGAGGCTTCTGCGGAACTCAGGCTCTTAACTGCACAAGAGATTGAGCTTAAAAACCAATCAAATGCAGAAATAGCCAGACTGCTCTGAGAGGAGGAACTCAAGTGGTATCAACGCTCTAAAGCGAAATTCATTCTGGAAGGAGATGCGAACACAAGATACTTCCATGCTGTAGCTAATGGCAAGCATAAGAAGAAACTTATTCACTCTCTTATCTAGGATGAAGGTACGATTGAGGGGCAGGAGCAACTTAAATCGTATATTACTAGTTATTATAAATCTCTGTTTGGGACACCACCAGAGAACTCCTTCTCACTGGATGAGTCCCAAACGGCGGATATTCCTCAGGTTTCTGTGCTGGAAAACGACTTTCTAACTGCTCCGTATACGGAGGATGAGGTTAAGAAAGCCGTTTTTCAGATGGAACATAACAGAGCACCAGGACCGGATGGCTTTCCGGCGGAATTCTACCAAAAATTCTGGGAAGTTATCAAAGAGGACCTCATGCACTTGTTTGTGTTCCTACATGCCAGGCAGCTTGACCTTTTTAGACTCAATTTTGGCAACATAATTTTACTACCTAAGGTTAACAACGCAGAACGGATACAACAATATCGTCCAATCTGCCTTCTTAATGTTAGTTTTAAAATTTTCACCAAAGTTGCTACGATTAGACTAAATTCGGTCGCTGACCATGTTGTAAGCCCATCTCAAACTGCTTTCATGCAAGGAAGGAATGCCCTAGATGGGGTAATAATTTTGCATGAAACAATTCATGAACTACACTCAAAGAAGTTGAATGGTGTATTGTTCAAAATTGACTTTGAGAAGGCTTATGATAAGGTTAATTGGTCTTTCCTTCAGCAAACACTCCACATGAAAGGTTTTTCTGAGGAGTGGTGTGCTCTCGTACTGTCTTTTGTGGCTGGTGGTAGCGTTGCCATCAATGTTAATGATGACACTGGCAAATACTTCCAGACCAAAAAAGGTCTAAGACAAGGAGATCCACTATCGCCTATACTATTTAACATAGTGGCTGATATGTTGTCTATCCTCATCGAGAGAGCTAAGGCTGATGGCCAAATTGAAGGATTGGTTCCTCATCTAGTTGATGGTGGTCTATCCATTCTTCAATACGTGGACGATACAATCTTATTTATGGAACACGACTTGGAGAAAGCGAAGAATCTGAAGTTAATACTATCAGTGTTTGAGCGACTCTCTGGTTTGAAAATTAACTTCCATAAAAGTGATTTGTATTGTTTTGGCGAGGCTCTGAACGAGTCCCACCTATATGCTGAACTTTTCGGCTGTAGTCAGGGGCATTTTCCAATCAACTATCTAGGAATACCGATTCACTATCGGCGTCTCACAATTGCTGAATGGAAAATCATTGAGGAAAGACTCCAAAATCGTCTTAATAGTTGGAAAGGTAAATTACTATCCCTTGGTGGAAGACTGGTCCTCATAAACTCAGTACTCACCAACATGGTATTGTATATGATCTCGTTTTTCCAATTGCCGAAAGGTGTCTTGAAGAAAGTGGATTATTTCCGATCAAGATTCTTTTGGCAAGGAGATAGTGAAAAAAAGAGATATCGACTGACTAGATGGAATGTGCTTTGCCGACCAAAAGAATATGGTGGACTGGGCATACATGATTTGCAAGTCAAAAACACCGCACTTCTTGGTAAATGGCTTTTCAAACTTCTATCAGAAGAAGGTGTTTGGCAAACCATTCTATGGAGGAAATATGTTGGCTCCAAAGCTGTGTCTCAAGTGGTTTGGAAACCCGGTGATTCACATTTTTGGGCTGGACTAATGGCGTCCAAAAAACATTTTTTCCGCTTTGGTGTCTTCAATATTAAGGATGGATCACAGGTTAGGTTCTAGGAAGATAAATGGCTTGGCCAATCTTCTCTTCGTGAACAATACCCAGCTCTATACTCGATTGTTAGACACAAAGGAGATACCCTCTCGACAGTATTGGGATCTGACCCTCCTAATGTGTCTTTCAGACGAAGTCTCTTAGGCCCTAGACTTGTATCCTGGAATAACCTTCTTTTACGACTATCCACGATACAGTTGTCTGAGGGGACGGACGAGTTCAAATGGAAACTACTGAAAAGTGGTTAATTTTCGGTTGACTCATTATATAGAGCATTGATCCAACCGGATATTCCAGCGGTTGATAATTCTAAAATTTGGAACATGAAAATACCACTTAAAACGAAGATTTTCGCTTGGTATCTTCGTAAAGGGGTTATTCTTACAAAGGATAATCTTGTTAAGAGGAATTGGCAAGGAAGTACACAATGTGTTTTTTGTCATCATAATGAGACAATTCGGCATTTATTCTTCCAATGCAAATTTGCTCGTAGGTTTATCTCCTCCACGTTCGGTTACCAATATATTTGGTAATTGGTTGTATGGGATACACGATAAATATGAGATTCTATTTAGGGTGGGAGCGCTTGCCATTATTTGGTTGCTTTGGCTATGTAGAAATGATAAGATTTTTAATAACATTGTGTCTTCTTTTTTCAGGTGATCTATCGTGCCATGGCTATCCTACGATCATGGACTACTCTCCAACGTATGGAGTTTCGCGACTTATTTGCGGTGGGGTGTACGCGATTGGAGGACACGGCGAGGGATATTTTCTCCCGACATGGATGACAGCGTGACCTGCGGATAGACATGCCTTAGATCGACGTGTGCCGTCGTTATGTATCATTTTTGTAACGTTGTTTCTTTTGTTCCGGATTTTTCTCTGAGTTTGATCGGCTGTGTGTATCCTAGCTATGCAGAGGCCGGATGTAAACATTATGGATAATAATAAAGCGTCCATTTTCAAAAAAAAAAACGTATGACCACTTTTGAAAATGTAGGTACAACACATATACGTGTGCGGACGCGCGTGTCTGCGGGAGGCAGAAAGTCAGGCTGTATATAACGATAACGATGTCGTATATACCGATACGAGGGTAGATATGGGTTTCGCTGGTAAAAAAACTATCAGGACAAACTTTCCACTTCAAGTTTCCCTGGGTGGGGAAGGAGGACACCGAGGGCAAAACCTCGTTGTAAGTAGAGAGTTGTAGCAGTATGAGGCGCAGTGTGTCAACGTGGTACTACTTGAACCCCTGCAGTATGATGTCCCACATCCGGCAGCATTACTACGCACGTGGATGGATGGATGACATTTGCGTATGCCGGCCGTTCCAGAGAACTCTCAGGTATGGACGAATATAAGTTTCACACATATGAAACATGAAGACTCTGCAGGTCTGTGCGTTTTCACGGGACCGAAGTTAACATGACGAGGATAACGGCGATTGAAAAGTGGTGTTGCATGACGAACTTGTGGAGTTGTACCAATTAATGGCGGCTGCCACTTGGTTGATGAGTGGAACTACGATTCATAGATTATTTAGATATACTCGGAGATGTTTTATAAATATGGATGCACAAGACAATGATCTATACACTAGTAGAAATTGGGCATTCGCACGCGGTAGAAATGAACCTTCATGCACGGACAGTCGGTGTGCGATGAGCCCTTACCATGCACATGGTGATAGTTCGAAGCTTTCGCACAATATTATTTATATTTAATCGTTTGCGTCTACCGATGATTGCAAACGAGTTGCTCTCTTTTATCATAAGTGTTCGTGTCATTTAGCAAATGAAATTTAGCAATCATCCGTATGCTTATTGTAGACAGTCCAAATGTTTTTATTTTGAACCATCTCACAGGACCAAAATCTCAGTTTGTTTGATTGTACATCGGATACGTCATATGTATACATACATTTATCCTTGGCTCTCTATCGGATACAAAGGAGAATGATACATAAATAAGAAAATAATATGTAACTTTTCTTTTCTTAGTTACGTCTTTATCTTCATTCAGGTGATGTACCTTGCAAAGGCTAAATTGGAAAAACTTCTCCATTTATCACTGCCTCTATCCTCTCCTCGTTGGAGGATGGGCACATCGCTCTTGCCAGTACTACTCAAAGGATCTGAAAATATAGTCTAAAATGTTTCACAATTTGAGAACTGTAAGCCCCAAATAATAAAATATTAGATGTGCAAGTTGAAATAATTACTCTCTCCATTCACAAATACTTCTCGTTCCGGGTTAGTCAAAGTCAAACTTAGTAAAGTTTGACCAAATCTTTAAAAAATATATATCAATATTTACACTGTAAAAATCTATAGTATTAGAATCATCATAAAATATAGTTTCATATTATCTGCATTTGGTATTATCAATGTTAATATTTTTTGATATATTTTTGGTCAAATTTGACATAGTTTGACTTTAACTAAACCTACAATGCGAAGTAAATAAAAACAAAGGGAGTAGTCACTTACGTGCAAGTGCAGGAGCCTCCTTGCACTACATGCATTCTCTGCACATAATTACCATGAATGTGAGAAAATCAAAATATACATATTCATATACATTTACATATAATCTACACTCAAAAGATTATTAATCATACCAAGGATCTTGGAGGTGAAGTACAGTAAGAGAAACGAGTAGCGGCAACACTATGTCTCACACCTTTCCTTGACTTCTTCATATGCAGTGTTACCGAATAAAATCCCTATTATACAAGTACAGAATGAAACCATATAAACAACCACATAGAGTTGTGCTAAAAATTGATCATTGAAGAAACCATATAAGCAACTACATAGAGGTGTGCTACAAATAGATCACTGAAAAACCATATAAGCAACCACATAGAGCTCTGTTATAAATAGATCTAAGGTAGGAACCATATAAACAACCACATAGAGTTGTGCTAGAAGTAGATCATTGAAGAAACCATATAAGAAACTACATAGAGTTCTGCTAGAAGTAGATTACTAAAGAGACCATATAAGCAACCACATAGAGATCTGCTACAAATAGATATAAAGTAGAAACCATATAATCAACCACATAGAGTTGTGATAGAAATAGATCTAAAGTGCAGAACCACACTAACAGCGAAGTAATTGACATATCAACCGTGCATTTGAAAGATTAAAAAAAGACTAGCTAGTGCAAGTAAATGATTTAACAACCTTTCGCAGAGAGCAGAGGCGGTGGCGTTCATGAGTCTTCCACCACGAGCACTAGGTCGAGAAGTTGACCATGCCATGCCACGTAGATGAAGAGGACGTGACGTCGCAGATGCAGCGCTTCACCGACGTTGATGAGCATCGCATCGGAGAACTATCGGAGAACAGATGATGGCGCCTTGTCGACCTCGTGTGTCTCAAGGGTGCACAAAAGAGGTAGTGACGGTTGTGGTGCAGAGGGGGATGCCGTATTCTCCATGCATGGTACCCTTTTATAAAGGTAGGGTTCCACCAATTGGGCACTGATGGGCCTTTCCGATCACACGATTTAACTTACCATAACTCTTTGTGAATGTTAAGTACATCCTACTCATCACCAAATGAGATGTTGATGACGTCATCATCGGTGCCAGATGCATGTGCATCATTTGTGATACCAAACATCAATCCTTTGCGATAAGGAAAATCCCAAACAACTTGTAAGCAAGAAAATCGTGTGCGATGTTCTCCACAAAACCCGTTTGATCGAGTAAACCCTGAAAATTTTATATCCTAATAACCGTGGGAGATATTGACACATCGCAAACAGTTTACAAGTGCTAAAGCGTGCAATAACATAGAAAGAAATATTAGGGACTAATATATTTAATTGGTACTAGCTACTTCTCATCATCGTCGGAGATGTAGATTGTCACCTCTTTGCAGGTGAAGGCAGAGGCATTAGCTTCACTGGCTGCAGCGATATTGTTGGGCTTCGTCACATACTCTTTGTCTTCCTTGCGTTTCTTCTCGACGAAGTACTCCAGCAGTCTCGCCTGCTCCTCAAGCATCTCGTCCTGCTCCTCCTTGGCCTTCCGCTCAGCCTCCTCCCACCATTCGATCTGCGGTAAATCATGTTTCAGAGTCACAGTCGCCACATCCTCGCCGTCCCCCAAATTGTTTTCAAACTTGTCATCTGAGGAGGACCAGCTGACTGAGTGCGAGGGGGAGGAGCCTCCGGCGGAAGGATGGGGGTGCTCCTCCTCCCCAACATCTGGAGCTTGCTCCTCCTTCACCTCAAGAGAGTCCTTCTCAACACGGCGGCGCTTCGCCGGCGGGTCCAGCCAGATGCAAGAAAGGCAAGCGGTCTTATTGATGTGAGGCATACTGTGTCTACCGTAGAGATGGTGTGTGCCAGGAGGGCGCGACGGCACTGGGCTTTATGGCATGCGTTCGGGAAGCTACATCTTCCCGAACGCCGAGGAAGGAGAATAGGTTATGCACGTGTGTTATGGAATTCGAGAAAAGCTCACTACGATTTATCACTCACGTATGAAAAATTCCATAAGAAAGAAACACCGAAAACTCGAGGAAACGTCGCCAATAGGAGGCAGACGGTTGGCACGGTGATAATCATGGGAGATACTTATCCTCTAAGCACACGATTATTAGATCTTAAATTTTGTGCTTCATATTTGTTATGGTCACAAAAAACGTTCAGTGTGCGGAACCTCCGTTATGTAGCTTACTTGGGCCACGAGCAGACGACTGAAATTTTTCGGCGTCAGCGCTCCACTGCACCACACATGGTAAAGTCCTACTATGAGCGATGGGGGGCTTTAATAGGCCCGATCTGTACTAGTGATACATTTTGGGCTAACCGTAGACTCAACTTAAATATTGATGAAAGTGTGTGCCTTCTCTTCGATCATTTGGATGGAGAGGAGTAGGTGGCGGGAGCTCCTGCGATACCGGCTTCTCCTAGATCGTGTTATGGAGGCCGGGCTCAGGGACAATGGGCGGTCCGAGGTTATCGGGAGTGTGCGGAGGTTTTCCTGGGCGAAAGCGCAGTGTTTCGACACCAATAGTGGCAATGCCTGAGGGTGTCGTCGCCCTCTTGGGGGCGTCGTTGTGGTTACTTTCACTGTGCTAGGGTTCCGGGTGAAATTCCTTGCCCTAGCGGTCTCGACGGCGACGGTGGTTATGTCGTTACCCTCTTGGGGGCGTAGTGGTGGAGCTCCGATCCCCCTCGATCTCATTTCAGTGGCTTCGGTGGCAAGTCTTGACCATTCTTGTACTTTTTTTTATTTTGTTCTTCTTTGTAAGAGCTTTTTCTCATCACCTGTATTGGATCGGTCGTGTGTGGTTTTATTTATATAGCGGGCGAAAGCCTGTTTCAAGGATGATTTTTTTGCGATATTCCACCGATCTATTAAAAATCATCAATAGCAGTACAAAGACGCAAGATTAATAAAAATTATAAATAGATTAATGGATCACCTAGCGACAACTACAAAGACTAGCGTGAGCCGAACGGCGCGCCGCCGTTCTCGCCGCTCCATCGCAAGAGAATAGATCGCTGGACCTTTTTCGCCAAAAAATGGCCGACAACACTCATATGTTGGGAGACATTTCACAAACCAAATACTCCCTCCAATCCATACTAATTGTCGCGGAAATGGGTGTATCTAAACATATTTTAGTACTAGATATATCCAATCCAATGACAATTAATATGGTTGAAGGGAGTAGTTCAAATCGTATAGGACTATGGTAGGAACAGATCAATAGAGTGAAAGTCAACGCAGAGCGTTGGAATTTCACGTGAAACGGTTCAGATTGGTAGACTTTATTTTGATACGAGAAACATGTGGTTTTTCAGCGGAAAACATCTGGCAACAGTGTTACCCACATGGATGGATGGCATTTGCGTACGCTGTCCCATCAGAGTACTCTCAGGTATGAACTAATATAAGTAAGTTTCACATATGAAACATGAAGACTTTGCACGTATGCGCGTCTTCACGACCAAAGTCAGCATGAAGAGGATAAAGGCGATTGAAAAGTTGTGATGCATGACATTTTCAGACTTGACTCGGCGACCAGCGTGTCTGTGGACTTGTGGAGCTGTACCAATGGCGGCTGCCACTTGGTTTACACCTGATGAGTGGAACTGCGCGCGATTTATACATTCTATGACATAGAATTGACATATTCGATTTTTTTTTATCAATATGGATGCAACGCTATCAAGGTTTAATGAGATGATGATCCATAACTCAACTTAAATATTGATGAAGAAATTAAAGTGTGTGCCTTATATTCTGAATTTCTGATGCATGATTGCAGAGATTGTGAACATTGTTTCTCTGGCTCGATGAAATTAAAGTGTGTGCCTTAACTGTATTCCAGCAGGCAAGGACCCAAATACCTACCGGACCACCCTAAGCTAGTACTTATATAGCTTCGCGCCCACGTACAGCTAATTAACTTGGGCGTGGCCCTCGCTAGCTACGTGCACAGTACATACGCTGTAGATCGATCTTGCAATATTGGTTGCTAGCTCTGTGTTTGTTTGTACAGCTGTGCCGGCCGATCTGGACTGCACGCATGTGCATATGATCTATCCGTGGATTCGTGAGAGAGAAAACCCTAGAGATCAAGTACACGCGTACTTGTCGGTGGATATGGATCCGTCCATCTGTGTCATCCACTTGCTAGCTTCCAGAAAAAAGAAAAAAACGATCGAGTTTATCTTCTTTCCATGCCATTTCCTTTTTTTTGTGGGGGTTCTTTCCATGCCATTGATCGAATAGGTACATGCATTACACATTTTGCCAGTTTTGTGTTCATATCTGAAAACGTTTACGGATGATAGGTTCGAAGATCTGTAGAGAATTAATCTTGTTGATCTTCCTATTGAGCTTGTTGGATGAACTAATGCATGTAGCTAGGCTGGTGCACTCTTGCTTTCTGAAATTAGTGATGCACATTTTTGTTGGCGGTGTGGCGAGTAGTTGAAGCGTTATGTGTTTTCACCACGAGACTACTATTGTAAAGCAAGAGTGTGTGTGTGGTGGTCAATTGTTGAACGATAGAGGACGTTTATTGCATGTGAGTTCTTTCTGAAGGTACGATACGCGGCGGCGGTGATCTGGTGGATACTACGCACATGTAGTCCAGTATTTGTTTGTGCCCGCCTACACACACGCGATCCCTCGGGAAGCTTCAAGACAGCTTTCGAGCTCTGGAGCCACACCAAGATATCGAGATCGAGTAGGATCATGCATCCATCGTTTGTAGCTGGTAGCGTTACCCAGAGGCCAGATCAGGCTGCTTCTCTTCTCAGCTACGCACGGCCAGAAACCATTAAAGCGACTGCCATCGCTCAGGCGCGTGCGTCACCCTTGCTCGCGTCACCGGCGCTACGCAGGCATGAGTTAGCCAATCTGCCCCCGACGATCGAGCGCCTAATGAAGCGGCACGTGCATGGCGATGGCGAGGGTCGCTGGGCCGTCCACAGGCGTGATGGCGAATACTAACCACTAAACATCCGCTTCCTGCATCAATACGTACAGTACAAACAAGTTTTCGTCAAGTCATGAGTCATGGCCTCGCGTGCTCGCGTGTTTCTACCGTAGATTTGCTGCTCTGCGATTCGTGCTGCACGGTTTTCGCCAAGTGTAGCTAAGTTTGCACGCATGGGACCTGGGTAGAAAGTCATTTCTCACCAACCTACCTAGCTATTAGGCTAGCCCTAGTGAGAGTATCATGCATGCCACCTTGGCAAAATTTTGATGTGGCACCATAATTAATAAAGAGAGGGGTGTTAGTAGTATCATAATATGATACCGCATCATAGCTCGTGAAACTAAGTTAATTGCAAAAAACCACCACATGTGCGCGAGAAGTTCAAAAATCCACCGGGTTTCGCTAATTTTGCAAAAATCCACCGGGATTGCGCTGGACGCTCTCAATGTGCACTGATATTGTGATTTAGTGGTGTTAACAACATTGCTGACAGGGGGACCCAATGTCAGGATGACGTGGCAATTAGAAAAAGGTTAAAGGAGATAAATATTAAAGGTTACAAAATTTGGGCTTTTTTGTGAATTTTCTGAGGTGGAGCCCGATCCACACAATGCTACTAGCCTATCGTCGGCGTACCCTGCTCCGACGCGGCCATGGGTGAGCGAGCTCCGCCAGGCAGGGGCGGTCGGCAGGGGGCGGACGAAGCTGCGGGCAGGGCGACGTGGGCGAAGCTGCGGCCAGGCTGTGGCGGCGCGGTCGGAGGAGCTCCGACCAGGGGGCGGTCGGCAGGGGGTGGTGCGGGCGGACGAGCTCCGGCCGGCAAGGGCACCGTGGACGGGCGAGCTGCGGCCAGGGGCCAGGGGCGGCGCAGGCGGAGGAGCTCTGACCAGGGGGTGGTATGGGCGGGTGAGCTCCGGACGGAAGGAGGAGGCGCGGACGGGCGAGCTGTGGCTAGGGGCCATGGGCGGCGGAGGAGCTTCGGCCAGGAGGCGGCATGGGCTGGCGAGCTTAGGCCAGGGCCAGCGGCGGCGCGGCGAGGGCCGACCAGGGGCAAGCGGCGGCGCAGGCGGGAGCTGTCAAGGGGCGGCGCAGGCGGGGGCTGTCAAGGGGCGGCGAGCTCGGGCCAGGGGCCATGGGCGGTGCTGGCAAGGAGGCACGGCGGCTCTCCATGTTGGCGTAGCACGCACGAGGTGGTAGGGAGGAGCGGCGCCGGCGTCCGCTGATGAGGGTGCTAGTAGGGAGTGGCGGCGCCGACGCCGGGGATAGAGGTGGTGATGGGGAGTGGCGGCGCCGATGGCCGGAGGAGGTGGTTGGGAGAGAGTAATTTGATTTTGTGGAGAGAGGAGCTGACAAGTGGGGTCCACGGGAAAATTATAGAAATCCCCCCATTTTAAAATCTGTCTCAATTTTGTCACTCTCGGCCCTAGTCTTGTGCCAGGTCACCCCTGGTACTGGGCCCCTTCCGTCAGAATCGAGTTTATCGTTTCCAAATCACAATATCAGTGCACATTGAGAGCGTCCAGCGCAATCCCGGTAGATTTTTGCAAAATTAGTGAAATCCGGTGGATTTTCGAACTTCTCGCGCATATGTGGTGGTTTTTTGCAATTAACTCCATGAAACTAGGTAATTTAATGACCAATACATCTCATACACACAATTACATTGAGATTGTAGAAAAAATTAAATACAATGATACTATGATACTAATAGATGATACTAACCACTAGAGAGATAGTATCATACACTAATATCATATGCATGATACTAGTAATATGACCAGCCTTAAGGTGTTATTGATTCAGTACAAAAGAAAGGGTCAGTGGCATCAGTTGGCAATCATGACCGGTGTTACAACCTTATAATCTCAACGTAAGTGTGTTAATATAGCGCTAAAGACCGAGTGCTTCAGGAGCACTTTTAGAAGAAATGCATCTAGTGTCTGCCAGTAGCATCAATTCAACCCACAAGCAAGCAAAAGAATATAAAGTGGAGTAGATTGTCAATGATATCAGCTAGTAGAATTTAAGCGTGAACCACGAGCCAACGATAATTCTAGGATGACACTAACCTACGAGGCGAGGACGGCGACGCGTCTTCTACTCGCGCTAGTGTTTGTAGTCGTCGCTAGGCGGTCCAGTGATCTATTTGTAATTTTTATTACTTTTAAGCCGCTTTGTACTGTTGTTGATGATTATTAATAGATCGGTGGTATTTTGCAGAAAAAAATCACCTAGATATTCAAATCTAGATTTTGAAATGCTGCATGCAAAATTTGGACACATTTTGAGATTATAAATCTTGAAAATCATTTTGAGATAGAAAAAACACATTTGTAAACATTATAAAGAACCAACTATGGTGGGTGGCCGATCCATTCGGTATACATCGCCAAGACTCCATGATGAATCTTTACCGGAATTCGATCCGAGAAGGATATCTCTCTAACTTTGAGCACAAGACAAGTATCTCATACACGAACGCCTAGATAAAGGGGGACAATTACGGGGTCAACATTGTCTTCAATATCACCGCCTTCGATGACATGCACGAACTTCACCTAGATCCTAGATATATCCACATTTCCGCGAGTTAGACTTTCGAATTACCGAGTATCCTCATTGTATTTTCCACATCAATATAATTAGAGGTATGAGTATGGCTATTTCCCACCATCGGGGCCCGGCACATGCATGGGTAAATATCTTGTGTGTCCTTACCTATTGGCCTTAGCACCCCTATCATATAAACATGTACTCTCACGATGCTCAACTTGAGGGTTTTAGTTTCAGTTACTTGGCAACATTGAAGTGTGAAGTCTTTTAAATCAACAAGTATTTGAAATTAGTTAAATAAACAACGATGATATTGGAACAGTAATTTTTCAGTAATGGTTCATCAACTTCTTAGCCTTATTTTTTTTCGGACTTAACAATAATTTGAGGTATGTCGTTGCCCTAAGAAATATAACCAGGATTGAAAATCGGAATAATCTACTATAAATTATATTTTATGTGTTATATGTTGATCCAAATTCTACAAAGTAAAGGTCAACTTCTGACGGAGCGGAGCGAGGCCCGTCGCCGGAGGCTTGGGCCGATGCGTATCGTTGATGACCTAGGTTACCACCGCTATATATACTTCTTGTAAGCCGCCGGTTGGGATAAGTTGCATCTGTGAAATCCCCGGCGTTGTGTAAACACTCTCCGATATAGTGAAGTTTCGCTGGCTGGCGCCCTTGTTTTTTCCCCTCTCTTTGTTGGAGAGGATTTTTCACGTTAAATCTGTGTCCCCCTCGCTGCAATTTTATTTTCGTTCTTCATTATTTACTTGTCGCAAAGCTAACATTATGGTAGGGTACACGTGCCAAATTGTTTTTCAACAATTCAATACTCCATCCGATCAACTTTATTTGGTATATTTGTTTTGTAGTATGTAAGTTGAAAATGTTAGGTGTATTTCGCTTTTATCCTATTAGATTTCGATTTTACCCTCCCAATGTCATTTCTGTTCCAAATCATCATCCTTAAATCAGTGTCTTGGTTACCGTGCGCAAAACAATACACCCATCGGTATTCTGTCAAATGCACCGTGGTATTTTCTACTAATTTGTCCATTTATTTAGCATCCACATCAGGGTCCACATCACAATTCCGTCTAGCTTCTAACTTGGTCCTAGATAGCTATATTAGGTATTCCGCAAAAAAAAAAAACTATATTAGGTATCTCCTACCACACAGCGGCATAGCTATATTGGTGGTTCCAATTGACATTGACGCCCTCTATCCCAGACAACACAATGTTACCAAAGTTCTGATATCTCTGTCCCAGCAACATGACAACTGCTATTTCTCAGCATTGACCCAGGGATGGTCATCCTCCATCTGCCCCTTCCCTCTGCTTCCACACCACACTAGGCTCGCAGCAAATGCATACCATGCACTGAGGCATCCAATGTGTATGGCCCTGCAAATATACCGTATTTCCCTGCAAATATACAGTATTTCCATGTTTTTAGATGTCCGAGAACTATATGCTCATGTGTAACCGATGGATCCAGATGTGACATGCATGCGGTCGTCACTGCATTGAGTGCAGTGTCGCCGTGCCGGCCGGCAAGGAGCACTGCAATTCCACTCGGCACGTGCAAACTACTCATTACCTGTAAACATCTGCACGTACTGCTAACAGCAACACCACACTGGCAACATATGAGTGACAGGGTCTCCATTATTCGCTGTTACCGCATGCTAATGTGCACAGCTTCTGGGCTGGTGCTGGTGGTACGAATTGCTGTTGTGGACAGTGTGGACATATGGTCTCCACATTGACCACTGTTACATGAAGTAATAGCACTATATAGCTATAAGAAGTTTTAGAGGCTGTTTGGTTGCCAGCCAGAAATTGCCAAGCCAAAATTAGGCTCGCCATAGCATATTTGGTAAACGTTTGGTTGAGCACCAAAGTTAGGCTTGCCACAGCCCTACAGCTCTCCCGCCACATATTTTTTCCAGAAAAGTTTGGCGGTCTTTTTGCCCGCCACACTGCCTGTGGCGCGCCAACGCCGCTAAAATTATCTGAGCTACCGTGATAAAAAAAATCCCCTTGTCTCCTCCTTTTTTCACCTCTTTCGCGCAACCCATCTCCACTCCATGACGGCTCCCCTTCCCTGGCGCCGCTGAGCTCGCCGCCCACCACCGCTTCCACATCAGAGCTACTTATGTGCTCGCCGTCCCTACCCTCTCCCACCTCTTCCACTCCCATGTGCCATCTAGTTGACCTCTCGTTTCTTACCCGCGTGTAGATCTGAAGCAGAGGGAAGTTGAATCAGAGCAAGCAGCTAATCGAAAGCACAGCAAGCAGCTGAATCGGAAGCACAGCAAGCAGTAAAAGAAGCGGAAGAAAATTCCCGTGTGGCCGGAGAGACCAGTCCGTGCGGCCGGAGGACCGGTCCGACCGATCCATGGTGTACGTATGCTAGCTTCCTACAGATCTATATGCTAGACATTGATTTGGTCCTGGCATATATAAGATTTTGGTTGACAAATATTTATTTTACTGATTCCATCTTATTCTCAAAATATGTTTAGATGTGTCAAAGGAACTTGTATTTAAAATATTACCTGGACTAGTGCCAGTACTTGTGGAAAAGAAGAATGGTTGCTGGTATTCTGGTGTGTCTGGCCATGCATTGGTATAGGATTAATACAAGAAAAAGGAAAAGAATTACATATGCCCCCATGGTTGATAGAGATGTTGAAAGATTGTGGCGTCTAAACCGCTTGTATCATGGAACTGAGGCTCATTGCGTAAGTGAGCTGCGTATGAGCAAAATTGTCTTCCATAAGTTGTGTGCTGAACTTAGATCACGTGAACTGCTAGAGGAGACCTCGCATGTCACAATAGAGGAACAAGTCGCCATGTTTATTCATGCTGTGGGTTTAAACTGGACATTCAGATCAATTGCTTTTGAGTTCATCAGGTCAATTGAGACTGTCAGTAGGTATTTCCATCTTGTCTTAGATGCCCTTTGTATCCTTGCCGGTGACCTCATATGTGTCAAATCAGTTGAGACACATTCAAAGATTACAACTTCCCCCGGCAGATTTCACCCATATTTTGAGGTACATCAAAATTTTGTAGTCACTTTTTGAAGTATACTATGGATGCCATCTCTATCTAATAAAAAAATATTGACTATTTTCGTAGGGATGCATAGGTGCCCTTGATGGTACACATATACCAGCATGTGTACCTATCCACATGCAAGATCTGTTTAGGGGTAGAAAGTCCATTACCACCCAAAATGTACTAGCGGCGGTTGATTTTGACCTAAGATTCATATATGTTCTTGCTGGATGGGAGGGTTCTGCACATGATTCCTATGTGCTTCAAGATGCTCTATCACGTCCGAATGGGCTTAAAATACCAGAAGGTAGGTTTCTAAACCCATAGGTCCAAATCTGAAACTTCAGTTTAGTTCTTATCTAATTAATCTGCACAAAATAATCATGTAGGTAAATATTTCCTTGCTGACGCTGGATGGATGTGACTATTTGACCATGCTAGGTGTATTGTGACTATTTCGGAATCTGAAAAGGCAACCCTATGTGTACGTTGTGTCCTCCACATCCTAGTTAATTACCATTTCTCACGCTACTAGTTTCTAACCATATAATGTTTTTTCTCTGAACTGAATGCAGGATAGAGCAAGACGCCTACTCTCTAAACCCATCAAGTTCTTTGAGGAGATGCATGAGCTATTCACTGGATCTAGTGCTGATGGTTCACTAGCTATGGATCAGAACACGTGCATGGATGTAAGTGATGATTCTGATAGTGATGGTTCAAGGGAGCTGCTTGACCTCAATAGCTATATGCCACCTGAAGATCCACTTGGTGATGATTCAGACACAATACCAAATCAAACCCCGAATGCAGCTGGTGATAAAAACTGTCGTTCCAACTATACTCGATCTGGTATTAAGCGTTCAAGAGCCAATCCTATGTGTACTCTACCAACTAAGAAGGCGGCAAAGTACAAGAGACGTCTTGCAGAGTCCAATGATGAAATCATAGCTACGATGAAGTCACTTCGTGACACGCTTGTTGCCACTGCTCCTCCCCAAATATCACAGCTCACTGATCCGCATGCAACTTTGTGGCAGAGACTAGAGACTATCCCATTGACACCTGATCAGAGAATTACCATTGGTGAGCATTTGTCTACCAAGGAAAATGAAGTTAAACGTGGTTGGTTGTGCAATGCAAGTGATAGTACTTTGCATGCCTGGGTCTTCAAGTTCTTATGCGAAAAAGAAGTCTTAAATCAGTGAATTCTACAAGTTGATTGCAGCACATTTTGTATGTGCTACAAACATAACTATTAGAGCAACCTTTTGTTAGTCATCTAGTTCAACGCCCACCTTTTGTCATGTGCTTGTAATGTGCTATCTAAATTGAATAGCCAGTTCTGTAATGAAAATTAGAGTACTGATAATATATTTAACATACTTTGATTCACCATATTTTCTATAATAACTGTCTTTTATCTTTTTCGATCTTAGACCGACATTGTCTTTTATCGACTGTGTAAATAACTTGTGGCGGCAATCCAAACAGCTACCACAAGTTTTTGCCAAACATTTGTGGCAGCCAACCAAACAGATGCCACTGTTTTTTTGCCAAACTTTACTCACCAACCAAACAGATTACTTTTGCCACAAAGTATGGCTCTCCACAAATGTGGCAACTACCAAAAAGGTTGGGAATTTCTGGCTGGGAACCAAACAGCCCCTTAGTTTTGTGAATCGAATGTAGACATTTTAGTGTATAGATTCGTAGAGGTTCGAAATAAACCTATACACTAAAAAGAGCCTGGATACATCCATTTTATAAAGCTAAAATGTCTTATTATATTTCTAAACGGAGGGAGTATAACACACGGGAGCAATTCTTATACTCCCTCCTGTAGCATAAACGAATGTACCAGATTTTTCTAGATTCACATGTTACGTGCGACATCATTTTTAGAACAGAGAGAGTACTTTGTACATTAAGTACAATGTTTAGATATATAAATCCGAAGTACTCCCTATGTCCTAAAATAAGTGACTTAGATTTATCTAGATTCGTATGTATCATATATATACACATTGAAATCCTTGCGTGCCGCACCCCAGGGTGACACCGGGTGCGACACCGCGCGCCCCCAGACTCCACCTGCCATCTACTCCTGACGCCGCCGAAGGTGGTCTAGGATTGGTGGAGGCCGGAGTTGGCTGCCATGGCTGCTAGGGCAGACATGGCTAGATCGACGACGACCAGCGACCAGGGCGGCGCCCCTAGTTGGGGTGGTGGCAGAAGTTCCTCCTGGCGGCACCATGACAGGGGGTGGAGGTCCAAGGCCAAGTCGGTTGGTGTTGGAAACCCTAGATGTTCCGGTCTAGGTCTCCTATGCTGCCTCCCCGGTCCTCTTCATTGCTGGTAGGGCCGGGTCCGGTGGGGGCCAACCCTGCTCTGCCATCATCTCTCTCGTTATTGGCCTAGCTGCTGGGCTGCCGGTAGGGTTTGGGGATGTGGATCTTGCAGGTTGCTGGCGGGTGGCGAGGGGCCTGCTAGATCAAATTGAATAAAGGTGGTGGTCCTCTGATCCCTCTCACACCAAGACGAAGATCTACTTGATGTGTGTCTTTTTTGATCTGGCCGGAGTGTCTAATTCCAGAAGGCTCCGCCCGCGAACTCCCATAGACGCATCATGCCTGGAGCTTGCTAGATCAGAAGGAATTCGGTTGTGCGCACCTGTGTTTTTGTTCTAGCCGTTTGGTTTCAGAGGGAGTATGGTGAAGCTCTGCTACATGTTACAATCATGTGTCATGTATTTGATGATCCATGGTGAAATCAAATACGGAGGATGTCATGAAATCAGAGAAATGAGGGCTAGCTATGGTGGATTGGGTCTTTCTGACGATGAGGATCTGGTTTGGTGATCTGTTACGCACAATCACGTCTGTTAGAGGGGGCGACATCACAGTAGAAGTTCATAGTCTTACCTTGCAGGGTGAGAACCCAAGGTCTGGCCTTCGTTGGTTGTGCCTAGCAATGCTCTTGCAGAATACATTGTTTTGCGAGCAAGGACATTCTCCGGGGTGAAAACCTAAGATATTTGATCGGGTGATGACAGCGCTTGTGCACTGTTTCCTTCTTGGATGCATCTCTTTTGTATCAGTTGGACTTCTGGTGTCGTTTTGGTGGTGTTAGTGTCGATACTGCTAAGGATCTGATCGATGTGGCGAGACTTTTCTTTTTTTAATTCTTCTTTCTTTTCAGTTGTGTGCATCTGTAATGCCAATAGGATAAATGTTGTTGCAGAGGCTGGGTGTAATTGGTATCTTCGTGATATTAATATATGCTCATTTCTAAAGAAAATAAGATACATTCAAATCTAGACAAATCAAATTCACTTATTTTGGACGGGAGGCTTGCTCAGTACAACCCCTTCTCCCAGACTCCTATAAGACCATATCTAAACCCATAGCCAAAAATTGGTATACCACGTATTGGCATACATATATAGACATATCATACTCTTCAACATTTATCCCACACGAGCAGTACAATCCCAATGCATATTAGGTACGTGTCGGCGTCGATTACTGGCGAAGCCGGGCTAACCACACGATCACGGCCGCCACCGGTCAACCTCATGACAGCCGCAGCTATAAGACAGTCCGGCACGGCCATCGCAAGACAGTTTAGCACAACCACCGCAAGACAGTGTGGCGCCTGTCCAACCATACTCGGCCCCAACCGGTCAGACTGTCCGGTCAAATTTCTCCTAGATTGTCCGGTGGGTCAACTTGCCGCCTGCACGCCGCTGTCGCGCCGTGCCTGCACACATCTACAAGGCCAAGCCGAGGCGTATACCGGCCAGATCCACCTCGGAGCCACCGCCACCATCTCGCCAGACACAACTGCCACCGCCACCAGCTCGCCAGCCATGCCCGTCGCCAGATATAACCATACTAGTACACATATATTTGCTAAAAAGTCGTATAATTTGGTTGGGCTATACGGGTTTTATACAGCGCCTTGTATACCCGGTTAGTATCAATTACAAAAGGATATCGAGCAATCAAACAACAACAACCGTCCGTGTGTTTGAGTTTGCCTGAAATTTTTACGAGTTTGGGGGAGGGAGTTGTACTGGAGTACCTCTTGGGACTGAGGAAGTATAACATGCATGTTAATGCTTTCAGTCCCATAACTCCTTAATACTCCGGTTCTGAGTGAAACATGCCAAATATACACCGCATACTCTCGTTTATATTTCTTGGTATTGTCTCCCCGACAAATAGCATGTGTACCTACAATAGCCAACCCCCGGCCGAGCCTTATCCGTACGCACCACACCCACACCATATGCCTCCCATTTAAACCACTCCAAGCACTTGTTTCTCTTCCTCCCATCCTTCCTCCTTTCTTTTCTCTTTTCTCCTTCGCTCCTAGCTCGCTGCTCCATGGAAAATCTGCACTGGACAGCTAGCTACTGCCTCTATTCTTAAACTGTGTATCCATCTTCATTTTGGCTACATTTGAATCCAGACCAGAGCGGCTGCTGCTAGTGCTAGCTGATCACTAGCTAGCTCAGTCCTCACTCTGTGTGTGAGAGATGGAGGTGAAGGGGAAGACGAAGGCTGGGAAGAGAAGCAGGGCGAACAGTGGCAGCGGCACGGCGATGGCGACGGTGGAGAGGAAGGAGGTGGAGAGAGAGAGGAGGCAGCACATGAAGCAGCTCTGCGCCAAGCTCGCCTCACTCATACCAAAAGAAAACTGCTCCTCCACTGTAAGCATGCTGAAGCTGAACATTTTCTTCCCTTCCCAAGTGTGATTAACTGGACAACAACTCTCAAGTTAGATCGATGTTTAATTCTCCCATGTTTATTTCATCGAAAAATCGATGGTGTATTCTCAATGTGTATTTAAAAAACACCGTACATATATGGAATACTACGTATATAGAATACTACATATATAGATCTAGCTAGTTTAAGTAAGTACAGTCATTTTCATCACATGAAATATCATAATCAAAGGGAGCTAATAAGTCATATGGCATTTAATATTGTTGGAATGTGTCTCTTTCGTCCTCATCTATAGGAACGTAGTACGACGCCATGTTCTTGTTTCTTAATTATAAATCAGTAACTCTTATTTTATGAGAGGGGCCGTACTGAATTAGCTGGCAGTACACATCATGTTTTTAACATTAGGTCCAGCTGTACATACTGGTGCTGAAGATGGTCAAGTAGAATCTGCTGTCCTAGGAATTGTTACTCTCCTCTCCATTTCATTTTCTGCATATTTTCAATAGCCACAAGATATCAGGAAATATCTAAGGTCAAGTTAGGAACGAGGAAATTATATGTACATATTTTCTATATTGTTCAGGTTGCATTACTGCAGCCTTCCATACAAACTCTAAATGAGGACATCCACGAATATAAGGGAAGGCATAAAATGCTTTCATTAAGCGAGTTCATGAGACTGATGTGATTATTATTTAGAAAAATTAAAGGCTCAGATAATAATAATTAGTAATGATGATAACAAGAGTAAACTAAAGAGAGAAACATCATTACAATAAATCAACATTGTAGGCAGCCCGTATTTCACAACAGCATTGAGAAGATGTAAAATTATTAAGAGTCGCATATATTCCCACTATAGAAATTAAGTACAAGGCCTAGCTAGCCAGAAATGTGGTAAACAAACATTTAAGTAAAACTTGATTTGATAAAGGATGAAGATATCATGCCGCGAGTTTTTTCTAGATATCTAGAGAATAAATTCTTGTCCTTTGCATCAGTTAAGGATGCACACACATGATGAAATATTATGTATAGAAACCAAATATAATTGATAAAAAATAATTAGTGGAGGTATATCAAAACATTTGGTAACAAGCACCATATGGTCTGAACCGCTATCAGAACCATTTGTGGAGGTGGAACTCCTGTAAGGCTCATGCCATGTAAAAAAATGGAACTGCAAAAATTGATCCAATTTTTCGTAACAGGTAAGTTAACACAATGGTTGACTCTATTAATAAATATAGAGATAAGTAACTGACTTAAAAAAAAATTGTCTATCCATGTTGAACAAATTAAACAAGAGACGCAAAAAAAAGTAGGTGGTTTCATTTTAGATGATATTGTATTGGAATTTTTGTGGTCATAAGGTTTATTATGTCTGGTTGTGTGAATTCAAGATGTATAGGCCATGAACAATATAAATCTTCCATTATCTAAATAAGAAGCTTACTTATCAGAGCTAACAAAATTCCCTATTTTTCTCTAAAATGATTTGTTGCCATCTGTTTATGTAGGATATAATGACTCAGTTAGGAAGTCTGGATGAAGCGGCAAAGTACATTAAGAATCTCAAGGAAAGGATTGACGATCTACGACAACGGAAAAGCTCTGCTCAGGCCATGGCTACCTTAAGAGGAATTGATGGTGTCACGACGCCCCCCGCCACCACCACCATGAATGGTGATGCGGGGTCATTGGAGTTCGAAGGAAAGAAACGGGAAATGACACCAGTGGTGGAGGTGCGTCAGCACGACGATTTAAGCATTGACGTGGTGCTCATATGTTGTGCAGAAAGGCCGGTCAGGCTCCATGAGGTGATTACTATCCTTGAGGAAGAAGGCGCCGAGATCGTCAATGCCAATTACTCTATTGCTGGGCTCAAAATTTTCTACACCATACACTCAAGGGTATGTAGCTATCTATGTCTAGTTAATATTTCACCTGTCGTGAAACGTAAGGCCGAATTAAGATTGAATTTTGACCAATATTAGGCTAATAAAACGTTTATGTTGTAAAAAAGCCTTACCGTTGGATTCATATTCAGAAACTTAATCTTTCATTCATATGGTTTACGTGTTAAAAGTACTTCTACTTTTATAATTTTTCTAGCCTTACAAAAAAAGTATGTGTTCACAGTTCACACTAATTTTGAAAGATTTTCTATTAGTTTCGTGTGTACATACAAGTAAAAGGCATGAAATAAAAGATGAGAGCCGTAAAACTACACGTCACGAGAAGGAGACACGAACTGGAGAAAGCCAGAAAGTTTGAAAACGACCTTAGATACGCACGTGCCATACGCATCTTAATATACTTCTTTCTTTTTCCTACCATTCTAGCAACAAATGTAACAATGGACGTTACGGATTTTTCATTTAATTTAGATGTGACTGACAATAAAAAAGAATTTATGGTAGAAGACTAAGTTTGAAACAAAATTAACATGTAGATTATTAATTGCATTAATTTCCTCTCTCGCTGGAGTGCAGGTCTTCAGCTCAAGAATTGGCATAGAGGTTTCAAGGGTTTGTGAAAGACTGAGAGCTTTGGTATGATAGTAACTCAATATGTTCAAAATATGTATATCACAGAACTATATAATGTAATCATATTACGGATCATACGTGATGTTTTTCTTAGATTTCATGGAGTGGTTAATTATCCAGCCTATTCATTCTTTAGCTAGTGCTGGAGTGTGTATATTAATATACGGGAAAGATACCCGGAAATTACTTCACTACATGAAAAATACACTTAGTTACTACAAAGATTGACTAGAAGTGTCGCACCTATAACAAAGAAATATATGCAGTTGAGAACCAACACGTGGTTGGATGGTTAGGAGGCAGTGGTACCCCCAACCCACCAGAGTTCAAACCCTAGGTTTAACGCTTTGGTGTCTCATAAAGACGGAATATTCTTTCAGTGAGAGACGACGTTCCCGTCGATAGCGAGGCGCTTGTGGTGACTTCGTCAATTTTAAGACCCGCCGGCTCAGTCTCTCGGAGGTGCTCATAGGGGTAGGGTGTGCGTATGTGTGTTCATAGGGGTGAGTGTATGTACGCATTGTGAGCGTCTGCGTTTGTACTGTGTTTCTCAAAAAAAGAAATATATGCAGTAAGATTCTAAAAGGGAAGAGAAAGATGAAAGGGAGCATATAAACGTGAATTAATGTGAGGAATGGCTTTTGGGCCCATGCGAGCGGTGCTCCATTTCACTTTCTACCTAAGTCGTCAGATAGTGATTTGCGCGAGCTTACTCTGCTGGGCCGAAAGGGCCACCAGAAAGGAATCAACCCGTACGTCCATTCTTACATTTGATTTATTTGGCGCGGGGAAGTGACCAGTTGCTAGGTAATCCCCCCTCATGCGCTCAAAAAAAAAAGATTTGCTAGCTACTCACCATTTTCTCAAAAAAAAAATTGCATCCACTTTGGTTCCTCTTCTTCGACTACATCGGATGAAGTTGATGGCGTCGGGATCTGGTGATCACGGGGAAGATCCCGGCCGACGTGCCACAAAGTCTCGGTCTCGTTGCTTGCAGCGGTCTGATTCATCGGCTCAAAAAGCATCATTGTATGCGAATGTGCTCTCCCAGATCTTGGTATGGTGGCTTTTCACCCCTTTTTCCAGCGTGGCCATGGTGGCGGCGGAGGACGATGGTGGACAATGTTTCGGCAAGGCACAAGTTTCTCGAAGGGTGGACTTATAGTTTTACTCCTTGTGGGGTCCTTTGTGCAAAGTTGCTTGACACGTATTTTTATTTCATATGATGGCCATATGTGTAATCTCTGTAAACGTTTTGTTTAATGAAATATATGGTTACTTCAAAAAAAAAAAACTACCGTGCACACGCTCTACTATAACCTTGTGCGACTAAACACCAAGGAGGATGTCTTTGTGGTTGAAGTCTTGCCTACCTTTCTTGAGTGCATATTCTTAAAACCGTGGTACATCTAAACCCCCTTTTCTGAACCTAAAAGAAGAAATAAGTTCTGTAATATCCAAAGCATTGTGCATTTCTACAAATGTATTGGTAACCTGCATTGTTAATTTTGTAAAAAAAGGTTTGACCATCTATGGCATGTCAGAAAATCTTGTAAGTAGGTTACCATATGAGAAGCTACAACATCGGTTACTAACTTTTGCTGATTTTTTTACATCCGTCAAATACCAAATTGGTTTACAAAAAAGACAGATGGATGCTTCTTTCGAAACTTAAAAGCAAATATTTATTATTAAACTGAAGTTGGTATGGTTGGTGTACCGCGGGTTTAACATTTTCACCTGTGGTTGATTCTCATCGCTGGGAAAAAGGCCGTTCGTTCGAAAAAACGGAAACTTCTCTAGTTGCGCCGCACCATCTCCTCGGCGATTCTCCTCCCTCCTGGGAGCCTACGCCCATGACGATGGCCGCCTCGGGATCTCCGAGCACAAACTCACCGCTAGTAGCGTGCCCCGTTCTCCCTCGCATCAAGCTTCGGTCATCGTAGCTCCTGACTCCGTGATGTCTCCCTGCCTCCACCCCCTACACCACACTCCGCCAGAGAGTATCTGTGCCGGAGTCCACCCCCATCCTGCTCCAACTCTTCCAACCCATGTAGCATGTTTTGAGAGGGGATCGGAATCACATCTTGTATGTCCTAAGGCTGAGATTAACTGCAGAAGTGAAACGCACGCTCTTCTGGTCCTGCAGAATAGGATACGAGAATTGTTGGAAGTAGCTATGAGGAACGAAAGGACTTTTTCAATTGCAAGGACACCATATAAACATATAATTCTTATCCTATTCTTTTGACAAAAAGAATGTGTTAGTATACCTAGCCTCTATACCAACCAAATATTAAAAGACATCACGGCTGCACACATCCAAAAACAAAAATAAGAAGAAAAAAGAAAGGCACAAATCGTAGTGAACAATTCCTTGCAGCTACAGTGCAAACCAATGCCAAAGACAACAAACGAGTCTAGAATCTCCAAAATCGACGCCTCCAAGAAAAAAAAAGTGCACCAGAGTCGTCGTTGTCCAATCAAAAATCTTAAATTTTCACCCCGAAGAAAATCCGCGTTCTCAATACAATGTCTTATTAGGGCGTGTTTGGTTGGCCTGATCTTCGTTTCTCAGGTACAACCAAATAAGTTCACACCTTGAAACATAGGACTTACAACATGTTTGGTTGGCCTGATCTTTGTTTCTCACACCGATCCAGAAGAAATAAGCCCGTTTGGTGTGTAGCGGTGTACAAGGGATATGACTCGCACGGGTTTTAAAGCAGCCCTCATCCTAGCTGTGGAGGAACGCCAAAATCGAGCGTTTCCACTGGGACTGGCCCTGGAGAGCGCAAGAGGAGGAATGGCTTGCGCGGGGAGGCAGCGGGGAGATGGTGAGAGACGAAAGAATTGCAGCGCCATATGGCGTGAAAAGTAGGCTCACCTCAGTATTATGCTACCACCTCCCGCTGGTAGACAAATACCTCCCCATTTTCCTCTTGTGTGGCAGCTTTGGCGGCAGCGACAAGGATTAAGATCTCCGGCAACAGCTGCTACATCCACTCCAGCACCGACTAGCGTGTCTTGTCCAACTTCGGCATCTGCTGCCTCTCAGATCTGCGACGCCATCTTCCCCATCGTCTTCTTCCCCACATGGGGCAGGACCTCGACGTCCGCCACCATGAAGGTAAGAATCGTTGTCGTGCCTCCTCTCCAACGTTTCTACCAAGGTAATTTGCTCGACATTATGGAAGTACCTACAGTGCTTATGCAATGCCACTCCATTAGGGCCAACAATTGAAGGTTATCATACAGGCAGCTGCCCTAGTCGCTGTGATTTAGGCATGGATATTCCTGATCTATAGAAGAGCAGTTGGTAGGACTAACAGGACGGCAGTGAAATATGGTCCCCTGATGCAGCGCGCGAGAGAGATGATGGCAAATATGAACTACATCTACAACAACAACGATATAGAGGCTATCTCCATGCTCAAGATGAGAAGAGCCCCATTTCACCATCTTATGCAGACATTCAGGTCTAGGGGTTTGCTTAAGGATAGTATCAACACCTCTATCGAAGAACATGTGGCTCTGTTTCTTCCTGTTCTAGGCCATAACCAGAGATTCTGAGTGATTCACATCACATGGAGGAGATCAATCGAGACAATTTCCCGGTATTTCCATCAGGTGTTGTATGACGTTGGACAACTCAGAGAAGAGATGATCAAGCCACCATCTGGTCAAACCCCCGCAAAATACAAGGCAACAGCCAATGGTTCCCCTTTTTCAAGGTGAGGAACTCGAGAATATTCTTCGTTGGATGATTGTATTAGACGGCCAGCTAACATTCTTGTAATGCCATGATTATATTGGAGCAATTGATGGTACTCATGTGATGGCTAGAGTGCCCAATGCTGAACATGCTGCATATAGGGGGAGAAAGCACTATCACCAGAATGTGCTTGCCACTGTTGATTTCGACATGAAGTTCACATATGTGCTTGCTAGGTGGGAAGGATCTGCCCATGATGCGACAATTCTGATTGACAGCCTTAGCAGACCTAATGGCCTCAAGATCCCTGACGGCAAATTCTACCTAGCAGACGTCGGGTATGCTTGCTGGCCTAGAATTCTTCCACCCTTTAAGTCAACAAGGTACCATCTCAATGAGTTCTCTGCTAGAAACTACCCGAAGACTCTGGAAGAATCTGAGGCACTCTAGCCTTAGAGTCACGGTCGAGAGGGTTTTCGCTGCTCTGAAGAACAGGTTTAAGATCTGTGATCAAAAGGCATTCCACTCTTTCCCCACCCAAGTTAAGCTTGTTCTTGAATGTTGCATTTTGCACAACTAGATATTGCAATTTGGCGCCAATGAATACTTCCTGACTGAGGAAGATGTAATTCCTGACGACAACGACACTGATGGTGGCCATGGTGTTGCCCATAACGATTGTGCTACTTGGAAGAACATGAGATAACAGTAGGCGCTCGACATGTGGGCGACGCGAGGAAACTACATGATCTGAAGAAGAAGAAGAAGAAGAAGTAGTGAAGAACATGGTTTATCGATGAACTGCTGCCCTTGTGTTCCATGAAAAACCCCTGTTGTGGGTGTAAAACGTTCATTCATAGTAGCTAGGTAATATTCTGGTGAACTGTAATTTGCTTCTAGCTAGGTAACATTATCGTGAACTCATATTTGCTAGTAGTTAGGGTGCTAATTTGGTACTAGTAGTTTAATTTGCTTCTTGTTTGCAACTACTAGTTTAATTTGCTGCTTATTTTTTACAGCACGGTAATGTCACCATCTCTGAGAAGTGGTGAGCACAACACTATGACCTGTGTTACCAAGCGTACCTGTTTTTGCATCAAACAAGGTAAAATCAATTTTGCTGCCAACCAAACAACTTGCCAAAATTGCAGAAAAACTAGATATGAGCTACCAAACGAACTGCCAAACTTGGACCAAGCCAAATCTCCCCTCATGCAGCACCCAACGAGCCAAGTAGGAAAAATGATAAATCTAGGCCTTTGCAACCAAACACGCCCTTACATACTCCTTCAATGTTGCTTCTCATCCTTGTTATTAGACTATATTGGTTTGATTTAAATTATCTCTACTATTTCATACCCCCCAAGTTTTGTACTATATATAAATAGCCCATTGAGGCCACAATCAATACGAGTTGTTATTCTCCCAAATTATCATGGTATCAGACACCTAGGTTTTCCGCCCATGGGATGGCTCCGCCGCCAACTCCTCCTCCGCCACCGCCCGGGCCACTCTTCTCCAAGGAAGACGCCACTGCCGCCACCCCTCCTTCTTCTTCCTCTACCTCCCAAACCCTAGTTCCTACCCCATCCTCCGGCACCGTCACCTACCATCTACCACCACCACCAGCCCCAATGTCATTTGTCGACACAATCACCGACATCTCCCCCTTCATACCCATCACCTTAGATCTTCCTACTCATAACTACTACCATTGGCACCACCTCTTCAAAGTTCATCTAGGGCACTGCAATCTTCTCACCCATGTCGCCTCGGACTATGTCCCTCACCCCAACGATCCACGTTGGGTCAAGGATGATATCACGATCATCCAGTGGATCTACACGCGCGTCTCCACCGAGATCTTCAACCTCGTCTTCTGCAACGCTTCATCAGCTGCCGCCCTATGGGTGGCTCTTCGCTAGCTCTTCCATGACAACGTCGATGCCCACGTGAACACCCTCAACATCGAGCTCCACAACATCGTGCAAGACGCTTCCTCGGTTAGGGTCTACTGTCAGTGGCTATCCTCCATCGCTGACGAACTACGCGAGCTTGGTGATCCCATTGAAGATGGACAGCTCGTCTACATCCTTCTCGTCAGGCTCAGTGATAACTTCGACAAGTAGGCCTCCTTCATACCCCTGGTGCAGCCCCAACCCACATCCGTGGAGGTTTGCTCCATCCTCTAGTGCTTAGATTGTACATCTTAGAGTAGGGATCGGAGTCGCGCCCCCAGGTCTTCGTCGCTACCCCACGGCCTCCACCATCTGCCCCTGCCACGGCACCACCTTTTCTGCCGATGCCTGCCACGGCAGGCCAACTGGCTCAAATTCCTGCTACGGTAGCCCCTCCAGGATGGCGCCTCATCCCTAACTACCGCGGGAAGAACCCGATCTACCGGCCGCCATAGCCGCAGCCCGCTTTGTCCGCGCCACATGCACCACCACCGACGGCGCCACCTCCTACATCAGCCTAGCGTACCCCGCATGATCCTTGGACCGGCATGGTTCAGGCCTGGTCCATGCCTTGGTCTGCTCCTTCCACATACGGTGCTCCGCTAGCCTTTATGGGGGCATGGAACCTCGGTCTTCGTCCTAGCACTGGCTCCCCTGGTCTGCTTGGACCATGGCCACCAGTCCACGTCTACACTGAGATGACTACACCACCTCCCCACGCCTCGCTAGGATCTTCGTCAGTCTACGCCAACATGATGCCCCCTACGCATACGATGCTCTGCCGTCCTTACCGTATGCTTCAATGCATGCGCCTGGGCCCTCCGCTCCTCCTCAGCAGCCGACCTAGGATCAAGCCACCTTCATCGCCACCATGAATAGTTTCAGTCTCAACCACGAAGGAATGGATTGGATTTTTGATTCTGGTGCTTCCTCGCATATGTCTTCAGATATGAATTCTCTGTCAGCTTGTTTTCCTTCCACTTTCTCTTCAATCACTATTGGGAATGGCTCCACAATTCCCGTTTCTTGTACTGGTCATTCTTACATATCATCTTCTTATGCCAATTTTCTTTTACGCAATATTCTCGTTCTTCCCTCCCTAATAAAAAATATTATTTATGTTCGCCAATTCACCATTAATAATCAAGTTATTTTGGCGTTTGACCCTTTTGGTTTATCTATGAATGATCTAAAAACGGGGGAGGTTCTCGCTCGGTTCAATAGCACGCGTGATCTTTATCCGCTTCATGGTGTGCCTACATCCACCCCCAATGCCATGATTTCTTCTGTTGATTTGTGGCATCATCGGCTTGGTCACCCAAATAAAGCTACATTGTCGTCCCTACTTCAAGAATTTTGTATCCCTAGTTCTAGTGCTCCTCACGGTTCCTTCCTCTGTAATGCCTATCAATGTGGCAAACATGTTAGATTACCTTTTGCCACATCTTCTACTACTAGTTCATTTCCTTTTGAATTTCTACATTGTGATTTATGGACCTCTCCAATTCCCAGTGTTTCTGGCTATAAATATTATCTTGTGATTTTGGACGACTACTCTCATTATATTTAGACCTTCCCACTACATGCCAAGTCCGATGTCCACAGATTTTTTCTCAATTTTCGATAGTATGTTCTCACGCACTTTGGCATGCCCATTCATTTTATTAAATGTGATAACGGTCATGAATTTGACAACACCAAAAATCGCACCTTCTTTCTCTCCCATGGTATTCTTCTTCGTTTTTCGTGTCCCTACACTTCTTCGCAAAATGGTAAAGCGGAACGCTCTCTTCATTCCATCAATGACATCCTTAGTACCTTGCTTATTCAGGCCACTCTTCCTCCTCTCTTTTGGGTAGAAGCTCTCCGCAACACTACACTACTTCTAAACATTTGACGACCCACCAAAACATCTCCTCTCTCTACACCTTTCCAATCCCTATTTCTCTCCAACCCTGATTATATTTCCCTACGTGTTTTTGGTTGCCCATGCTTTCCCAACATCACATATACTACCTCTCACAAACTCGAGCCATGGTCTTTACCCTGCATTCATCTTGGCCTCTCTAATGATCATAAAGGATACCGCTGCTTTGATCCATCTTAGGGTCGTTTTCTTATTTCTCGCCACATCACCTTTGATGAAAATACCTTTCCCTATGCTTCCACCAAAACCACACGCATATCCTCACCTCCAAAAGCAAGCCTAAAATCCCCATTACTTTGCCAAATTTCTCCTGACGACATTGAAGGGAATATGCCCGAGAGGCAATAATAAAGTGGTTATTATCTTATTCCATGTTTATGATAAATTTTTATTTTACATGCTAGAATTGTATTGATTCGGAAACATCAATACATGTGTGTTTAATAAACAAAAAGGGTTCCTAGTCATGCCTCTCTTATAGACTAGCTTGTTGATTAACAAGATGATCAAGGTTTCCTGATCATGGACATTGGATGTTGTTAATAACAAGGTCACACCATTAGTGGAATGATGTGATGAACATTCATCCGAAGTATAGCATTATGATCAAAGTCATTATGTTTATATTGCTATAACATCATACGAAGTAATCTTTATCCTTAGACCATGAGATCATGTTAATTGCTAACACCGGAAGAGTATCTTGATAACATCAAACGTCACACCGTTACAGGGTGACTATAAAGGTGGGTTGATTACTAAGGTGTTATGTTGAGGCTCATGGATCAAGAGTGGGATTTGTCCATCCCGATGACGGATAGATATACTCTGGGCCCTCTCGGTGATATCACATTGAAATAGCTTGCAAGCAAGTGATGTGATCACTAGAATGTTATATCACGAGCGAGAAAAGAGTGCATGTCGATGCGAGATCAAACTAGGCATGGAGATACCGATGATCGAATCTCGGACATGTAATATATCGCGGGACAAAGGGATTTAGTTACTAGCGTTAAAGGTTCTCACGATCCAGTCATCGTTGAATGTGTAGGAGTCGATATGGATCTCCGTGTCCATTTGCTGATTATTGATCTGAGAGGGGTCTCGATCATGTCTGCATTATTCGCGAACCGTAGGGTGACACACTTAAGGGATACCAACACCATTTGGAGCAAATATGTTTCAGATAAAGATTTAAGAAAGCGCTGGAATTATTTCAATAGACACCAAAACTGTTTCGGGTGAAATTGCTGAAATTGGTTCTGCATGTAATATTGAAATGTTGCAGGGGGTTTTATGTGAATGTTTGTTAATTAAAGTAATTAACAAAATTCTGAATAAAAATAATAAAAGAGATTTATTAAATGAGAGAGCATTAAATTTGGAGAAATTTAATGCATTTAAAGTGGAGACTTTAAAAGAGAATGTGAAGGGGCAAATTTATGTGGAGGATTTACCACCACATGAATGGAGGAGGTGAAAGGTCACCTCCTCCATGCGCCGGCCATGAAGGAGGGGCACCCCCTCCTCCTATAAAAGGCCACCCCCTCCTCAATTCTCACACACACCTCCTTGTGAAGGATCTCTCTCCCCCTCTAGTATTATTCCCCCATGGTCTCGGATTAGCGAGATACATGTTCCCGGTGGCTTTATCTGGAAAGGAGTTGTTGCTTCCGCTGCTTTGCTGGAGCGAGGGACGGAGGTTGTCGGGGTACCCGACGTGTGTGCGATCACGGATGCACCGCTGCTTTGCGGTGCTGGACTTGGTGGTGCTGGAGCTGGATCTGATGGACGTGCTGGAGCCGGACCTGCTGGACTTCATCACGATCTTGAGATCGGCAAGTGTACGACTACATCAACCACGAGTTCCTACTCGTTAACAAAGCTCATTGTCTTCGAGGGTAAGTTCTCCATGGATGTATGTCCACCCGTGGCTCTGTATCTAGTAGATAGATCTTGGCGTATAGTTCTCATCGTAGGAAATTTTTTATTTTCTATGCTGCGGACCCAACAGACATTCCTGTCGTGGCAGAAAATTGCTCTGCCACGCGCCCAAACTCTACCGCAGCAGCGCCAGCGACAGACTCCTCCCCTGCCGCGGCAGGCGATTCTTCGGCCGCACGCTAAACCTCTGCAACAGCAACACCATCGACCGTCTCCCCTCCTGTCGCGACAGCCAATCCTCCTGCCGTGCATCTGCGATAGACTCCATGCCTCAAAACTCTATCGCGGTAGCGCCCGCGGCAGACATCTCCCTCGCCCTGATAGCCTCTCCTCCTCTCACATCTCCCTCTTCGATTTCTCCCACCACACCTCCCCTACCACCACATGTTGTACCTATTCCACCTCCTATCAACAATCATTTCATGTGTACTCATGGCAAACATGGTTTTCTTCTTCCTAACAGATGTCTTAACCTCACAGCTACAATCACCGTCTCTCCCATTCCCACTTCATACAAACATGCTCTTCTTGATCCTCTTTGGCTTTCTGCCATGCACGATGAGTTTGATGCTGACGAGGGTTTAACTCATCAATGCCCATTGTTATGGACTTAGGTTCAGGAATTGAGGAGCGCTGGAAATCTCGGTACGGCTAGCAAACAAGCACATAGGGACGCAAGGTTTACCCAGGTTCAGGCTTCATAGAGGACCCTACTCCTGCTTGTCTGCTCTTGATTGATGATGATCCGAAGGATTACAAGGTCGCCGATGGCGGTGTCGCGCAGATTGGATCTAGCGCATGTGCGAGAGATCGATGTCTAGATCTATTGTGGCGTAGCGTGTTGGGGGAGAGGATATTGCCTTCTCATTGGACCCTCCTAACCTTTATATATGGGGAGGCTAGGTCTCAGGTACCAATACGAGTTGGTTACAAGTTAGATTAGAACTCTAGTCTTGAGGTTTCCTTGTCTTGTACGCTTGGGAGTCCGTGTCCATATGGGCTTCATACCACTCGAACCGTCATGAGCGTCATGGGCCTTGGCAAGTTTGTCGAGTGGGCCTTCCGTCGAGACGCACCAGGTAGGCTGTAGTCAAGTGCCTATTGGCAATACCCATGTCAGTAGCCCCCGAGTGTCCATGCGAATCGTAGATTCGGATGGAGACTCAGAAGTCTTGATCTTTGCATTAGGATGTCGGAGTCGACAATTGTGTCGAGTGTGAAGCACTTACCCGGAAGTTCATCGGGCCAGTCGAATTTTATAGTAGTTCATAGGGATGATGTTAAACGTGCCTGGTGCGCTCGATGGATCGGGACCAGTAAATTGCTCTAGGGCAAAAACAACGCTACCTACTCAAACTCGAGTCCCCGGACTCGAATTCGGAAAATGCTGGCGTAATTCGACTCAGGCCGCGGAGGTCTTATAGAGTTCAAATCCCAGTGTATAAGTGTGAGCACTCGACGCGTCCGTCAAGGCATGTTCATCGTACATGTAGGTACGGATTATTTCTGGTAGAGCACAGCAGATGCGTTGCCAGGCCTTATTCAGGTCTTATCTTCACGCTGTAAGCGGGACATCTGAATTTTGTCATCGCGAAGATGATTCGGGTGGCCCAGGAGACGTAATCTCTTTGTAGGGAAAATATGAGGCGGAGTCGCCATAGCCTTCGAGTGTGGATGTTATCGACACACAGTACGATGTACGAGAAAGAAAATAATCATAGGGTGCGCGGCCAGCGCTCCCTATGGGAGTAGCCCCCGAGTGCCTGGTTGAGTCGAAGACTCAAGCAGGGACTAAATAACTTTTGCGACTGCTATCGTCTTTTATTGCTTGTTTCAGTCGAAGATTCAGGCAGGGACTAAATAACTTTTGCGACTGTTGTCGTCTTTTGTTGCTTGTTTCAGTCGAAGATTCAGGCAGGGACTAAATAACTTTTGCGACTGCTGTCGTCTTTTGTTGCTTGTTTTAGTCGAATATGCTTTCACCCCTCCCTATGGGAGTAACTCGAAGTCCACAATTGAATCGTAGATTCGAGTGAAGGGTTTTCATGATGCTTGGATATTTCCACAAATTTCTTCGGGTGCGCGGCCAGCGCTCCCTATGGGAGTAGCCCCCGAGTCCTTAGTCGAATTGTGGATTCGAGTGAGGACTCAGAGCGTGTCACTCGAGGATCTTGTATATGCGCCACCAGCGCTCCAGTTTGGAGTAGCCCCCGAGTGTCTGGCGGAGTCATAGACTCGGGAAGAGACTCGAGACTTGTATCTTGTAGACGCAGTTGAAAATAATGCGAGGAGAATCCAGGAGTTCTAGCCAGGTGAGTCGATGATGCGGATGGATTCGACGCAGTCACTTCTATCTGGTGCACGGCCAACGTCACGTGTGTGTAGCATCAAGCGATGCCACCATCCGAGGAGGGACTCGACTCGGGCCTTGAGTGTATGTCGTAGCCGGTTGGTTTGTCGACTCCTGTTGGAGGACCCAGTAGAATAGCTCGACGCAGTCGACATCCTTATAAGCTGCATATACAAGATATTTGCATGTCGGTTTGCAAAGTAAAATTCTGGTGCCAATCGAGTCGACACTTTTGCACTGTATGCTAGGCCTTTTCGTTAGCCTGATTACCCTTACTCTCAGTACCTTGCCGAGGCACTCAGAGTTCAAGGATTCGACGGTCAGGCAGAATCAGCTACTCGGGCTGTCGCGTATGAGGTGCTCGAGTGCGTGGAGTCAACGGCACATTAGGTTACTCGAAGAGGGCGCAGCCCCCGAGTATTTCGAGTGCGAGTTAAAAAGAAATCAGCTCTAAGTAGAGAGAAACTTAGCTTTATTGATAGTTGCCATGATGAATGAGTCGCAAGATCCGATGCGATCGGCGGGTCGCGGGAGTCGAAGATTGTAGCGGCTCGTGGTCGCAAGAGTCGAGGGAGCCCCCGAGTCACCCGATATGAATACCGCAGCCGGTCGTTTGAAGCTGAAGACCACGGCAGGTCGCCAAAGCGGAGGGAGCCCCTGAGCCCCCGAGTCGAATATCATAGCGAATCACTAGAGTCGAAGACTAGAGTTGATGTGGCAGCGAGTCATGCGGCGGACATAGTCAATGCGGAAGATCGGAGTCGCGTGGTGATGACGAATTGCCGTATATGAAGACTGTAACGGGCCACAGCAGTCGAAGACTGTATCGGGTCACCTCACCCGAAGACCGCAGCTGAAGACCGCAGCGAGTCGCGTGATGAAGTCGAAGACTCAGTAGATGGGCGGAGTCGGAGATTGTAGTGAGTCACCGTAGCCGAAGGCGGTAACGGGCCTCGCGGCGGAGTCGACGGAGCCCCCGAGTGTAGATTCGATGTTGTCGATGTAGTCGAGGCGGCATTTGAGAGCCGATGCGGCGGACCGGAGTCGACGCGGCAGCGAATCGCCAAAGCCGCTAGCGGTAGCATGTTGTCGCAACCGAAGATTTTAGTGGGTCGTCGCAGCCGAAGGACGCGGCGGGTCGCCGTAGAGGAGCGAGCCCCCGGGTCGCTGGAGCTGAAGATCGCAGAGCATCGCCGATGTCGAGGAAGCCCCCGAGTCGCAGTCGCTGAAGCCGATGTGGCCGGTCGCCACAATCGAAGATCGCATTGGGTTGCCGCATCCGAAGGATGCAGCGAGTCACCGCAATTGAAGACCGTAGAGGATCATCGCAGTTGCAAACCGCAGGTCGATAGTGACGAGTCGTATGACCAAGTGGGCGGAGCCCCCGAGCGTGGAGTTGAGGACCGAAGCGGCTCGTACGGCGGAGTCGAAGGAGCCCCCAAGTGTTGAGTCAACGTGGTTGATGTAGTAGTCGCAATGGGGTCCTCAGATTTTTCTTTGGAGGGAGTCGACGCAGCGGCGAGTGACGCGACGGACGAGTAGTCGCCGTGGAAGAATCGTCAAATATTTGTTGGATGAAGTCGCTACCCGACGCAGCGGACAAGTAGTTGACGTGGTGGTCAGGATTTCACTCAGCGGACATGATCACACGACGGACATAGAGTCGCGCGGCGGCCTCGATCAGAAGGTAGTGTTCAGATAGGTGTGGTGGACAGGGATTCAACACACCGTGATGAGTAGTCCACGCAGCGGCCGGACCGTCTCCACTTGAGTTTATACGGATGCTTTTACGATTCCCAACCTTTTTCTTCTAGAAGACTTCAAGTAGCCAATCGATCAGGAGCACAATACAGATATGCAACAAGTACTTTAGCCAGACCGACTGAGCCGAGTCCCGATACGAAACCAGATCGGTAACTGTTGTTAGATCAACGGGGACACGCACTGACAATATTCCACCGTGCTCCTTTTTCCTTCTTCTATTGCGTCTCATGAACTGATCTGTCAGCAATGATTCATGTATGTGTGTCCTTGCGATTGTTTTTTTTCTCATAGGAGCACAACCTCTCTACATATCACTTTTGCCTTTCTAGAAATTGACATCTAATTTCTTCTTTGCCAGACAAGATCACGTGGCGGCCTGATCTTTTTTTCTTGGAAGCCTGCATTCAATACGTACGGCCTCCGTCTCGTGGCAGTCGCAACTCTCGATTTTTCAGATCAGATCAATTGCGCACGAGGTCGACATCGAGCCCCACGTCCATGCTGGGGTCGATAAAATTCAGTCGCGACGAAGATGTTGATGACGGAGCTCTGCATGATGGCACATATACCTGTTTCCGAAAGCTGATGAATCGTAGATTAATGGTGATGGAGCCGTCGAGATCGCAATATCAGCGCGCCTAGTTCCCACAGACGGCGCCAATTGACGAGGGTTTAACTCATCAATGCCCATCGTTATGGACATAGGTTCAGGAATTGAGGAGCGCTGGAAATCTCGGTACGGCTAGCAAACAAGCACACAGGGACGCAAGGTTTACCCAGGTTCAGGCCTCGTAGAGGACCCTACTCCTGCTTGTCTGCTCTTGATTGATGATGATCCGAAGGATTACAAGGTCGCCGATGACGGTGTCGCGCAGATTGGATCTGGCGTATGTGCGAGAGATCGATGTCTAGATCTATTGTGGCGTAGCGTGTTGGGGGAGAGGATATTGCCTTCTCGTTGGACCCTCCTAGCCTTTATATATGGGGAGGCTAGGTCTCAGGTACCAATACGAGTTGGTTACAAGTTAGATTAGAACTAGTATTGAGGTTTTCTTGTCTTGTACGCTTGGGAGTCCGTGTCCATATGGGCTTCATACCACTCGAACCGTCACGAGCGTCATGGCCTTAGCAAGTTTGTCGAGTGGGCCTTCCGTCGAGCCGCACCAGGTAGACTATAGTCGAGTGCCTATTAGGCATACCCATGTCAGATGCTCTTCAGCAAAATAACACCTGGACTCTTGTTCCTAAACCCCCAGGTGTAAACATTGTTTCTGGTAAATGGGTTTTTGACACAAATATCATGTTGATGGTACTCTTGCGCGCTACAAAGCTTGTTGGTCTGTCATGGTTTTTCTTAGCAGCAAGGTGTTGATTTTGATGAAACTTTTTCTCCGGTTGTTAAACCGGGTACCATTCGTGTTGTTCTTACTCTTGATGTCTCTTCATCTTGGGCAATTCATCAACTTGATGTTAAAAATTCTTTCCTATATGGCACTTTAAATAAAACCGTCTATTGTCAACAACCTTCTGGCTTTGAGCATCCATCCTGCCCTCAATTGGTTTGTCTTCTCCACAAATCCCTCTATGGCCTCAAACAATCTCCTCGTGCTTGGTTCCAATGTTTTACAACTATTATTCAAACCATCGGGTTTGTCCCATCCAAATCTGATTCCTCTCTTTTTATTTTTTTTCCACCGAACACATCGCATATCTATTACTCTATGTTGATGACATCATTCTTACTGCTTCTTCGGATTCTTGTCACCATCATATTATTTCCTGTCTTAACCATGAATTTTCTATGACTGATCTTGGTTCGCTCCATCATTTCCTTGGCATCAATGTCTCACGCACGCCCTCTACCCTTTTGCTTTCTCAACGCTAAGTATCTCTTAGCTCTACTCTCTCGTGCTAGCATGACTGATTGTCAACCCTGCCGAACCCTAGCTGTCATAGGTGCCAAACTGTCCTCTTATGGTGATCATGTCTCCAACCCCACCCTCTATCACATTATCACTGGTGCTCTTCAATATGCCACTGTCACTCACCCTGATATCTCCTATGCTGTCCAACAAGCCTGTCTTTTCATGCATGATCCCTGTGTCCCTCATCTCTCTCATGTAAAAAGAATCCTTTGTTATCTCAAAGGCACCATCGACCATGGTCTTCTCCTAAACTCTTGTTCTCCGACAAGCTTGACAGTTTATTCTGATGCAGACTTGGCAGGATGTCCAGACACTCGACGATCCACATCCGGTTATTGTGTTTATTTGGGTGATAATCTTGTTTCTTGGTCTTCTAAAATGCAGGTTACAATTTCCAGGTCCTCTGCAGAAGCTGATATCGCGATGTTGCTCACTCTATGGCCGAGGCGGTCTAGCTCAAGAAGCTTCTTCATCGACCAATTGAGCATGCAACCATTGTTTATTGTGATAATATTTCCGTAGTTTACATGGCGTCTAATCATGTTCAGCATCGGCGCATCAAACATATTGAGATTGACATTCACTTTATTCATGAGAAGGGGGCTCTTGGCGAGGTCCGTGTTCTACATGTTCCAATAAGTGCGCAATTTGCTGATATATTCACAAAGGGGCTACCGACTACGTCCTTCAATGACATACGTTCCAGTCTCAACATCATTTCACCTGACGTTGACACTGCGGGAGATATTAGACTATATTGGTTTGATTTGTAATTATCTCTACTATTCTTATTCCCCAAGTTTTGTACTCTATATAACAACCCATTGAGACCATAATCAATACAAGTTGTTATTCTGCCAAATTATTGCTTGTAACGAGAACCTCTTACTCCGATTTGCATCCAAGAGCGCCCCATCACTGTAGATATAGCTCAGTAGTGAGACTGGCTAGGAGAAAGACACCACGATGGTTTCTGCAGAACAAGCTGCATTGTAGGGGCCGGATCAAGTCTGAGCCACTTGAAAGCGATGTAACGGAGCAGCATAGGCGATGGCGATCGAGAGGTGGTCCACTGGGTGCTTGACGTGTGCTTATCTGCGATGAAACCAGAAGATGAACTGTTATACTTCTGTAGCTGTTGCACCGTGAGGCGCAGCGCGTCAACGTTCCGCTATCTGCGTCGTTGCCCTCTGCGTGTGGCTCAGTCCACACAGCTGTTCAGCGAGGGAATTGGACTCTATGTGCACACCGGAAGTCCGGCACAGTGTGCCTCCGAGTGTTGTGATTTTCACACGAAACAGTTCGGTTCCTATAGGATGGTGACAGGACCAGAGACAGAGGGGAAGTCTAGGCAGAGCGTTGGAATTTCACACACGAAGCGGGCGAGGTTCAGGGACAGAGGTTGTTACTACGAGAAACGTGTGGCCTTCTTCAGCTCAAACACACGTACGTACGGCCGGATGGACGATATCACAGTGAATTCTCAGATACATTAGTAAGAACATACTTCCTGCGTCCTACTACAATATATAATTCTTTTTTCAAGCTGTGTTCTATCTTTCCAAAATGGTTTACATCATAAAGCAGAGGGAGTATATAATTGCACGCGTGGAACATGGAAGAACTTTTCAAGTCTGCACGTACGTACGTACGCATTCGCCACTAAAGCCTACCTGAAGAGGACAAAGGCGATTGAGAAGTTGTTACTACTCTAAAAAGAAGGTGCTGCATGCGTGGCATCTTCACACTTTTTGACTCGGCGGCGTCTGCCTGCGGACTTGTGGAGCTGTACCAATGGCGGCTGCCACTTTGGTTTACACGCGATGAGACCACCATGCATGCATGGCTTTAACACGTACGTGGAGTGATACGTACACACTAGATAGACCATCAGCCACCTGAAACCCGATCGATCAAATTAAGAAATCCTGCTTCTAATTTATCTATCAAACTCTAGTCCAAAATTTTGCTCAAACTTTGAACTAGAATTTGGCAGATAAATTAGAACTGGGAATTTGGTGGGATCCCACTTGACACCTAATCAAGATTCCCAAAGCAAGCGGAGTTGTTTTACTTAATTGCGAAAAACAGAATCCTAACTTGACATATATAACATACAGATTTTGTTGAGTTTTTATAAGTTAGAAAGTACAAGAGATTTGTACATACAAGATAAAGTTAAAGATTGATGGAGATCAAATAAAGCTATCAACACATGCCTATAACACACAAGTTTCCATCTTGAATATCATGGACAACCCTATACCTCCAGGCGATCGATCAATAGTGTAAGAACCCACGCGGCCCACCACTTCTTGCCTTCACACGTCTACTTCCTCGCATTCTTCTCACCCTTGCCATTTGCATCTCCTTCCCTCCTTCTCTACCTCTGCTGCCGTCTACTACCGCTATCATTATTCCATTCGTCTGTTGCCTCACTGACTGCATCGATCGATGTGCAACCCACCGCCCCTCAATCCATTAACTGGGTGCTCTCCGTTCCTTCTAACAAAGTGACTTTCTCTATGTTAAGGGCACATGCTCATTATCCTTCTACCATCAACCTTGTTACTAGAAAATGGCGTTGATACAATCGCCTACCACTGTGTGTTGACCATGTTTACAGTATGTGGCTACATCCTTGAAAGCAATATTATGCGTGCTTCCTCTTTATCTAAGGATGAAGGACATGGGATCATCACCCCATCTATATTGTCCTAGAATCAATCGCGCTCCTTCTGGATATAAATGACTAGTTTATGTGCAATCATGATCATGTCAATCAATCAAAGAATTAAAAAAATGAGTAACTAGGATCGCATTGTTCTATATGTGTTCATGTTCTCCCTCTGAATCTGCTGAAACTATGTTTACTTTTGATCTTTTATAAATTAGCATTTCAAAATCTACAATGGATATGAATTCTTAGAATAACATAGGTATGTTATATTTACTAACATGAAACTTCCCACAAAGCTCCACACCAAGGCTAGAAAGAACATAACAGTACCAATCAGATTATCACGTTGCTAAGATAATATAATAGGAAAATAGTTCTATCTCTATATGTGTTATTAATATATAGTTACTAATTGGAGACTTCCCATGAGGCTCCATGTTAATCCTAGAAAACAAGTAATAATAACCATTAGAAGATATTCATACGAGCTAAGCTAAGATCAGGTGATAGGAAAAGAGACATATCTCTATCCCTCCCTTTGTCCCAACAATTGGCCTTATAGCTAGGGTGTGTGATTCCTTAAACCCCCCCCCCCCCCCCCCCCCCAAATTCACTATGTTTGTAATGTTCGATGGTGAGGAGTGATGTCACACTAGAATTTCCATGAGTGACGGCTTAGCATTATATATAAGTGTTTTCTTACACTAAATAATTTTACATTTGTATAGATATTTCCATTAAATTACAATATTTATATTCTAAGACCATATGTCATACAGTTAGATCATTTTTTGTCCTATTATGATCAACAACATAACCACATTGTTATAGATTTCAAACATTATTGTTACAATATAACAAAGCTAATACATATATTATATAATGGAAATTTTACTCTTTTAAGTTTTAGTTTGAGATATCTTGGCAAACTGGATTTCATCCAAATTTCTAAACAAATAACATATTTTGGTCCATCTACAAAATCATATGTCAGTTAGATGTGTTTAAGTATTTTATGTGTTTGTGCATATGTTAAATATCCAAATATCTAGATAGATGAGTTCTACTGCACGAAATAAATCCCAATATAGATATCGTAAAGTATGATTATCTAGCTTACTTTTATCTCATGGGATGTTTTAGACCTTATTATGTCACAGTAAGTTGGTTATCCTTAAATCCACTCCTTTCATCCTTGCTAGTTGAACTAATTTGATTAAGTTGATGCATACGACATGGACATGGTCAAAACGGAAAAACTAGGATGAGCGTCTGAGATGTGGGCATTTGAATAGATTGAAGAAGATGGACATGTACCATAGAAAATTAGGGTGAAAATGTGTGAATTTATTTTTGATAATTTACCATGTATCCATTATCGGTTATCTGAATCCATGATGATAACAGTCTACGGGAAAAACAAATTGGGCGATGTGTGAAAACATTTGGATGCATTACATTGTAATGAAATAACACTACTTCACACTGTTAGATACAAGCCAAAAATGTTTATTTCAGTTTCTCATCAATTAATTCAGCATAATAGAATTGACATGGAGACCGGACGAAAAATGTCACAATAAGAACACTTGTTGACTACTACCAAAGCATAAAACTCCACTTTCGCCTCGATAAACCAACAAGTGCACCCTGCACACTACAACCGAAAACCTCTCGCGCATGGATCTCCTTGCAAAGGAACCCCACTGAAAACACAACAAGGGCTTCAGACCCATCAACAAAGACACCTGACATAGCAACTCAACAAATCATTTGCCTCCTTTGCAATAAAATGAAAGCAAATTTTGTAGTGAGATAATGGTGTGTGGTCACTCTTCGGTGCACCATAAAAATTTCGTAAAACACCCAAACTTGGGGTAACTTTTAGATGAAAACCCCTACTTGGTCAACCCAAACTTAGTGTGTAGTAGTTGCAATATTAGTTGAATACTTATATCTCTTGACTAAGAATGTATAGGTAGTAACATATGCATACTCATGTTGCCTATACATCTTCCCATACTGCCAAAACTGTTGATACACACTGACACATACATGCAAGAGTAAAATGACGATGATTAGGAGATATCCCTTGAAATTCTCTACATGTGTGTTCATCCTGCAAAACCTGTTGCTCCACAAGCAGACAACATGCAATGGTCCAAATGCCTACCAGACAACGCTAGAAGGTAGGTCTTGGCACGTACGTACACCTAATTGGCTTGAGCATGGTCCTTACTACGTGCACACTGTGCACCATATATACGCTGCAGATCGATATCGCATCGGTAGCTAGCGTGGTGTTTGTTTGTACAGCTGTGAGCTGCTGTGCCCTGGCTTTTGTGGTGGCTTAAAGCCTGCTTACCGATCTGGATTGCATGTGCATATGTATCCGATAATGCGACTGGCCCCTGTGTGGATTGTGAGAGAGAAAAACTGGAGATTATGTACACACGTCGGTAGCTTCTACTAGCTTCCACAAGAAATCGACTTTCTTTAGAGCCATGCATCAGTCGGCATCGACTATTTCGCTTCACTTTTTATAAAACTAGGACCATTCAACTGATCTAGTGAGAGGAGATGGTCTCCACAAAACATTTGTGAAAAGAAAATTATTTTTTTCATATATATGTTTGTATGTTTCGTTTAGTCTATCCTAAAAATACAATGCACCATCTTTTTTTTTGAAAACGAGATAAGACCCCGGCATGTGCATTGGTTGATGCAAATAGCCTTTTATTTAGAGAAATAGTCACCCCGACAGTATTACAAATCATGGATCACATAAAATTGCAACATGAATCAACCAGGGAAATAAAAGGACATGCGAACTATAATCGCCGTGACTTCTATTAATATGCTGCCAGCAAGACTGGATGAAGATGTGCAGAGCGACCATCAGAAAACGGCTGCACCAAGTAGCCATAATATCTCATCCGTCTTGCGGTTGTAGAAGCGCCCAAAACTGCACCCAATGTGCCACCATATGAATAACCTAAAAAAATTCAAAAAAATTGATTTTTTAAAAATAATATAATTTCTGCATCTCCATATGGATCAACATAAGGTTCAAATACCAATGTGAATCATAGCCTTATAGACTTTGTCAACTCCATTGAACCAATTTCCAAACATATTTGTTATGTTAGTCGGAGAGGTTAGATCATAAGTGAAATAAACAATTCGCCACAGAAGGCGATGAAAAGGGCATGATATAAACAAATGCTGATATACTCGTCCCCACAAAAACAACACTTGGTACATCCTACCCAATTTCTTTTAACCAGACTACCCTTTGTGACAAGCACTTTGTTACTTAGAAACCACATAAATATTTTTATCTTTAGTGAGATTTTTAACTTTCAAAGATATTTCCGATGAAAGACAGTATGATTATTCATAAGATCCTCATACATGGACTTCACAGAGAATATCCCGGACGAGGTTAAGTTCCACAGGAACTTATCCTCATCCTCCAACAACTGCACCATCATACGTTTTAGCATAAGAGTAGCCACCTAGTCCACATGTTACCAAAAAGTACCCTCATAAAACTAGGGGTGGGAACTGGTAGTGGATAATCCGAGTTATCCTACATTCGTATTCAGAAAACTGAAAATGATCATGGTAATATCTGTATCCAGACGAACCTGGAAATGGATGAGGTAAATACCGGATTCGTTTTACAATTACGAAATTGGATGTGGTATTGAATTTTGAAGGAAATGTGGATATGGAAATGGTAATATCGAATAAAATTATGTTAGCCTATTCTCATAATTGTGGTCTAATATACCAATTATCCAATCTAAAAATGCGTGAATTGCAAAATTCTCTCTTAGCATGTCATTTGCACGAATTCAAAAATTTATGCTCTAGGGTGGTAGATTAACTTTGTCAAAACGTAAAGTGGTAAACTGTGATGTGGTGCATGATGTGGATATTATATGCTAAATAAAGAGGCAAGCTCTAGAAAACCGCACTTGAGAGGAAGTATAGTACAATAAATAGCCTCTAAATTATTTGAATGTTGAGAGGGGTTAATAGCCTCTTTATTTAGCATATAATATCCACATCATGCACCACATCACAGTTTACCACATCATGCACCACATCACAGTTTACCAGTTTACACACCGCACGGCTAAAAAGAGAAAGTTCGGCACATTTTCTTCAAACCCGGCCATAACATGGTCACCCGAGCAAAAGTGCTAAAACTTTTCTTTTTTAGCCACGTGGTGTGTTCTGGCAAATATGTCACAAAATTGTAATGGTACCTGGCAAAGGTATAATCGAACAGTGTGTTTCAGCAAATGACAGAAAATAACGGTGTCCTATAGCAAATTTTTCCTATAAACAAATGATCTATGGTTTCCTCGTCCCCACAAAAACAACACTTGGTACATCCTACCTGATTTCTTTTAACCAGATTATCATTTGTGAGAAGCACTTTGTTACGTAGAAACCACACAAATATTTTTATCTTTAGTGGGATTTTTAACTTCCAAAGATATTTCCGATAAAAGACAGTATAATTATTCATAAGATCCTCATACATAGACTTCACAGAGAATATCCCGGACGAGGTTAAGTTCCACATGAACTTATCCTTATCCTCCAATAACTACACCATCATAAGTTTTTAGCATAAGTGTAGCCACGCAGTCCACATGTTACCAGAAAGTACCCTCATAAAACTAGGGGTGGGAACTGGTAGTGGATAATCCGAGTTATCCGAAATTCGTATTTAGAAAACTGATAAAGATCATGGTAATATCCGTATCCAGACGAACCTGGAAATGGATGTGGTAAATATCCGGATTCGATTTGCAAATACGAAATTGGATGTGGTATTGAATTTTGAAGGGAATATGGATATGGAAACAGTAATATCCGTATTCGAATAAAATTATGTTAGCCTATTCTCATAATTGTGGTCTAATATACCAATTATCCAATCTAAAAATGCGCGAATTGCAAAATTCTCTCTTGACATGTCATTTGCGTGAATTGCAAAATTTATGCTCTAGGGTGGTAGATATACTTTGTCAAAACGTAAAGTGGTAAACTGTGAAGTGGTGCATGATGTGGATATTATATACTAAATAAAGAGGAAAGCTCTAGAAAACCGCACTTGAGAGGAAGTATAGTACAATAAATAGCCTCTAAATTATTTGAATGTTGAGAGGGGTTAATAGCCTCTTTATTTAGCATATAATATCCACATCATGCACCACATCACAGTTTTGTCTAGCTTTCAAATTAGGTCCTAGCTATAGCTAGCTATCTGTAACCACTGAGCAGGGCCTAACAAAATTTGGCCGTAGCTAGCTATCTTTCAAATTTGGTCCACACAGGATCGAAGCAATATATAGCTATATAGTACTGGGATGGCGTTAATTGACACTGACGCCCTCTGTCCCAGACAATACAATGTAACTAAAGGTTGCTCTCGATCTAGCTATACATGACAACTGCTATTTCCCGCGCATTGGCCGGGGGGTCTCGGGATCTTATCCGCAATCTGCCCCTGCTCCATTCTACTCGCATCGAATTATTTTCTCGAGACGACACCCCTTGCCTGCCATGCTTTTTTGTCAAATATTTCTTTTCACATGGATCTGTCGTCCTAGCTTGTGGCACCCTTACATGATCAAATGATAAATGTGTATCAACCTTTATGCCCAATGGATGCATATTGATAATAACTGATTATACTTTACATGCACATGAAGATTCGACGGCTACCAATGCGTTCGTTCCTCAGGATTAAAATCCTAATATTGGCTCTCTATAATTTGGGAATTTTTACCCGTGTTTAACCCATGGATCCAGATGTCACATGCATGATGTTGTCACTTCGTCGGCGCTTTGAATGCAGTGTCCTTGTGCCTGTTGGCATGGAGCTCGCGTGCCAGTCAGCACGTAGGGACTACTCGGAACCTACATACTGCTAACAGCAACACTACAGCGGCTAATGTGTACAACTCCTGCATGCTAATGTGTACAACTCCTGCCCTGCCTGGTAGTACGAATTGTGGTGCTGGACATATGGTCTCCAGAAGTCAAGCACAGGGACCACTTGTATGTAACAGTACTCTAGCAATAGAATATGAAAAGAATTTTCCAAGACAAATGTGCACATACAATTTTCAGATAAGTAGTAAATATGTTGGTTTTATGTTTAACTAGGCAGATGTCTAAATAGAATACCGCTATATTCCCTCCGTCCCAGCTATGAGAGCATTTCAATTAGGATCACCAAATTATCCACCTTAGCAAAATTTAAACAAACTACCTCATCTATACTCAATTATACGTTTTAGCACACTGTTATAGTATGCTAAAACCTCTTATAATTGGGCACAAAGGGAGTACTAATTAGCCATACCGTGTCAGTCTAAGAGTAGCTAACTAGCTATATAAACTTCCCCGGTAGTTTTCATACGGTTCCGCTTCCCCTTCATGCTTACACGATAACTTTTATACTGTATAACAAGTTAATACAGTACACTGATTCCGTTTCAAATTACAGGATGTCCTAATTAAAATATGCCAGTGCTTGTTATAAGAGACTGGCAGCCATACACTAGATTAATTACTCCTAAATAGAAGCCGGATGATCTACATGAGCAGGGAGAAATAAGGAAAAGTAGTTACATGCATGAGCGAGCTGAGAGTCCAGGAAAAGTCTTTGGTTTTGATTTAAACATGGCCAACTATACTCCAAACTGGTTGATTTTTCTTGGTCCTCCCCTCTCCCACCTATAGCATGTGTATGTACTAAGCAATGAAAAAAATAGCCCGCTATTTCTTAGTGTGGCCATACACGCTATAGCATGCTAATAGTGTGCTATACTTGAAGATAGCGTTTTCAAATTATCATGAAAATAAAGAATTTCAGCAAGAATAGAAGACATAGTAAAACAGATAGATGTCTGAGCGCCATCACTTATGTTTAACAATCAATATTTGCATCATATGTTCACTTACTTCACATTCTCATTGTATGCTCGCTTACTCTCTACACCCACCAACGAATAAAATAGCTTACTATATTTGAAATAGCGCTAATGTTATGATGTTTTAGCGTGATATAGTATGCTATTTTGCAAATAGTGCCATACCAAACAAAATTACGAAACTTTAGCGTGGATTCTCCAAATACGCTACAGTGTGCTAAATAGCGTGCTATTTTTTTTCATTGGTACTAAGTACATTATACTACTGTAGCCACATGCTCCGTGTACACGTACTTCAGTACTGTCTAGCTAGCTGAGTCTACGTGTGTGGTGTTGTTCACTGTACTCGCTAGGCATATTTTCCTCACTCCCGGCCTGCCCTTATCCTTTAAACCACGCCAGGCACTTGTACTTCTTATCCTAGAAGAATTCCTTCCTCCCTAGCTTGCTCCTCAATGAAAAGCAGAACCTCTACTAGATATATATAGCTAGCCGCTGCCAGTTTTCTCAAACCAAATATGTTTCTTCTTCGTTTAGTAGTTTGCATTTCAATCCAGACCAGACCGGCTGCCACGTACCTGATCTGTAGCTAGCTAGCTTCGCTTCATCCGTGTGCGTGTGAGACAGCAGTGAGAGTGAGAAAGGCATGGAGATGGAGGGGAAGCGGAAGGCAACGAAGGGCGGGAAGAGAAGCAGGACGAGCAGCGGCACAACGACAGCCGTGACGATGGAGAGGAAGGAGGTGGAGAGGGAGAGGAGGCAGCACATGAAGCAGCTCTGCGCCAAGCTCGCCTCGCTCATCCCACAAGAGAACTACTCCTCCACTGTAAGAATGCAGCACCTGTTTTTTTCCCTCCCTAAGTGTAATTAACTCAACGACCTGCTTGCAAGCTAGATGCTCAATTCCAGAAAATATGAGTGTATTGTCAATGCTAATTAATTAACAATGTCCATCCAGTATACCTCCAGTCTCAAAATAGATGTCGCAATTTTTTCAAAGCTTGGATGAATCTATATACTAAATAGCGTCTAGATTCATCCAAAATTTGACAAACACATGTGACATCTATTTTGAGACGGAGGGAGTAGTATAGATCTAGCTTGTGAAGTACATATGGGCATTTACTTTAACCTTTATTGGTACGGAATTGTCCGTATACTACAATAGACGGGAGCTTGTGAAGTACAGTATGTATAGTCTTTTTCATCACATGAAATATTGTAATCAATCGGAGCTAATAAGTTCTATGGGCATTTAATTTTGTTGGAATGTGTTGCTTTCATCTAGCCACAAGTTTTCATGAAATATCTAAGGTCATGTTTGGAATTTGGAAATTATACGTTGGAAGCATTCAAGAACTATATTGTTAAGAGGCACATATCCCTCTAGAAAAAATTAAGTAGCATGTGGATGGGTGACAAAATGAAGCCCAACGAAGAGCTAGCTAGCTAGAAGTAGGATAAAAGTATAACATTGTAGCTACCCTCTAGCAAGCTCCCAAATGTACACAACCTCTGTTATAAAAATATATATGCAGTGGGAAAACCTACTTCTTCAAAACAGATTGTAGCAAGTAGAACTCAAATTTATAAAGGATATTTGATAAATGGCGATGATAGATCGATCCAGCCATATTTTTCTAGATATCTAGAGAATCAAATCATGGTCTCTGCACCAACTAATGATGCACATATGATGAAAATATGATAAGAAATAATGACATGGAGGTGTATGGAAAAATTGGGTGACATAATAAGCACCATGTGGCCCCCACCAATATTAAAACAATTTATGGAGGTAAAACTCTTTTGAGCCTCATGTCATGTGAAAATGGAACTCCACAACTCGATCCAATTTTTAGTTACTGATATTATGAAATATCAAAATAAATCATCAGTCATCTAGAAAGATTTAAAATATGAGGCATAAAAAAGTCCACACAACAGGTTTCAGCTGACACGATATGGCATGTAGTAGAATTTTCTTTATTCGGAAGGTTTTTTCAGTATGGGTTCTTGTGGACATTCATGATGTAGAGTCTAGGAAAATATAACTCTTCCATTATCTAAAAAGGACGCCTACAAAAAATACGCCTACTTACATAAGGTGAGAAAAATTCTGATTTCTCTCTAAAATAATTTGTTCACACGTGTGTATGTAGGTTACAATGACTCAGTTAGGCAGCTTGGACGAAGCGGCAAAGTACATTCAAAAGCTCAAGGAAAGGGTTAATGAGCTAAGACAAAGGAGGATCTCTTCGTCGGCCAGTGCTGACTTAAGAGGAATTAGTGGTGTCTCGGCGTCCACCAACACTGCGAGGAATGGTGGCGTGGGGTCATCAGATTTAGAAGGCGAGAAAGGGGCGTCAACCCTGGTGGTGGAAGTGAAGCAACACGACGATTCGAGAATGGACGTGGTGCTAATATGCAATGCAAATAGGCCGGTCAAGCTCCATGAGGTCATTACTATTCTTGAGGAAGAAGGTGCTGAGATCATCAATGCCAACCGCTCTGTCGCTGACCTAAAGATCTTCTACAGCATACACTCACGGGTATGTACATATATAGGTATAGGCTTCAACATCTACATCTAGGGAGCATTTCCTCTATTGTAAATGTATGGCCCAAGATTGAAGTTTGGTCAATAACTGAGCTAATAAATAGTGTCTAGTACAAAAATCTTATTATTGGATTCATATTCAAAAATACTAACTTTCCATTGACACGATTGAAAACATATCTTTACTTGTTGAATTTTGGGTACATGATGACTTTAGATATGGATAGATGATAGATAACAAATACTTTTTTATATTAAATAGTGCATTGGTCAGAATTTGATCTCGAGACCTAGTGAATCTGATACCATATTAAACTGATGCGTTAGCCAACTAAACCAAAAGTTTGAACAGATGAAGGTTGGGCAACCTATTTCAACATCCATTAACTTTTTCGGTGTAACATTAAGTAAAAGGCATGAAGATAAACATGAGAGCGGTGCACGTACACGTACGTGGTAATGTGGACTCCGTAGATTCCTTTCTATGTAGCAAGAGACAAAAGATGGTGAAAGCCAAAAAGTTCGAAAACGACCTTAGATGCACATGTGGCAAACACATATTAATATGTTTCTTTCTTTTTGCTACCCCTCTATGGGATATTTGTGTTTATATTTCTTTTATACGTGTTTTTTTCATGATTGGACTATTTTCTATTTAAAATAATATAAATTATTGTCATCTAGTTTTCATGAATTTAACATGTGCGTATTTAACCACATTAATTTCCTCTCTCTGCACTGTGCAGGCCTTGAGCTCAAGAATAGGCATAGAGGTTTCAAGGGTTTCTGAAAGACTAAGAGCATTGGTATGATAGTAAAAAAAAATATGAGAAAAAATATATATTGCATAATAACTATATAAAATAAACATACAACAGTCGGTACATAATGTCTATTTTCTTAAGTGTTCAAAATGTCTAGCCATTAACTTACCCGCAAAAAAAGTGTCTAGCTATTAACTAAAATAAAGGACCTGGTCAAAAGACATTAGCTAGCTAACGTCTTCTCCATGTTGATTTCAAAACATTATATATGTATAGAAAAATGTTGATGGATCTCTGATCAATATATATAATTATATTGCCCTGGTGTAACTCTTAATAATAAGTTGTTCTTGTCACAGCCTGTTTTGTAAGTTGCTGGAGATCCATTAATTTATCTGAATTTCTCTCTACTCTATGTAGTATTACGATATCCACTCCCTCCATTCCAAAAAAAAAAAAAGTCTTTAGCAAGATGTTTTAACTTGCTAAAAGGACTTATATTGTGGAACAGATGGAGAATTTTATACCCTGTGTTTGGCTGTGTGTGCTTGCATGGTGCGGCATATCCCCTGCTATCTAAGATGCAGTAATATTTCGTACATGTGTGGTTTGCTTTACTTTCTCTAATTAAGTATCGCACGGCCGGGAGCAAAAGAGCAGAATTAACTAAATAATTAACCAGCCGCAATTTGCCTGGGGATGTACTATATTCATTCTTCAGCTAGTGCCTTCTGACCAGAATAACTGAAAAAAGAGAGATTCCTGTGTGGCTCTCTTCAGACAATTATAAATTGGGTAAGAACAAATTAGGGAAAGGAATTTGTTCCTTCAAATCTCAAAGACTTTGACTTCAGGACATCGACATTTAAGTTTGTATAACTTTGAGTAAAAAAGGAGGAAAATATGCTGTTGTCAGGGTGTGCATATATATATATATGGTAGAAAAGGGAAGAGAAAGGTGAAAGGGAGAGGCAGATGTTACTGCGTGTAAACGTGCCGAATATTTATGTACTCCTCTTGTGGGCCGCTTCACTTTCTTCCTTCTCAGACAGTGATTGGGCGAACTTGCAGTGGTGGGCTGAAAGGGTCACTAGAAAGGAATTAATGCACACGTGTCCATTTGAACATTTCTTCTGTTTGGCGCGTGAAAGTGATTGGTTGCTAGCTAATCACCATTTTCTTATAAATTGCATCCACTTAGGTTGCTTAAAGCCTACTTGGCTACCTTAGGGTTTAGGGTTTAGCGTTCTTGTGGGCCACTTAAACGTGCGGAATATTTATTTACTTCTCTTGTGTGCCGAAGTTGTTAAATTTGCTTCGTTCTAACAAACAATTCCACACATATCCATATTGACATTAGCACTTTCCCGCCTTTCATCGGCATCTTAATTAAGGCCTGGCCAAAATGAACAGTTGTCACATGAAGCAAAACATCCTAGCTGTAACATGTAGAAGTCACGGCATCCGTCTCTGTTTCTTGGTTTCCCTCGTGTCTCGGGTGGCTGCTCTAGCCCTCCGAGATGAAGGGAACCCCAAAGTGCAATTTAACTAATTCTATGCCAGGTTTTCATAACGTTGGTGAGAACATAGCGATGGTCGATAGCCGAGACGACGTCATGCGGAATAGAACTCGCACTTATCTAACCCAGCACTGTTATGACTATACTTACCAACACGTCCAATAGCCGATAGCTATGTTTTTTTGCAGGTAATTTTTATTATCCTCGTGTTTTCCATTTCATGTGGTTAAATACACTGATTTATGAATCAATTATTATTTTTTGTTTAAAACAGAGTTGTCCACAAAATTTTACAAGGATTTCAGAAGAAACACGTGCCTCATTCCTTGTGTATGTTTTTTTTTTTTGGCAAAAATTCCCCGTGTATTTGAAGAAATCTTTTCTCTCTGATTACGACCTTAACTTTTACTGAGTGCGTCCTATCACAGTCAAAAAGATCGTGAGCTCGAGACTTACCTGCTTAATTAACTTTACCAAAGTGACGCATTTAGTAAAAGTTTAATTATTTTGATCACCCTTCCCTCTCGCAGTCGCAGGTACTCCACAAATTAATCTGGTGTCTCTGTCACCATCTTCCTTCACATGCAGGAAAACCGTGACACTCCCTCGTGAATTAATCAATTGCCATACTGACAAGTCGAGATAGATTAATTAATCTCTGAATTGACAACTCCTACACATGTCTTCGTGTCCGTAGTACTATCATTTGTGAAAGCAAGTATAGATATATAGGTCATGAGCAGCCAAAAGTCAAGACCATATCCGATAATAATTAAAATAGCGCGTGCGCACGTTTGGGTTATAATAAAAAAGGTGATAAAAAGAACGCTGGATTAAAAAAATCGACACTTATGCAGCGGGCCTCCAAATCAAGGCGCTGTTTGGGTCGTCGTCCGATTTGTCCGAATCGTAAGGACGGCCACGTACTCGCTAGAGCATGTGTGTGCTCTGTCTCGTTAGTAAACTATATAGTACTCTTCCCGACCCATATTAGTTGACTTGAATTTGTCTAGATTCGGATGTATCTAAAAATATTTTAGTATTAGATACATCCGAATCTAGAAAAATCCAAATCAACTAATATGGATCGGAGGGAGTACTAGAATCGTCAGCTTAACAATCCAGAAGTATCATTCAGCAATTAAAATAGCGCTCTCATTGCGTACGCGTTGCGCCTTATCGATGAGCGAATTATTTTTGCCCCCCAAAAGAAAACGAGCGAATAGATTAACCATTTCTCTTTTCCTAGAGCAGCTAGCTTTATACAGTACTCGGCCAAAGGTTGTGCTGGCATATAAAAAAACATGCCGGACAAAAATATTGCAACATCTCTATTTCGTTGGCTTTAGTTATCCTCTATAGACTGGTTGCACCTAGGGTTGCAAGCAGCGCGAGATGCGGGCCTAGTTTCCGGTGCAATTTACCTGAATATAGTGTTAAACGAGGATGAAGGTCTTTAATACAATTTATACTAATCCATATGTTTTTCTCGGATCCCGCTTCTGTAGTCCTACTATCCTAGTTGCACCCTGTAGTTCAATTGACATCTCACCCTTATGTGCAGGTGCACGGGAGATGCTAGACAGAATGTCTCGATACTGACAGATGTGCCCTACAACTATTTTGAAGGCGCGACCAAACAGTGTGAGCATTTGACGCCATGTCAGGACTTGTAGTGGGTCCCACCGGCCAGAAACCTCGTTAGAGTGGCTCGGCATAATGTTCAGTGATTTCTGAAAATGTGAACCATCGCTTGTGGGTTTTTGTCATATAACGCAATTATTGTTGTCAGTGACTGATTCAGAATTTCAGCAAATACAGGACCAACATTATATTATGTGTTGTGATTAGAAGAAATCTTATAGAAAACAACTCATTTCTACTAATATATAGGTGAAAATTTTCTACATGCAGGGCATGGCCCCTTGTTGCCCTGGGTGTATATCCGCCCCGCCCGTGCCTGTCTTTTGAAAATCTAACCACAGTTTTGGTTTTCTTTCGCAATTCTCTCCAAGCAGTAGTAATTTGGTTTTCTGTTGAGACTCACGTGCTCATTGATTGGAGCATTTGATTTTTACGAATGCGATAATTGATCTTCAATTGGAGCTTAGTACAGGGTCGATAGGACACGTAGCACGTTGACGGTGACAGCGTGGTCCATACATAAACGTGTGTTGGTGTTGGTGCAGCAGTACCAAATTAATTAAACACACCGCACAAACAGCACGGTGCCATTATTCGTCTGCTTAACTATCCTGCGGTTTCAGACCTTGAACCTGATAAGATAAATGGAAGCACGCATTGTACGTTATAGCAGTACGTACACAGCTACTCCAGTGATGATACGGAATTGTGGATTCACACGGCAGGCCAATGTGACTGAACTCTCCTGAGAACAGTAAGAGTTTACCTCTGTCTGGGATTATTAGTCATAAGAGCTTTTCTATATTGTTTAAGATTATAAAGGCTATCTTATTTATTAGTCTCTCTCGTCCAATGCATGTTTTACTTTTCCTCTCACTTCTCTCACGCATGTAAAACTATTGGTCCATGCATGTATTAATGAGAGAGTTATGGAGAGTCTTGGTATTACCAACTTGGCCCTTAGGACTAATAATCCCGAACAGAGGTAGTATTAGATAACTACCTCTGTTTGAGATTATTTGTCATAAGAGTTTTTTTTATATTGTTTCAAATTATAAGGACTATCTCATTTATTACTCTCGTCCAATGCATGTTTTTTTTTCTCTCACTTCTTTCGTGCATATAAACTATTGGTGCATGCATATACTAATGAGTGAGAGTTATAGAGTGTCTTGGTATTACTACTAGCTCTAGGAATACGCAAACGACAGTACATTCGTCATGTGAGCATGATCGATAATTAATCTATAGCTTAAACATGGTAAGCAGCGAGCCTTCTGAGGCCATCTGCTGTTTCCGCTTAGGCCGATTTCACTACTAGCTAACTAACTATAGATAGAAATCTTTTTCTATGGCACATATAAAAGTACATGCTTCACAGAATTATTATGTGGCGTATAAAAATTGCATGCGCAACAGAAATATGGTAATTTTGTGGCAAATACAACCTATATGCACCATATAAATGTGTGTTTTTGTGGGGCATATTTCTGCGTGGGCCACAGAAATTTGATGGGACCCACAACCAAGTATGGTTGGATGAGATTCTGTGCGTATACGTCTATGTGCGCCACAGAAAGTGATAATTCTGATAATTCTGTATCGCATATTTCCACCCCGATTGTGTTTTTAGTTTTGTAAAAAATAATATAAAATGATAAAAACTTAAGAAAAATCATTCCTTTGAGATGTAGTTATATTTTGGGATATAGTTGTAGGGGAAATTGAAAAATATGAATTTCGATATATTTTGCAAAAAAAGTCATGTCTCTCTAAAACGGCTCTAGATTTTGCATACGACCTTCGTAGAAAAATCTTTTAACCTGTCAAAATGATCATCTCAAAATTTTCTACTCGAATTCAACCACCTACGGTCATTCTGGATTTTATAAAATTCCAAAATTCGAAAAGAGTAAAAAGTTATTCCAAAAAGAAGATCTTTTCCTAAAAAAAATAAAAAAGGGGGAGACAATTCTGTGGCGCATAATTGTTGGGCGGGATTCGAATTTTGAATCCCGTCGACGCCCCTTCTCCCTCTCGTTTCTCCTTTTTGTTGGATTTCGCGCGTGAAAACAATAATTTTTCTACGAACCCTGCTACCAAGATCTATCTATTAGTAATACAGTAACGGAGGGGGAAGCTTTTCAAAAACTTACCGTTACGAAAAGCTTTGTCACTCAGGAGAGTGTTGACGATGTAGTCATACCGACGCCGACCTCAGGATCGTTCTAAACTCCGACGGCTCTGGCGGCTACAAAAACTCCTACCGCCGCAAGTGCAGTACCTCCAAGGGAGTCACATAGGTTCGGTGTTTGACGATGACTCCCGCTCCTCCGATCCAGCAGAGATTGCGAAAGTAGATCTTCTAGATCCCGAACCCCGTAGCGCGACGGCGCTCCGTGGTGAAGAAGTCCCCGTTCACGTAGTCCAGACTTGGGACCACGGTCTCGGGAGAGAGAGGGGAGGAGAGAGGCGGCTGGAAGCTTTTATTATTTTCTTATGATTTAATTGCCTCCACATGCCTCCCATTATATAGGGGAAGGGGGCCCCAAAATCCCTTGGCCTAGCCATGTTGGAATAAACAAAGGAGAGGAGGGAGAGAGGCTTGGTCAGCCGACCAAGCCCCTATGGACCCGCGCGGGTGCCCTAGGGCCCAGCCGGCCACCTCCCCTTCCTCATCCCCTGTGGTTTTCCCCTCATGGGTCATTCCCCTTAGGGAATTGGCCCAATATGGAATTTAACCAATTTTATTATTTTTTTCTTTTATTAAATAATTATGAATAAACTACTAAATCAATATTTTACATATATTCACATATTATCTAATTCTCGTGGCTATGGAACTCCTTCCATCCCTCTTCGGACATCCTCCGAACCTTCTCGGAACCCTTCCGATTCCTCCCTCTCTTTTCTTTGGTGACTCCGATGATACCAAAACCATATCTGAGCTTCGTCAAACCATTAAGTGTGCTACCCTATGGTTCGGAAACACTCGAGACATGGTCGAGACCCCTCTCAGACCAATGATTATCAGCGGGACCTGGATGCCCATAATGACCCATATGCATTCCACGAAATCCTTTTGCCTCTGCGATACTTGCATTATTCGAGATTTGATCAATGACATCACCATGTCAAGTTCAATCCCATTACCAACAAATTCTACTTAACTCGTTCCAATAAGTGATATCCCCATGACCTAGTCACACGCTGTGTAGCTTATGGATATAACTTCTCCGAGTGGACCCAGAGTATATTCCGTTATGCGGATTGACAAATCCCTCTCTTGACACATACGCCTCTACCTGCCCCTTTGATGTACCTAAACACACATTTATGATCACCGTTTCATCGAGTGATGTTTGATGCAAACAAGGCACTCTCGGGTGATAGTAATTAAATATGGTCTCACGGTTTGAGGAACAAGTCATCACGTTTCCTAATTATCGCAACTTGAACTTTGTGACAAGATCGGTTCTATCTCCGAAAGCCCTAAGCCACGTAAAACTTGCAATTGATAAATTAGAGGCGTCTAGTTTAGATCGTTGCTGGGCTAGTGTCTTAATATGGTATTGTTTAAGTAGATGTATGATAGATACTCTTACAACACACTTAACGTGTAAGTTCCATAGACCTTGGCCTTACACATAAAGGAATGATAGAGATCATACCACGATGCAAATGATAGAGATCAAATGCATGGACCATATCATCTCACTTTACGCATTAGATGTTTGCATCTTATATTGCTAGTTTGGCGCTTTTGGTAGCATTATAAGATGATCCCTCATTTCAATATCAAGATAAAATGTCTTCTTCCTTAAGTATGCACCGTTTTATGGACCGTGTTTCGAGACATCACGTGATGATCGGGTGTTCTCGACTCTACGCTTTCATACGACGGGTGTAAGACAGTTTTACACACGCGAATACTAAGGTTCTTATTTGACGAGCCTAGCATGTACAAACATGGCCTTGGAACATGGACCGAAAGGTTAAGCATGAGTCATATAGTTGATATGATGCCCATATAGATGCTCGCCTTTGAAGCTACACCGACTCACGTGATGATCGAACTTGGTGTAGTGGATTTGGTTCATGTAATCAACAAAAAGGCACGAGGGATGTCATTTTTGAGTAGGAGTTCATTTCTAATTTGGATTAGTCGAACTCAATTTGTCATAAACTAAATCAAAGTGAATTGCATAATTTGTTGTAGTCATTGGCGTCTGTTCACTACCTTATGCTTAGTTTTAATTGAGATAATAGAACTATATAATTCTGGATATTTACTTTACGAACTGGTATCGTATTGTTTTGAATGTAAATTTAAAGTTTAGAAGCCCTATTGCAAACTTTCAGCAAATTCTATTTACTCTATGAAGTTTAATAAGTAGTATTAAATCAAGAGTAAGAATTCCAATGTTAGTATCTAAAGTATCATGTTTGCCTCCATGATTATTGATATTCAAAAGTTGTTTTAATATCAAGATTATCTAGGAGCTGAAAAATTGTTTCAGAAACCATCATGTGTGGAAGATATTGTGATATCTGAAACAATGTTTTTTGTTGCATTATGATAGAGTATAATTTAGCAAAATACATGTTATCATATTGTATGAGAATTTGTGAAGGATGGAGATGCTAGGCATCCCGATCTCCCAAAAAGGTTTTGGGAACTAACATTATACTCGTGATTCTTCCTTATAGGCTATAGTAGCTTGATCATGAAAGTTGTCATGATAAGGATGAATAGAAGATGTAAGTAAAATGTTTACTACACTAAAAGATTACTAAAGAATGGATTTTTGAAAGAATGCCAAACATTTGATGATGGTGATCCACTTCAAAGTGCAAGTCCAAAGGTATTAGTATTTGATTATATACCCTTTGTACTATGTGTCATGTGAATGACACCACTATTGATGTTGATAGATTCTTTTAAAAGAAAAGGAATTGCTGAAAGAGAATCTATAAAATATTTGGCAGAAAAGAAAAGGTTAGAGATGTCCAACTTAGGTATATAGAAGATATACATGTTATGGCTGTATTCCTTGCTTGTTAAACAATGTGGTTCTTAGGTATTGGATACCGAATTGGTTGGTGTGAAATGTCATACATAACAACACAATTCATGAACTGCAGCGGCCTAAGTAACTAGCAAGAGAATAAGTGATGATGTTCATCAAAAACAAATAAAGTGTTATTGTGTTCTTCGTTGTCGTCAAACCTAGCCTTCAAGATTGTGTTTTAATAATTGTTATTTTGTTCCGGTATTACGAGAACAATAGTTGTTCAAATAATTGGCGTATTCCATAAAGGATGGATGAAATTTTACAAGTCTAGTTGGAGAAATCACATCCATAAACATTATTGCTAAAATGTCGTAAGACAAATGATTGGAAGATCACTTATGAGGTGACATTGCTGTTTGAATTATATTGGAAAGTAAACATGAAGAAACTCCATGTTGATGGATTTTTTGGAGTCTTTTGATTTTGATCAATTAACGCTTGTGAAAGTTTCCTCGAGATAAGTGAAACTCCGTCCATAGGCCAAAGAGGAATGGAAGACTAACTTATTGGATATTATGCATGTGGATGTATATAGTCCATTATGTGTAGCCATATGTGATGGATCTTTTTGCTTCATATGCTTTCTCCAGAAATTTGAGTGAATATATCTATATATTTACTTAATAAGGAAGAAGTATGGAACATTTGAAAATGGTTCAATGACTTTCAAGATGAAGTGAAAAATCATTGTAACAAGAAAATAAAAGAGTTTATGATTTGATCATAAAGTAAGATATTTGAGTTACAGGTTTAGCAAAACACCTAAGATTTTAGGAATTGTTCCATGAATTTGCATTTCCCGATAAACCACAGGATTATGGTATGTTCGAGAGATCAAATCAGACCTTGATTGACATGGTAAGATCAAAGGTGTCATTTATATAACTGCCATTATGTTTTAAGGATTAAAGCTTTAGAGACTACCGCTTTTACACTGAAAAGAGCACCATCATGATCCGTTGAAATGACACCATATGAGTTATGGTTTGGGATAAAACCCGAATTGTCTTTTCTTAAATTTTGGTATGCTATGCATAAGTAAAATGTTTACAACCAAAGTCGGATGAGCACGTCTTTGTAGGTTATCCCAAAGAATTTGTTGTGAATTCCTCCATAACACCGAGGACAAAAGAGTTTGTCACTTGGAACGTCAAGTTTCTTGAGAAGGAATTTTTCGTGAAAAGTTAAGTGGGAGGACAATAGAACTTTGATAAGGTTGTTGAACCTTAGCTATATGTGCTAAGTAGCGCAGCTCCAGAAAGTGTCCCGGTGGCGGCCACAATGCTCATGGCTCCCGTGATTACAAAGGGTGTGATCTTGGAGATTAGAGTTCCTATTAAACCATGTCGGTCGGTAAGAATCAAATAGTAAGATTTGAAACAGAAGTCGTTATTGTTTTGACAATGATGAACCGACTGCATGCAAAGAAGCGATGATGGGTCTTGACTCCATAAAATGACTAGAAGTCATAGAATCCGTGATAGTATCCATACACGAGAAATCAAGTTTCTGAACTTGGAAGACCACCCGGAAAGGTGTGAAGCCTATCGGTCGTGTTTGGATCTATAAAGTAATAGACATGGATGTTTAACATCTATAAAATAGTCGACATGTTGGAAAGAAGTTTACGACAATGTTCAAGGAGTTGACTATGACAAGATTTGATCTTTCATAGCGATATTTAGTCTTGACGGATTAATGTAGCAACCACTACATATAATTTGGTATATGGTAGTTGAATAAACAAAACAAGGTTCTTCTAATAGAATGGTTACCTAGGACGTGTACATGACACGGTTTGAAGGATTTTGTTAATTCAAAGGGTGCTAAAAGGGCATGCAAACTTCAATAGTTGAAGTGAGCATAGCGAAGTTGGAATCTTCACCGTGATGAAAATGTTAAAGGAGTTTAAATTCATTGGAGATGATGAAGATGCTTGCATTTGCAAGAAATTAAGTGGGAGCGCTGAGACATATTTCTAATACATTATGTAGATGACATGGTGTTGATTGGAAATGATGTATGTTGTATTGACACAAGTTAAGAATTTCAATAAAATAGGATTTCGATGAAAGACTTGGGCAAAACCGGAATATTCGGCATCAATGTCTATATGGATAGATTGAGGCGCTAATATGGGTATGCCAGACGTACATATATGAGATATTGAAAGGGTTCAGTATGGAGATAACAAGAAAGGTTCTTACTGCATGAAAATGATTGTATCATGATTCAAGTGTTTCAACACTTGGTGAGTAAAATCACATGAATATTTTGATCGATTATACCGTGATATGTATATATCCAGATATGCCCTATGCTCTAAATGTTATGAGCATATACCAGAATGATTCATAAGATGATCATTGGACGATAATAAAGATATTCTTATGAGCTTTGGAAGAACTAAGAATATATCATGTATAAGTGACAAATAGTTAAAGGTAGTTCATTGTAAAGTGTTACATTGATACTAGTTTTGTCACAAGATACAAATTAAATGTATCTCAATTTAGACTATGGGTGGCACAATGTAATGGAAAGGATGTTCCATGATGGACTTGGATGAGTTCCAAAGTTGAGACATTATGACGGATACTACAACAAAAGGCTAAGTATATGACTGGTATAATAGCAGCAAAGGAGGGCATTTGTGTTAAGTAGTTTGTTATCAAACTAGGTGTGGTTCAAAGTGGGATAATACTATGAAGATACATTATATGAAAATAATATCAACATATTTTAACCCGAACGAACTAAAGATCTCACCAAAGGACCAAATTTATACAATGCCATCTCATTTGAGAATGAGTGATGCGTAGAGACGCAAAGACATGCAAATACACACGGACCTGAAATTGTTAGATCTGGAGATTATGTTAACCACTAGCAATCGCGTATATGCAACACCAGAAATCCATAGGTGTTCAATACGCAAAGTTTTTCAAACTAGATTATTGACTCTAGTGCAAGTGGGAGACTGAAGGGAATATGCCCGAGAGACAATAATAAAGTGGTTATTATCTTATTCCATGTTTATGATAAATGTTTATTTTGCATGCTATAATTGTATTAATTGGAAACGTTAAATACATGTGTGTTTAATAAACAAAATACATACATGTGTGTTTAATAAACAAAATACAAAGTTCCTAGTAATGCCTCTCATATAAACTAGCTCGTTGATTAACAAGATGATCAAGGTTTCCTGATCATGGACATTGGATGTTGTTAATAACGAGGTCACAACATTGGTGGAATGATGTGATGAACATTCATCCAAAGTATAACATTACGATCAGAGTCATTATGTTTATATTGCTATAACATCATACGGAGTAATCTTAGTCCTTAGACCATGAGATCATGTTAATTGCTAACACCGGAAGAGTATCTTGATAACATCAAACGTCACACCGTATGTAAGGTGACTATAAAGGTGGGTTCAGTGCTACAAAGGTGTTATGTTGAGGCTCATGGATCAAGAGTGGGATTTTTCCATCCCGATGATGGATAGATATACTCTGGGCCCTCTCGGTGATATCACATTGACATAGCTTGCAAGCAAGTGATGCGATCAGTAGAATCTTATATCACGGGAACGAGAAAAGAGTGCATGTCGGTAACGAGATCGAACGAGAACTTGCATTAAATTTGGGGGAAATTTAATGGAGGTGAGTAGAACTACGAGTGGGTGGCTAATTATGTGAGTGGGAGCTCCACCCACATGAATGTGGAAGAGGTGGGGGCACCTCCCTTGGCCGCCGGCTATGGTGAGGGGCTGCCCCCTCTCCCTATAAAAGGCCCCCCACTCCCTCCTCTCATCTTGCACCACCTCCTCGTGAAGGTTCTCTTCTCCCTCTAGTTATTCCCCATGGTCTCGGATTAGCGAGATACATGTTCCCGGTGGCTTTATCTGGAAAGAAGTTGCTGCTTCCGCTGCATCGCTGGAGCGAGGAGGCGGAGGTTGTTCGGTGGACCGAACGTGTGTGCGATCACGGATGCACCGCTACTTTGCTGTGCTGGACCTGATGGTGCTGGAGCTGCTGGACCTAAAGGACTTCATCACGATCTTGAGATCGGCAAGTGTACGACTACATCATTGACGAGTTCCAACTCGTTAACAAAGCTTTGTTGTATTCGAGGGTAAGTTCTCTATGGATGTATATCCATCTGTTGCTTGTATCTAGTAGATAGATCTTGGCGCATAGTTCCCATCGTAGGAAATTTTTTGTTTTTTCTATGCTACGAACCCAACAGCGCTCGCAGACGTGCGCGACGAGCTCCGGGAAGTAGTGCAAGCCAATCCCGATGATGTGTACATGTGTGCCCGCCTCGCCCAAGCTGTACAGGAGATGTAGACGCAGGAAGCGATCACCCGCTCTCTCGAAGAAGAATGGGGGCTCATCGACCCGCCGGTGGCGCCAGCGCCAGCGCCGTAGGTGGCGTGTAGAATGATGTTCTAAGCTTGTAAATATTTGAATAAAAACTTGTCATTGCAAATGGACGACGCTCGCATTGCAAATTTCATTCTAGGCACGATACACAACGAGTAAACAACCTAGTCTAGAGCAGCCTACTAAATGAGTCGTAGCGAAGGTGGCACATGGTGTCGTCGAAGGCAGCTGCTTTTATCATCCGATATGAAAAGCACGAATTTGCCGACTTCGATTTGGTACTGGCGGGCAAACTCTTCCCATCTGTTGGTGACGAGGTTTGATCTCGTCAATGCCTATTGTTATGGACTTGGGTTTTGGAGAAGATGGGGATGCTGGAGATCGTGGCACGGTTAACAGACAAGCAACCAGGGGACACGAGATTTACCCAGGTTCAGGCCCCCGGAGGGAAAACCCTACTCCTGCTTGTCTGCTCTTTGATTACGGCGGAACCGAAAGTTACAGGGTGCGCAGATTCGATCTGGCGTGGATGCGTGTGCGAAAGTATGAGTCGAGTCCTCCTAGGACGTGCCCTCCGGGCCTTTATATAGACTTAGGCAGGTCCCGGGCGTAGTCCTAGTCGGTTACAAGTTCTAGGGTTTTACCCCTTTGAATCTCCTCTAGTCTTGCTCTCCAAGGATCCGAAGATGTCATGGGCCTTGGCCACCCGAAAATCTTCATGGGCCAGCGTATGTCTGCCGTGGGCCTTCCTTGGGCTAGACTGGGTATGCTGAAGTTACGTACCCGTAGGGTATAACCATGTCAGTAGCCCCCGAGTGATCAGTCGAATCGTAGATTCGGCTGAGGACTCTTCCATCCTTCGGGAGCAGTTATATGTTAATAGTATATGTGTGTAGGGATTGTTGATGCATGTGCCTGACTCACCCGACGGATCGGTCGATTAAGCATCTTAGGACGAAACAACACGATCTTCTTGAGTTCGGGTCCCTTAACTGGGCCTGGAACATATCTTGGCGTAATTCAACTCAGGCGCGGAGGACTTATAGGAGTGGAATTCCGGTGATTTTAATTGGTGTACCCAACGCGTCTGTCGGGATTTTTCATCGTACTGGATGCAGTTCATACTAGCGAGCGCATCAAAAGTGCGTTGCCAGGCCATCAGATGATTCTGTAGGTCTTATCTTTGCGTCGCAGACGCAGCATCCGAACATTTATCACCTCGAAGGTGTTTCGGGTGGCCGAGGAGATTGTTGCTCACTCAACATTTTGTTGGGGCAGAGTTGCCAAAAAAGTTTTTGCATGCGGATCCGGAAGATCGCAGTCGAAGATTTCATAGGGTGCGCGACCAGCGCTCCCTATGGGAGTAGCCCAAGTGTCATCGAGTCGTGAACTCGAACGGAGACTTTCAGTTCAAGCATTGTTTCAATCATTAGGTCCGCAGGACACGAAAATTTTCGGATGCTTAAATCCATCCTCCCTATGGGAGTAGCCCCCGAGTCCGTAGTGGAGTCGTAGACTCGACGTAGGACTCAGATAAGTAATTTTGTCCTCATTTGTCTGTCGGGTGCGCGGCCAGCGCTCCTGATAGGAGTAGCCGCTGAGTATTTAGTCGAATCGAAGATTCGAGTGAGTACTCTTAGTTGTGGAGCCGAAGAATTGTAGTTGGTGCTAGTATAGCTTTTGATGACATCAGTGCTGACGATCGATGACCTCAAGCGTCTGCTACGCCAGAGATGACTTGACTGGACGAACGTGGGTCCCACTTGCTGACTTTGAATTGACCGGTCACGCGCGGTGTGGAGATAATTACGGCGTCTCCTCGATTTCCACGCGTAGTGGACGGCGTGGTAACGACGGTTTGTTGTGATGTTGACACGTGTACGGTCAGATCTGCCGTTAGCGTTAGGTCTTCTGGATGGACGGCTGCCGTCAATGCGTCTTACCGTTATAATCATTGGGGGAAACCGTGGTTTGTTTTCACCGCACCAGTTCTTGTGTTCACTCCCTCCTTGTGCTCGAGCGATTCTTGCTTCACGCTGGGATTTCCTTCCACATTTTCGTCGTTCTTTCAGCGTTTTCACCGTCGGCGCCGCCGTAGCGCAATGGGGAAACCAAAGAAATCTTCATCTGCGGTTGGGACCAGCGCCGCCGGAGGAAAGAAGGGCACCGCCACTACTCGCGTCACCGATGGTGGCTGGCGGCGATCAGAGACGCGGGAGAGCGATCTCCGCAAGCTTCGCGAGCGGGGCCTGATCCCGCAAGATAGGGAGGCCGTCAAACTCCCCGGCAATGAGGTAATCCCCCGTCCCCCATCTGGGTATCGGGTTATGTTTGTTGCCTTCATGATTCGCGGGTTTTCTTTTCCGGTCCATGACTTCCTTCGTGGACTGCTCTTTTTCTATGGGGTTCAACTCCATCATCTGTCTCCCAACTCCCTTCTCCACATTGCGTGTTTTATCACGCTTTGCGAGTGTTGGCTTGGCATTGAGCCGCACTTTGGCCTCTTCCGAAAGCTTTATTCCGTGAAGAGGCAGTCTGGTTCATCATCTCCCTCAGTCCCAATGTGCAATTCTTTTCCTTTTCCATGTCCGAATCTGTCCAATACTGGCGGAGGAAATGGTTTTACATCCGTGATTCCGTACTGCCTGGGCAAGATTTTGGTCTCGTTCCTTTTGATCCCTCCCAATTGATTGAGAAGAAAAGATCCTGGAAAAACCAAATCTTAGATGGTGAAGTGGCGGAGATAGAGGCCCTGTACCGTCGGGTGGAGGATCTCCAATTGATTCCTGAGAAGGAGGTGAACAGTGTCGACATCATCCGGACGTTTCTTGAGCGTCGGGTGCATCCCCTCCAAGCGAGAGCGCACCAGATGTTTCTTTACTCTGGGCGCCGTGATCCGACGAGGGTTTCGAGTGAGAAAATCTCCGAGGTGGAACTTGACAGGGCTCTTCGCGCGCTGTTGAAGTTCAAGGCCGACGAAGAAATCCCGGGGAAGTCGCTGACTCCTCCCTTTTCTTCAACGTTGGTCGTACCGAAGGTGTAGTTTTGCGCACGTAGTGCTTCCCTTTTGTTTTTGGCAGCTGTGTACTTTTTTCTTTGTTTGCTAACAAAGTTCTTTTTCCTTTTGCAGAGCTTCAAAGTGCTGGGCATGGCACCACCGTTGCCCGAAAGGTTTCCGAATGCCCCGGATAATGAAGTGGTGGATTCCGTGTCCGAGCTACCGTCAGCGCGATCCCCAGCGGAGGATGCCGATGAATCCAGTGAGGACCATTCGCGCAAGCGATCACGGAGCTCTAGCGAGTCGTCAGATGCCTCGACTCCTCCGACTCCCAGAAATCCTCTGGGCCTTGAGTGTCATGATGATGTTCAGGGGGGTTCTTCCTCTCCCCTTCCTGCCATTCCTATGCGGGTTGTTGCTCCGCACCCGCCAGCAAAGCGGAAGAAGGAAGAAAAGAAGGAGGAGAAGAGGGAAGAAAAGAAGGAGGAGAAGAGGGCCCGAAGGGCTTCTCCTATCTTCGACCTGAGCGCGTTGGGCTCGTAAGTTTTCTTGTTGCCACTGTTGTCCTTTGTTCCCTTGTTATTTTTGCACCTGTGTTGATTGGTTCGTATGTAGGCAATCCTCCGACGGCGCTAGTGATGGCGCGCGCGAGATGATGGGGGAGTCGAACATTGCGTCGCCTCCTCCTCAGACGGTGGCGACTTCTGGTGATGCTGCGCCTTGATTCCTCTGTGCGAGAGAGGCTGGTGGTTGCGCCTCGAATTTCGCAGCGGGCTGGGGTTCGCCTCGAGCACGTAAGTTTGTGCTTGATGTTACGGGGAGCCCCAGTGTCTTCATGCTGATGTTGTTTATGCTTCTTTGTGTTGGGCGAGCCCCAAGTCCTCTCTTACTACTATTGCTGTTGCTGCAGCCTTTTGTCCAAGAGGCCAAGCGGTGGTGGAGGAACGCCTTGTTTGGAGGCGAAACTGCGGCAGCTTCAAGGTATTTGTCTGCCTTGTAGTACTTCTCTTGCTTATCCTAGTCCTGTTCGTTGACACTTGCTTGTTGTAAATGCAGAGGAGCATAACGACTCTCTCCGTGAGGTCGATGCTCAAGAAGAGCCTTGTGTCGGAGCGATGAAGCTGCCATTGGCGAGAGCGCCTTGAGCTGGGTATGAAAAGGCAGCCGGCGAAAGAGCGTCTGCAGCAGGAGGCCGCAGATCGTGAGGAGCAGCTGGGCACCGTTGCGGCTGCTCGTGAAAAAGGGGTGGCGGAGAAGCTCATGGCTGCTGCCAAGGCTATTTCGGTGGCGCTAGCTTTTGTACTTGCTTTTTTCACGGATCTTCTTCTATGTTGCCTTTCTTCATGTTTTCTTCTTTTTTGTCTCAGATGCCGCAGGCATCGAGTTTGAACGCGGTGCTCTGGAGCACGGTAGTGCTCTAGATGATGCCACTGTAGTGGTCGAAGACCGCCGCAGACCGTCGCCAACTCCTTGCCAAGGCGAAGAGGTCCTTGGTCGCTTCTACCGTGAGCTCTTCCGAAGGCGCGTCTCTTGAAGACGTGGATGCCTGGCAGAGGCTCTGTCGGCCAGCGCTGCAGTAAGCATAAGCGAAGAAGGCATCGGCGCGTCCGTCGGTGGCGATGGCCATAGCGGGTGGTGAGCTGGACCTGCCAGTTACTTCTCGGATGCCGACGGCTGCGGATGGATCCGAGGTAGCCTTCGCTGCCTACTCCGCTCGCTGCAAGCGATATGGGCCCAAGCTCATTGACTTGCTGTCTGAGTACGCACTGCGGCAGCAAGGCGAGGCCAAAGCTAGGCGATGCGGTTACGAGGCGACTCGATGCCCTCCGCCTTAGGCGTAGTAGACGTGGGTAGCTTGTAGTCTATTTTTGTTGTAAATATCTTTTGTAGTACCATCCTTGTGCCACGTAGTGGCCTTATATACTTTAATGAATTTCTCCGAGTTGTGCTCTATCCTTGGCTGAATGTTTGCGTGCCTTCTTTTTTCTTCTGCTATAGGTTCCTTGGTCTTGACCAGTTGACACTTCATCAAAGGCCCTTGCGAGCATCATTGATGATTCCTCGCTTCGCTTTTCTTCGAGATCGCGTCGCAGCTTGGAGAGATTTGCTTGGGTTACGCTGTCGCTACCGACGCTTGGAAGTCCAAAGGCACGTGGTGCAGCCAGAGAGGAGTATTTGATGGCGGAGCTGGGTGCTATCCGAGCCGCAATGTAAGTTGATCCTTCTTCGGCTGTAGCTCGGTTCTTGGTGAGCCTGCTGGCCTTACTCTTGTTTTGTGCGGTTGTCGCGGTGCCAATCTTGCTCGAGGGAAGAAAAGGCGTATTGCTGTTCGAGTCAATTGCTTGACTCAACAGACATGGAGGCGCGGCTTCTTCGGATGGATCGTGATCGCGCCATAGTTCCGGGCGACGGTGCAGGATCGTGTCTACCAGGTTTCGCGGGTGCTCCGCCAAGTGCAGACATCGCTTTCCTCGGTGCTGCACGTCATGTTTCCGTTGGATGCCGTGCGAACGACCCTTGCAGGTCTTCTGACTAAGTTTCGGAGTGCCAGCAATGTCAAGGAGCTGGTGCGGCAGCAGCTCGTCGCAGGGGTGAAGGCTGCCTTGTCTTGTGAGGGTGCATCGCCCTGATGTAGATTTGGCTGCTGTGGCGACTGGGCCACCTCCTCGACCAGATGGTGGCGAGTGGAATATGCATCCGCATTACGCGGCTGTAAGGCAGTATGCCGAAAAGATTGTAGATTTGTTTGAGCAGCGTGCTCAGGTTATTCTTCAGAATAGGTAGGACCTGAAAATAAATAGATAGATGTAAAATTTGTATATTGCGGCTGGGCGTGTATGTGCCCTTTGTTGTAAAGGTTCGCTTGTTTGCGAGCATGCAGTGCTTTGATTTAGTACGTGCCATTTTCGTTTGCCTGACGTGATCAGCTACTCAGGTGTGCACGTTTTGTCCTCAGTCGATGAAATCGTGAGGTGGGGGGAGCCCCCGAGTGCGTATGTAGCATGTAGTAAAGTTGCAGAAAATAGTCAACCGAGGGTTGGGGGCGAGGTACTTAGCTGTATTTATATCGTAATGGAGGAGGTACATGATTCGGCGGAGTAGCCTTGGCTGAAAGCCTTATTGGAAGTAAAAAGGGGGTAGGTTGCTATGGGTAGAATCGTCGCAGGTGCGAGACGTTCCACGGGTTGGAGTATGCGACTCCAGACTCCACGTGCTTGAGGCGATAGGCGCCACCTGGGATGACTTCGGTGATGACATAGGGTCCTTCCCATGGTGAATCGAGTTTGTTCGGTTGCTTTTGCTTGAGTCGCAAGACGAGGTCTCCTTCGACGAAGGACCTTGGGCGCAGCCGGCGGCTGTGATAGTTGCGGAGACTCTGCTGGTACACCGCTGATCGAGCGGCTGCTATATCCCGCGCTTCATCGAGTGTGTCGACGGCATCTTCGAGTGCAGCCGTGGATTCGGCTTCGCTGTAAGCGACGACTCGTGGAGCCTGATGGCGATTACGGCCGGTAGCTCCGTGCACCATGAAGAACCGTATGTAGCCGGTGGAGCTGTTTGGCGTAGTATGTAAGCTCCACAGGACAGACGGTAGCTCTTTCGTCCAGTTTCCAGCTTTGTGCTCGAGTGAGCTCATGAGGCGCTTCTTGATGCCAGCGCCGATTAGGCCATTGGCCTTTTCCACTTGCCCGTTTGTTTGCGGGTGTGCCACTGAGGCATACGTGATATTGATCCCAAGGCCTTCGCAGAAGTCCTGGAATTCTTCGGAGATGAAGTTCGATCCGTTGTCGATGATGATGCTTTGTCGCGTACGCCAAAACAGAGACAATGGATTCAAGAACTTAACGGCGGTTTTGCCCTTCTGGTTGGTGACTGGCATGGCTTCGATCCACTTGGTGAATTTGTCGACTGCGACCAGGAGGAAGACGTGTCCTCCTTTCGAAGATTTTGGCAGTTTGCCGATCATGTCGAGGCCCCATTGGGCAAAAGGCCAGGCTATGGGTATGTGTCGAAGTTCGGACCCAGGTGCGTGCGGTTTGTCGGCGAACCGTTGGCACCCGTTGCATCTTCGGACGATGTCTTTCGCGTCGCTCATGGCCGTTGGCCAGTAGAATCCTGCTCGCAGAGCTTTGGCGACGAGGGCGGCTACCTGCGTGGTGGCCGCAGATGCCCTCGTGGATATCTTGGAGTATGGCTTTGCCGTCGTTGATGGTGACGCACCGTTGTAGTACGCCCGTAATGCTGCGTTTGTACAACTCGCCGTTGATGATGGTGAAGGCCTTTGACCGACGAGATACGCGTCGGGCATCTGTCGGGCTGTCTGGCAATTCTCCGTTTATCAGGAACTGGAGGTATGGACGTGTCCAAGTTTCTTCGACTGCCATGACCTGCATCAGGTTGACCATGGCAACTTCGGTATCCAACTTTTCAGGTCCTTCATGACCTTCGGGTAGCATAGCCCCCGAGTGTTCTGCTTCTTCGGGTGATCCCTTGGGGAATTTCCGCTTGATGGATGGCACGCAGATCTGTTCGAGGAACACACCTGGTGGTACCTTTGCACAAGTGGAGCCGATGTTGGCGAGTCTATCGGCCTCCTCGTTGCTCTCTCTTCCAACGTGCCGAAGTTCGCAGCCGTCGAATTCTCCTTCGAGTGCGTTGTATAGCGCGTGGTACGCGATCATGTTTTCGGCGTGTGCGTCGCACTCATTCATCGTCTGCTGTACGACAAGGTTGGAGTCGCCGTAGATGACCAGGCGCGTTGCGCCGCATATTTTTGCCATCTTCATGCCATGGATGAGGGCTTCAGATTCGCCTCGTTGTTGGAGGCTCTGAATTTCATCCGAAGGACGACTTCATCTTGTCACCTTGCGGGAGGTCAAGATGACTCCTGCCCCGCTCGGCTTCGCGTTTGGAGCCGTCAAAATGCATTGTCCAGATGCGACGTGTCGGGGTGTCAGCAATTGCAGCTCCATCCGGTGCACCAGGAAGTCGGAAGGACTTGAGATTTGATTGAGTGTCGCTTCGTAGATGATGTCCGGGGTGATAGTTCAATGCCCCACAGGGCCACGCGTCCCGTGGCCTCCGGGTTATTCAGATCTGTTTAGGGGTGCTCGTTGATGACCATCACCGATGCTCCACGGAAGTAGTGGCTCGGTCGTCGAGCCGTCATGAACACGCCGTAGGCTGACTTCAGTAGTGCGGTACCGCTGTTTTGTTGAGTGAGAACCTCGAGGTAGTAAATTGGGCGTTGTACCCGTGGGTCTTGCTTTCTTGGTCGTTCGACCACGAGTCATCTTGACCACACGGTGTGTGGCTGCTATGTACAAACAGGGGCTCGCGCTTTTGGCATGACCAAACCTGGCGAGGTGGAGAGGAGCCGCTTGAGTCTTTCGAATCGTCGTTGGCTTCGGTGTCCACTCGAACTTGTCGCTGCGCTTGTGGCTGGTAAAATGGTAGGGCCTTCTCGCCCATGCGGTGATGAACTCGCTTAGTGCCGCCATCGCTGCTGAACGGCCTTGAGGTTTTTCGCTTCCATTGTCATGATAGCTTTGATTTTCTTGGGTTCGCTTGATCCCTCGTTGAGAGATGAAGTACCCGAGCAAATGACCGAGGGGCCTTGCGCACTTTTCGATTGAGCTTGATCCTAGAGAGATCAAGGTTGTCGAACGTCTCGCGGAGATCGCCGATAAGTGTTCTTGCCTCCTTGGTTTTTATGACTATGTCGCGACATAGACTTGGACGTTGCGACCGATCTGGTCCTTGAGGCAGGCCTGCATGCATCGCTGGTACGTGGCACCGCGTTCTTTAGCCCGAAGGGCATTGTGTTGTAGCGATATACTCCGAGTGTGATGAACACGTTTTCTCTTGATCTTGACCTTGAGTCGAATCTGGTTATAGCTTTGAGTAGGCGTCAAGGAAGGAGAGTTTCTCACAACTGCGGTCGAATCGATGTTCGTCGATCCGAGGAAGAGGAAGTGGTCCTTAGGGCGTGTTTATTTAGTGACGTGAAGTCCACGCACATCCGCAGGATGTCCGTGTCCTTCTTCGGGACCATCACCGTGTTTGCCGCCACTCGCTTTCCTTGATTTCGAGATGAAGTCTGCTGCAGTAATCTGTTGATCTCCTTGCCGATAGCTTCGCTCGTGGCTCTGGCAGTCTTGGATGGACTCGCTTGGAATTATATGCAGGAAGACATTGAGTGCGTGCTCGGCGAATTCCTAGGAACTCTGGCATGTCCGCAGGACACCAGGTAATTTCAGCCACGGAGGAATTGACGAGCGCCTTCCTATGCGGTGCTGAGGTCGTTGGCGATCAGCGCCGTCTTGGAGGCATCCGTTGGATGGACCTGCACTTTTTTGGTGTTGATGGTGGAGTCGAAAGACATGTCAGGTGTGTTCTGCTTTGTGACTGGGGGTAGCCCATTGTCCGTCACCTCGCGGAGCCTTACAAGCTTGTCTTGCATGCCGAAAGACTGGGAGATTTTGTTGAAATCCCTGTCGCATTGGTCCGATCGGGTGAAGCTCCCGTGGACTGTGATGACACCCCTTGGTCCTGGCATCTTGAGTAGTAGGTATGCGTAGTGTGGGACGGCCAGGAACCTTGCGAATCCTACACGTCCCAGGATGGCGTGGTATTGCGACGCTACCCACCACCAATTCTAGGCGCTCCTGCCGAAAGTTGTCCGGCTTCCCGAAGATGACGGCGAGCCCTATTTTGCCCAGGGGGAAGATGCCCTTCCCTGGGACAATGCCGTGGAACGTTGTGTCTGATTGTTCCAGGCTGCATTGCGGGATCCGCATAGCTGCTAGAGTGCTTGCGAACATTAGGTTGATGCTGCCGCCGTCCATGAAGACGCGACTCATCTCAAGCCTCCGATCTGCGCCTCCAAAGACCAGGGCAGCATGACTGGGCGAGGGATCTGGCAAGGGTGATCCGCGCGAGTGAATGTGATGCAGACTCGATTACGAGGTACTCGTGGATTGCGGTGAGTTGCCACGGCCAAATTGATTTGTCGGGTGATTTTCTTCGCACCTGTTGGTTGGGCGCCCCTTACGGATCATATTTAGTGCTCCCTTTGGTAGGGGGTATCGACCCGGCGTTGTTTCTTGTTGTGCGATGGTTGATTTGGGCCTTCAATAGGTGGCGGTGGAGGAGCTCCGTGTGCTATTTCACCTGGCGCAGGTGCGTTTCCGAACGCAGGAATTGGGGCTTGTTGCCTCATCTGCATCATGCCTTCGCTGAGTTTCGGGACTCGGCGGTCCTTGAGCATGTGGCTAGCTTTCTTTTTGCCATCTTGTTTGTCGATGTAGAAGTGGATGGTGCATGGACCCGAAAGTTTGTCGAATGCTGAGGGTCCGTTGTCGATGTGGCGTTGCGCGCTGCGTGTTGGTCGTCCGTTGTCGCGGAAGTTTCCGCTGCGGTATCCTCCATTGCGGGCTTTTGCGTTACGGCGGTCGGCATAGCCGGCTGCGACCATGTCGGGTCGTCGCGGTTCTCGTGAGACGCGATCTCCTCTTCTTCTTGGCGTTCGCGTCTTGGCGTAGTCGTCTTCTTCATCTGATTGCGCCGCTGGATGCAATCTTCGCCACCGTCTAACATTGGCGATTTCATGAGCTGGTCGAGTGTCTTGGGCTTTACGTCCAAGTTTCTCCTTGAAGTCTGGCGTTGACGCCGTCCACAAGGCGTCGATGGCCCGCTCTTCGGAGATGTGTGCTGCGGAGTTCTTGGTTGTAGACCAGCGTAGTATGTCTGGCGAATAGATTCACCGTTCTCGAGTGTGGGCTCGCAATTCTTCAATTGAGGCGGGCCTCTTGCTGGTGCCTTTGAAATTTCGGATGAATCTATAAGCGAGCTCCTCCAGCCGGATGGATCGATGATAGGCTACTAAGCGGACCCTCGCCGCTTTGTCACCGCGGTGAAGGCATTGCATGGCGGTTTCTTTGTTGCCTCCGTGAAGCTTAACGGATGATGATGGTCACCGAGCGGGACTTTGGATCTTGCGTGCGTTGAACTTCGGAGTATCCGAAGGAAGCTTGAAGTTGCGTGGCATCTGTTCGCCGGACGGATCTGCTGAAGCATTGAGCCCGAGTTCTCGCCGTCTTCGTCCATCTCAGATTGACGAACATGCGCGTTTGGCGCGTGCTTTGTCGATCTTCTGTAAGCTTGTCTGGCGTCGTAGTCTAGTTTATTTCGGTGCGAGAACTTCTTACTTCGAGGAAGATCTTGTTCATATTCATCTTAGGATGAGGGTGGGGCTCGGTCGCGCTGGCGGAGCTTTCTTCTTCGGCCCGTGAGGCGTCTTCGTGAGCGCAGCTCCGATTAGTCCTAGTCCGGTGAGTGCGGACCTATGCATGGCCTTTTCGGATCCCTCCGAGGTGGGTGAGCCGCGAGATCTGTGATGGCTGCCATGATCGCAGCTTGTGGCGTCTTCGGGATGATGTTGCCGTCGGCGTCCATATCCATGAACGATGTGTGGAGAGTTCGGGTCATGTCACGCCGCTCCTTCGGGTCCATGTTTTCCACCCGAGAGCGGTGCTTATTTCCCTGGTTTCCGTTTGTGCTAGAGCCGGGTCCCATGGCGGAGAGCGCAGCTCGTCGCGCACTGGACTCAGAGGATGCTTCCTTGCGTTTGTCGAGCGTCTCCTACATCTTGACTTGCTTCTTGTGCTCCTCGATGAGGAGGTAGTGGTATTCCCTCAGCAGATCACGTGGGGAGTCCAGAGGTAGGACTATTTCGCCTGCGACGGCGCGGCGTGCTTCGACCCATCCTTCTTTGCTAAGTTGGATGAGGTGGCCCCTGTTGTCCCGTGCCGCCGTTTCCACTTGTTTCGCCGTTTACATCTGCGGGTTGGGGTTGGGCGGCGGGTTAGGCGTTCCTCGTCGGTTTGGATGATGCGGCGCGCAGATAGCGCTGGCAGATTGGTTGCTTGCCGCGACTTTCGGATCGAGCGTAGGTCCTTCATCCGAAGGTGGATCGCCAGATCGGAGTTGCAGCAGCTGCTGCTGTAGAACTCATCTGTTGATGGTGACGTCGTAGCAGGGTGTGGAAACCACGAAGCGGGCCTGATTGGCCACGGGCACCCGCCAGTGAGGCGGAGGTGCGGTTGTCCCACTGGCGAAGCTCCCGAACAAGATTTCGAGTCCGTCGCCTACGGGCTCGAAATCCTTCATGGTATCCGGCGAGTGGGCGGTGAAGTCGAAAGCGCCGAAGAGGAGGTGATTCTCTGTCGCCGCGGAGTTGTAGATCGATCGGGTCGGAACCGTCACGACCGCACAATCAGCAGCCCCAGTTCCCACAGACGGCGCCAATTGACGAGGTTTGATCTCACCTCCATTGGCACGCGCCGGTATTGACACCGGCCGCCCGTAGCATGACCTGCTGGGGCTCTGCGTCGTCGACCAGCGACGTGAATTTGTAGGGAAGGAGCATCCTGTCCCGCGCCATGCCTAAGTGGATGGTCACGGTGAACTCGAAGCCGGTGAGGCTGATATCGATGGGCTCGAGATCGGGCGACGACGGTGGTTAGATAGATTGTGGCGGCGTGTTGCTTTGGCCGCGTCCTCCGCGCCTGCCTCGACGCCCACGGCTAGGACCCGGTGGTCGTCCTAGATGCCCTCCCCTCAATCCAATGCTGCCGTCCATGGCTAACTACTGGCAGTGGTGTGGTGTGGTGTGGAAGACGTGCGCGTTGTCCGGACCTTTGCAACCGTTGCTCAAATTTGATGCACCGACGGGTCAAGCTGGACGCACTGGTTTGAATGGATCGTGCCACTGGGAGGCTGCTTTGGTCGCGTCCTCCGTTCCTGCCTCGACGCCCACGGCCAGGACCCGATGGTCGTCGTAGACGCCATCCCCTTGATGCAATGTCGCCGACCATGGCTAACTACTGGTAGTGGTGTGGTGTGGTGTGGAAGACGCGTGCGCTGTCCGGACCAACGCAACCGTTGTTTAAATTTGGTGTTCGGACGCTCTCGGACTGGTTGGGTCGACCGGGTGCAGATAGCCTCAGTGCACAGTGTCCCGCGTTCTTTTAAGAAAAAGAGTTCCGGTGGCACGATCGAGCCGGTGATCATCGTCAGCCCGCCCGCCCGTTGACTGATGAGAACCCGTGGTTTTCTCACTGCCGGTCCCATCATATCATACGCGTGTTGGCATGCGTACGTGTACCATCCACGTTCCTGTTTCACTCAGTCATCACGCGCGTGAGAACGTGAGGAGTAGTAGGTCGTTCCGATTTGATGGGACGGAGGAGGATGATGAAAGAAGAAGATCTCTCGCGCCCCTCTCGATTGATTGAACCCATGGATCTGAATTATACAAAAACTAAAAAACTTATCGGATAGCAGCAGCACGCAGCGCAAGGTCCCTGTCAACTAAACCCGCACGCAGCACAACGTGCGCGCGCGCGTGGTGCTGGTGCAGTAGAAAAAGGAAGAGAATCGGACGGTGAGACCTACTCCCTCCGTTTTAAAATATAAGATGTTTTAGCTTTGTAAAAAGAGTATGTCTAGACCTCTTTTAGTGTTTAGGTTCACTCCAACACTAGATGAATCTAGACACTAAAAAAAATTTAGATACACTTTATTCACAAAACTAAAACATATTTTTAAGGGAGTACACGTGAACACGTATCGGTGTACCCGATAGACTCGGAGGGACAGATGGGGGTTGACCACCACCACCACCACTCGCCTCGCTCCGTCCATCCCTCACTCATCACTGATTCCTTCTCTATTTTTTTTACTAGTTTAGCTGGTTGGGTTTGCTTTGCTGTGGCTCCAATCCGATCCATCGCCGTCCTGTTCCTCCGTCCAGAACAGAGGAGGAGCCACTGGACTCCTGTGTGTATAAATAAGCTCCCACCCCCAACCACCAGCTCAACCCACCATCCACAGCTCAGCTCAACTCATTTCTCCCCTTTCTTCTCTCCATCATCCACCCTCCGGCTTCAACCCGATCCCTTCCTCCTCCTCCAACTTCAAACTCGACCATCCAGTGACGTTCGTTTTCCCGACCCGTTTCCTTCTTCTAGTGAAGCTCACCCGGCCGAGCGCAGTCGGGAAGATGAAGAGCAGGAGGCAGGCCGGCGCCGTAGCTTCCGCCGTGGACGGGAACACGAGCAGCGGCGGCGGGGGAGGCAAGATGGAGAGGAAGGACGTGGAGAAGAACCGGAGGCTGCACATGAAGGGCCTCTGCCTCAAGCTCTCCGCCCTCGTCCCGCCCACCTCCACGCACCACATCCGCCATTACCACACCTCGGCCAACGCCTCCTCGCACTCCAACAACAACAGCAACAAGGTAATTAAACACCTCCTCGCTGTCGTTGTTGGTTCCCCTGAGCATCATTCCAGCTAGTTTACTGGACCGGGTTTAATCGGTCCGATCCCATCCGGCCTTCGTCCCCTCGGCTGAACTGAACCGAGGACAGTTCATCCTCCAATCTGCACCCAACTGCCAGATCAAAAGCTAGATAACTCACCGTTTGTCACCAGTAATAAAATTTTAACAGCAGCAGGTTAAAAAATAATACGTCGCTGTTACTACTCGTTTATGGTATACGCGAAAAACACATGGAGCAGGTCATTTCAGGTTGGTTTCAGGTCCACTGAATTATTGCGCTGTCTGTCATTATCACGCTCGTCGCCTCCGGCCACGAGCATCGCGCTCCTCACAGACTGTGTGAGTCACAGCGCTCTCGTCTCTACCCCTGCTTGAAAAGCCAAACGCTGGCAGGATTTCCGCATGGGGAGATCTTGATTTTGTACTACGTGTAAAAAAAAAGGTGCAAAATCATCTGCAGCCGCTTGCCCCCTCCTCTCGGATCGGACAGCTGCATTCGCACACGTGCTCCCGATTGGTAGGAGAGTAGTAGCACTAGTGTAAATCGGTTGGTGACGTTCAGCCACGTGCGGGTTCTAGATCGGCACGTGCAGAATTAATCTGGTGCTAGTAGTACAAGGAGCCATTCGAACAAATGATGATGGGCGACGATTATCACTCACTCATCCGAATGAATTATTCGTTGGATAAGTCCATCTCCTCCAATCCACTTGACGTAATCTTGAACAAGGATGTTTCTTTTTTTTTATTAACCCCAATAATTCTTAGCCACCTACCTACCGAAGATCCCCACGCAACTGCTCCTGCGATTTGAGTCACATGCATGCCCTTATCATCTTCGAGACTAAACAAAACTGTATTTTATTCAGATCAGCAACAAAAACTATACTACTTAGCTGCAAGAAAATCTCAAAGGATTATATCGGGGTTAAGTATTCAGTAATCAGTACTACTGATTTGCAGCAGGATTTTGTGTTTGTGCCGGACGCGTTATCTGACGAAACTGGTTGTTCGTTGGTGTGTCTGCAGGACGCGATCACGCAGCTGGACCAGCTGGACAGCGCGGCGGCGTACATCAAGCAGCTCAAGGGCCGGATCGATGACCTGAAGCGCCGCAAAGAACGAGGCGCCGGCGGCGGCGCCGGAGCCGGCTGCTCCTCCTCCTCCTCCGCCGGCGGCAACACCAAGGGAGCGCCGGCGCCAGCGTCGCTGCCCGTGATCGAGGTGCGTCACCAGGACGCGACGCTGGACGTGGCGCTGGTCAGCGAGGCCGGGAAGCCCTTCAAGCTGCACGAGGTGATCGCGGTGCTGGAGCAGGAGGGCGCCGAGGTCGTCAGCGCCAGCTTCTCCGTCGTCGCAGACAAGATCTTCTACACGCTCCACTCCCAGGCGCTCTGCCCCAGGATCGGACTCGAGGCCGACAGGGTCTCGCAGAGGATCCACGGACTCGCCGCCACCGCGGCTGCCACCGCCGCCGCCGCCGCTCTCTCCTACACGGCCTGAGCTAGAAATGTTTGTTTTTTTCCTTTCTTCTTTCTTTTTTTCACGGCGCCCTCACCAACTGACCGAGACAGACGCGTTGAAGAGGAATCGATCGAGCTGGTTTAATTGATTTGCAGCTGGTGCCTATGTATGAGTTACTAGCTCGCTGCAGATTAATCTACAGTAGTTTTTGCATCAAGCGGGGCAGCGATGTTCTATGCGATGTTCGTTTCAGCTTAAGATCGATCTCTGTTCTTGGATGGTTAGTTGGTTTGGTTGGCTCCTCTGTGTGTGAGCTTCAGGTTTGCCTAACTGAAGACTAGTATGTACGTAATGTAGTAGGAATTCGAATCCTTCCAGAGCGTTGAGTTTATAGTCATGAGAAACTAGGTGATCAAATAAATGAATGATCTCGTTCTGAGAAACTAAGCCTTTTCAAGAGTAATTAAGAGATGTTGATTCTGCCATCGGTGTTGAGGTTCAGCAGAGACCGATACAGGAACTCAGTGATGATTCCTGGCTGTTGGTGGGTACATGTACTAGTTTTCATTCATTTGCTGAGACTATATATGAACTCTGCCAACTAGCTTAATCACAACATCTGTCCTTGTTGCTCTCGGAACAAAACATGTTTCGTCAACAACCACGAAAGTACAGTAGTAACTTTTTTTAAGAAGGCACAGTAGTAACCGGCTAATGTAAGGCCTTTTTCAATAGCCGTTTCTTAGCACGATATCATAGAGGTAAATGACATCATACTTAATAAAGTGATAAGGTCTAGTCAGCAGGCTATACGACTTAAAATAGTATATTTGTACTTAGTTGGATGAGAGAGAAGATGAGAGAGAAGAGGAGTGGGCTCTTAGTTAATACTAGTAGCTAGCTGCAGCACGTGCTCCTAGGCACTATATGAGAGTTAGGGGTTGTTTGGTTCTCAGGCACACTTTGCCAAGCCAAAGTTTGGCAGTTTGGCAAGTGTTTGGTTCTTGCCATACTTTAAAGTGCCACACTTTATTATTCCTATGGCCCATGTGTCATGGAGTAAACTTTTTGCCAATTCTTGCCACACTTTGTGGCTTCCAAATTCTAAGCCACACTTTTGTGGCTACCACACTTGCCAATCTTAAGCTTGGCAAATGTGGCCGGCAACCAAACAGTCCCTTAAAGTGGCCATACATTAATAAAGTACTATATTTTTATCTCTATCTATTGTATATATTGGCTATTAGGTTGACTATACAAACTTTACAAATCAGACGATATCATAGGCAAAATACATGGTTAGACCAATCACATACATGCATGTACCCAAAATTATTAAATATAATTATTATACTAGTTATCTTTTATGTAGTAGTATACCACTGCCTAAGATAGCGAGCTAAAAGACGTCCTGTGTGAAAGGACGCTGATTCTTTATTACCTACAGCAGCAGCAGCAACGCACGTGGCAAGGACACGGCAGAGAAAGAGGTTTCGTTCAGACAATTAATGACAGCGATAATAAATGGGAGTAAGAAAATCTCGCTGGTTCAGTGCAGTGATCAACGGGACAATGATGGGCAGATGGACGGGGACACGCTTTTGCCCTTTGGCCTTCTCTGCATGCGGCGCGTCACTTTCGAACACGTGCTGGATCTGCAGACGAGCGATTTTTGGGCAGATCTTTTTGGTTCCATTCCATTCCATGGAGGAGGATCTTGTTCAAGAGCACGAGGAGGTTTAAATACTTACTAGTATATGTATCTGCTGACAGTCTCAGCTGCATGAGCAACGCTTAAGCTAAACAAAGGAGGAGTTACTACTGGCTGTGTGTGAAAGAGGTTTCAGATGATGACAGCGATCGATAAGCAATCGTTTGGTCTGAAGCAACGGAAGTGATCAGCGAGAAAACATGGACGGATGGGGCCATGGGTTGCCTCTTTGACTTCTATGCTTAATCTTCATATTATGTGCACGTTTATTGATTCTCAGATCTCACGCGTTGCCATCTACCACAGGTTTTCTTCGTTGGTGGACCGTGGACGCTGTGTCCCGGATCCCGTCCCACACGTACGGTACAAACCTATGAGCACAACCACGTGCTGGATTTTCCAAATCAATAGTACTCCATTTTCCCTCTGTTTTATAATATAAGATGTTTTAGTTTTATGAAATAAGTATATCTAGACTTCTTTTACTGTATAGGTTCGATGTGAATCTACATATTAAAAGTTGTCAAGATATGCTTATTTTTACAAAGCTAAAACATCTTATACTCCCTCCGTCCCAAATTACTCTGCGTTTTAGGTTTGGTCAAATTCAAACATGTTAAAACTTGACTAAACATCTTCAACAGAATAATAATATTTATAATATCAATTGTATACAATATAAAAGCATGTTTTATGACGAGTCTAACTATATTTATTATATATTTTAGATATTGATATTTTTTTTTATATTTATAGTTAAAGTTTATGAAGTTTGACTTTGACTAAACCTAAAACGTAGAGTAATTTGGAACAGAGGGAGTATGGAGAGAGTATAACACAGTTTGCTAAAACGTTTTATATTCACAAACGGAGGGAGTAATTAACTAGAGATTTGTTATTGCCATTTATTTCGTAGTGAATGGATGATTTTGTCCACATTAGCTACTACTCCTCCGGTTCGTCAAAACCTGGCTATTTTTTTATAAGAAGCATAAATATTAATATCGCGGAAATATTAATTACACCCAGCCTCTGCAACAACGCAGCCCTAGCAGCCTTATTACACACAACAACAAAAAAAAAGAATTAAGAAAAAAAAAGTCTCGCTACCGTGAAACTATTCCATGCAGAGCGACACTAACACCACCAGAATAATACCAGAACTCCAACCACTCCAATAGTGACGTCTTCAAGAAGGAAGGAAATAGTGCAAAAGCACTGTCATCACCCGATCAAAGATCATAGGTTTGCACCCCAAGAAAGACCACGCTCACAAAATAATGCATTCAACAAGGCCATTGCCAGACACAACCAATTAAGGTCAGAGCTTGGATTTTACACCCTAGAAGGTAATACTGTGAACTCGTCCCGTGTTGTCGCCCCCACAAACAGTCGTTGCCACGAGTCACAGATCACTCATCCAGTTTCTCATCACCACAAAGACTCAAATCACCATCGCTAACCCTCATGTTTCTGCTTTCATGATATTCTCCGCAACTGACTTCACCATGGATCGTCGAAGACATGACACATGATGATAACCGATGAGCTTCGCATTGCTCCCTCTGAAACCAAACGTCCAGAAAAAACAAGTGTACGCACAACCGAATACCTTCCGATCTAGCAATATCCGGTCATGATACATCCATGGGAGTTCGCTGGCGATGCCTTCCGAAACTCGCCTCTCTAGTCATCAATGAGGGCAAACACCAAGCACATCTTCGTACTTGTGCAAAAGAAACCATAGGACCACCTCCTTTATTGATACCGACGACCGTTGGCCGGCTCCCGGTGAACGGATCGAGCGTGTCAACCTCCGACAATGATAAGCATGTAGGTTTAGCACAGCCGCCTCCGGCCTGCAGCACCGAGGCCGCCGCTTCCTCCACACCACCTTACAGCCACGCGTCCGCGAGCACCATGCGTAGCTGGTACCGCCGCCTTGGCCCCACCCTACGAAGCCCTGGAATCAACCCCTGCGCGAGGGCAATCAGACGGGACACACCCATCTCGCCCACTACTTTCAGCGGCCAGGCATGATGGCCACGCCCGGGGGCGGCGACAGCGGACGATAGAGATCGCTGGCATCGCTTGTATGGTTTGGGTGGGGCGCTCCGGAACTGCCCTCACACGAGCGGCCTGGGAGCGTGACAATGCCTCCTGAACCTTTAAATACGGCTAAATGTAAGGTTTCACCAAATTTGAGAGAAAACTATCAACATCTACAATGCCAAATCAAATATCATGACATATATTTTTATTTGTTTTACAAAATATCATGACAAGGTTACAAAAGCTCCAAAATTTTATATTAGTTTCACAAAATGAATATTTGTAGGAGAAAATAGAAGGATCATGTAGACCACTCTAAGTAATGGAAGAGTCAAGCTTCGATTACTCACTCCGCTCCTAAGAAAGACCTATAAAGCAGGAAACCCCTTTCTACGCCCGGGTGCATATGCAACCAGTATGTAAAAAATATATTTTAAAAGTTGAAATTTTTTTAAAAATATATGATCATGTGTATCTTCATGATTGAGGTGCACACGAAGTCATTTCACCGAAAACCAATATGTTTTGTGTGCTATGTAAAAAAGACAATTTTTTGCGTCGTGGAGTACGTTACTTTAGCACAAATTTTTATCTTTTTTTGCATAAGCCACCCAAAATATTCATTTTTCGTGAAACGATTTTGCGCACACCTAAAACTTGAAGTTCTACGTGCACTTTTTTTTTGGAATTTTTTCGCATTTTAAATTTTGATAAAAAATAAACTCAAATAAAGGGTGCATATGCACCCGGGAGTAAAAAAAAATCCATGTCCCTATAAAGCTTATTTTTAAGCCTAACAATGTAGAATTTGATGTCCAGAAAAATGTCAACATTTATAATTTTATGTAGATAGCATATGAGTGTGCAACGACTTACTCCCTCCATTCACAATTACCTCGCATCCTAGGTTTAGTCAAAGTCAAAATTTGTAAACCTTGACCATATATTTAGAAAAAAATATCAACACAAATAATATATAATCTATTGTATTAGAATTTTCATTATCTATATTTTTACATTATATGCACCGAAAACAATAGATGTCCATAACTTTTCTTATATTCTCGGTCAAATTTTGTATAGTTTAACTTTGATTAAACCCAGAACGCGAGGTAATTGTGAACCGGGGGAGTATCTAATGATACTGATTTATTACTACCGTAGGTGATGATTTTTCCTATTAAAATTTGGTCAGAAATTTTGCATAGACAAAATATCTCAAGAAAGGAGAGGAGTAATAGAGGAACTGAGTAGAATGGGTTTTGTGCCAAAACATAAAGTAGGATGGTTTTGTGATGGATAGGAACCCATATTAGAATATGGGCCGTCTAAGAAGCAGGAAACTTAGCTACCACCAGCCCATACCAAAGAGCCCAGCTTACCTTTTTTTTTGAAGAAAGCCCAGCTTGCGTGCTCAGGTCCTGGGTCAACGTGACCGAGATTCAAAAGAGTGACCGACCTTTGCCGTGGCCGTGCTGTCTCGGAAAATAATTCTACGAGACCTGGTTCATAGATAGACCAACTTGTCTGATTGACACGTGAAAATTTAGATCTAGAAAACAGTTTTTAATTCTATTTTTTTTCATTGTTTTGGACACGTGTTGTTTGCTGAAATTGGTCCACGCCTCTAAATCCGTGGACCAGGTCCCATAGAATTATTTTCCGCTTTGTCCCTGTCTTCCATCTCTTTTTTCCTAGATGGAATAATGTCTTGATGTCGAAACATCGTTGCGCCCAGCTCGAGAAAATGGAAATGCTGCAGAACTTTTGCAGCGAAGAACATATATATGCACATCCCATTTGAGCATATTCATGCGAGAAAACGTCCGTCGCCTCGACGTACGGAATTCCCGCAAATTTAATGAGTCTGACTGTTAAACGTCGCAGTCCGTGAGAGTTGGGTGCTCTCTAATAAACTCATAAAAGGCCCTGGAGTATGACGCATAAGCTTCAAACCGCGGGGAAACCTGCGGCAGCCCTGTACCGGTCTAGATTTTGTGTGAAACTAGTGTGCAGAAAACTTGTAGTTCAAGGTATAGTCCACTATTCAAGTTGCTCGCTAGTGTAGCATGAAGTTTAATATGAAAGTTCAACTTAACAGTCTCCACTATACATGGTATATAAAACAATATTCTAGAATGGAAACGAGGTGATGTGCCAATGAGATTTTGTGGGGGATTGTTGGAATTTGGTGAGTTTTGGGCTGTTGGCCATTAGACAAATTCTGAAATTCTCTTTGGCCCATTTGTGCATGACAGCACATGGCTGTGCTAGTGGTGCCAAAGTTTAGCCCTATATTGCTAGTTGAGTGAGAGTTACACCTCCTTATATAGTAGGATGTTCCACCACTCACTAAGGTGTGAGAAGAAGAGCAGCTCTCGCGCACTCCTCCTCCGACGCCGTCCGCCTCACCTCGCCTCGTCACGACGCGCGCGCGGGTTGCGGGTTACGGGAATCTCACCGAGCCGAGCTTTATTTATGCTAGTTGGGAAAATTAATCGTGGATTAATTATGAGTTATTAACGGACGTGTTAATGAGTCAGCCGTTTCCAATCTTTATGGGACGGACTGTTACCGACTCGAACGTGGGCTAAGTCCCACGATCTCCCTGACTTGCTCTATATAAACGCCTGCGCTAAACCTAATCAGTATCGCTTAACACATGCGTCTCCTTCCAGTCTATTGCGTCGTCGCCTTCGTCTTCCCCATACTGGCTTGCTGCGTGCATCGCAGATCGGGACAGTAGGCCTCCGGAACCCCGCCTTCTTGTGAACCTGTACGGGTGAGGGGCGGTCAGGTTTTTGGGGAGCGCTTCCGCGCGACTACTTACACCATCACGGACGACTCCTTTCCGAACGAGGACTTCTTCCCGGACATCGGCGGCCTCTACATCGATGACATGACTGATGATGCTGCTACCACTGCTGCAGCTACTGCTGCTGATACCGCCGCGGCCGCTGCTGCCGCTGCTCTACCATACGTAATACTGAACTTCTTATTTCAGATTCTGCTAGAGTTCCTTATTCTAGCGTTCGGTATAGATGTGATAGGTTTATATTATTTAGATATAATCTGTTTATCTACTTTGCTGGTCTGCATGATTAGTTTTGGTACTGTCTGTATGATCATGTTTTATTAGTTTATTATTCAGATTAAATCATATGGATTATTGCTTATATTTTCAACAATCCAAAACCCTGATTATAGGCAACTGAATTCCACTGGTGTAGCTACGGCTACTAGGCCTCCTTCATTTGATGGTATGCACTGTAAGAGATGGCGCGCGAGAGCAATTCTATGGTTTAAAAACCTAAACTGCTATAGCGCCACTCTTGGCATACCTAAAGGTGATCTTTCTGCTGAGCAGGAAGCGGCCTTTTAAGAAGCCGATACCATATTTATGGTGGCTCTGTTCAGTATTCTTGGGGACAACATTGTTGACCCATATATGCCATTTGATAATGACAAGACGGGTGGGATGCGCTCGAGGCCAAGTTTGGGGTCTCAGACGCTGGCACTGAGTTGTATGTCATGAAGCAATTCTATGAATACAAGATGGTTGATGAGCGCTCCGTCATTGAGCAAGCTCATGAGATACAATCACTTGCCAAAGAACTTGAGCAGTTCAAGTGTACCTTATCGGAAAAGTTTGTGGACGGAGGCATTATTGCCAAGCTTCCTCCCATGTGGAGGAACTTTGCTACTTCTCTGAAACATAAGAGACAAGAGTTTTCCGTTACAGATCTCATTGGGTCTCTTCATGTGGAAGAGAAGGCGAGAGCAAAGGACACACGTGCTCGAGTACTTGAGGGAGCTTCTAGTGCCAATTTGGTACAGAAGAAAAACTTCCAATTCCACAAGTTTAAGAATAAGAACAAGTCTGATGGCAAAGGGAAGTTTGATGGCAAGAACAAGGCCAGTCACTCAACCAACTTCAAGAGGAAAAATGATAAGAAGAAAGGCTCTTGCCACATCTGTGGTGATCCTGATAATTGGGCTCCTAGCTGCCCTAATCGCTTTGACAAGCGGCAACATGGGAACAGCGGCAAGACCGCTAATGTTGTTATTAGCGATACTGAGATGAAGGATGCTGGGTACGGTATTTTACCTACTATCCTTTCAGTAGGTCATTCTCCTGATTGGTGGATTGACATAGGTGCTAATACACATGTATGTTCTGATATATCCATGTGCTCTTCTTATCAGGTCGCAAGGACTTCCTCCGTGCTGATGGGAAACGACTCACGTGCTTCTGTTCATGGTGTTGGTACGGTAAATCTGAAGTTTACTTCAGGAAAGATCGTACAGCTGAAGAATGTGCAGCACATTCCCTCTATCAATAAGAATCTCGTCAGCGGATCGCTTCTATGTCGAGATGGCTTTAAGTTGGTATTTGAGTCCAATAAAGTTGTAATTTGTAAGTATATATAATTTGTTGTAAAGGGTTATGAGTGCGGAGGTCTTTTCCACTTATCTTTGTCAGACTCATGTACTAAAGTTATTAACCATGTTTGCAATAATAATGAGTCCAATATTTGGCATTCACGACTTTGTCATATTAACTTTGGTTGCATGACGCGGCTAGCCAATATGAGTTTAATTCCGAAATTTACCACTATCAAAGGTTCTAAGTGCCAAGTTTGTGTGCAAACAAAGCAACCCCCGCAAGTCGCATACGGTCGCGGAACCGAGAAACTTAGCACCTCTAGAACTTATACATTCAGATCTTTGTGAGATCAATGGTGTGTTGACACGAGGTGAGAAAAGATACTTTATGTCGTTGATTGATGACTCCACTAGATACTGCTATGTTTATCTTCTGAATCTAAAGATGAAGCTCTGAGTTACTTCAAAAACTATAAAGCTGAAGCAGAAAACCAACTTGATCTTAAAATCAAGCGGTTAATGTCGGATCATGGTGGAGAGTACTTTTCAAATGAATTTGATATATTTTGTACGAAACATGGTATTATCCATGAGAGGACGCCTCCCTACCCACCTCAGTCAAATGGGGTGGCTGAAAGAAAGAACCGCACTCTAACTGATTTGGTTAACACCATGTTAGATACATCGGGTCTTTCCAAGGAATGGTGGGGGAGGCGCTAATGACTGCGTGTCATGTCCTAAACCGTGTTCCCGTAAAGGATAAAACCATGACTCCATTTGAGGAATGGGAGAAGAAAATGCTTAAACTCTCTTACTTACGAACTTGGGGATGTTTGGCGAAAGTCAATATTCCAATACCCAAGAAGCGAAAGCTTGGACCAAAAACCGTGGATTGTGTTTTTCTGGGATACGCTTTTTATAGCATTGGCTATAGATTTTTGATAGTAAAATCTGAGGTATCCGACATGCATGTTGGTACGATTATGGAGCCGAATGATGTGACTTTCTTTGAGGATATCTTTCCCATGAAAGGTATGTCTAGCTCATCAAATCAGGAGATGACTAGTTCATCTAGTCAGGAATTTGTTATAATTCCTGAACCCACTATGCCGATAGAACACTATGACGATCCTGTGGAGGATGATAATGAAGATCCTAAAAGGAGCAAGAGACAAAGGACTGCAAAGTCATTTGGTGATGATTTCATTGTGTACCTTGTGGATGATACTCCCACCTCTATTTCAGAAGCCTATGCATCTCAAGATGCTGACTACTGGAAAGAAGTTGTCCGTAGTGAGATGGATTCCATCTTAGCTAATGGAACTTGGGAGGTCACTGATCATCCTTATGGGTGCAAACCTGTAGGATGTAAGTGGGTGTTCAAGAAAAATCTTAGACCCGATGGTACTATTGAAAAGTACAAGGCACGTCTTGTGGCCAAGGGTTATACCCAGAAAGAAGGTGAAGACTTCTTCGATACCTACTCACCTGTAGCCAGATTGACCACTATTCGAGTACTAATATCCTTGGCTGCCTCACATGGTCTTCTCGTTCATCAAATGGACGTTAAGACAACTTTTCTAAATGGAGAGCTAGATGAGGAAATTTATATGGAGCAGCCTGATGGATTTGTAGTAGATGGTCAAGAAGGAAAGGTGTGTAAGTTAGTGAAGTCTTTATATGGTCCTAAGCAAGATCCTAAGCAGTGGCACGAGAAGTTTGAAAGAACTTTAACCGCCGAAGGCTTTGTTGTAAACGAAGCTGATAAGTGTGTGTACTATCGCCATGGTGGGGGCGAGGGAGTTATTATGTGTCTGTATGTTGATGACATATTGATATTTGGGACCAACCTCGATGTTATTGAGGAGGTCAAAGAGTTCCTATCTCGCTGCTTTGAGATGAAGGACTTGGGAGTGGCTGATGTAATCTTAAACATCAAGCTACTGAAGGATGATAATGGTGGGATTGCACTGCTTCAGTCCCATTATGTGGAAAAGATATTGAGTCGCTTTGGGTATAGTGATTGAAAGTCTTCTCCAACGCCTTATGATCCGAGTGTGCTACTTCGAAAGAATTGAAGGAATGCTAAAGATCAGTTGAGATATTCTCAAATCATTGGCACGCTCATGTATTTAGCCAGCGCTACGGGACCTAACATCTCCTTTGCTGTAAGCAAACTGAGTTGATTTGTGTCAAATCTTGGAGATGATCATTGGCATGCTCTTGAGAGAGTTTTGCACTATTTGAAAGGCACTGCGATTTATGGTATTCACTATACTAGGTATCCACGAGTACTTGAGGGGTATAGTGATTCAAACTGGATATCTGATGCTGCTGAGATTAAGTCCACAAGTGGTTATTTGTTTACACTTGGTGGTGGCGCTGTTTCCTAGAAGTCTTACAAGCAAACCATCTTAACAAGGTCGACTATGGAAGCAGAACTCACAACATTAGACATAGCCATTGTTGAAGCAGAGTGGCTTCGTGAGCTTTTGATGGACTTACCTGTGGTTGAAAAACCTATACCCGCCATCCCGATGAACTATGATAATCAAACTGTGATTGTCAAAGTAAATAGTTCTAAGGATAATATGAAGTTATCAAGGCATGTAAAGAGGAGATTGAAATCTGTCAGGAAACTAAGAAACTCCGGAGTTATTGCATTGGATTATATCCAAACATCTAAGAACTTGGTATATCCCTTCACAAAGGGCTTATCACGTAATGTGATAGATAATGCATCGAGGGAGATGGGTTTGAGACCCACACAATGAGTTGTTCGAAGTGGTAACCCACTTTATGTGATCGGAGATCCCGTGAATTAGAGCTGGGAGACAAGCTGTTGATCAGCTGAGAGGAGAGTATGCCCATATTATATTTACATCTCCATAAAGATGCAATACTCTCTTATTCTGCATGGCAGGTTGATATTTATCTTAATGTGTTTCAAGTGGCTTTTCTAAGCAGAGATGTTGTCCTGCAGAGCATCTATTGAGGAACACACCTATATGTGTCTGACTGTTAAACGTCGCAGTCTGTGAGAGTTGGGTGCTCTCTAATAAACTCATGAAAGGCCCTGGAGTATGACGCATAAGCTCCAAACCGCGGGGAAGCCCTGCGACAACCCAGTACCGGTCTAGATTTTGTGTGAAACTAGTGTGCAGAAAACTTGTAGTTCAGCGCATAGTCCACTATTAAAGTTGCTCGCTAGTGTAGCATGAAGTTTAATGTGGAAGTTCAACTTAACAGTCTCCACTACACACCGGTATATAAAACAATATTCTGGAATCGAAATAAGGTGATGTGCCAATGAGACTTTGTGGGGGATTGTTTGAATTTGGTGAGTTTTGGGCTGTTAGCCCATGATGGCTCAGTGTTGATGTAGATCTTGTTGGGAACCCCAAGAGGAAGGTATGATGAGCACAACAATAAGTTTCCCTCAGTTATGAAACCAAGGTTTAATCGAACGAGTAGGAGAAAGGAAACACCCCAAAGGTGTTGCTAGCGGCACTATGTAATGGTGCTAGTAGCAACGTGGAGACCTGCACAACACAACCACAGAACTTTGTCCCCAACTTGCGATGAAGTTGTCAATCTCACAGTGTTTTGCCGAAACAAAGGATTAAACGTATCGAATGGAAGGAAGTAATAGTTTGCAGAAAGTAAATACAAAGCAGTAAACAGTTTATAGATTGTATGTAAAAGTAAAGGACCAGGATCCATAGTTCACTAGAGGTGGCTCTCCTTAAGATAGATAACATGCTGGGTGAACAAATTACAGCGGGGCAATTGACAAACATCGAGAAAGCAATACATGCATATACTAATCATCTTGACTCCTTTGAGACTTGATTGGGCATTACAACATTATACATAGACCGCCATCCAACTGCATCTATGACTAATAATCCACCTTCAGGTTATCATCCGAACCCCCTCCAGTATTAAGTTGCAAGCAACAGATTATTGCTTTACGAATTGCGTGTAATGTAAACAATACGATTGTTGTATGAACAAAGGGTTATTGTTTTCTCCCTAGTAGCAACAACACATCTAGTACCTTAGAGATTTCTGTCACTTCCCCAGATTACGAGAGGCATGAACCCACTATCAAGCATAAATACTAACTCTTGGAGTTGCTAGCATCTACTTGGCCAAGATAGCTACTAACAAAGGAAAGCATGCAAGATCACAAATAACAAAGACATGATAGAATCAATAATCAATCTGAAAGAGCATCTCAATATCCATCGGATCCCCGCAAACACAACATGCAGAATTACAAATAGATGACCTTGATCATGAACGGAGCTCACAAGATCTAGAAATGAAAGCACAAAGGAGGAGAACCAGCCATCTAGCTACTACATGGATCCGTAGTCCAAGTATGAACTACTCACGCATCACACCGGAGGCTTGCATGATGATGAAGAAGGCCTCCAGAGTGAATTCCCCTCTCCGGCAGGGTGCCAGGAAGAGCTTCAGATCCCTCCCAATCTAGGGATGGAGATGACGGCGGCTACAGACTCTTTCATGGATTTTTGCTCGGGTACTTAGGGTTTTTGTCCCGAGGGCATCTTATAGGCGGAAGGAGAGGCCGAGGGGGTGCTAGGGTCGACCAAACCACCCCCTGGCGCGGGCCAGGCCTGGCCGCGTAGCCAACTGTTATGGCCGGACCCCCAGCCATTCTCCGTCTCGTATTCTGGCATCTGATGACTTCCGGAAAAATAGGCACTTTGGCTTTTGTCCCGTCCAATTCCGAGAATATTCATTTTCTGACTTTCCTGGAACCAAAAACAGCAGAAAAGCAGTGGTGGCACTGTGGCTCTTGTTAATAGGTTAGTCCAAGAAATCATATGAAAAGTACTCCAAAGTATGGGCAAAACACAAGAAAGTGGATAAAACCAAGCATGGAACATCAAAAATTATAGATACATTTGCAATGTATCAGCCCATTAGACAAATTCTGAAATTCTCTTTGGCCCATTTGTGCATGGCAGCATATGGCTGTGCTAGTGGTGCCAAAGTTTAGTCCCACATTGCTAGTTGAGTTAGAGTTGCACCTCCTTATATACTAGGCTGTTCCACCACTCAGTAAGGTGTGATAAGAAGAGCAGCTCTCGCGCACTCCTCCTTCGATGCTGCCTGCCTCGCCTCGCCACGCCTCGCCTCGTCAGGACACACGCACGCGCGCCGCGGGTTGCGGGAATCTCGCCTAGCCGAGCTTTATTTTTGCTAGTTGGGAAAATTAATCGTGGATTAATTATGAGTTATTAACGGACGCGTTAATGAGTCAGCCATTTCCAATCTTTATGGGACGGGCTGTTACCGACTTGAACATGGGCTGAGTCCCACGATCTCCCTGATTTGCTCTATATAAACGCCTGCGCTAAACCTAATCGGTATCACTTAACACACGCGTCTCCTTCCAGTCTATTACGCTGCCGCCTTCGTCTTCCCCATCTCGGCTTGCGACGTGCACCGTAGATCGGGACAGTAGGCCTCCGGAACCCCACCTTCTTGTGAACCTGTACGGGTGAGGCACGATTAGGTTTTTGGGGAGCCCTTCCGCGCGACTACTGACGCCATCACGGACGACTTCTTCCCGGACGAGGACTTCTTCTCGGACATCGGCGGCCTCTACATCGACGACATGGCTGACGATGCTGCTACCACCGCTACAGCTACTGCTGCTGCTACCGCCGCGGCCGCTACTGCCGCTGCTCTACCGTACGTAATACTGAACTTCTTATTTTAGATTCTGCTAGAGTTTCTTATTCTAGCGTTCGGTGTAGATGTGATAGGTTTATCTTATTTAGATGTAATCTGTTCATCTACTTTGATGATCTGCATGATTAGTTTTGGTACTGTCTGTATGATCATGTTTTATCAGTTTATTATTCAGATTAAATCATATGGATTATTGCTCATATTTTCAACATTTAGATCAAGTTGAGACAGTTATTTTTAAAAGGAGTTAGTATTTGCTCCAATGCAACATAGGGCTTTGAGAACATTGATAGCGGCTTCAAGAGTATATTTTAGCCATCCATTTCTATCCAAATATGTTACACCACCTATAATCGATATTCCCTCATATTCATAATAGATGTCGGCGATTCAGTACTGTTTTATTACAAAGTTTGCACTAAATCTCCCCGATACTTATTTTGGATCGAAGGGAGTAATTAATACTGAAAGTATTTTAGATAAATCTAGTAATATCACCTTGATATTTTAGAAACCGTCATTCATTTTCTGTGGATGGCCAAACCAAAAAATGTTTGACAGGTAAAAATGTTGAAAACACCTAGATTCAGAACATGGATTTTGTTTATATGTATCTTGTAAGGTACAATATTTTATCTTACTGGGATACATTATGTACATACTGTGTTGATTTGGTTAAAGTGTCTTACCCTGTTGAGGACACACCTTGCATGTTTATATAGAGGTTTAACCAACAATCTCAAAGGGATTACATCAAGATTTGTTACAAAGAGATAGAGATAGAATCTAACTACTAACCAGCAATCCTTATCATCATGGATGCGGTTGTACAAGATATACACGGCAAGGTGCGTTCAGGTGCTATCCTAACTCGCTAACACACCCCCTCAATCACAACTTTCCTAAGTTGAGATTGTTCCTGAAGGCTTCGAGTTGGTGCACCGTGAGAGTTTTAGTGAACCCATCTGCAACTTGATCTCCTATTGGGATGAACTTAATGTTCAATAATTTTTTAGCCACTCTCTCTCGCACAAAATGATAATCAACTTCAATATGTTTAGTTCTAGCATGAAAAACCGGATTTGTTGAAAGATATGTTGCACCCATATTATCACACCACAACTGTGCTACTGGAGGATGAGGAATCCTGAGTTCATCAAGTAGGGTTTGTACCCACATGACTTCAGTTGTGGCATTAGCTTATGACTTATACTCTGCCTCAGTGCTTGATCTTGACACTGTGGCTTGTTTTCTTGGATTCCATGAAATTAAGTTTGAGCTAAGGAAGACAGCAAAACCACCTGTGGATCTCCTGTCATCTGGACATCCTGCCCAGTCTGCATCTAAAAAAGCACTCACAAGCATGGAGGAGGATTTGCTAAACCTCAGAGCAAGTTTTGACGTATCCTTGAGGTATCTCAATGTTCTTTTAACACGGTCCAATGTGAGGTAGTTGGTACATGTAAGAACTGACAAACCTTGTTGACATAAAAGGAAATGTCTGGTCTAGTAAGAACAAGATACTGTAATGTACCAACAATACTTCTATACCTGGAGACATCATCTGATGATAGAGGACTTCCTTCATGAGCAGATAACTTTTCACTTGTTGACATGGGTGTGCTTGTATGTTTGTAGTTCATTATCCCTAGTCATTTCAGCAAATCTGTGGCATACTTTCTTGTGTTAGCTGTAATCCATCTTGTGTTTTCTTCACTTCAATCCCCAAGAAGTAGTGTAAATCACCGAGATCCTTCAAGGCAAACTCCTTTTGAAGATCATGAAGGAGAGATGTTGTTGCTTTAGGACATGAGCTACCAACAATTATATCATCAAAATAAATCAGTACAAAAATAGAAGTATTTGCTTTGGAGTACAAAAATAGTGAAGTATCGACCTTGGAAGGCGAGAATCCAAGTGCTTGCAACTTTGTGCTGAGTTTTGAGAACCATGCTCTTGGGGCTTGTTTTAGCCCATATAATGCCTTGTGAAGTTTGCAGATGTGATTAGCTTTTCCTTTCTCCTCAAAACCTGGTGGTTGTCTCATATAGACACTTTCCTCCAGAACACCATGAAGAAACGCGTTCTTCACGTATAGTTGTCGTAGGCTCCACCCCCTAGATACTGCAATAGACAACACAAGACGAATAGTAGCTGCCTTGACCACGAGACTGAAAGTGTTCTCGTAGTCTATAACATATATTTGCTTGAACCCCTTAGCTACTAGGCGATCCTTGTATCTATATATGCTACCATCAGCTTTATGCTTTATCTTATATACCCATTTGCAATCTATAATATTTTTGCCTGCTTGCTGCAGAGAGACTAAATGCCAAGTTTTATTTTCTACTAGAGCTTGATATTCTTTATCCATGGCACGCTTCCAATTTTTATTTTTTAGTGATTCATCTAAATTATTAGGTTCTCCTGTAGTAGTGAGATTTGCATATCTTACCATGTTTTTGTATCCCTTGGTTTGAATCGTGCCGGTTTGTACGCTTGTGGAGATGCGTGGTGCAGCAGGTTTTCAGCATGATCACCTGGAGCAGAAAATCCGGCTCCTGGCGTCCTTCCAGATTCCATCAGAGGATCAACACCGGTATCAGCGCGAGGATCTGTGTCAGGATCAGTACCCTGCGCACTTGATCCTATTGAGCCGGTGTGACCGCGTGTGGCTGCTCATCGCGGTGCAGAGGATCCTGTTGGTGCGAGGCGCTGGTGCGTGGCGGGCCCCGCAGCGGTGGATGAGTGCGCGCTTGCCCGATGTCGTGGCTGCGTGGCATTCGTGGATTCGTGATACATTGCAAATGTATCTATAATTTTTGATGTTCCATGCTTGGTTTTATTCACTTTCTTGTGTTTTGTTCCAACTTTGGAGTACTTTTCATATGATTTCTTGGACTAACATATTAACAAGAGCCACAGTGCCAGCTGCCTGTTTTCTGTTGTTTTTGGTTCCAGGAAAGTCAGAAAATGAATATTCTTGGAATTGGACGGGACAAAAGCCGAAGTGCCTATTTTTCCGGAAGGGATCAAGTGCCAGAATACGAGACGGAGAAGGGCGGGGGCAGCCACCACCACTGGCCGCATGGCCGGGCCACGCCAGGGGGTGGTGTGGTGGCTCCCGGCATCCCCTCGGCCTCTCCTTTCGCCTATATATTGCCCTCGGGACGAAAACCCTAAGTACCCGATCAAAAATCCACGAAAGAGTCTATAACCGCCGTCATCTCCATCCCTAGATCGGGAGGGATCTGAAGCTCTTCCCGGCACCCTGCCGGAGAGGGGAATTCACCCTGGAGGCCTTCTTCATCACCATGCAAGTCTCCGGTGTGATGCATGAGTAGTTCATCCTTGGACTACGGATCCATGTAGTAGCTAGATGGCTGGTTCTCCTCCTTTGTGCTTTCATGTTTAGATCTTGTGAGCTCCGTTCATGATCAAGATCATCTATTTGTATTCATACATGTTATTTTTGCAGGGATCCGATGGATATTGAGATGCTATTTCAAATTTATTATTGATTCTATCATGTCTTTGTTATTTGAGATCTTGCATGCTTTCCGTTGTTAGTAGCTATCTTGGCCAAGTAGATGCTAGCAACTCCAAGAGTTAGTATTTATGCTCGATAGTGGGTTCATGCCTCTGGTAATCTGGGGAAGTGATAGAAATCTGTAAGGTACTAGATGTGCTGTTGCTACTAGGGAGAAAACAACAATCTTTTGTTCATAGAACAATCGTATTGTTTACTTTACATGCAGTTCATAAAGCAATAATCTGTTGCTTGCAACTTAATACTAGAGGGGGTTCGGATGATAACCTGAAGGTGGATTATTAGTCATAGATGCAGTTGGATGGCGGTCTATGTATTATGTTGTAATGCCCAATCAAGTCTCAAAGGAGTCAAGATGATTAGTATATGCATGTATTGCTTTCTCGGTGTTTGTCAATTGCCCCGCTGTAATTTGTTCACCCAACATCTTATCTATCTAAGGAGAGCCACCTCTAGTGAACTATGGATCCCGGTCCTTGTCTTTTACATTCAATCTACAAACTGTTTACTTCTTTGTGTTTACTTTCTGCAAACTTTTACTTCTTTCCATTCGATACATTTAATCCTTTGTTTTCTGCAAAACACGGTGAGATTGACAACCTCATCGCAAGTTGGGGACAAATTTCTGTGGTTGTGTTGTGCAGGTCTCCATGTTGCTACTAGCACCGGTAGTGTGCCCTGCCAAAGCTCAGCTAGTAACACCTTTGAGGTGTTTCCTTGCTCCTACTGGTTTGATTAAACCTTGGTTTCATAACTGAGGGAAACTTGCTGCTGTGCTCATCATACCTTCCTCTTGGGGTTCCCAACGATCTCTACATCAACACCGCCATCAAGCAATTTTCTAGGCGCCGTGCATTGAGCCATCAAGCAATTTTCTGGCGCCGTTGCCGGGGAGTCAAGGACATCTTCACAAGGCGAGTCCCGTTTTTGTTTTGCTTAGTTTCTTTTTGCTTTGTCTGCTTGTTTTGTTCTTCAAAAAACACAAAATAATTAGTTTTGCTAGTTTGCTTTCTTATTTGAAACCCCAAAAAAATGACTACTCTTGAAAACACTAAGTTGTGTGACTTCACTAGAACCAACAACAATGATTTTATGAGCACACCTATTGCTCCACCTGTGGCTGAAAATAATTTCTTTGAGATAAAACCTGCTTTGCTCAATCTTGTTATGAGAGAACAATTTTCTGGTATTGGTAATGAAGATGCTGCTTCCCATCTAAATAACTTTTTGTTGAACTTTGTGAGATGCAAAAGCATAGGGAGGTAGATGGTGATATTATTAAGTTGAAATTGTTTCCTTTCTCTTTGAGAGGAAAAGCTAAAGAGTGGTTGAATTCCTTAACTAGGAATAGTATTGATTCTTGGACTAAGTGCAAAGATTCTTTTATTGGAAAATACTATCCTCCTGCTAAGATTATATCTATGAGAAGTGAAATAATGAAGTTTAAACAACTTGATAATGAGCATGTTGCTCAAGCTTGGGAAAGAATGAAATCTTTGGTAAAGAATTGTCCCACTCATGGACTGACTGCTTGGATGATCATCCAAACTTTTTATGTAGGATTGAACTATTCTTCAAGGAACCTTTATGACCATCACTTTGGGTGCTGCAACAAAACTTCTGGACAATATGATGGTTAATTATTCTGAATGGCATACTGAGAGAGCTCCACAAGGTAAGAAGGTAAATTTTGTTGAGGAAACCTCCTCCTTGAGTGATAAAATTGATATTATTATGTCTATGCTTGTTAATGGGAAAGCCCATATTGATCCAAATAATGTTCCTTTAGCTTCTTTGGTTGCTCAAGAAGAGCAAATTGATGTGAACTTCATAAGAAATAACAACTTTGGCAACAATGCTTATGGTAATAACAATTATAGGCCCTACCCTCCTAATAATACTTATGGCTATAATGGTAAACCTGGATTACCTAGTGAAGTAAGAATTTTAGAAGTTGAAAGAGCCACTAAAAACTTCATGCAAATGCAATATGACCAAATAAGCTATTCACTAAAACTATGGAGGAACAATCTTTTATTTTGAAGAACATTAGCCATCAACTTGAGAGTCTAAATAAGGAAATTCCTAGTTTACAATTGAAACTCTGTAATGCTGAAAGAAATATATCATCTTTGGCTGAAGCTCAATCTTCTTTGAATAAAATGGCTGCTAAACTGAAACTAATGATAATCCCTTTACATCTACTAATTCCATACAAGTAAGAATTGATGAAAATGTTAGACCATTAGCTGAATTACATGCTAAGTGGGAAAGAGAAGATGAAATTGCTAGAAACATTAGTGTTTCTACTATCACCACCACTAGTGTTGAGGCTAGTAATAGTTCTACTACTTTAGATGATAAAGTTGATTTTGATCTTGATGGTTGCAACATATCTGAAGTTATTAAGTTCCTACAAAAGCTTGCTAAAAGTCCTAATGCTAGTGCTATGAACATGGCTTTTACAAAACACATTACTGATGCTCTCATAAAGATTAAAGAAGAAAAGATGAAACATAAAGCTTCTATTCCTATAAAACAAGAAGATGGTTGGGAACCCATCATTAATATGAAAGTGAATGACTTTGATTTCAAAGCTTTGTGTGATCTTGATAGTAGTGTTTCTATTATGCCTAGAAGGATTTATGATATGCTTGATTTGCCTCCTCTTGAAGATTGTTATTTGAATGTCCCACTTGATGCTAATGCTAAAAAGAAACTCATGGGGATTCTTAATGATGTTCTTATTATGGTTAATGATTCCTATGTCCCCGTTGATTTCTATGTTTTGGATGTTGAATACAATGCTTCTTGTCCTATTACTTTGGGAAGACCTTTTCTTAGAACTGTTGGTGCCATCATTGATATGAAAGAAGGCACCATTAAATATCAACTCCCACTCAAGAAAGGTATAGAACACTTCCCTAAAAAGAGAGAAAAGATTTCTTTTGCTTCTCCTATGAAAACAAAATTTGGTCTTAATTCTTCTTCATTTGAGAACACTTGATTCTTTCTTTGCTTCTTATGCCTAACTTAAAGGCGTTAAAGAAAAGTACTTATTGGGAGATAACCCAAAAGTTTTAGATGAGTCTTGGAAGTTATTACCTCTATAATAACCGCTCCTTATCCTTTTTATTTGCTTTTTGTGCCAAGAGTAACCTCTAATGAGAGTGAAGTAATGATTGGGAAAGTTGCTGTCCCGAAACAGATTCTTGTGCTTCACCGTAAAAATTCGTGAGAGAGCTCTGTATGTTGGATTGAGCTGTAATATTTTGTGCTTCTGCCCCAGGCTGTTATCTAACTTTCGTTAGTTCAACACTTTTTGATTTCAGCAACAGAAGGTCTTCGAAAAAATTCGTCTTTACCTGCTGGTCTGTTTTGACAGATTTCTGCCATTTTCTGCATTTGCTTCTTGTGGGTTCCTTTTTGAGTTCTTTTGGGGTATTGAGATTTTTGAGGGAAGTGATGCAGTAGCTAGTGTTCTAATGGAAGTTTATTTGGTGTTAGAACTGAACCTTGAGACTTATTTATCTTAAGTGCACTAATGTTGCTAATAAGATTGTGTGAAGTTTGTATGAAGGAAAATTTTCAGGTGTATGGAAGGAATGAGTAATAAGATGAAGGATGGACTAAAGCTCAAGCTTGGGGATGCCAAGCGTGTCACCCCAAGAAATATCCAAGAAGTACAAGCGTCAAAGCTTGGGGATGCCCAAGGCATCCCCTTCTTCATCAATAAAAATCCCAGGTTTCTTCCAAACGCTTCATTTTTATTGTTTCGTGCACAGTTGTGTTTTCTTGGAGCGTCTTCTTTTTGGTTTTTGTTTTGGTTTTTTTGTTTTGCTTGGTTTTATTAGTTTGCTGAATAAATTGGTTGGACCCCCTCTTTCATACATTGGTTTGCAAATAGTTTGGTTTGGTTTGGAAAGTTCGTACTTATGTGGTAAAGAGAGCTTGTTTTTGACTGTGGCCTATGCTTTGTCATGCCATGCTTGATATTGTTTTGGCTTTATGCTTAGTATTCTTTGATGTATCATGACTTGTTATAAACAATTGAGATTGCTTAATGTGCCTTGGATGAATCATGCGTTGTTTTAGCATATTAAAGCATAGTATAGTGGTATTCTCCTTTGATGCTTTATTTGGGTTGACTTGGCACATGCTCACACCATGTTATGACTATCCAAAGTCACCATAGCCTTTATGATCCTTTAGTTTTCAACTTGTAGTATCACTTTATGCTTTGATCAATGATGTTTTGTCGCTCTGCATGATTATGGCCATTATTGCTCTCTTAGTTTGTCGCTCCCAGTCTTTTGCTAGCCTCCACAACAAAGTATGAGTTCCACTCATGCATCCAACTCCCTAAACCAAGTTATTCCAAAGAGTCCACCATACCTACCTACTAGCTTATGCTATTCCAAGTATATTCATGCTTTTGTTTACCTTCCACTTGTTATGAGAAAACTAGTGATTAAACCTCTCACTAACTTGATGGCACACTTTACTTTACTTGCCCTTAATAAACTTGAACCATTGTGTCGTCTATGTTGTATATGCTTGCACTTATTTGTTGGGAATTAGCAGAACCATGCTTTCATGGGGAACGCTTTCAACATTGCACTTGGTACTTGTACCTATTTGATATCATGCTCTTTTGTATATGGATGTCGTCGGTGTGAAATGAAAGGGGAGATTGTAAGTCCATGGAGTTATGTATATGTGTTAGAGAAACGCCTGGGCCGCTGGTCTAATCCATGCTGACATGGTGGAAACCTGCAGCGTAATCATAATGACTGTCTATGAAGCATTCTTCTTATAAAAAAGAGTCCTATATTGAGAAAAAAAAAGATAAAAAAGGGAGATACTATGAAAAGAGGAAAGAGAGAAAAAAGCACCATATTCCCATGGTAAATAAGAAGAATGCTGAGATGCTCGTTGTCTGCTTGCCTTGTCATTTTGATATGGGGATTCTTCCGTATCACCGGGCAAGGGGTACCCCGTTGGCGGATCTCTATGATACACATGTACTTACGATGACAAGAACTTACCGGTGACTAAACTTGAGTAGCATGAGGAGCGACCCTCGTATACAAGGGACATGAGACTTATACTTCGTCAAGCATGTACACCATAGTTTGTTCACTTTAACCTTAATCACTTCAAGATGCTTATGATAGGGGCAATGAGAGCTGAAAGCTATAAGTACCATAATTTTTGGAAGCTCTTTATGAGACTTGAATCCCTACTTCCTTTTCCAAAGGCCTTTCTTCCACCATTATATTGAGTCTCCACCTTCTATCTTTATGCACCTACTTTGAGAGCATAGTGGCCATTCTTAGTTCTATGTGCATTGTCCCAAGACTAGTTGATTGATGCATACTTTGACATTGCTTGTTTTAGACTATTGTATCTAGTCACTCTTATGAACTTTGAAGGTGTCCTATGCATTTATATTTGCTACTCTATTGAGGGACAAGGTGAATACTAGTATGCTATGTTTTCTTTATGTGAAACAAACAAACATCTTGCAAAGCATTGTTATTCATGAATCTTTTGTTTGTGCATTTTCATGTTGCATCATAGTTTCTTTTCTTATTGCTAGAACTTTATCTTTCATGTTATGATTGAAGTACTATGATCCCAGCTTTGAATGTTTTGCAAATACTTTGATCAAGTCTTTGATGGTGCATGTCACCTCAAAAATTATTCTTTCATTTTATCACTTACCTACTCGAGGACGAGCAGGAGTTAAGCTTGGGGATGTTGATACATTGCAAATGTATCTATAATTTTTGATGTTCCATGCTTGGTTTTATCCACTTTCTTGTGTTTTGTTCCAACTTGGGAGTACTTTTCATATGATTTCTTGGACTAACCTATTAACAAGAGCCACAGTGCCAGCTGCCTGTTTTCTGCTGTTTTTGGTTCCAGGAAAGTTAGAAAATTAATATTCTCGGAATTGGACGGGACAAAAGCCAAAGTGCCTATTTTTCCGGAAGGGATCAAGTGCCAGAATACGAGACGGAGAAGGGCCAGGGGCCGGCCACACCACCTGGCCGCGCGGCCAGGCTAGGCCCACGCCAGGGGGTGGTGTGGTGGCTCCCGGCACCCCCTCGGCCTCTCCTTCCGCCTATATATTGCCCTCAGGACGAAAACCCTAAGTACCCGATCAAAAATCCACGAAAGAGTCTGTAGCCGCCGTCATCTCCATCCCTAGATCGGGAGGGATATAAAGCTCTTCTCGGCACCCTGCCGGAGAGGGGAATTCACCCTGGAGGTCTTCTTCATCACCATGCAAGTCTCCGGTGTGATGCGTGAGTAGTTCATCCTTAGACTACGGATCCATGTAGTAACTAGATGGCTGGTTCTCCTCCTTTGTGCTTTCATGTTTAGGTCTTGTGAGCTCCGTTCATGATCAAGATCATCTATTTGTATTCATACATGTTGTGTTTGCGGGGATCCGATGGATATTGAGATGCTATTTCAGATTGATTATTGATTCTATCATGTCTTTCTTATTTAAGATCTTGCATGCTTTCCGTTGTTAGTAGCTATCTTGGCCAAGTAGATGCTAGCAACTCCAAGAGTTGGTATTTATGCTCGATAGTGGGTTCATGCCTCTGGTAATCTGGGGAAGTGACAGAAATCTCTAAGGTATTAGATGTGCTGTTGCTACTAGGGAGAAAACAACAATCTTTTGTTCATAGAACAATCGTATTGTTTACTTTACACGCAGTTCATAAAGCAATAATCTGTTGCTTGCAACTTCATCTTGGAGGGTTGGATGATAACTTTGAAGGTGGATTATTAGTCATAGATGCAGTTGGATGGCGGTCTATGTATTATGTTGTAATGCCCAATCAAGTCTCAAAGGAGTCAAGATGATTAGTATATGCATGTATTGCTTTCTCGATGTTTGTCAATTGCCCCGCTGTAATTTGTTCACCCAGCATATTTTCTATCTAAGGAGAGCCACCTCTAGTAAACTGTTTACTTCTTTGTGTTTACTTTCTGCAAACTTTTACTTCTTTCTATTCGATACGTTTAATCCTTTGTTTTCTGCAAAACACGGTGAGATTGACAACCTCATCGCAAGTTCGGGACAAAGTTCTATGGTTGTGTTGTGCAGGTCTCCACGTTGCTACTAGCACCGGTAGTGCGCCCTGCCAAAGCTCAGCTAGTAACACCTTTGAGGTGTTTCCTTGCTCCTATTGGTTCGATTAAACCTTGGTTTCATAACTGAGGGAAACTTGCTGCTGTTCTGATCATACCTTCCTCTTGGGATTCCCAACGAGCTCTACATCAACACCGTCATCAAGCAATTTTCTGGGCACCGTGCATTGAGCCATCAATTCGTCGTGCGGAGTTAGTGCGTTTAGCGAGGATGATCCGGGGCCGCCTGACGACGCGTTTTCTGCAGCTTGTCGCTTGGTGGGGCCCACACGACCTTGGGATTCCGTGCCCCTCGTTCTGGACATGATTTCATGCTCGTTTTGCACCGTTTCTTACACAATTTCTTTCATTTCTTCTTGCGCATCTTCCCTAAGACGAACATCAGACTCACGTACATTGTTAGCAGTAGCAGGATTTACAGGAATACTAGCCACAACTGGATCATCATTATTTTCGCCCCCATGATCAAATTGGTTGGGGTTTTGGAGATGGGATGGGAGTAGAAGAATTTCGGAGTGGAGTCGCATGCCTGCGTTGGAATGAAGCTTAGAGAATGGAAAAAGTGTTTCATCAAAGATGACGTCTCTGGAAATATAAATGCGGCCAGAGTTAATGTCAAGCCATTTAAACCCTTTATGAATGTTGCTATAGCCAAGGAAAGTACACTGCATAGATCGGTATTCTAGTTTCCTAGCATTGAATCGCCGAAGGTTTGGATAACAAGCGCACCCAAAAGTGCGCATAGAGGCATAATCTGGTTTGATATGTTCAAGTATTTCTAGAGGCGTGGAAAAATTGAGTAATTTTGTGGGAAGACGGTTTATCAAATATACCGCAGTAAGGAAAGCTTCATTCCAATATTTGAAAGGCATGGAGACTTGAGCAAGAAGTGATAGTCCAACTTCAATGATATGGCAATGCTTTCGCTCGGCAGATCCATTCTATTGATGGGCATGAGGACAGGAAACATGGTGAGTAATACCAATTTGTTTGAAAAGGGAATTTATTCTCTCATACTTTCCTCCCCAATCAGACTGTATGGTGATATTTTTTCTATCAAAACGCTGTTCCACAAGAGCTTGAAATTAATGAAAGATATTAAAAACTTTAGAACAATGTCTGATCAGGTAGATCCATGTAAATTTACCGAAATCATCAATGCAGCTAATATAATAATTCTTGCGACCAAAAGAGTCGGGGACAGGGCCCCATACATCGGAATAAATCAACTCTAATGGATGATGGGAAATACTATTGAACCTAGAATAAGGTAATTGGTGACTCTTGGCTTTTTTACATGCATCACACACCGACACTTTATTTTCACTAGAACATGGGAGATTATTTTTGCTAATAATGCGATGAACAATTGATGAAGCTGGGTGGCCTAAACGGCTATGCCATCTATGATGGGACAGTGAGGTGATTCCAAAAGCTTGCTTGTGCGAAGATGAAGACGATGTGCCTTGAAGAGTGTAGAGGCCGCCTTGGCATGGACCATCATGCAGAACTCTCCTCGTGACCTGATCCTTGATGCAAAAGAATTTTGGGTGAATTTCAAGAAAGGTATTATTATCATCAGTGAGTCGGTGCGCAGAAAGGAGATTTTTTTAGCATCAGGAACATGGAGGACATCTTTTAGGTATAGATATTGATCACGGTTTTGAATAGTAGAATTAACAATGTGGTTAATATTCATACCTGCACCGCTAGTGGTGTGGACTTGATCATTCCCATGATATTTATCATGCGTGTGGAGCCTCTCTAGCTCGCTTGTGATGTGATCGGTGGCGCCGGTGTCGATGACCTAGCCCCCGTTGCCATTGTTGTTGTAGTTGGCGTTGGCGGCAGACCTCTCCCTTGGGACAAAGTCCTCATCATAGCGGTACCAGCAGTCCTTGACTACGTGGCCCGTAACATTGCAGAGTTGGCAACGAGGGTGATCTCCACCTCCACGGTTTCCGTTGCCACGGCCGCGGCCATTGTTGTTGTAGTTTCCACGACCACAACTGCCGTTGTTGTTGCAGTTGTTAGTTGTAGCCGTTGTTGTAGCCTCCTTGGCCACCATTGCCGCCTCCAAAGTTTCCACGGCCTTCTTGGCCGCGACCGCCTCCTCGACGGCCATGGCCGACGCACATTGCAGCGTTGGCAGAAGACTGCGAGGAACCAGCCATGCGAAGCATATGCTGGCAACTTTCATATGACAAAAGCTGGGAATATAACTCGCTCACCGTGATGGGATCAGTTCTGGCAAGGATGGCGGCGACGAGGGAATCATAGGTGGGGTCAAGGAGGCTGGCGAGGATGTAGGATACCATGTCCTCGTCCTCGAGAACCTTGCCGGCGGAGACCATCTCGTTCTATAGGGTCTTCATGTTGGCGACATACTCAGCCATGGACTTGTTGCCCTTGTCCGCATTGGTGAGGGCGATGCGCTTGTTGGTGGTGTGGGCGTGTGACCTCACCTGGTACATCTCCTGCAGGGTTTCCCACAGTTCCGCCGCCATTTTGGCAACAATGGCGTGGGTCAGGACCTCTCGTGAAAGAGAGGAGATGAGGAAGCTAAGGACCTTTTGGTCTGTTGCCACCCAGTCATCATAAGCAGGGTTGGGCTCGGTGACGGCTTCGTTGCCATGCTTGACGTCGATCTCCTCCTTGGGCGCCTTGTTGGTTCCGTCCAGGAATCCAAGAAGACGAGCACCTCTTGACCGCCGACAGCACCTGGGCCTGCTAGAGGACGAAGTTCCCCTCCCCGAGCTTCTCCGTGACACCAGTGCCGAAGGGAGAGGAAGGAGCCGGCGAGGAGGAGGATGAAGGGGTTGCCATGTGCACGCTGGCTTCTGGCGATGCTTTTCTTGATCGATCTAATCTAGACATGTGTGGAGGTACACAGCTCTGATATCATGTGCTGATTTTGTTAAAGTGTCTTACCCGTTGAGGGCACACCTTGCATGTTTATATAGAGGTTTAACCAACAACCGCAAAGGGATTACATTAAAATTTGTTACAAAGAGATAGAGATAGAATCTAACTACTAACCAGCAATCCTTATCATCATGGATGCGGTTGTACAACATATACACGCCAAGGTGCGTTCAAATGCTATCCTAACTCGCTAACACATATAATAGTTGGCGAGCAATCAAAAGGAATGCCTAAAACAACATGGATAAGTGAACATTTTTGTTTTTATACAAAACTCACGTGTGCATATTTTAAGCCACATATTTAAAGGTATACCACTATTGCAACAATGTAGAAACTCACAGTTAAATAAAAATATCTGAAGTATGCGCATTTGCTCCAAAACATAGTCAATGCCAACCTCAACCGTCAGTTAACCGTGAGGCGAAAGCATCGCTGACAACAAAGTTTCAGGAAGATCTTGTCGAAGTGCTTCAGGAAGAAAGGCAGAACCAATAATTTTGAAGTGAAAACTATCGGAGGGAGCCAAGGAAGGAGACCTCCCTAGAGTTAGAAGGTTAGTGTTTTAGTCGTGAGTGTATTAATTTTGTTTAGATGGAATGCTCAGCCCAGTGTGATAATGTGACGTGAATGTTAGAAATAATGGTCCTATTCCCTACGGCCAATGTAAGATTTCAGATTTTCCCTAAATCTCAAATCTCATGTGTGTGGAAGCTCATATGTGTGGAAGCTCACATATGAGTGACGAGAGGAATCGGATCTAAGTTTAGTCCCACACAGAAGGTTAGATGAGAGTTGCATCACCTAATAAGATGAAGTGTTTCACCACTTGATAAGTCATACACGTGTAAACCTCATCCTCCTCCGCCGCTCGCTCGCCTCGACGCGGTTTGCGAAATGAGTCTCGGGCTGATCTTATTTTTGTTGCTCAATAAAATTACGGTTTTGATGGACACATCTTAGTTAGTCTATTTGGATCGCTCCTAGATCATGAGATATCTCTAATCGACTTGAACATGTGCGACGTGCACTCAGCCCATGTTGTACTCGTTACGGTTTTCCCGAGATGCTCTATAAAGTCTCAAAGGGCTTCCACCACACATACATCAAAACACCGTTAGGGTTTTGCCACCTCTCATCTTTCATGATGTCATGATGTTAGGATGCCACCATTAGGGTATATTGCAAAGTGGCCCCTTCATGGAGGAACTTTTCCACGACTCTCAAACACAAGGGGCTAGAGATATCGGTTAAAAAATTGATAGCATGCCTTGATATTGAGGAGAAGGCTCGGGCTAAGGACACTATTGAGAAAGGAGACGAGAGTCATCCAACGCCAATATGGTGTAGAAGAAACCCTCCTACAAGAAAAAGGGATTTTCAAGCCCACTTCAACAATCCTACGAAGACTACTAACTTCAAAAAGAAGTTGAACAAGGATGAGGTAGGCGCATATCACAAAGGGAAAAGGGCAAGACTTTCAGTGTTGTGATCGCTAGTAACACTGATGGGTATGGTAATTTATTTACTGTTTTTTCGTTATTTCAATCTCCATGTTAGTTGATTGATACGGGTGCTACTGTTCATGTGTGTGCTGACATTGATATGTTCACTTCTTATGAGGCCGCATAGGATTCCTCCATCCTAATGGGGAAAGGGTCACATGGTTTTGTTCATGGTGTTGGCACGGTGGATCTGAAGTTCACTATGGGAAAGATCATGCAACTAAGTAATGTACAACATGTCCCCATTATGAGAAAGAATCTCGTTAGTGGATCCTTTCAATGTACAGATGGGTTTAAGTTGTTTTAGAGTCTAATAAATTAGTTGTTTCCAAGCATGGTAAATTTATTGGTAAGAACTATGAGTTCTGAGGCTTGTTCTGATTTTCTCTTCCATATTTTTCTCATATATTCATGAACCATATTTGTGGTGGTGTTAATGATGATACCAGTGTTTGACACTCTCGTTTATGTCATATTAGTTTTGGTTTGCTATCTCGGCTGTCCACTATGAGTTTAGTTCTGAATTTCACTATCATCGAAGGTTCTAAGTGCCATAATTATGTGCAATTAAATCAACCTCGAAAGCCACACAAGAAAGCCGTTGAGAGAAACTTGGCACCTCGGGACTCATACATTCTGATCTATGTGAGATAAATGGTGCGTTGACTAAAAGTGAAAAAAGATATTTCTTGGCAATGTTTGATGATACTACTAGATTCTGCTATGTTTATTTGTTGTGAACTAAATATGAAGCTTTAGACTACTTTAAATTTATAAATCCGAAAATGAAATTTAACTAGAGAGAAAGATCAAGCATCTTAGGTCAGATCGTGGTGGAGAAAATTTTCAAAAATAATTGAGGAATTTAGCGAGTAACAAGTTATTATTCATGAGAGGATGTCTCCCTACTCGCCCCAATCAAACGAGGTTTCGAGAGGAAAACCCGCGCTTTGATTGACTTGGTGAATTCTACATTAGCCACTACTGGTTTATCAAAGGTATGATGGGGGTTGTTGACTGCTTATCACGTCCTGAATAAAGTCTTTAACAAGAATAAAGAGAAAACCCCTTATGATAAGTGGGGTTGGTAGAAAACCATCACTTTGTTTCTTGCACACTTGGGGGTGTTTAACAAAGTTCAATATAGCAATTCCCAAGAAACGCAAACTAGGATAAAAGATAGTGAATCGTATCTTTCTAGGATATGCTCAATGGAGCGTTGGCTATAGACTTTTAGTAGTTAAATATAAGGTACCTTATATGCACATTGATACTATAATGGACTCTCATTATGCAACATTTTTTTGATAATATATTTCTATGAAAAATATGCATAAAACTGCTAGATTTTCTTTTAAGATATTTGCTAAATCTAGTGCATCTTCTGGGAATTTCGAACAACCACATGAGGAGGTCCTTGAGAAGGATGACGATGAACCTCTCACGAGGAGTAAGATACAGAGGATTGCAAAAATATTTGGCAATTATTTCATCATGTACCTTGTGGACAATACTCATAGATTTATTGTTTAGACATATGCATCTCCTAATGGAAGATGATTGGAAAGAATCTGTCCAAAATTATATGACTCGATTCTTTCCAATGGAACTTGGGAATTATCAGAATAGACCTATTGTTGTAAACTTGTGGGATGTGAGTGAGTATTCAAAAAGAAGCTAAGGCATGATAGTACTATTGACAAGTACAAGGAACGGCCTGTAGCAAAAGGCTACACTTGGAAAGAATGTGAAGATTACTTTGACACATATTCAGATTTCGCTAGACTGGCAATTATTCGAGTACTACTTTCTATTGTTGCATCCTATGGTCTTATCGTTCATAAAATAGATGTGAATACATTTTTCCTGAATGGAGAGTTGGAAGAGGAAATTTATATGGATCAGTGATACGTCCATTTTTTATCACTATTCTATATCATAATTTACTATATTCATTGATATATTTCATATTAAGAGATGATACTTATGTTATTTCACCTGTTTTTGCATGGCTGATGACTTTTGGAGGATGGACCGCTGAAGTCAGGATTCTGATGGAAAAGGCACTGTTTGGAGGCGAAATTCGGGAAGATCAGAAAATACACGGAAAATTATATTTTTCCAGAAGACGAAGGATGCCAGAAGGGGGAGCGGAGTTGGGCCACAGGAGGCCCACACCACTCCCTGGCGCGGGCCACCCCTGGCCGCACCACCAGGTGGTGTGGCCGCCCTGGCCCACCTCTAGCTCTCCTATTTGGCGTATATTATCCCCACGAAACCCTAAGCCTCGGGGAGCGACCACAGAAAGATTCCGCTGCCTCTACGGGGCGGAAAACTGCAGAGAGAGAAAGAGCTCTCCGACAGGCAGAAATCTGTCGGGGAAATTCCTTCCCGGAAAGGGAAGATCGTCGCCATCAACATCACCAACAAGATGGACTTCATCGAGATCATCATCATCACCACTCCATACCACTGTAACAATTGGGTTGAATCTTGCATAGTTCTTAGGGGAAACTTTCCCGGTGTTGATTACTTGTAGTAGTTGATGCTATTGAGTGGAACCATTGAATTATAGTTATGTTCAGATTGTTACTTATCGTTATTTCATATTTGATCTCTATCCATATGATGTCTCGTGAGTAGTTCATTTAGTTCTTGAGGACATGGGAGAAGTCATGTTGTTAGTAGTGGAATTGTATTGAGAAAGATTCGATGGTTTGATATTTAAGTTTTGGTGTTATTCTTCTAGTGGTGTCATGTGAACATCGACTACATGACACTTCATCTTTATGGGCCTAGGGGAATGCATTATGTATTTGGCTACTAATCGTAGGGGTTGACGGAGTGACAGAAACCTGAACCCCCGTTAGGAAACCTTTGTACAAGGGAGGTTAGGATCTCAGAGTTTAAAGTTGTGGTTAGGTTTCTATCTTAATTACTTACTTGTACTTGCGGATGCTTGCAAGGGGTATAATCCCAAGTATGTATTAGTCCTAGGAAGGTCGGTACATTAGCACAGGTTCACCCACACAACACTTATCAAACTAAAGAAGATTAATCAACTAATATGAAGCGAAAGCACTTGACAGTATTCCCATGTGTCCTCGAGAACGTTGGGTCATCTTAAGTAATACAACCGGCTTTTCCTTTACTAAAGAAAGGATTGGGCCACTTGCTGCATTTATTATTATTGTCTTCTATTTACTCGGACTTTATTTATCTGCATTATCAAAAACCCCTAAAAATCCGTTTGCTAAGTATTTACAGAGAATTCCTGCTGCAAGACACTCGTCAACACCTTTCGCTCCTCGTTGGGTTCGACACTCTTACTTACCAAAAATACTGCGATACACCCCCTATACTTGTGGGTCATCAATCAGCTGTATGGGTTTATGGTAAGTGATGAGGAGACAAAGGTGTGCAAGTTGTTATAATCTTTCTATGGCCTGAACAAGCACCTAAATAATGGCATGAGAAGTTTAACATAACTCTAATTTCTATTGTCTTTGTCATTAATGAGGCTGATAGGTATGTTTACAATCGCCATGGTGGGACTGCATGTGTTATACTATGTTTTTATGTGAACGACATGATGATTTTTCGTACCAACATTGATGTGATCAATGAAATCAAGTCTTTTCTATCAAAGTGTTTTGATATGAAAGATCTAGGAGAAGCTGTTGTGATTATGAATATTAAGATGATTAAGGATGAGTGTGGGGTTACTTTAATGCAATCCCATTATGTTGAGAAGGTCTTGAGCCGTTTTAGTTTCCTAGACAACAATACCTCTACAACACCTTATGACCCTAGTGTGGCAGTTAGAAAGAATAAGAAAGAACCCAAGAGATCAATTGAGATACTCTCAAATTATCGATCCCCCCATGTATTTAGCAAGCTATACCATGCCCAATATATCTTTTCCTATGAGAAAGTTGAGTAGGTTCATGTCACACTCGGGTGCTTACATGCACTTGAAAGGCTCATGTGATATCTTTGTGGTATAATGATATATGAGATTCACTATTTAGGGCACTCTACTATGCTTAAAGGATATAGTGATTAGAACTAGATATCTAATGTATGAACTCTATGCCCACAAGTATGTGTTTACTCTTGGTAGGTGGCGTAGTGTCATGGAAATCTCGTGGGTAGACCACATTGATGAGGCCAACCATGAAATCATAACTTACTGTTGGGCCACGCATAGATAAACAAAAAAATTCCCTATGAGGTTAACCCAAGATCTAGCTGAGGTACAAGGCCACGAGGGTCACCACTAGACGTGCGGTTGCGGATTACTGATGAAGCGTGTCAGTTGAATGTAGTGAAATCCTCACGATCCAATCACAATCATTGAAGCATTAATCGTACATCACCTCTACGCCGGTGATACATTGCAAATGTATCAATAATTTTTGATGTTCCATGCTTGGTTTTATCTACTTTCTTATGTTTTGTCCACACTTTGGAGTACTTTTCATATGATTTCTTGGACTAACCTATTAACAAGAGCCACAGTGCCAATTGCCTATTTTCTGCTGTTTTTGGTTCCAGGAAGTTTGAAAATGAATATTCTCAGAATTGGACGGGACAAAAGCCAAAGGTACTATTTTCCCGGAAGACTCACTGAGCCAGAAGGAGAGTCGGAGAGGGGCCACAGGGTGGCCACACCCCCCTTGGCGTGGGCCATCCCAGGCCACGCCAGGGCATGGTGTGGGCCCCCTGGCCGCCCACCGACCTTGCCTCTTCGCCTATAAGAAGCCTCCCGATGCATAAACCCTAGATCGTCAATCAGAAATCCACGAAAAGTTCTGCAACACCGCCGCCACTGAAGAGGAGATTCGGGGGACAGAAAGTCTCTGTTCCAGCACCCTGCCGGGACGAGGAAGTGCCCCCAGAGCCATCTCCATCGATCTCCACCACCATCTCCATCACCATTGCTGATTCCCATGATGAGGAGGGAGTAGTTCTCTCTCGAGGCTAAGGGTTCTACCGGTAGCTATGTGTTCATCTCTCTCTCTATGCATGATCATATTGTGATCACGAGCTTTGTAATTAAGTAGATCTACCTTGCTACTCAAGTGCTTTAATAGATCTCTGCTCTCCCCATGTGTGTGAAAGTGACAGCGTGCACACCATGGTGGCACTTAGGCTAGAGATTACAAATACTTGTTATGAGTTATATTTGGAGTTGAATGTCTTTATGAAATTGTGGTGTTTGTTGGACTCATCTAGTACTCAAGGTGACAGTGTGGGGTTTTCTAGATGGGAAAGATGAACTTTGAGGTGTGCTGTTATAGCCCTACCATCGATTAGAGTGTTCAACCGGAGAGTAGTTCAGCATAGTATCATAAAGAAGAATATATTTATATGAGAGTGTTCACTAGTGAAAGTATGATCCCTAGGCCTTGTTTCTAAGCATTGATACACCGTTTGCAATTAGATTTGTTACATGTTTGCTTGCTTCCTTCTTTATTTCAGTTTGCCTTTAGTATTTTCCCACGTCAACCACACGCCATCAAGCTATTTTCTATCACCGTTACCACTTATAATTATCCATACCACTTGTATTTCACTATCTCTTCGCCGAACTAGTGCACCTATACACCTGACAAGTGTATTGGGTGTGTTGGGGACACAAGAGACTTCTTGTATCTTGATTGCAGTTACTTGAGAGGGGATACCTTTGACCACTTCCTCCCTGAGTTCGATAAACCTTTGGTGATCCACTTAAGGGGAAACTTGCTGCTGTTCTACAAACCTCTGCACTTGGAGGCCCAACAACTGTCTACGGGAATAGAAGTGTGTAGACATCAAGCTATTTTCTGGCGCCATTGCCGGGGAGGTAAGTTAAAAGGTATTCACACCAGAGGATTAAACAAGAAGCACCTCCCATGGCAAACGCCTATTTTCTGGCGCCGTTGCCGGGGAGGTAAGGTAAAAGGTAATCACATCCTCCGGTGTGAGTGCTCGAAGTTATTTCCTTTAGATTCTGCAATTTTGTCTTTTTGTTTCTTGTTTTCACTAGTTAGGCTTAATGGGAAACAACAAAAAAATTAGAGAGCTTTATAGTATTTGTCTTGAGTTAGGACATGAAGTGTTCGAAGAGAAAATTAAAAAACCTATGGAACTTTATTTGCATGCTAATAGCAATGTTGTTAGTATGAATTCTTTGGACACCATTATTGCTAATTCTATGGAAAAGTGTGAGCTTGGGGAAGCTAGTTTTGATGAGCATGATCTTTTTAGTCCCCCAAGCATGGAGGAGAAAATTTACTTTGATGATACTATGCCTCTAATATATGATGATTACAATGATGAATATGATATTTTCAGTCCACCTACTATTGAGGAGAATATTAATTATGATTACAATATGCCTCCTATATTTGATGATTATGGTGATGAGAATAATAATGATAGATATTTTGTTGAATTTGCTCCCACTATAATTAATAAGAATGACTATGCTTATGTGGAGAGTAATAATGATTATATGCATGTGGCTCATGATAAGAATGTTTTATGTGATATTTATATTGTTAATTTTATTCATGATGCTACTGAAAGTTATTATGAGAGAGGGAAACATGGTTTTATGCATCTCAATAATATTAAGTTTCCTCTCTTTATGTTAAATTTTTTGAAGTTGCACTTGTTTTGCTTTCCTATGCTTGTTGCTTTGTGCTTTCATGACTTGTTTCTTTACAAGATTCCTATGCATAGGAAGTGGGTTAGACTTAAATGTGCTTTGAATTTGCTTCTTGATGCTCTCTATTACTTCAATTCATATTTCTTATGTGAGCATCTTCTCAAACCATCAAGCCTAACTTAAAGGCATTAAAGAAAAGTACTTATTGGGAGATAACCCAAAAGTTTTAGATGAGTCTTGGAAGTTATTACTTTAGTAATAACCGTTCCTTATCCTTTTTATTTGCTTTTTGTGCCAAGAGTAACCTCTAATGAGAGAGAAGTAATGATTAGGAAAGTTGCTGTCCCGAAACAGATTTCTATTCTTCACTGTAAAAATTCGTGTAAAATCTCTGTACGTCCTTTTGAGGCGTGAAATTTTGTGATTCTGCCCCAGGTTGTTATCTAACTTTCGTTAGTTCAACACTTTTTGATTTGAGCAACATAAGGTCTTCGAAAAAAATTGTCTTTACCTGCTGGTCTGTTTTGACAGATTTCTGCCATTATTTGCATTTGCTTCTTGTTAGTTCCTTTTTGAGTTCTCTTTGGTGAATTGAGATTTTCAAGGGAAGTGCTTCAGTAGCTTGTGTTTTAGTGGAAGTTTTATTGGTGTTGGAACTGAACCTAAAGACTTATTATCTTGAGTGCACTAATGTTGCTAATAAAGATTGTGTGAAGTTTTGTATGAAGGAAAAATTTTAGGTGTATGGAAGGAATGAGTAATGAGATGAAGGATGGACTAAAGCTCAAGCTTGGGGATGCCACGCGTGTCACCCCAAGAAATATACAAGAAGTACAAGCGCCAAATCTTGGGGATGCCCAAGGCATCCCCTTCTTCATCAATAAAAATCCCAGGTTTCTTCCAAACGCTTCATTTTTATTGTTTCATGCACAGTTGTGTTGTTCTTGGAGCGTCTTCTTTTTCGTTTTTGTTTTGGTTTTTCATTTGCTTTGTTTGGTTAGTTTGCTGAATGAATTGGTTGGACCCCCTCTTTCATACATTGGTTTTCAAATAGTTTGGTTTGGATTGGAAAAGAGTAGGAAAGTTCATGCTTAAGTGGTAAAGAGAGCTTGTTTTTGACTGTGGCCTATTCTTTGTCATGCCATGCTTGATAATGTTTTGACTTTATGCTTAGTATTCTTTGCTGTAGCATGACTTGTTATAAACAATTGAGATTTCTTAATGTGTCTTGGAAGGATCATGCGTTGTTTTAGCATATTAAAGCATAGTATTGTGGTATTATCCTTTGATGCTTTATTTGGGTTGACTTGGCACATGCTCACACCATGTTATGACTATCCAAAGTCACCATAAGCCTTTATGATCCTTTAGTTTTCAACTTGTAGTATCACTTTATGCTTTGTTCAATGATGTTTTGTCACTCTGCATGATTATGTCCATTATTGCTCTCTTAGTTTGTCGCTCCCAGTCTTTTGCTAGCCTCCACAACCAAGTATGAGTTCCACTCATGCATCAAACTCCCTAAACCAAGTTATTCCAAAGAGTCCACCATACCTACCTACTAGCTTATGCTATTCCAAGTATATTCATGTTTTTGTTTACCTTCCGAATTAAACTTGTTATGAGAAAACTAGTGATTAAAGCTCTCACGAACTTGATGGCACACTTTACTTTTCTTGCCCTTAATAAACTTGAACCATTATGTCGTCTATGTTGTATATGCTTGCACTTATTTGTTGGGAATTAGCAGAACCATGTTGTCATGGGTAACACTTTCAACATTGCACTTGGTACTTGTACCTAGTTGATATCATGCTCTTTTGTCTATGGATGTTGTCGGTGTGAAATGAAAGGGGAGCTTGTAAGTCCATGGAGTTATGTATATGTGTTAGAGAAACGCCCGGGCCGCTGGTCTAATCCATGCTGACATGGTGGAAACCTGCAGCGTAACCATAATGAGCTGTCTATCAAGCATTCTTCTTATAAAAAAAGAGTCCTATATTGAGAAAAAAGAGAAAAACAAAAAAAAAGATTATGAAAAGAGGAAAGAGAGAAAAAGCACCATATTGCCATGGTAAATAAGAAGATTGCTGAGATGCTCGTTGTCTGCTTGCCTTGTCATTTTGATATGGGGATTCTTCCGTATCATCGGGCAAGGGATGCCTCGTTGGCGGTTCTCTATGATACACATGTACTTACGATGACAAGAACTTATCGGTAACTAAACTTGAGTAGCATGAGGAGCGACCCTCGTATTCAAGGGACATGAGATTTCTAACTTATACTTCGTTGAAGCATGTACACCATAGTTTGTTCACTTTAACCTTAATCACTTCAAGATGCTTATGATAGGGGCAATGAGATCTGAAAGCTATAAGTACCATAATTTTTGGAAGCTCTTTATGAGACTTGAATCCCTGCTTCCTTCTATGAAGGCCTTTCTTCCACCATTATATTGAGTCTCCACCTTCTATCTTTATTCACCTACTTTGAGAGCATAGTGGCCATTCTTAGTTCTATGTACATTGTCCCAAGACTAGTTGATTGATGCATACCTTGATATTGCTTGTTTTAAACTATTTGTATCTAGTCACTCTTATGAACTTTGAAGGTGTCCTATGCATTTATATTTGCTACTCTATGAGGGACAAGCTGAATACTATTATGCTATGTCTTCTTAATGTGAAACAAACAAACATCTTGCAAAGCATTGTTATTCATGAATCTTTTGTTTGTGACTTTTCATGCTGCAACATAGTTTCTTTGTCTTATTGCTAGAACCTTGTCTTTCATGTTATGATTGAAGTACTATGATCCCAGCTTCGAATGTTTTACAAATACTTTGATCAAGTCTTTGATGGTGCATGTCACCTCAAAAATTATTCTTTATTTTTATCACTTACCTACTCGAGGACGAGCAGGAGTTAAGCTTGGGGATGTTGATACATTGCAAATGTATCTATAATTTTTGATGTTCCATGCTTGGTTTTATCTACTTTCTTATGTTTTGTCCACACTTTGGAGTACTTTTCATATGATTTCTTGGACTAACCTATTAACAAGAGCCACAGTGCTAGTTGCCTGTTTTCTGTTTTTTGGTTCGAAGTCGAAATGAATATTCTCGGAATTGGACGGGACAAAAGCCAAAGTTACTATTTTCCCGAAAGACTCACGAAGCCAGAAGGAGAGTCGGAGAGGGGCCACAGGGTGTCCACACCCCCTTGGCGCGGGCCAGCCCAGGCCGCACCAGGGCATGGTGTGGGCCCCCTGGCCACCCACCGACCTTACCTCTTTGCCTAAAAGAAGCCTCCCAATGCATAAACCCTAGATCGTCAATCAGAAATCCACGAAAAGTTGCGCAGCACCGTCGCCACCGAAGGGGTGATTCGGGGGACAGAAAGTCACTGTTCCGGCACCCTGTCGGGACGGGGAAGTGCCCCCAGAGCCATCTCCATCGATCTCCACCACCATCTCCATCACCATTGCTGATTCCCATGATGAGGAGGGAGTAGTTCTCTCTCGAGGCTAAGGGTTTTACCGGTAGCTATGTGTTCATCTCTCTCTCTATGCATGATCATATTGTGATCATTAGCTTTGTAATCTAGTAGATCTACCTTGCTACTCAAGTGCTTTAATAGATCTCTGCTCTCCCCATGTGTGTGAAAGTGACAGCGTGCACACCATGGTGGCACTTAGGCTAGAGATTACAAATACTTGTTATGAGTTATATTTGGAGTTGAATGTCTTTATGAAATTGTGGTGTTTGTTGGACTCATCTAGTACTCAAGGTGACAGTGTGGGGTTTTCTAGATGGGAAAGATGAACTTTGAGGTGTGCTGTTATAGCCCTACCATCGATTAGAGTGTTCAACCGGAGAGTAGTTCAGCGTAGTATCATAAAGAAGAATATATTTATATGAGAGTGTTCACTAGTGAAAGTATGATCCCTAGGCCTTGTTTCTAAGCATTGATACACCGTTTGCAATTAGATCTGTTACATGTTTGCTTGCTTCCTTCTTTATTTCAGTTTGCCTTTAGTCTTTTCCCACGTCAACCACACGCCATGGATACGTCCATTTTGCATCACTATTCTATGTCTTAATTCACTATTATTCATTGATATATTTCGTATTGAGAGGTGATATTTATTTTATTTCATCTATTTTTGCATGGTTGATGACTTTTGGAGCATGGACCGCTGCAGTCAGGATTCTGATGGAAAAGGTGCTGTGTGGAGGCAAAATTTGTGAAGATCAGAAAATCCGGGAAAATATACAGAAAATTCTATTTTTCCAGAAGACTAAGGATGCCAGAAGATGGAGTGGAGGTGGGCCACAGAAGGCCCACACCATCCCATGGCGCGGGCAGGCCTAGGCCGTGCCAGGGAGTGGTGTGGCCGCCCTGGCCCACTCTAGCCTCTCCTCTCTGGCGTATATCTTCCTCCCGAAACCCTAAGATTGGGGGAGCGACCACAGAAAGATTCCACCGCCTCTGCGGGGCGGAAAACTCCAAGAGAGAAAGATCTCTCCGTGCATGATTCTGGGGAATTCCTTCGGAGAGGGGAGATCGCCATCAACACCACCATCAAGCTGGACTTCATCGGGATCATCATCATCACCACCATCATCATCACCATCAGCACCCTCATCACCATCTCCATATTGCTGTAACAATTGCGTTGAATCTTGCATAGTTCATAGGGGAAACTTTCTCGATGTTGATTACTCTTTGTAGTTGATGCTATTAAGTGAACCATTGAATTGTTGTTTATGTTTAGATTGTTATACATCATTATTCCATCTCTGATCATGATCCATATGATGTCTTGTGAGTAGTTCGTTTTGTTCTTGAGGACATGGGAGAAGTCTTGTTGTTAGTAGTGGAGTTGTGTTGAGAAAGATTCAATAGATTGTTATTTAAGTTGTGGTGTACTTCTTCTAGTGGTGTCATGTGAACGTCGACTACATGACACTTCACCTATATGGGCCTAGGGGAATGCATTGTGTATTTGGCTACTAATCGTAGGGGTTGCCGGAGTGACAGAAACCTGAACCCCCGTTAGGAAACCATTGCACAAGGGACGTAAGGGTCTTAGAGTTTAAAGCTATGGTTAGGTTTCTACCTTAATTACTTTCTTGTACTTACGGATGTTTGTAAGGGGTATAATCACAAGTATGTATTAGTCTTGGATGGGGCGGTACATTAGCACATGTTCACCCACATAACACTTAGCAAGCTAAAGAAGATTAATCAACTATATGAAGCGAAAGCACTTGACAGTCTTCCCATGTGTCCTCGAGAACGTTTAGTCATCTATAGAAATACAACCGGCTTGTCCTTTGCTGCATAAAGGATTGGGCCACTTGCTGCATTCATTCTTACTGTCTTTCATTTACTCGTATTTTTTTTACTTGCTTTATCGAAAAGGCCTAAAAATCCGTTTGCTAAGTATTTGCACAGAATTCCTGAATCATACCACTAGCCAGCACCTTCTGCTCCTCGTTGGGTTCGACACTCTTACTTATCGAAAATACTGCGATACACCCCCTATACTTGTGGGTCATCAAGACTATTTTCTGGCGCCGTTGCCGGGGAGTGAAGCGCTATTGGAGAGTGGAACTGGTAAAGGAAACTTCTACTGTGAGTATTGTTTACTTCTACTAGTTGCTTTATTTTTGTTATGGATAATTCGCTGAGTTTCTTATTTGGTAATGCTACTACCACTGCTAAGGTAGTAGATAAGCCACCACCTGCTAAGAATGATGTTTTCAAAATACCTACAAGAATTATTGATCGTGTTATGGATAACTACTATGTTGGGGATGGAACTGTCCATCCCGGTGATCATTTACTCTTTATACACGAATTATGCAGGTTGTTCAAGTGTGCAGGTATTACTATAGATCAAGTTAAGAAGAAGTTATTCTCATTATCGCTGAAAGGAAGAGCTGAGGGCTGGTATAAGCTGCTGAAGAATGGTCAAGCTCTGGAATGGGAGGAAATAGTGCCTCTCTTTTATTCAAAGTTTTATCCTCCTAGTGAGATTCATAAAGATCGGAATCAAATATACAATTTTTGGCCTCTTGATGGAGAGAGTACAGCTCAAGCTTGGGGGAGATTGAAGTTACTAATGCTCAAATGTCCCATTCATGAGCTCCCCAACAATATTATTATCAACAACTTTTATGCAAGGCTCCCTCTACATGACAAAGATTTATTGGATGCTTCTTGTGCTAGATCATTCACTCGTATGGAAGAAGAAGCTAAATGGGACCTTCTAGACCGTATTCAAGACAATGCTGAAGCTTGGGAGAATGACAAAGGTAGAAAGTCAGGTATAAATTATGATTATAAATGCATTGAATCTTTTATGGGAACTGATGACTTTCAAAATATTAAAAATGCTTATGGTCTAGACTCTCAATCTATTGCTTCTTATTTTAAGGCTTTTGCATCGTACATTGAAGTGCCTAAAAAGAAGTGGAATAAGTATCATGAACCTTATAAAGATATTTCTAGGAGTGTTCCTGCAAGAAGTACTGAAGTTTATACTGCTAATCATGTTTTACCTGAACCTTATATTGAGAAAATGCCTTTCCCAGTTAAGGTAAAGGAACATTCTATGATGGCTAGTACGGTAGATGAAAGTATGAATAAAGCTGTTGAACCTGATAAACAAATGTTGATGAACCTATAGTAGCAAGTGTGAAAGACTTTGTCACCAAGTATGAAAAAGAGGGACACACTATCCTTTGTAAGGATACCTCTAATATTGTTTCACATAGTAGTGTTATGAGAGCTAGTATTCCTGTGTTTTCTATTAGAATAAGTGATCATTGCTATGATGGCCCTTGTGATTGCTATATTGTTAAGTTTATGCATGATACTGAAAGTTATATGAGAGAGGGAAAAGTGTTCTTATGTATCTCAATAATATCAAGTTCCCTCGTTTTATGCTGAAAGTTTTTATGTTGCACTTCTTTTGCCTTCTTATGCAAGTTGCCTCTGGTTTCAACAACTTGTTTGTTTAAAAAATTCCCTTGCATAGGAAGTGGGTTAGACTTAAATGTGTGTGTGTGTTTTTCTTCTTAATGCTCTCTTTCACTTAAATTCATATCCCTATGAGAGCTTCTTCAAAATTATCATGCCCATCTTAAAGGCTATAAAGAAAGAGCTTTATAGGAGACAACCCAATTTGTTTTTGCTTTCAGTTTGTTTTTGTTTCTTTGAGTCTTGGAATTTATTACTTCGGTAATAACCGCTCCTTATCCGTTTTTTTTGGTTTTTGAGTCAAGATCAACCTCTAATGAGAGAGAAGTAATATTTGCGGAAGTTGCTGTCCCGAAACAGATTTTTTGTGCTTCACCGTAAAAATTCGTGAGAGACCTATGACTGTCGGATTGAGCTGTAATTGTTTGTGCTTCTGCCCCAGGTTGTTATTTAACTTTCGTTAGTTTTGCACTTTTTTATTTGAGCAACAGAAGATTTTCGAAAAAATTGATCTTTACCTGCTGGTCTGTTTTGACAGATTTAGCCAATCTTGCATCTGCTTCTTTATTCGATTTCCTTTTTGAATTCTTTTTGGGTTTTCGGAAGGAGTTGCTATAGTAGCTTTTGTTTTGATGGTTTTCAGTTGAAGTTGGACTCAAAAGGTTTTATGACTTCTTATATACTAATGTTGCTAATGAGAACTGTGTGGAGTTTTGTGTGAAAGAAATTTCCTGGAAGTGGAGACAATGGTGTAATAAGGAAGAGAAAGGTTTTATGACTCAAGTAATAAGTATATGAAGATGAAGATATCGTTGATATTTAAGAGATGACCCCGGAAGAATCTACTAGATACCAAATTCAGAGACCTGCAGAGTCCGTGTTTAAATAGGTAACGGTTCTGGTAAGAAAAGTTCCGCGAAAATACAATCCAACTATATTTTTGCAGTTTTCAGTCGATAAGGAAAGTTTCGAAGCGAAAAAGGGACGGAACCGGAGCCGGGGTGTCCCACACCACCCCATGGCACGGGCCCACCCCTGGCCGCGCCACCAGGTGGCGAGGCCACCCAGGACTCCGTCTCCGACTCGTTTTCTCCCAGTACCTTCCTTTTGATGTGAAACTTCGTAATATATAACCCCCCCCAGATCCCCCGAGGTCCGTATATCCTGTTTTCGTCGTGTTTTTGTTTCGATCTGTTTCTACCAGGACATACTCTTTGAGAGCTTAGAAGCACAATGGTGTCCTCCAAGGATAAAGGGAAGGAGCCCATGGAGGAAGACCTCCAAGACCCCGGGAAGGAGAAGGAGATCAAGAGTGAAGGTGAAGAGGAGCAAGGCCAATGTCCGCATACCGGCACCACCATTGCAAGCATTGGAGTGGTGAAACCTGCCAAGATTAGAAGGACTGCACGGATGCAGACTGGAGGGAAAGCTCCTCGTCACAGTTTGGCTCCACGGTCACTTCCTCCACGCACCAGGAATCCTTTCCATACCCTTATCCATGAGCATCAATACCAGAATATGCCCAAGGAGAAATTACCCTCCAATTGGAATTTGCCTCGTTCTAGCTATGCAGGAAAAGAAGACTTCAAGGAGGAAGAGTGGGGAAAGAATAGCAAGAGCTGGAATTCTCAACCCGACATGATCATGAGCCGCATTGAGCAAAAATCGCAGCTTATTCGTAATCTCACCTTTGAGATTGAGGACTTGGGGAAACTGATCAGAGAGCTCATCGAGAGGATACCACCACCACCTAAGGAGTAATTCGTCATCAGGTTTGGCATCCCCTTGGTTTGTGCCAAGCTTGGGGGAGTGCCGCGGTATCACATCACTATCTTCTATCTTTTTACCTTTTTAGTAGAGTCATATCATGAATAGAGGAGTTATTATGTAGTATGTTGCATTATGGAAGTGTCCCCTCTCTCGTTAGATATGTATCCCTTGGTGTGAGTTTCCGTTATGGAATATTAATGAGAAGTTCTATCATTCACCCTTTTGCGTAGCTTATATTAGTTTTCAATTTGTGGTTATATGATTGATCTTGTTGTTAGTATTGGTAGCACTTTGGGATCATTGAGTTAATTTAGTTGGTTTTGGCAAACCTGGCTCGGTCAGTAGCAACACCTTTTTGAGAGTTGAAAATAAAAAGATTGAAGTACTCTAAAGAAAAATAATTTCATCATCTTTCTTTCTTGATTTGCTCATAAGTCTAGTATTCTCTAGTTAAGATCTTTTGTGCTTCCAAGGAAGATTGCATGTTTGTTTTTATCATTTGTATGTTTGGTTGTTTCCTTCAACTCTTGTACTTGCTACTCAGCCTTGCTAGCCAAACACCTGTACTGAGAGGGAATTCTTCTTGTGCATCCACCTCCTTTAAATCAAAACCCTTGCCATTTGCGTCCACCATACCTACCTAGTAGCATTATTGCTATTCCAAGTAAATTCTTGTTTTATCTACCTCCCAAATTAAACTCGTGATGTGAAAATTAGTGATTAAAGCTCTCACAAACTTGATGGCACACCTTACTTTCTTGCACTTAATAAACTTGAACCATTGGGTCCTTCTTTGTTGTGTATATGCTTGCGCTTTATGAGTTGAAGTTAACCAAACCATGTTTCATGGGGACCGCTTTCAACACTTCATTGGGACTTGTACCTAGTTGATATCATGTTCTTTTGCTTATGGATCCCGGCGGTGTGAAATAAAAGTGGAACTTGTAAGATCATGGAGTTTATATGTGTGTTAGATAAACGCCTGGGCCGCTAGCCTAAGCCATGCCTAATCATGGTGGAAACTTGCAGCATAACTATAGTGAGAATTCTATGAAGCATCCTCAATAAAAACTTATGCAAATAGCAAATAAAAAGATCGCTGAGATGCTCATTGTCTGCTTGCCTTATCATTTTGATTATGGGATAGATCCTGTGTCATGTGCAAGGGGTACCCCGTTGGCGGTTCTCAATAAAACACACATATTTACAATGACAAGAGCTTGCTCATGACTAAAGTTGAGTAGCATGAGGATCGTTACTCATAAGTAAGGGGCATGAGATTTCAACTTATAACTTGTCAAGCATATCCTCTTAGTTGTGTCACTTTAACCTTAATCACCTAAAGATGCCTATGATAGGGGCAATGAGAGCTGAAAGCTAGTAAGTATCATAATTTTTGGGAGCTCTTTATGAGACTTGCAATCCTTGCTTCCCTTTGTGAAGGGCCTTTCTCTTACTTTGTAGTTGAGTCAATAAACCTATTCCCTTCTATCTCAGCAAGTATTTTGAGTTGATGTGTTTCATTCATTCATATGGTGATTTATTAACTCATGTTTCTTATGTTCCTTGCTTTGCACATTGCTCTTATCTTGAAGATTACTACTTTGAAAGCTTTCTTTGAAAACTAGCTATTTGTGAACTCCAGCAAATTATCAACTATTCTTCGACCGAGAGCTAAGTTTGCTATTACCAATTATGATTCACTTTATGTATCTTTATTGTGTTTCCTTTACTCATTGCAGGTTGAGTTATATAATAGTGAGTTGTCTTCTATTATGATCTATGTATTTGATGAATGTGATGCTTCTTGTCCGTATTCTTTTATCGACTCTTCACTCCATAAACCTAAGGTCATGTTTATTGAGCTCAGTTTCGCTTGGGGACAAGCGAAGTCTAAGCTTGGGGGGAGTTGATACGTCCATTTTGCATCACTATTCTATGTCTTAATTTACTATTATTCATTGATATATTTCATATTGAGAGGTGATAATTATGTTATTTCATCTATTTTTGCATGGTTGATGACTTTTTGGAGCATGGACCGCTGCAGTCAGGATTCTGATGGAAAAGGTACTGTTTGGAGGCAAAATTCGCGAAGATCAGAAAATCCGGGAAAATATACGGAAAATCCTATTTTTCCAGAAGACTCAGGATGCCAGAAGATGGAGTGGAGGTGGGCCACAGGGGGCCCACACCACCCCTGTTCGTATTGAGTAGTTCGTTTTGTTCTTGAGGACATGGGAGAAGTCATGTTGTTTGTAGTGAAGTTGTGTTGAGAGAGATTCAATAGTTTGCTATTTAATTTGTGGTGTACTTCTTCTAGTGGTGTCATGTGAACGTCGACTACATGACACTTCACCTATATGGGCCTAGGGGAATGCATTGTGTATTTGGCTACTAATCGTAGGGGTCAGGAGTGATGTAAACCTGAACCCCCGTTAGGAAACCATTGCACAAGGGACGTAAGGGTCTTAGAGTTTAAAGTTGTGGTTAGGTTTCTACCTTAATTATTTTCTTGTACTTACAGATGTTTGCAAGGGGTATAATCACAAGTATGTATTAGTCTTGGATGGGGCGGTACATTAGCACAGGTTCACCCACATAACACTTAGCAAGCTAAAGAAGATTAATCAACTATATGAAGCGAAAGCACTTGACAGTCTTCCCATGTGTCCTCGAGAACGTTTGGTCATCTATAGAAATACAACCGGCTTGTCCTTTGCTGCATAAAGGATTGGGCCACTTGCTGCATTCATTCTTACTGTCTTTCATTCACTCATATTTTGTTTACTTGCTTTATCGAAAACCCCTAAAAATCCGTTTGCTAAGTATTTGCAGAGAATTCATGAATCATACCACTAGCCAGCACCTTCTGCTCCTCGTTGGGTTCGACACTCTTACTTATCGAAAATACTGCGATACACCCCCTATACTTGTGGGTCATCAATACTATTTTACGGCGTAAGCTTAGGAGTGAAGCGCTATTGGAGAGTGGAACTGGTAAAGGAAACTTCTACTGTGAGTATTGTTTACTTCTACTAGTTGCTTTATTTTCGTTATGGATAATTCGCTGAGTTTCTTATTTGGTAATGCTACTACCACTGCTAAGGTAGTAGATAAGCCACCACCTGCTGAGAATGATGTTTTCAAAATACCTACAAGAATTATTGATCGTGTTATGGATAACTACTATGTTGGGGATGGAACTGTCCATCCCGGTGATCATTTACTCTTTATACACGAATTATGCGGGTTGTTCAAGTGTGCAGGTATTACTATAGATCAAGTTAAGAAGAAGTTATTCTCATTATCGCTGAAAGGAAGAGCTAAGGGCTGGTATAAGCTGCTGAAGAATGGTCAATCTCTGGAATGGGAGGAAATAGTGCCTCTCTTTTATTCAAAGTTTTATCCTCCTAGTGAGATTCATAAAGATCGGAATCAAATATACAATTTTTGGCCTCTTGATGGAGAGAGTACAGCTCAAACTTGGGGGAGATTGAAGTTACTAATGCTCAAATGTCCCATTCATGAGCTCCCCAACAATATTATTATCAACAACTTTTATGCAAGGCTCCCTCTACATGAAAAAGATTTATTGGATGCTTCTTGTGCTGGATCATTCACTCGTATGGAAGAGGAAGCTAAATGGGACCTTCTAGACCGTATTCAAGACAATGTTGAAGCTTGGGAGAATGACAAAGGTAGAAAGTCAGGTATAAATTATGATTATAAATGCATTGAATCTTTTATGGGAACTGATGACTTTCAAAATATTAAAAATGCTTATGGTCTAGACTCTCAAGCTATTGCTTCTTACTTTAAGGCTTTTGCTTCGTACATTGAAGTGCCTAAAAAGAAGTGTAATAAGTATCATGAACCTTATAAAGATATTGCTAAGAGTGTTCCTGCAAGAAGTACTGAAGTTTATACTGCTAATCATGTTTTACCTGAACCTTATATTGAGAAAATGCCTTTCCCAGTTAAGGTAAAGGAACATTCTATGATGGCTAGTATGGTATATGAAAGTATGAATAAAGCTGTTGAACCTGATAAACAAATGGTTGATGAACCTATAGTAGCAAGTGTGAAAGACTTTGTCACCAAGTATGAAAAAGAGGGACACACTATCCTTTGTAAGGATACCTCTAATATTGTTTCACATAGTAGTGTTATGAGAGCTAGTATTCCTGTGTTTTCTGTTAGAATAAGTGATCATTGCTATGATGGCCATTGTGATAGCTATATTGTTAAGTTTATGCATGATACTGAAAGTTATTATGAGAGAGGGAAAAGTGTTCTTATGTATCTCAATAATATCAAGTTCCCTCGTTTTATGCTGAAAGTTTTTATGTTGCACTTCTTTTGCCTTCTTATGCAAGTTGCCTCTGGTTTCAACAACTTGTTTGTTTACAAAATTCCCTTGCATAGGAAGTGGGTTAGACTTAAATGCGTGTGTGTTTTTGCTTCTTAATGCTCTCTTTCACTTCAATTCATATCCCTATGAGAGCTTCTTCAAAATTATCATGCCCATCTTAAAGGCTATAAAGAAAGAGCTTTATGGGAGACAACCCAATTTGTTTTTGCTTTCAGTTTGTTTTTGTTTCTTTGAGTCTTGGAAGTTATTACTTCGGTAATAACCGCTCCCTATCCGTTTTGTTTGGCTTTTGAGTCAAGATCAATCTCTAATGAGAGAGAAGTAATATTTGGGGAAGTTGCTATCCCGAAACAGATTTTTTATGCTTCATCGTAAAAATTCGTGAGACACCTCTGTCTGTCAGATTGAGCTGTAATTTTTTGTGCTTCTGCCCCAGGTTGTTATTTAACTTTCGTTAGTTTTGCACTTTTTGATTTGAGCAACAGAAGATTTTCGAACAACTGGAGGCCCAACAATTGTCTACAGGAATAGAAGTGTGTAGACATCAGCCGGCGGTGGACTACTAGGTCCGGTACGGGGGCTGGACTAAACTGGAGATAGGGTTTCCAACGCATGGAATGACCTAACCGTTACCCCCTAGGTATTTTGTGCCCCAGTATATATAGGGAGTGAAAGCGGGATCCACTCACTTGTGGCCCATTCACTAAAGCCCATATCAGTCACTGCGAGTCCGACTCACTGACTAAGTCCGTATCCAGTTTGGGTCCAACCGAAACGACTTGCTCCCGCTCTTAAATGTGTGACCCCGCATGCTCATGGCAACTTGGACACGATTGGAGTTCGACTCTCAATCGATCAATCGGTAGCAGCTCCTAGTAGAATGTGTCGACTCCCAAGTACCAAAGAGTCATAACGACATGCCTTCCTATGTGACTCACGTCCCTTTTGCCTCACGATATACCTTGTAAAACTATAGGCGAATAATCGTCATCCCTTAAATAGTCTAACTCTCTTCTTGAGTCGAGATAAGTGATTCATACGAATAACTCATAGTCAATCATCTCGGTTAACACTTAACCGAGTCGTGCATGGCAATGCTTTCCAAGTCATATTACATGAGAGGGCCTAGATAATATGTCTCTAGTTGGAGGGGCAAAATCCCATCTTGGTTATCCATATCACATATCTTGATTCTCAGTCGACCCGAACTCTGCCTTTATAAATTCCCTGTGATGAAACAGTGTTTGACGGAACCTAAGTAGGTGATCCTCAACTCGGATTGTGTGACAAACTCTGAAGGGTTCGCAGCATAGAAAACAAAAAAATCCTACGATGGGAACTATACGCCAAGATCTATCTACTAGATACAAGCAACAGGTGGATATACATCCATGGAGAACTTACCCTCGAAGACAACAAAGTTTTGTTAACGAGTAGGAACTCGTGGATGATGTAGTCGTACGCTTGCCAATCTCAAGATTGTGTGGAAGTCCTAGCGCCGCAAACCAGCAGCGCATCCGCACTCGCACACACATTCAGGCCACCGAACAACCTCCGCCTCCTTGCTCCAGCGATGTAGCGGAAGCAGCAACTCCTTCCAAACGAAATGCCACCAGGAACATGTATCTCACTAATCCGAGACCATGGGGGAATAATTCTAGAGGGGAGAGAGATCCTTCACGAGGAGGTGTGAGGAAGAAGGGTGAGAGGGGTGGCCTTTTATAGGAGGAGGGGGTACCCCTCCCCATGGCTGGCGCCCCATGGGGGGTGACCCCTCACCTCCCCCATTCATGTGGTGGTAACTCCCTCCACATTAAAATGCCCTTTCACATTCTCTTTTAAAGTCTCCATTTTAAACGCATTAAATTTCTCCAAATTTAATGCTCTCTCATTTAATAAAACTCTTTTATTAACTTTATTCAGAATTTTGTTAATTACTTTAATTAACAAACATTCACATAAAAAACCCTGCAACATTTCAATATTACATGCAGAACCAATTTCAGCAATTTCACCCGAAACGGTTTCGGTGTCTATTGAAATAATTCTAGAGCTTTGCAATTCATTCATCTGAAACATATTTGCTCCAAATGGTGTTGGTGTACCTTAAGTGTGTCACCCTACGGTTCGTGAATAATGCAGACATGATCGAGACCCCTCTCAGATCAATAATCAGAAGCGGGACCTGGAGATCCATACTGACTCCTACACATTTTACGATGACTTCTGTGATCGCGGGAACCTTTAACGCTAGTAACTAAACCCCTTTGTCTTGCGATATATTACTGATACGTTGCAAACGTATCTATAATTTTTGATGTTCCATGCTTGTTTTATATCTACTTTCTTATGTTTTGTCCACAATTTGGAGTATTTCTATACACTTTCTTGGACTAACCTATTAACAAGATGCCACAGTGCCAGTTGCCTGTTTTCTTCTGTTTTTGGTTCCAGAAAAGTCAGAAAATGAATATTCTCGAAATTGGACCGGACAAAAGCCAAATTTGATATTTTACCGGAAGACTCACAGAGCCAGAAGACGAGACGAAGAGGGGCCATAGGGTGGCCACCCCCCTTGGCGTGGGCAACCCTAGGCTGCGACAGGGCATGGTGTGGGCCCCCTGGCCGCCCACCGACCTTGCCTCTTCGCCTATAAGATGCCTCCCAATGCAAAAAACCCTAAATCGACCAGCCTCTAGCCACGAAAAGTTCCGTAGTGCCGCCACCACCAAAGGGGAGATTCGGGGGACAGAAAGTCTCTGTTCCGGCACCCTGCCGGGACGGGGAAGTGCCCCCGGAGCCATCTCCATCGATCTTGACCACTATCTCCATCACCGTTGTTGATTCCCATGATGAGGAGGGAGTAGTTCTTCCTCGAGGCTAAGGGTTCTACCGGTAGCTATGTGTTCATCTCTCTCTCTATGCGTGATCATATTGTGATCATGAGATTTGTAATCAAGTAGATCTACCTTACTACTCAAGTACTTTAATTGATCTATGCTCTCCCCATGTGTGTGAAAGTGACAGCGTGCACACCATGGTGGCACTTAGGCTAGATATTACAAATACTTGTTATGAGTTATATTTGGAGTTGGATGTTTCTATGAAATTGTGGTGTTTGTTGGAACCATCTAGAGCTCAAGGTGACAGTGTGGGGTTATCTAGATGGGGAAAGCGAACTTTGAGGTGTGCTGTTATAGCCCTACCATGGATTAGAGTGTCCAACCGGAGAGTAGTTCAGAGTAGTATCATAAAGAGATGATATTTATATGAGACTGTTCACTAGTGAAATTATGATCCCTAGGCCTTGTTTCTAAGCATTGAAACACCGTTTGCAACTAGATCTGTTACATGTTTGCTTGTTGCCATCTTTATTTCAGTTTGCCTTTAGTCTTTTCCGCGCCATCAAAGTTTTTTTTGGCACCGTTACCACTTATAATTTTCCATAGCACTTGTATTTCACTATCTCTTCGCCGAACTAGTGCACCTATACACCTGACAAGTGTATTGGGTGTGTTGGGGACACAAGATAATTCTTCTATCTTGATTGCAGGGTTGCTTGAGAGGGATACCTTTGACCACTTCCTCCCCGAGTTCGATAAACCTTGGGTGATCCACTTAAGGAAAACTTGCTGCTGTTCTACAAACCTCTGCACTTAGAGGCCCAACAACTATCTAAAAAAATAGAAGTGCGTAGACATCAAGCTATTTTCTGGCGCCGTTGCCGGGGAGGTAAGGTAAAAGGTACTCACATCCTCCGGTGTGAGTGCTCGAAGTTATTTCCTTTAGATTCTGCAATTTTGTCTTTTTGTTTCTTGTTTTCACTAGTTAGGCTTAATGGAAAAGAAGAAGAAAATTAGAGAGCTTTATAGTATTTATCTTGAGTTAGGACATGAAGTGTTTGAAGAGAAAATTAAAAAACCTATGGAACTTTATTTGCATGCTAATAGCAATGTTGTTAGTATGAATTCTTTGGACACCATTATTGCTAATGCTATGGAAAAGTATGAGCTTGGGGAAGCTAGTTTTGATGAGCATGATCTTTTTAGTCCCCCAAGGCATCCCCTTCTTCATCAATAAAAATCCCAGGTTTCTTCCAAACACTTCATTTTTATTGTTTCATGCACAATTGTGTTGTTCTTGGAGCGTCTTCGTTTTTTGTTTTTGGTTTTCGTTTGCTTGGTTTTCTTAGTTTGCTGAATAAATTGGATGGACTCCCTCTTTCATGCATTGCTTTTCAAATAGTTTGGTTTGGGTTGGAAAAAGAGTAGGAAAAGTTCATGCTTAAGTGGTAAAAGGAGCTTGTTTTTGACTGTGACCTATGCTTTGTCATGCCATGCTTGATATTGTTTTGGCTATATGCTTAGTGATCTTTGTTGTAGCATGACATGTTATAAACAATTAAGATTGCTTAATGTGCCTTGGAAGAATCATGCGTTGTTTTAGCATTTTAAAGCATAGTATTGTGGTATTCTCCTTTGATGCTTTATTTGGGTCGACTTGGCGCATGCTCACACCATGTTATGACTATATCAAGTCACCATAGCCTTTATGATCCTTTAGTTTTCGACTTGTAATATCACTTTATTCTTTAATTAATGATGTTTTGTCGCTTTGCATGATTATGGCCATTATTTCTCTCTTAGTTGGTTACTCCCAGTCTTTTGCTAGCCTCTATAACCAAGAATGAGTTCCACTCATGCATCCAACTCCAAATAAAACCAAGTTATTCCAAAGAGTCCAACATACCTACCTATTAGCACTTGCTATTCCAAGTATATTAATGTTTTTATCTACCTTCGGAATTAAACTTGTTATGAGAAAAACTAGTGATTAAAGCTCTCACGAACTTGATGGCACACTTTACTTTCTTGCACTTAATAATCTTGAACCATTGTGTCCATCTTTGTTGCGTATATACTTGCTCTTTATAAGTTGAAGTTAGCAGAACCATGTATCATGGGGAACTCTTTCAACATTGCACTTACTATTCCGTTGATATCATGATTCTTTTGCTTATGGATCCCGGCGGCGTGAAATAAAAGGGGAACTTGTAAGATCATGGAGTTTGTATGTGTGTTAGAGAAACGTCTAGGCCGCTAGCCTAAGCCATGCCTAATCATGGTGGGAACTTGTATCATAACCATAATGAGCACTCTATGAAGCATCCTCAATAAAAACCTATGCAAATAGAAATTAAAAAGATTGCTGAGATGCTCATTGTCTGCTTGCCTTGTCATTTTGATTATGGGATAGCTCCTGTATCATGTGCAAGGGGTACCCCATTGGCGGTTCTGTATGATACATATGTACTTACAATGACAAGAGCTTACTTGTGACAGAAGTTGTTGGGTCCGCAGCATAGAAAACAAAAAATTTCCTACGATGAGAACTATATGCCAAGATCTATCTACTAGATACAGAGCAACGGGTGGACATACATCCATGGAGAACTTACCCTCGAAGACAACAAGTTTTGTTAACGAGTAGGAACTCGTGGTTGATGTCAGACGCTTGCCGATCTCAAGATCGTGTGGAAGTCCGAGCGCCGCAAATCAGCAGCGCATCCGTCCTCGCACACACGTTCAAGCCACCGGACAACCTCCACCTCCTCGATCCAGCGATCCAGCGGAAGCAGCAACTCCTTCCAGACGAAATGCCACCGGGAACATGTATCTCGCTAATCCGAGACCATGGGGGAATAATTCTAGAGGGGGAGAGAGATCCTTCACAAGGAGGTGTGAGGATGAATGAGGGAATGGGTGGCCTTTTATAGGAGGAGGGGGGGTGCCCCCTCTCTCCATGGCCGGCGCATGGGGGGGTGACCCCTCACCTCCCCCATTCATGTGGTGGTAACCCCTCCACATTAAAATGCCTCTTCACATTCCCTTTTAAAGTCTCCACTTTAAATGCATTAAATTTCTCCAAATTTAATGCTCTCTCATTTAATAAAACTCTTTTATTAAATTTATTCAGAATTTTGTTAATTACTTTAATTAACAAACATTCACATATAGCCCCTTGCAATATTTCAATATCACATGCAGAACCACCTTCTGCAATTTCACCCGAAACAATTTCCGGTTTCTATTGAAACAATTCCTGCACTTTGCAATTCTTTTGTCTGAAACATATGTGCTCCAAAATGGTGTCCGGTAACTCTTAAGTGTGCCACCCTACGGTTCGCGAATAATGCAGACATGATCGAGACCCTTCTCCGATCAATAATCAGCAACGGGACCTGGAGATCCGTACTGACTCCTACACATTCAACGATGACTCCTGTGATCGTGAGAACCTTTAAACCCTTGTAACTAAATCCCTTTGTCTCTCGATATATTACATGTCCGAGATTCGATCATTGGTATCTCCATACCTAGTTTGATCTCGTTACCGACATGCACTCTTTTCTTGTTCCCGTGATATAACATTCTAGTGATCACATCACTTGCTTGCAAGCTATCCTAATGTGATATCACCGAGAGGGCCCAGAGTATATCTATCCGTCATCTGGATTGACAAATTCCACTCTTGATCCATGAGCCTCAACATAACACCTTCGTAGTACTGAACCCATCTTTATAGTCACCCTGTTACGGTGTGACGTTTGATGTTATCAAGATACTCTTTCGGTGTTAGCAATTAACATGATCTCATGGTCTAAGGATAAAGATTACTTCGTATGATGTTATAGCAATATAAACATAATGACTTGATCGTAATACTATACTTCGGATGAATGTTCATCACATCATTTCACAAATGCTGTGACCTTGTTATTAACAACATCCAATGTCCATGATCAGGAAACCTTGATCATCTTGTTAATCAACAAGCTAGTCTATAAGAGAGGCATAACTAGGAACCCTTTTTGTTTATTAAACACACATGTATTCATGTTTCCTATCAATACAATTATAGCATGCAAAATAAACATCTATCATATACAAGGAATACATAATAACAACTTTATTATTGCCTCTCAGGGCATATTTCCTTCAGAAGTTTAGTAGCATGAGGTTCAGTCTTCGTAAGTAAGGGGCATGAGATTTCTTCTAATAACTTGTCAAGCATATCCTCTTAGTTGTGTCACTTTAACCTTAATCACTTCAAGATGCTTATGATAGGGGCAATGGGAGCTGAAATCTAATAAGTACCATGATTTTTGGAAGCTCTTTATGAAACTTGAATCCCTGCTTCCTTCTATGAAGGCATTTCTTCCACTTTTATATTGAGTCTCCACCTTCTATCTTTATGCACCTATTGAGAGAGCATAGTGGTCATTCTTAGTTCTATGTGCATTGTCCCAAGACTTGTTGATTGATGCATAACTTTGATATTGCTTGTTCTTAAACTAATTGTATCTAGTCACCCTTATAAACTTTGAAGGTGTCCTATGCATTTATGTTTGCTACTCTATGAGGGACAAGCTGAATGCCACTATGCTATGTTTTATTTATGTGAAACAAACAAACGTCTTGCAAAGCATTGTTATTCATGAATCTTTTGTTTGTATCCTTTCATGTTACAACATAGTTGCTATGTCTTATTGTTAGAACTTTATCTTTCATGTTATGTTGAAGTACTATGATCCCAGCTATCAATGTTTTACAAATACTTTGATCAAGTTTATGATGGTGCATATCACCTCAAAAATTATTCTTTCTTTTTATCACTTACCTACTCGAGGACGAGCAGGAGTTAATCTTGGGGATGTTGATACGTTGCAAACGTATCTATAATTTTTGATGTTCCATGCTTGTTTTATATCTACTTTCTTATGTTTTGTCCACACTTTGGTGTATTTCTATACACTTTCTTGGACTAACCTATTAACAAGATGCCACAGTGCCAGTTGCCTGTTTTCTTCTGTTTTTGGTTCTAGAAAAGTCAGAAAATGAATATTCTCGAAATTGGAATGGACAAAAGCCAAAGTCGATATTTTACCGGAAAACTCACGGAGCCAGAAGACGAGATGGAGAGGGGCCACATGGTGGCCACACACCCCCTTGGCGCGGGCAACCCTTGGTCGCGCCAGGGCATGGTGTGGGCCCCCTGGCCGCCCACCGACCGACCTTGCCTCTTCACCTATAAGATGCATCCCGATGCAAAAATCCTAAATCGACCAGCCTCCAGGCAAGAAAAGTTCCACAGTGCCGCCACCACCGAAGGGGAGATTCGGGGGACAGAAAGTCTCTGTTCTGGCACCCTGCCGGGACGGGGAAGTGCCCCCGGAGCCATCTCCATCGATCTTGACCACTATCTCCATCACCGTTGTTGATTCCCATGATGAGGAGGGAGTAGTTCTTCCTCGAGGCTAAGGGTTCTACCGGTAGCTATGTGTTCATCTCTCTCTATGCGTGATCATATTGTGATCATGAGCTTTGTAATCAAGTAGATCTACCTTGATACTCAAGTACTTTAATAGATCTCTGCTCTCCCCATGTGTGTGAAAGTGACAGCGTGCACACCATGGTGGCACTTAGGCTAGAGATTACAAATACTTGTTATGAGTTATATTTGGAGTTGGATGTTTCTATGAAATTGTGGTGTTTGTTGGAACCATCTAGAGCTCAAGGTGACAGTGTGGGGTTATCTAGATGGGGAAAGCGAACTTTGAGGTGTGCTGTTATAGCCCTACCATGGATTAGAGTGTCTAATTGGAGAGTAGTTCAGAGTAGTATCATAAAGAGATGATATTCATATGAGAGTGTTCACTAATGAAAGTATGATCCCTAGGCCTTGTTTCTAAGCCTTGAAACACCGTTTGCAACTATATATGTTACATGTTTGCTTGTTGCCATCTTTATTTCAGTTTGCCTTTAGTCATTTCCGCGCCATCAAAGCAATTTTCTGGCACCGTTACCACTTATAATTATCCATACCACTTGTGTTTCGCTATCTCTTTGCCGAACTAGTGCACCTATACACCTGACAAGTGTATTAGGTGTGTTGGGGACACAAGAGACTTCTTGTATCTTGATTGCAGGGTTGCTTGAGAGGGATACCTTTGACCACTTCCTCCCTGAGTTCGATAAACCTTGGGTGATCCACTTAAGGGAAACTTGCTGTTGTTCTACAAACCTCTGCACTTGGAGGCCCAACAACTGTCTACAAGAATAGAAGTGCGTAGACATCAATTACATGTCCGAGATTCGATCATCGGTATCTCCATACCTAGTTTGATCTCGTTACCGACATGTAATCTTTTATTGTTCCCGTGATATAACATTCTAGTGATCTCATCACTTGTTTGCAAGCTAACCAATGTGATATCACCGAGAGGGCCCAGAGAATATCTATTCGTCATAGGGATGGACAAATCCCACTCTTGATCCATGAGCCTCTACATAACACTTTCGTAGCACTGAACCCACCTTTATAATCACCCTTTCACGGTGTGACGTTTGATGTTATCAAGATACTCTTCCAGTATTAGTGATTAACATGATCTCATGGTCTAAGGACTAGGATTACTTTGTTAGATTTATAGCAATATAACCACAATGACTTTGATCGTAATGTTATACTTCGGATGAATGTTCATCACATCATTCCACTCATGTTGTGACCTCGTTATTAACAACATCCAATGTCCATGATCAGGAAACCTTGATCATCTTGTTAATCAACGAGCTAGTTTATAAGAGAGGCATAACTAGGAACTTTCCTTTTGTTTATTAAACACACATGTATTAATGTTTCCAAATTAATACAATTATAGCATGTAAAATAAACATCTATCATATACTTGGAATATGTGTAATAACAACTTTATTATTGCCTCTCAGGGCAGACTCCCTTCAGTCTCCCACTTGCACTAGAGACAATAACCTAGTTACATGGTGATAAATCTAACACCCATGGAGTTCTGGTGTTGATCATGTTTTTCTCTAGGGAGAGTTTTAGTCAACGGATCTGCTACATTGAGATCCGTATGTACTTTACAAATCTTTATATCTCCATCCTTGACATGCTCACGGATGGAGTGAAACCGACGCTTAATATGCTTGGAATTCTTGTGAGACCTTGATACGTTGCAAATGTATCCATAATTATTGATGTTCCATACTTGGTTTTATCTACTTTCTTATGTTTTGTCCACACTTTGGAGTACTTTTCATATGATTTTTTGGACTAACCTATTAACAAGAGCCACAGTGCCAGCTGCCTGTTTTCTGCTATTTTTGGTTCCAGGAAAGTCAGAAAATGAATATTCTCGGAATTGGACGGGACAAAAGCCAAAGTCATTTTTTCACCGAGGGACACCAGGAGCCAGAATACGATACAGAGAGGGGCTGGGGCCTGGCCACACCACCTGGCCATGCAGGCTAGGTCTGGCCGTGCCAGGGGTGGTCTGGCCGCCCCAGGCACCCCTCGGCCTCCCTCTTTGCCTATAAGTTGCCTCCTGACCTAAAAACCCAGGGGGTTCGACATTTTTCTAGAGAGAGTTTCGCTGTATCGCCACCACCAGATTCTGTGATTCGGAACCAGAAACTCTGTTCTGGCACACTGCCGGGATGGGGAATTGGAGGAGATCATCGCCATCATCATCACCATCACTTCTCCATCGACCGTCCATGTTTCCCCCATCTATGAGTGAGTAATCCCCTGCTGTAGGCTATGGGGATGGTAGGGATTGGATGAGATCGTTCATGTAATGGCATCGGATTGTTACAGCATGGTGCCTAGTATCTATTATTAGTGCTTTTTGACTTTGTTGCAACTTGTTATGCTTAATGCTTGTCACTAGGGCCCGAGTTCCATGATTTCAGATCTGAACATGTTATTGATTCATTATGATAGTATTGTTTATGGTCTTACCTGCAAGTTGTATACACACGTTGTTGTCCGGAACCAAAGGCCCCGAAGTGACAGAAATCGGGATAACCGGAGGGAATGGCTTTGATGTGAGGATCGCATGTGTTCATGGAGTGTTAATGCTTTGCTCCGGTGCTCTATTAAAAGGAGCACCTTAATTGCTAGTAGTTCCCTTGAGGCCCCGCTACAAACGGGATGGCAGGAGAAAACATGTTGTGCAAGTTCTCATTGCAAGCATGTATGACTATATATGGAACACATGCCTAGGATTATTTAGTACTTGGATGCTTTATCTTGTTTATGTGAAAATGCCCTATGTTTTGATTGCCATATGAATTGTCTTGTCCATGCAACGCCCGTCCATCCATCCCTATGCCTACCACACTTTAATCCTACTGTTTGCTGCAATTGTTACTACTGTCTTTGCTTTTACTACTGCTATTACTTTACTATTGCTACTACAAAACTGTTGCTACTGATAAACTGCTGTGAGCAAGATTGTTTCCAGGTGCAGCTGAATTGACAACTCAGTTGTTAAGGCTTATAAATATTCTTTGGCTCCCCTTGTGTCGAATCAATAAATTGGGTTTCACTTCCCTCGAAAATACTACGATACACCCCCTATACTTGTGGGTCATCAAGACTATTTTCTGGCGCCGTTTCCGGGGAGCATAGCTTTATTTATCAAGTTCACTTGGAATCACTATTGTTCAAGCATAATCATAACCAATCTCTTTACTTTGTTACTTTTGTTTTGCTTAGTTTATTTCCGCCTTGTTTGCTTGTTTCTTTATCAAAAATACAAAAAAATAGTTCCTATTCTAGTTGTTATTTTCGTTGGTCATTTATTGTCTTGCTTTATCATGCTCTCTATCAATGGTTGGTTTCTTTGAAACTGAATCTTATTGGCAAGGTGGGTTCACGGAAGAACAAAAATATTATTATAAGGAACACCACTTGTCACAAAAAGGGAAACACTTATGGGAACAAATTGATAAATTGTATACCATTTCTATAAACATGTGCTCTACTTATAATGTTACTTATTGCTTTGATAAATCTTGTTGCTATAGGAGGTACAAACACCTCCCTTTTCAATGTGAGTATAATGATGATGTTACCATATCTTCTTATGTTAAAGAAAATTATGACTTTTATGATGTGGAACAAATTGAGGAATTTATTGCTTGGAAGGGTGCATTTGAACTTGCTAGTTTGCTTGAAAATATTGATGATTCACCTTATAAATATGAGGTTTATGATATACTTAAATTTTGCTTTGATAATTACAAGGAAGAAAATGTCTATATTCTTGAATATATTAATAGATGCTTTCCACAAATGGAAGAGACTAATGCCTGATACATTGCAAATGTATCTATAATTTTTGATGTCCCATGCTTGGTTTTATCTACTTTCTTGTGTTCTGTCCACACTTTGGAGTACTTTTCATACGATTTCTTGGACTAACCTATTAACAAGAGCCATAGTGCCAACTTCCTGTTTTCTGCTGTTTTTGGTTCTAGGAAAGTCAGAAAATGAATATTCTCGGAATTGGACGGGACAAAAGCCAAAGTGCCTATTTTTTCGGAAGACATCTGATGCCAGAATACAAGACGGAGAAGAGCTAGGGGCCGGCCACACCACATGGTCTGCCAGGCTGCCCGCACTGGGGTGGTCCGGCCGACCAAGACCTCCTCTCCTCCCGCCTATATATTGCCATCGGGACCAAAACCCTAAGTATCCGATCAAAAATCAATGACAGAATCTGTAGCCACCGTCATCTCCATCCCTAGATCAGGAGGGGTCTGAAGCTCTTCCCGGCACCCTGCCGGAGAGGGGAATTCACCCTGGAGGCCTTCTTCATCATCATGCAAGCATCCGGCGTGATGTGTGAGTAGTTCATCTCTGGGCTACGGGTCCATGTAGTAGCTAGATGGCTGGTTCTCCTCCTTTGTGCTTTCATGTCTAGATCTTGTGAGCTCTGTTAATGATCAAGATCATCTATTTGTAATTCTGCATGTTGTGTTTGCGGGGATCCGATGGATATTGAGATGCTATTTCAGATTGATTATTGATTCTATCATGTCTTTGTTATTTGTGATCTTGCATGCTTTCCGTTGTTAGTAGCTATCTTGGCCAAGTAGATGCTAGCAACTCCAAGAGTTAGTACTTATGCTCGATAGTGGGTTCATGCCTCCGTAATCTGGGAAGTGACAGAAATCTCTAAGGTACTAGATGTGTTGCTACTAGGAGAAAAACAATCCTTTGTTCATAGAACAATCGTATTGTTTACTTTACACGCAATTCGTAAAGCAATAATCTGTTGCTTGCAACTTAATACTAGAGGGGGTTCGGATGATAACCTGAAGGTGGATTATTAGTCATAGATGCAGTTGGATGGCGGTCTATGTATAATGTTGTAATGCCTAGTCGAGTTCCAAAGGAGTCAAGATGATTAGTATATGCTTGTGTTGCTTTCTCGATGTTTGTCAATTGCCCCGCTGTAATTTGTTCACCCAGCATGTTATCTATCTTAAGGAGAGCCACCTCTAGTGAACTATGGATCCCGGTCCTTTCTTTACATACAATCTACAAATTGTTTACTGCTTTGTGTTTACTTTCTGCAAACTATTTCTTCCTTCCATTCAATACGTTTAATCCTTTGTTTTCAGCAAAACCGGTGAGATTGACAACCTCATCGCAAGTTGGGGGCAAAGTTCTGTGGTTGTGTTGTGCAGGTCTCCACGTTGCTACTAGCACCGGTAGTGCGCCCTGCCAAGGCTCAGCTAGCAACACCTTTGGGGTGTTTCCTTGCTCCTACTGGTTCGATTAAACCTTGGTTTCATAACTGAGGGAAACTAGCTGATGTGCTCATCATACCTTCCTCTTGGGGTTCCCCAATGAGCTCCACATCAACACCGAGCCATCAAGCATTTTTCTAGCATCGTTGCCGGGGAGTCAAGGACATCTTCACAAGGGGAGTCCCTCATAACCAATCTCTTTACTTTGTTATTTTTGTTTTGTTTAGTTTCTTTTGCTTTGTTTGCTTGTTTCTTTATCAAAAACACAAAAAAATTAGTTTTACTAGTTTGCTTTCTTATCCAAAAACACAAAAAAATGACTACTCTTGAAAACACTAAGTTGTGTGACTTCACTAGCACCAACAACAATGATTTTATGAGCACGCCTATTGCTCCACCTGTGCCTGAAGATACTTTCTTTAAGATAAAACCTGCTTTACTCAATCTTGTTATGAGAGAGCAATTTTCTGGTATAGGTAATGAAGGTGCTGCTGCCCATCTAAATAACTTTGTTGAACTTTGTGAGATGCAAAAGCATAGGGATACAGATGGTGATATTATTAAGCTGAAATTGTTTCCTTTATCTTTGAGAGGAAAAGCTAGAGAATGGTTGAATTCCTTAACTAGGAATAGTATTGATTCTTGGACTAAATGCAAGGATGCTTTCATTGGAAAATACTATCCTCCTGCTAAGATTATATCTATGAGAAGTGAAATAACGAAGTTTAAACAATCTGATAATGAACATGTTGCTCAAGCTTGGGAAAGAATGAAATCTTTGGTAAAGAATTGTCCCACTCATGGACTGACTGCTTGGATGATCATCCAAACTTTTTATGTAGGATTAAACTATTCTTCAAGGAACCTATTAGATTCTGCTGCTGGAGATACCTTTATGACCATTGCTTTTGGTGCTGCAACAAATCTTCTGGATAGTATGATGGTTAACTACTCTGAATGGCATACTGAAAGAGCTCCACAAGGTAAGAAGGTAAATTACGTTGAAGAAACCTCCTCCTTGAGTGATAAGATTGATATTATTATGTCTATGCTTGTTAATGGGAAAGCCCATATTGATCCAAATAATGTTCCTTTAGCCTCTTTGGTTGCTCAAGAAGAGCAAGTTGATGTGAACTTCATAAGAAATAACAATTTTGGCAATAATGCTTATAGGAATAATTTTGGTAACAACAATTATAAGCCATATCCTCCCAACATTGGTAATGCTTATGGAAATTCCTACAACAACAATAGGAGTGCACCCTCTTAACTTGAAGTTATGCTTAAAGATTTTATTAGTAAACAAAATGCTTTCAATAAAACTATTGAGGAAAAACTCTCTAATGCTGAAAGAAATATAGCATCTTTGGCTGAAGCTCAATCTTCTTTGAATAAAATGGCTTCTAAACCTGAAACTAATGATAATCCGTTTGCAGCTACTAATGGCATAGAAGTGAGAATTGATGAAAATGTTAGACTATTAGCTGAATTACATGCTAAGTGGAAAAGAGAAGATGAAATTGCTAGAAACATTAGTGTTTCTACTATCACCACCACTAGTGTTGAGGCTAGTAATAGTTCTACTACTTTAGATGATAAATTTGATTTTGATCTTGATGGTTGCAATATCTCTGAAGTTATTAAGTTCCTACAAAAGCTTGCTAAAAGTCCTAATGCTAGTGCTATGAACATGGCCTTTACAAAACACATTACTGATGCTCTCATAAAGATTAAAGAAGAAAAGATGAAACATAAAGCTTCTATTCCTATAAAACAAGAAGATGGTTGGAACCGATCATTAATATAAAAGTGAATGACTTTGATTTCAAAGCTTTATGTGATCTTGATAGTAGAGTTTCTATTATGCCTAGAAGGATTTATGATATGCTTGATTTGCCACCACTTGAAGATTGTTATTTGAATGTCCCACTTGATAATAATGCTAAAAAGAAACTCATGGGTAGTATTAATGATGTTCTTGTTATGGTTAACAATGCCTATGTCCCCGTTGATTTCTATGTTTTGGATGTTGAATACAATGCTTCTTGTCCTATTACTTTGGGAAGACCTTTTCTTAGAACTGTTGGTGCCATTATTTATATGAAAGAAGGCACCATTAAATATCAACTCCCACTCAAGAAAGGTATAGAACATTTCCCTAAGAAGAGAGAAGATTTCTTTTGCCTCTCATATGAAAACAAAAAAAATTCTTAATGCTTCTTCATTTGAGAACACTTGATTCTTTCTTGCTTCTTATGCCTAACTTAAAGGCGTTAAAGAAAAGTACTTATTGGGAGATAACCCAAAAGTTTTAGATGAGTCTTGGAAGATATTATTTCATTAATAACCGCTCCTTATCCTTTTTATTTGCTTTTTGTGCCAAGAGTAACCTCTAATGAGAGAGAAGTAATGATTGGGAAAGTTGCTGTCCCGAAACAGATTTCTGTGCTTCACCGTAAATATTCGTGTAAAATCTCTGAACGTCTTTTTGAGGCGTGGATTTTTGTGCTTCTGTCCCAGGTTGTTATCTAACTTTAGTTAGTTCAACACTTTTTGATTTGAGCAATATAAGGTCTTCGAAAAAATTGGTCTTTACCTGTTGGTCTGTTTTGACAGATTTCTGCCATTTTCTGCATTTGCATCTTGTTGATTCCTTTTTGAGTTCTTTTGGGGAATTGACCTTTTTGAGGGAAGTGCTACAGTATATAGTGTTTTAATGGAAGTTTATTGGTGTTAGAACTGAACCTTAAGACCTATTATCTTGAGTGCACTAATGTTGCTAATAAAGATTGTGTGAAGTTTTGTATGAAGGAAAAATTTCAGGTGTATGGAAGGAATGAGTAATGAGATGAAGGATGGACTAAAGCTCAAGCTTGGGGATGCCACGCTTGTCACCTCAAGAAATATCCAAGAAGTACAAGCGTCAAAGCTTGCGGATGCCCAAGGCATCCCCTTCTTCATCAATAAAAATCCCAGGTTTCTTCCAAACGCTTCATTTTTATTGTTTCATGCACAGTTGTGTTGTTCTTGGAGCGTCTTCTTTTTTGTTTTTATTTTGGGTTTTTGTTTCCTTTGTTTTCTTAGTTTTATGAATAAATTGTTTGGACCCCCTCTTTCATACATTGGTTTTCAAATAGCTTGGTTTGGTTTGGAAAAGAGTAGGAAAGTTCATGCTTATGTGGTAAAGAGAGCTTGTTTTTGACTGTGGCCTATGCTTTGTCATGCCATGCTTGATATTTTTTGGCTTTATGCTTAGTATTCTTTGCTGTAGCATGACTTGTTATAAACAATTGAGATTGTTTAATGTGCCTTGGATGAATCATGCATTGTTTCAGCATATTAAAGCATAGTATTATGGTATTCTCCTTTGATGTTTTATTTGGGTTGACTTGGCGCATGCTCACACCATGTTATGACTATCTCAAGTCACCATAGCCTTTATGATCCTTTAGTTTTCAACTTGTAGTATAACTTTATGCTTTGATCAATGATGTTTTGTCGCTCTGCATGATTATGGCCATTATTGCTCTCTTAGTTTATCGCTCCCAGTCTTTTGCTAGCCTCCGCAACCAAGTATGAGTTCCACTCATGCATCCAACTCGCTAAACCAAGTTATTCCAAAGATTCCACCATACCCACCTACTAGCATATTCTATTCCAAGTATATTCATGCTTTTGTTTACCTTCCGAATTAAACTTGTTATGAGAAAACTAGTGATTAAAGCTCTCACAAACTTGATGGCACACTTTACTTTTCTTGCCCTTAATAAACTTGAACCATTGTGTCGTCTATGTTGTATATGCTTGCACTTATTTGTTCGGAATTAGAAGAACCATGCTCTCATGGGGAACGCTTTCAACATTGCACGGGTACTTGTACCTAGTTGATATCATGCTCTTTTGTATATGGATGTCGCGGTGTGAAATGAAAGGGAGCTTGTAAGTCCATGGAGTTATGTATATGTGTTAGAGAAACGCTCGGGCTTGGTCTAATCCATGCGACATGGTGGAAACCTGTAGAACCATAATGAGATGTCTAGGAAGCATTCTTATTATAAAAAAAGAGTCCTATATTGAAAAAAAGAGAAAAAGAAAAAAGATATTATGAAAAGAGGAAAGAGAGAAAAAAGCAACATATTCCCATGGTAAATAAGAAGATTCTTTGAGATGCTCGTTGTCTGCTTGCCTTGTCATTTTGATATGGGGATTCTTCCGTATCATCAGCAAGGGGTACCCCATTGGCGGTTCTCTATGATACACATGTACTTACGATGACAAGAACTTAGGGGTAACTAAACTTGAGTAGCATGAGGAGCGGCCCTCGTATGCAAGGGACATGAGATTTCTAACTTATACTTCGTCAAGCATGTACACCATAGTTTGTTCACTTTAACCTTAATCACTTCAAGATGCTTATGATAGGGGCAATGAGAGCTGAAAGCTATAAGTACCATAATTTTTGGAAGCTCTTTATGAGACTTGAATCCCTACTTCCTTCTATGAAGGCCTTTCTTCCACCATTATATTGAGTCTCCACCTTCTATCTTTATGCACCTACTTTGAGAGCATAGTGGCCATTCTTAGTTCTATGTGCATTGTCCCAAGACTAGTTGATTGATGCATAACTTGATATTGCTTGTTTTAAACTATTTGTATCTAGTCACTCTTATGAACTTTGAAGGTGTCCCATGCATTTATATTTGCTACTCTATGAGGGACAAGCTGAATGCTATTATGCTATGTTTTCTTTATGTGAAACAAACAAACGTCTTGCAAAGCATTGTTATTCATGAATCTTTTGTTTGTGCCTTTTCATGTTACATCATAGTTTCTTCGTCTTATTGCTAGAACTTTGTCTTTCATGTTATGATTGAAATACTATGATCCCAGCTTTGAATGTTTTACAAATACTTTGATCAAGTCTTTGATGGTGCATGTCACCTCAAAAATTATTCTTTCTTTTTATCAATTACGTACTCGAGGACGAGCAGGAGTTAAGCTTGGGGATGTTGATACATTGCAAATGTATCTATAATTTTTGATGTTCCATGCTTGGTTTTATCTACTTTCTTCTGTTTTGTCCACACTTTGGAGTACTTTTCATATGATTTCTTGGACTAACCTATTAACAAGAGCCATAGTGCCAACTGCCTGTTTTCTGCTGTTTTTGGTTCCAGGAAAGTCAGAAAATTAATATTCTCGGAATTGGAGGGGACAAAAGCCAAAGTGCCTATTTTTCCGGAAGACATCTGATGCCAGAATACGAGACGGAGAAGAGCTGGGGGGGCAACCACACCACCTGGCCGCGCGGCCAGGCCTGGCCCGCACCAGGGGGTGGTCTGGCCGACCCCAGCACCCCGTCGGCCTCTCCTTCCGCCTATATATTGCCCTCGGGACCAAACCCTAAGTACCCGATCAAAAATCTAGGAAAGAGTCTGTAGCCGCCGTCATCTCCATCCCTAGATCGGGAGGGTTCTAAAGCTCTTCCCGGCACCCTGTCGGAGAGGGGAATTCACCCTGGAGGCCTTCTTCATCATCATGCAAGCCTCTGGTGTGATGCGTGAGTAGTTCATCTTTGGACTACGGGTCCATGTAGTAGCTATATGGCGGGTTCTCCTCCTTTGTGCTTTTATGTCTAGATCTTGTGAGCTCCGTTCATGATCAAGATCATCTATTTGTAATTCTGCATGTTGTGTTTGCGGGGATCCGATGGATATTGAGATGCTATTTCAGATTGATTATTGATTCTATCATGTCTTTGTTATTTGTGATCTTGCATGCTTTCCGTTGTTACTAGCTATCTTGGCCAAGTAGATGCTAGCAACTCGAAGAGTTAGTATTTATGCTCTATAGTGGGTTCATGCCTCTGGTAATCTGGAGAAGTGACAGAAATCTCTAAGGTACTAGATGTGTTGTTGCTACTAGGGAGAAAACAACAATCCTTTGGTCATAGAACAATCGTATTGTTTACTTTACACACAATTTGTAAAGCAATAATCTATTGCTTGCAACTTAATACTGGAGGGGGTTCGGATGATAACCTGAAGGTGGATTATTAGTCATAGATGCAGTTGGATGGCAGTCTATGTATAATATTGTAATGCCCAATCAAGTTCCAAAGGAGTCAAGATGATTAGTATATGCATGTGTTGCTTTCTCGATGTTTGTCAATTGCCCCGCTGTAATTTGTTCACCCAGCATGTTATCTATCTTAAGGAGAGCCACCTCTAGTGAACTATGGATCCCGGTCCTTTCTTTACATACAATCTACAAATTGTTTACTGCTTTGTGTTTACTTTCTGCAAACTATTTCTTCCTTCCATTCAATACGTTTAATCCTTTGTTTTCAGCAAAACCGGTGAGATTGACAACCTCATCGCAAGTTGGGGGCAAAGTTACGTGTTGTGTTGTGCAGGTCTCCACGTTGCTACTAGCACCGGTAGTGCGCCCTGCCAAGGCTCAGCTAGCAACACCTTTGGGGTGTTTCCTTGCTCCTACTGGTTCGATTAAACCTTGGTTTCATAACTGAGGGAAACTAGCTGATGTGCTCATCATACCTTCCTCTTGGGGTTCCCCAATGAGCTCCACATCAACACCGAGCCATCAAGCATTTTTCTAGCATCGTTGCCGGGGAGTCAAGGACATCTTCACAAGGGGAGTCCCTCATAACCAATCTCTTTACTTTGTTATTTTTGTTTTGTTTAGTTTCTTTTGCTTTGTTTGCTTGTTTCTTTATCAAAAACACAAAAAAATTAGTTTTACTAGTTTGCTTTCTTATCCAAAAACACAAAAAAATGACTACTCTTGAAAACACTAAGTTGTGTGACTTCACTAGCACCAACAACAATGATTTTATGAGCACGCCTATTGCTCCACCTGTGCCTGAAGATACTTTCTTTAAGATAAAACCTGCTTTACTCAATCTTGTTATGAGAGAGCAATTTTCTGGTATAGGTAATGAAGGTGCTGCTGCCCATCTAAATAACTTTGTTGAACTTTGTGAGATGCAAAAGCATAGGGATACAGATGGTGATATTATTAAGCTGAAATTGTTTCCTTTATCTTTGAGAGGAAAAGCTAGAGAATGGTTGAATTCCTTAACTAGGAATAGTATTGATTCTTGGACTAAATGCAAGGATGCTTTCATTGGAAAATACTATCCTCCTGCTAAGATTATATCTATGAGAAGTGAAATAACGAAGTTTAAACAATCTGATAATGAACATGTTGCTCAAGCTTGGGAAAGAATGAAATCTTTGGTAAAGAATTGTCCCACTCATGGACTGACTGCTTGGATGATCATCCAAACTTTTTATGTAGGATTAAACTATTCTTCAAGGAACCTATTAGATTCTGCTGCTGGAGATACCTTTATGACCATTGCTTTTGGTGCTGCAACAAATCTTCTGGATAGTATGATGGTTAACTACTCTGAATGGCATACTGAAAGAGCTCCACAAGGTAAGAAGGTAAATTACGTTGAAGAAACCTCCTCCTTGAGTGATAAGATTGATATTATTATGTCTATGCTTGTTAATGGGAAAGCCCATATTGATCCAAATAATGTTCCTTTAGCCTCTTTGGTTGCTCAAGAAGAGCAAGTTGATGTGAACTTCATAAGAAATAACAATTTTGGCAATAATGCTTATAGGAATAATTTTGGTAACAACAATTATAAGCCATATCCTCCCAACATTGGTAATGCTTATGGAAATTCCTACAACAACAATAGGAGTGCACCCTCTTAACTTGAAGTTATGCTTAAAGATTTTATTAGTAAACAAAATGCTTTCAATAAAACTATTGAGGAAAAACTCTCTAATGCTGAAAGAAATATAGCATCTTTGGCTGAAGCTCAATCTTCTTTGAATAAAATGGCTTCTAAACCTGAAACTAATGATAATCCGTTTGCAGCTACTAATGGCATAGAAGTGAGAATTGATGAAAATGTTAGACTATTAGCTGAATTACATGCTAAGTGGAAAAGAGAAGATGAAATTGCTAGAAACATTAGTGTTTCTACTATCACCACCACTAGTGTTGAGGCTAGTAATAGTTCTACTACTTTAGATGATAAATTTGATTTTGATCTTGATGGTTGCAATATCTCTGAAGTTATTAAGTTCCTACAAAAGCTTGCTAAAAGTCCTAATGCTAGTGCTATGAACATGGCCTTTACAAAACACATTACTGATGCTCTCATAAAGATTAAAGAAGAAAAGATGAAACATAAAGCTTCTATTCCTATAAAACAAGAAGATGGTTGGAACCGATCATTAATATAAAAGTGAATGACTTTGATTTCAAAGCTTTATGTGATCTTGATAGTAGAGTTTCTATTATGCCTAGAAGGATTTATGATATGCTTGATTTGCCACCACTTGAAGATTGTTATTTGAATGTCCCACTTGATAATAATGCTAAAAAGAAACTCATGGGTAGTATTAATGATGTTCTTGTTATGGTTAACAATGCCTATGTCCCCGTTGATTTCTATGTTTTGGATGTTGAATACAATGCTTCTTGTCCTATTACTTTGGGAAGACCTTTTCTTAGAACTGTTGGTGCCATTATTTATATGAAAGAAGGCACCATTAAATATCAACTCCCACTCAAGAAAGGTATAGAACATTTCCCTAAGAAGAGAGAGAAGATTTCTTTTGCCTCTCATATGAAAACAAAAAAAATTCTTAATGCTTCTTCATTTGAGAACACTTGATTCTTTCTTGCTTCTTATGCCTAACTTAAAGGCGTTAAAGAAAAGTACTTATTGGGAGATAACCCAAAAGTTTTAGATGAGTCTTGGAAGATATTATTTCATTAATAACCGCTCCTTATCCTTTTTATTTGCTTTTTGTGCCAAGAGTAACCTCTAATGAGAGAGAAGTAATGATTGGGAAAGTTGCTGTCCCGAAACAGATTTCTGTGCTTCACCGTAAATATTCGTGTAAAATCTCTGAACGTCTTTTTGAGGCGTGGATTTTTGTGCTTCTGTCCCAGGTTGTTATCTAACTTTAGTTAGTTCAACACTTTTTGATTTGAGCAATATAAGGTCTTCGAAAAAATTGGTCTTTACCTGTTGGTCTGTTTTGACAGATTTCTGCCATTTTCTGCATTTGCATCTTGTTGATTCCTTTTTGAGTTCTTTTGGGGAATTGACCTTTTTGAGGGAAGTGCTACAGTATATAGTGTTTTAATGGAAGTTTATTGGTGTTAGAACTGAACCTTAAGACCTATTATCTTGAGTGCACTAATGTTGCTAATAAAGATTGTGTGAAGTTTTGTATGAAGGAAAAATTTCAGGTGTATGGAAGGAATGAGTAATGAGATGAAGGATGGACTAAAGCTCAAGCTTGGGGATGCCACGCTTGTCACCTCAAGAAATATCCAAGAAGTACAAGCGTCAAAGCTTGCGGATGCCCAAGGCATCCCCTTCTTCATCAATAAAAATCCCAGGTTTCTTCCAAACGCTTCATTTTTATTGTTTCATGCACAGTTGTGTTGTTCTTGGAGCGTCTTCTTTTTTGTTTTTATTTTGGGTTTTTGTTTCCTTTGTTTTCTTAGTTTTATGAATAAATTGTTTGGACCCCCTCTTTCATACATTGGTTTTCAAATAGCTTGGTTTGGTTTGGAAAAGAGTAGGAAAGTTCATGCTTATGTGGTAAAGAGAGCTTGTTTTTGACTGTGGCCTATGCTTTGTCATGCCATGCTTGATATTTTTTGGCTTTATGCTTAGTATTCTTTGCTGTAGCATGACTTGTTATAAACAATTGAGATTGTTTAATGTGCCTTGGATGAATCATGCATTGTTTCAGCATATTAAAGCATAGTATTATGGTATTCTCCTTTGATGTTTTATTTGGGTTGACTTGGCGCATGCTCACACCATGTTATGACTATCTCAAGTCACCATAGCCTTTATGATCCTTTAGTTTTCAACTTGTAGTATAACTTTATGCTTTGATCAATGATGTTTTGTCGCTCTGCATGATTATGGCCATTATTGCTCTCTTAGTTTATCGCTCCCAGTCTTTTGCTAGCCTCCGCAACCAAGTATGAGTTCCACTCATGCATCCAACTCGCTAAACCAAGTTATTCCAAAGATTCCACCATACCCACCTACTAGCATATTCTATTCCAAGTATATTCATGCTTTTGTTTACCTTCCGAATTAAACTTGTTATGAGAAAACTAGTGATTAAAGCTCTCACAAACTTGATGGCACACTTTACTTTTCTTGCCCTTAATAAACTTGAACCATTGTGTCGTCTATGTTGTATATGCTTGCACTTATTTGTTCGGAATTAGAAGAACCATGCTCTCATGGGGAACGCTTTCAACATTGCACGGGTACTTGTACCTAGTTGATATCATGCTCTTTTGTATATGGATGTCGTCGGTGTGAAATGAAAGGGGAGCTTGTAAGTCCATGGAGTTATGTATATGTGTTAGAGAAACGCCTGGGCCGCTGGTCTAATCCATGCTGACATGGTGGAAACCTGTAGCGTAACCATAATGAGATGTCTAGGAAGCATTCTTATTATAAAAAAAGAGTCCTATATTGAAAAAAAGAGAAAAAGAAAAAAGATATTATGAAAAGAGGAAAGAGAGAAAAAAGCAACATATTCCCATGGTAAATAAGAAGATTGCTGAGATGCTCGTTGTCTGCTTGCCTTGTCATTTTGATATGGGGATTCTTCCGTATCATCAGCAAGGGGTACCCCATTGGCGGTTCTCTATGATACACATGTACTTACGATGACAAGAACTTAGGGGTAACTAAACTTGAGTAGCATGAGGAGCGGCCCTCGTATGCAAGGGACATGAGATTTCTAACTTATACTTCGTCAAGCATGTACACCATAGTTTGTTCACTTTAACCTTAATCACTTCAAGATGCTTATGATAGGGGCAATGAGAGCTGAAAGCTATAAGTACCATAATTTTTGGAAGCTCTTTATGAGACTTGAATCCCTACTTCCTTCTATGAAGGCCTTTCTTCCACCATTATATTGAGTCTCCACCTTCTATCTTTATGCACCTACTTTGAGAGCATAGTGGCCATTCTTAGTTCTATGTGCATTGTCCCAAGACTAGTTGATTGATGCATAACTTGATATTGCTTGTTTTAAACTATTTGTATCTAGTCACTCTTATGAACTTTGAAGGTGTCCCATGCATTTATATTTGCTACTCTATGAGGGACAAGCTGAATGCTATTATGCTATGTTTTCTTTATGTGAAACAAACAAACGTCTTGCAAAGCATTGTTATTCATGAATCTTTTGTTTGTGCCTTTTCATGTTACATCATAGTTTCTTCGTCTTATTGCTAGAACTTTGTCTTTCATGTTATGATTGAAATACTATGATCCCAGCTTTGAATGTTTTACAAATACTTTGATCAAGTCTTTGATGGTGCATGTCACCTCAAAAATTATTCTTTCTTTTTATCAATTACGTACTCGAGGACGAGCAGGAGTTAAGCTTGGGGATGTTGATACATTGCAAATGTATCTATAATTTTTGATGTTCCATGCTTGGTTTTATCTACTTTCTTCTGTTTTGTCCACACTTTGGAGTACTTTTCATATGATTTCTTGGACTAACCTATTAACAGGAGCCATAGTGCCAACTGCCTGTTTTCTGCTGTTTTTGGTTCCAGGAAAGTCAGAAAATGAATATTCTCGGAATTGGAGGGGACAAAAGCCAAAGTGCCTATTTTTCCGGAAGACATCTGATGCCAGAATACGAGACGGAGAAGGGCTAGGGGCCGGCCACACCACCTGGGCACGTGGCCAGGCCTGGCCCGCACCACGGGGTGGTTTGGCCGACCCCAGCACCCCCTCGGCCTCTCCTTCTGCCTATATATTGCCCTCGGGACCAAAACCCTAAGGACCCGATCAAACATCCACGAAAGAGTCTCAGAGTCATTGCCATCTCCATCCCTAGATCGGAGGGTTCTAAAGCTCTTCCGGCACCACTGAGAGGGAATTCACCCTGGAGGCCTTCTTCATCATCATGCAAGCCTCTGGTGTGATGCGTGAGTAGTTCATCTTTGGACTACGGGTCCATGTAGTAGCTATATGGCGGGTTCTCCTCCTTTGTGCTTTTATGTCTAGATCTTGTGAGCTCCGTTCATGATCAAGATCATCTATTTGTAATTCTGCATGTTGTGTTTGCGGGGATCCGATGGATATTGAGATGCTATTTCAGATTGATTATTGATTCTATCATGTCTTTGTTATTTGTGATCTTGCATGCTTTCCGTTGTTAGTAGCTATCTTGGCCAAGTAGATGCTAGCAACTCGAAGAGTTAGTATTTATGCTCTATAGTGGGTTCATGCCTCTGGTAATCTGGAGAAGTGACAGAAATCTCTAAGGTACTAGATGTGTTGTTGCTACTAGGGAGAAAACAACAATCCTTTGGTCATAGAACAATCGTATTGTTTACTTTACACACAATTTGTAAAGCAATAATCTATTGCTTGCAACTTAATACTGGAGGGGGTTCGGATGATAACCTGAAGGTGGATTATTAGTCATAGATGCGTTGGATGGCGCCTATGTATAATATTGTAATGCCCAATCAAGTTCCAAAGGAGTCAAGATGATTAGTATATGCATGTGTTGCTTTCTCGATGTTTGTCAATTGCCCCACTGTAATTTGTTCACCCAGCATGTTATCTATCTTAAGGAGAGCCACCTCTAGTGAACTATGGATCCCGGTCCTTTCTTTACATACAATCTACAAATTGTTTACTGCTTTGTGTTTACTTTCTGCAAACTATTTCTTCCTTCCATTCAATACGTTTAATCCTTTGTTTTCAGCAAAACCGGTGAGATTGACAACCTCATCGCAAGTTGGGGGCAAAGTTCTATGGTTGTGTTGTGCAGGTCTCCACGTTGCTACTAGCACCGGTAGTGCGCCCTGCCAAGGCTCAGCTAGCAACACCTTTGGGGTGTTTCCTTGCTCCTACTGGTTCGATTAAACCTTGGTTTCATAAATGAGGGAAACTTGTTGATGTGCTCATCATACCTTCCTCTTGGGGTTCCCCAATGAGCTCCACATCAACACCGAGCCATCAATGCCTTGCAGGATCTTATGGAAGAAGAAATTAATGAACCTGAAAGCTCATTAGATGAAAAAGAGGGGGAGAGTGATGAACAAAAGGAGGAAGAATGGATTAGCTACACATTCCTACCTTCTAATGAGAGTAACTCTTTATCCCTTACTTTATTTGATTGTCCCCCATGCTTACCAAAGGAGGATGAATGTTATGCTCATGTTATCTGTGATAATCCTTTATTTGTGCCTAACTTCGAGATGCATGGTACTAAAGAGTTTTGCTTAGAAATTGTTTATGATAAAGCTCTAGACGATGGTTCTATATTGAATGATCAGTCATCTTGTTATAGAATTGTTAAAAGTAGGTTTGAAGGTTTTAATCCCACTATTTTTGAGCTTGATAAAAAATATGTTTTTTTGTAGAACATGAAAAGCATGATTTATGTGATAGTTATATTGTTGAGTTTATTCATGAGGCTACTGAAAATTATTATGAGAGAGGAAAATATGGTTGTAGAAGTTTTCATGGTATTGAAACACCTCTCTACGTGCTGAAAGTTTTGAAGTTACTCTTGTTTTATCTTCCTATGCCTGTCACTTTGTTCTTTGTGAATTTATTTGCATACAGGATTCCTATGCATAGGAAGTGGGTTAGACTTAAATGTGTTTTGAATTTTCTTTTGATGCTCTCTTTTACTTCAATTCATATTTATTATGTGAGCATCCTCCCAAACTATCATGCCTAACTTAAAGGCGTTAAAGAAAAGTACTTATTGGGAGATAACCCAAAAGTTTTAGATGAGTCTTGGAAGTTATTACTTCAGTAATAACCGTTCCTTATCCTTTTTATTTGCTTTTTGTTCCAAGAGTAACCTCTAATGAGAGAGAAGTAATGGTTGGGAAAGTTGTTGTCCTGAAACAGATTTATGTGCTTCACCGTAAAAATTCGTGTAAAATCTTTGTACGTCCTTTTGAGGCGTGAATTTTTGTGCTTCTGCCCTAGGATGTTAGTTCAACACTTTTCGATTTGAGCAACAGAAGGTCTTCGAAAAAATTCGTCTTTACCTGCTGGTCTGTTTTGACAGATTTCTGCCATTATTTGCATTTGCTTCTTGTTGGTTCCGTTTTGAGTTCTTTTGGGGAATTGAGATTTTTGAGGGAAGTTCTACAGTAGCTTGTGTTTTAATGGAAGTTTTATTGGTGTTGGAACTGAACCCAAATACTTATTATCTTGAGTGCACTAATGTTGCTAATAAAGATTGTGTGAACTTTTGTATGAAGGAAAACTTTCAGGTGTATGGAAGGAATGAGTAATGAGATGAAGGATGGACTGAAGCTCAAGCTTGGGGATGCCACCCGTGTCACCCCAAGAAATATTCAAGAGGTACAAGCGTCAAAGCTTGGGGATGCCCAAGGCATCCCCTTCTTCATCAATAAAAATCCCAGGTTTCTTCCAAACACTTCATTTTTATTGTTTTATGCATAGTTGTGTTGTTCTTGGAGCGTCTTCTTTTTCGTTTTCGTTTTAGTTTTTTGTTTTCTTTGTTTCCTTAGTTTGCTGAATAAATTGGTTGGACCCCCTATTTCATGCATTGGTTTTCAAATAGTTTGGTTTGGATTGGAAAAGGGTAGGAAAGTTCATGCTTAAGTGGTAATGAGAGCTTGTTTTTGACTGTGGCCTATGCTTTGTCATGCCATGTTTGATTTTGTTTTGAGTTTATGCTTAGAATTCTTTGCTGTAGCATGACTTGTTATAAACAATTGAGATTGCTTAATGTGCCTTTGAAGAATCATGCGTTGTTTTAGCATATTAAAGCATAGTATTGTGGTATTCTCCTTTGTTGCTTTATTTGGGTTGACTTGGCGCATGCTCACACCATGTTATGACTATCCCAAGTCACCATAGCCTTTATGATCCTTTAGTTTTCAACTTGTAGTATCACTTTATGCTTTGATTAATGATGTTTTGTCGCTTTGCATGATTATGGCCAGTATTGCTCTCTTAGTTTGTCGCTCCCAGTCTTTTGCTAGCCTCCATAACCGAGTATGAATTCCACTCATGCATCCAACTCCTAAAACCAAGTTATTCCAAAGAGTCCACCATACCTACCTATTAGCATATGCTATTCCAAGTATATTCATGTTTTTGTTTACCTTCCGAAATAAACTTGTTATGAGAAAACTAGTGATTAAAGCTCTCACGAACTTGATGGCACACTTTACTTTTCTTGCATTTAATAAACTTGAACCATTGCATCCATCTTTGTTGTGTATATGCTTGCGCTTTATAAGTTGAAGTTAGCAGAACCATGTATCATGGGGAACGCTTTCAACATTGCACTTGTACTTTGTACCCCGTTGATATCATGTTCTTTTGCTTATGGATCCCGGTGGTGTGAAATAAAAGGGGAACTTGTAAGATCATGGAGTTTGTATTTGTGTTAGAGAAATGCCTAGGCTGCTAGCCTAACCCATGCCTAATCATGGTGGAAACTTGCAGCATAACCATAATGAGCACTCTATGAAGCATCCTCAATAAAAACCTATGCAAATAGCAAATAAAAAGATTGCTGAGATGCTCATTGTCTACTTGCCTTGTCATTTTGATTATGGGATAGCTCCTATATCATGTGCAAGGGGTACCCTGTTGGCGGTTCTCTATGATACATATGTACTTACAATGACAAGAGCTTACTTGTGACTAAAGTTGAGTAGCATGAGGTTCGGTCTTCGTAAGTAAGGGGCATGAGATTTCAGATTATAACTTGTCAAGCATATCCTCTTAGTTGTGTCACTTTAACCTTAATCACCTTCAAGATTCTTATGATAGGGGCAATGAGAGCTGAAAGCTAATAAGTACCATAATTTTTGGAAGCTCTTTATGAAACTTGAGTCTCTACTTCCTTCTTTGAAGGCCTTTCTTTTACTTTTATGTTGAGTCTCCACCTTCTATCTCTATGCACCTACTTTGAGAGCATAGTGGCCATTCTTAGTTCTATGTGCATTGTCCCAAGACTTGTTGATTGATGCATAGCTTTGATATTGCTTGTTTTAAACTATCTGTATCTAGTCACTCTTATGAACTTTGAAGGTGTCCTATGCATTTATGTTTGCTACTCTATGAGGGACAAGCTAAATGCCACTATGCTATGTTTTCTTTATGTGAAACAAACAGACGTCTTGCAAAGCATTGTTATTCATGAATCTTTTGTTTGTGCCTTTTCATGTTGCAACATAGTTGCTTTGTCTTATTGTTAGAACTTTATCTTTCATGTTATGTTGAAGTACTATGATCCTAGCTATGAATGTTTTACAAATACTTTGATCAAGTTTATGATGGTGCATGTCACCTCAAAAATTATTCTTTCTTTTTATCACTTACCTACTCGAGGACGAGCAAGAGTTAAGCTTGGGGATGTTGATACGTTGCAAATGTATCCATAATTTTTGATGTTCCATGCTTGGTTTTATCTACTTTCTTATGTTTTGTCCACACTTTGGAGTACTTTTCATATGATTTCTTGGACTAACATATTAACAAGAGCCATAGTGTCAGCTGCCTGTTTTCTGCTATTTTTGGTTCCAAGAAAGTCAAAAAATGAATATTCTCAGAATTGGACGGGACAAAAGCCAAAGTCATTTTTCACCGAGGGACACCAGGAGCCAGAATATGAGACGGAGAGGGGCTAGGGCCTGGCCACACCACTTGGCCGCGCGGGCTAGGCCTGTCCGCACCAGGGGGTGGTCTAGCCGCCCTAGGCACCCCCTCGGCCTCCCTCTTCGCCTATAAGTTGCCTCCTGACCTAACAACCCAGGGGATTGATGTTTTTACAGAGAGAGTTCCACTGCGCCGCCACCACCAGATTCCGTGATTCGGAACCAGAAACTCCATTCTGGCACCCTGCCGGGACGGGGAATTGGAGGAGATCATCGCCATCATCATCACCATCGCTTCTCCATCGACCATCCATGTTTCCCCCATCTATGAGTGAGTAATCCCCCGGTGTAGGCTATGGGGATGGTAGGGATTGGATGAGATCGTTCATGTAATGGCATCGGATTGTTAGGGCATAGTGCCTAGTATCTATTATTAGTGCTTTTTGACTTTGTTGCAACTTGTTATGCTTAATGCTTGTCACTAGGGACCAAGTGCCATGATTTCAGATCTAAACAAGTTATTGATTCATTATGATAGTATTGTTTATGGTCTTACCTGCAAGTTGTATACACACATTGTTGTCTGGAACCAAAGGCCCCGAAGTGACAGAAATCGGGATAACCGGAGGGAATGGCTTTGATGTGAGGATCACATGTGTTCATGGAGTGTTAATGCTTTGCTCCGGTGCTCTATTAAAAGGAGCACCTTAATTTCCAGTAGTTCCCTTGAGGCCCCACTACAAACGGGTTGGCAGGACAAAAGATGTTGTGCAAGTTCTCATTGCGAGCACGTATGACTATATATGGAACACATGCCTAGGATTATTTAGTACTTGGATGCTTTATCTTCTTTATCTGCAAATGCCCTATGTTTTGATTGCCATATGAATTGTCTTGTCCATGCAACGCCCGTCCATACATCCCTATGCCTACCGCGCTTTAATCCTAATGTTTACTGCAATTGTTACTACTGTCTTTACTTTTACTACTGCTATTACTTTACTATTGCTACTACAAAACTATTGCTACTGATAAACTGCTGTGAGCAAGATTGTTTCCAGGTGCAGCTGAATTGACAACTCAGTTGTTAAGGCTTATAAATATTCTTTGGCTCCCCTTGTGTCGAATCAATAAATTGGGTTTCACTTCCCTCGAAAATACTGCGATACACCCACTATACTTGTGGGTCATCAGACCTAGGTTCCTTTGCGTTGGCTATGGCTCCATTGTTGTCACAATAGACCACCATTGGTTCCAACGCACTAGGAACCACACCCAGTTCGGTAATGATCTCCTTCATCCAAACTGCTTCCTGTGATGCTTCTGAAGCAGCAATATATTCCGCCTCCGTTGTTGACCTTGTTACCACGGGTTGTTTGGAGCTCCTCCAACTAACTGCTGCTCCGTTCATGAGAAATACGTATCCAGATTGAGACTTAGAGTCATTTGGATCAGTGTTAAAGCTAGCGTCGACATAACAATTAGCGACCGGCTCTTCTTCACCTCCGTATACAATAAACATTTCCTTAGTTCTTCTCAAGTACTTAAGGATATTCTTGACCGCTATCCAGTGTTCCAAACCTGGATCAGATTGGTACGTACTAGTTAAACTAATAGCATGTGCCACATCCGGTCTTGTACATAGCATGGTGTACATTATAGAGCCTATGGCTGAAGCATAGGGGATCTTATCCATTATCTCTCTTTCTTCCACCGTAGCCGGACTTTGAGTCTTACTCAATGTCTTGCCTTGCAACATAGGTAAGAACCCTTTCTTACTTTCGTCCATTTTAAACTTCTTTAAAATCTCATCAAGGTATGTACTCTGCAATAGCCCTATTAGGCGTATCGATCTATCTCTATAGGTCTTTATGCCTAATATATATGATGCTTCACCAAGGTCCTTCATAGAAAATTTGTTGTTTAGATAACTTTTAACACTGTTTAAAAGATCTATATCATTTCCAATCAATAATATGTCATCCACATATAATATCAGAAATGCCACATTGCTCCCACTCACTCTCTTATAAATACAAGCCTCTCCATAAGTTTGGACAAATCCAAACTCTTTGATCACCTCATCAAAGCGGAGATTCCAACTCCGTGATGCTTGCTTCAGTCCATAGATGGATCGCTGAAGCTTGCACACCTTGTTAGCATCCTTAGGATCGACAAAACCCTTTGATTGTATCATATACAACTCTTCTTCAATATTACCATTGAGGAACGCAGTTTTGACATCCATCTACCATATTTCATAATCGAAATATGTAGCAATTGCTAACATAATCCTAACTGATTTTAGCATTGCTACGGGAGAGAATGTCTCATCGTAGTAAACTCCTTGAATTTGTCGAAACCCTTTTGCGACAAGTCGAGCTTTATAGATGGTTACATTACCATCAACATCAGTTTTTCTTGAAAATCCATTTATTCTCAATGGCCTTTCGGTCGTGAGGTAAGTCCACCAAGGTCCAAACCTGGTTTTCGTACATGGATTCCATCTCGGATTTCATGGCTTCTAGCCATTTGTTGGAATCCGGTCTCATCGTTGCTTCTTCATACATTGCAGGTCATCTATTTCATCAACCATGAAATTCACAATACGATTCCCGTACAGTTCAGAAGCTGCACGTGTCCTGCTTGACCTGCAAGGTTTGGTAGTGTCCTCTTTCAGAGTTTCATGATCATTATCATTAGTTCCTTCTTCATTTGGTTAAGTCAACTCCGGAACAACTTCTGGTGCTGCGCCACTCGCCATTTCATGAAGAGAATGTTCAATAACCTCTTCGAGTTCTACCTTTCGACTACTCACACCTTTTGCGAGAAACTCTTTCTCTAGAAAGGATCCATTCTTGGCAAAAAAAAACCTTGCCCTCGGATCTATGATAGAAGGAATACCCAATTGTTTCTTTAGGGTATCATATGAAGACGCATTTTTCTGCTTTGGGTTCGAGTTTATCCGACTGAAGTTTCTTCACATAAACATCGCATCCCCAAACTTTAAGCAATGACAGCTTAGGTTTGTTTCCAAACCATAATTCATACGGTGTAGTTTCAACGGATTTAGACGGTGCCCGATTTAAAGTGAATGTAGCGGTTTCCAGTGCATAACCCCAAAATGATAGTGGCAAGTCAGTCAGAGACATCATAGATCAAACCATATCCAATAGAGTATGACTACGATGTTCTGACACACCATTACGTTGTGGTGTTCCGGTAGGCGTGAGTTGTGAAACTATTCCACACTCTTTCATGCGTGTGCTAAACTCGTAACTTAGATACTCACCTCCACGGTCAGACCGCAGAAATTTGATCTTTCTATTACGATGATTTTCCACTTCATTCTGAATTTCCTTGAACTTTTCAAAGGTTTTAGACTTATGTTTCATCAAATAGATATACCCATATCTACTCAAATCATCAGCGAAAGTAACAAAATAACGATGTCCACCTCGCGCCGACACACTCATTGGACCGCATACATCAGTATGTATGATTTCCAATAAATCTGTCGCCCGTTCCATTGAACCGGAAAACGGCGTTCTAGTCATCTTGCCCATAAGGCATGGCTCACATGTATCAAATGATTCAAAATCAAGTGATTCTAAGAGTCCATCGGAATGGAGTTTCTTCATGCATTTAATGCCAATATGACCTAGACGGAAGTGCCACATATATGCAGATATATCATCATTAAGTTTAATCCTTTTAGCATCAACATTATGGATATGCGTATGAGTACTATCGAGATTCAATAGAAATAAACCATTCATCACGGGTGCATGACCATAAAAGATATTATTCATATATATCGAATAACCATTGTTTTCTGATTAAACGAATAACCGCTTTGCAATAAACACGATCCGAATACAATGTTCATGCTCAGCGCAGGCACCAATTAACTATTATTTAAGTTTATCACTAATCCCGATGGCATATGGAGAGGCAGTGTTCCGACGGCGATCACATCAACTCTTGATCCATTGCCAACACGCATCGTGACCTCATCCCTTGCTAGTTGTCGCTTGTTCCGCAGCCCCTGTATCGAGTTACATATATTAGCAACTGATCCGGTATCAAATACCCAGGTGCTACTGCGAGTACTAGTCAAGTACACATCAGTAACATGTATATCACATATACCTTTGCTTGCCTTGCCGGCCTTCTTGTCCGCCAAATAATTGGGGCAGTTGCACTTCCAATGGCCAGTCCCCTTACAATAGTAGCACTCGGTATCAGACTTAGGGCCAGCCTGGGATTTCTTTTCAGGCACAGCAATAGATTTTCCGCCCTTCTTTCCCTTCTATTTACCCTTCTTGTCTTTCCTAAAACCGGTGGTCCTATTGACCATCAATACTTGATGTTCTTTCCTAATCTCCACTTCTGCAGTCTTAAGCATTGACAGAAGCTCGGGGAGAGTCTTCTTCATGCCATGCATGTTATAGTTCATCACGAAGCTCTTGTAGCTAGGTGGCAATGATTGGAGAACATGATGTATGCCTAAGTCAATGGGAATCGTAATTCCCAAGGACACAAGCTTATCGGCATACCCAGACATTTTGAGTACATGCTCACTTATGGAGTTGTTCTCTTCCATCATGCGGCTAAAGAACTTTTCTGAAGCATTATAACTCTCTACGGCAGCATGGGTATCGAAAATCATTTCAATTCACCCATGGTATCAAAGGCATTGCCATTTTCGAAACGCTTTCAAAGTTCTGGCTCTAGCCCATACAGTATGCCGCAATGAACTAAGTTGTGGTCCTCTTGACGAGTCACATAGACATTCGTTTCCTCGTCAGGGGCATCAGGAGCTGGTGGGGGGCCTAGCGGTGCTTCTAGCACATATTTCTTTTGTGCAGCAGAGAGGAGAATCCTCAAATTCATAGCCCAGTTGGTGAAGTTTCTACCATTCGCAGCAAGTTTCTCTTTCTCCACGAACACATTGAAATTAAAAGCAGGTGATGCCATCTACAACAGAATTTGTAAAGTTTATTTAGACTAAGTTTATGATAGATTGAGTTCAACTAAACTCCCACTCAAAAAAACATCCCTCGTGTCTTTTTGGTGATTACATGAACCAAATTCACTACACCAAGTCCGATCATCACGTGAGTCGGTGTAGCTTCAAAGGCGAGCATCTATATGGGCATCATATCAACTATATGACTCATGCTTAACCTTTCGATCCGTGTTCCGAGGCCATGTCTGTACATGCTAGGCTCGCCAAGTAAGAACCTTAGTACTCGTGTGTGTAGAACTATCTTACACCCGTTGTATGAAAGCGCAGAGTCGAGTACACCCGATCATTACGCGATGTCTCGAAACACGATCCATAGAACGTTTCATACTTAAGGAAGAACATAATTTTTATCTTGATATTTAAATGAGGGATCATCTTATAATGCTACTAAAACGCCAAACAAGCAATATAATATGCAAACATCATATGTGTAAAGTGAAATTATATGGTTCTTGCATTTGATCACTATCATATGCATCATGGTATGATCTTTATCATTCCTTTGTGTGTAAGGCCAAGGTCTATGGAACTTACATGTTAGGTATGTTGTAAGAGTATCAACTATACATCAACTTACAACATTACCATATCATGACACAAGCCCAGCAACGATCTAAACTAGACGCCTCTAATTTATCAATTGCAAGTTTTACGTGGATTAGGGCTTTCGAAGATAGAACCGTTCTTACCTACGAACATGGAACCACAATGATGATAACCAAATTATTAGCAACTCGTTGTAAATCAGATATTGATTATAGTAGGAGAGTCAGACACCCGCCAACCACTTATGCAAAACTAGTTGCATGTCAGTCGTGGAACCGGTCTCATGTGCGATGACATGTAAGGTTGGTCCGGGCCGCTTCATCCCACTATGCCACCAATATCCAAAGTACATATAAGAAGCAATAACATGATTATCACCGCCCACATACTCTTATATGTTCTACCCGTGCAAAGCACCTACGCATAGATCAGGCTCTAATACCACTGAAGGGTTCGCAGCATAGAAAACAAAAAATTCCTACGATGGGAACTATACACCAAGATCTATCTACTAGATACAAGCAACGGGTGGATATACATCCATGGAGAACTTACCCTCGAAGACAACAAATTTTTGTTAACGAGTAGGAACTCGTGGATGATGTAGTCGTACGCTTGCCGATTTCAAGATCGTGTGGAAGTCCTAGCGCCGCAAACCAGCAGCGCATACGCACTCGCACACACGTTCAGGCCACCGAACAACCTCTGCCTCCTCGCTCTAGCGATGCAGTGGAAGCAGCAACTCCTTCTGGACGAAATGCCACCGGGAACATGTATCTCGCTAATCCGAGACCATGGAGGAATAATTCTAGAGGGGGAGAAAGATCCTTCACGAGGAGGTGTGAGGAAGAAGGGTGAGAGGGGTAGACTTTTATAGGAGGAGGGGGTACCCCTCCCCATGGCCGGCACCCCATGGGGGTGACCCCTCACCTCCCCCATTCATGTGGTGGTAACTCCCTCCACATTAAAATGCCCCTTCACATTCTCTTTTAAAGTCTCCACTTTAAATGCATTAAATTTCTCCAAATTTAATGCTCTCTCATTTAATAAAACTCTTTTATTAAATTTATTCAGAATTTTGTTAATTACTTTAATTAACAAACATTCACATAAAACCCCCTGCAACATTTCAATATTACATGCAGAACCAATTTCAGCAATTTCACCCGAAATGGTTTCGGTGTCTATTGAAATAATTCTAGCGCTTTGCAATTCATTCGTCTGAAACATATTTGCTCCAAATGGTGTTGGTGTCCCTTAAGTGTGTCACCCTACGGTTCGTGAATAATGCAGACATGATCGAGACCCCTCTCAGATCAATAATCAGAAGCAGGACCTGGAGATCCATACTAACTCCTACGCATTCTACGATGACTTCTGTGATCGTGAGAACCTTTAACGCTAGTAACTAAATCCCTTTGTCTTGCGATATATTACATGTCCGAGATTCGATCATCGGTATCTCCATACCTAGTTTGATCTCGTTACCGACATGTAATCTTTTCTCGTTCCTGTGATATAACATTCTAGTGATCTCATCACTTGCTTGCAAGCTAACTAATGTGATATCACCGAGAGGGCCCAGAGAATATCTATCCGTCATCGAGATGGACAAATCCCACTCTTGATCCATGAGCCTCTACATAACACTTTTGTAGCACTGAATCCACCTTTATAATCGCCCTTTCACGGTGTGACGTGTTATGTTATCAAGATACTCTTCCACTATTAGTGATTAACATGATCTCATGGTCTAAGGACTAGGATTACTTTGTTAGATGTTATAGCAATATAAACACAATGACTTTGATCGTAATGCTATACTTCGGATGAATGTTCATCACATCATTCCACTAATGTTGTGACCTCGTTATTAACAACATCCAATGTCCATGATCAGGAAACCTTGATCATCTTGTTAATCAATGAGCTAGTTTATAAGAGAGGCATAACTAGGAACTTTCCTTTTGTTTATTAAACACACATGTATTAAAGTTTCCAAATTAATACAATTATAGCATGTAAAATAAACATCTATCATATACTTGGAATATGTATAATAACAACTTTATTATTGCCTCTCAGGACATACTCCCTTCAAACTCAGGTCTAAGGATTACACTTATTGAGATATACAAATGACGACTTATTAGTTGTATCTTAATATGGGTCAATCCGACTCGCTAAACTCTTTAATTGAATCTGTGTAAATCGGAATAGCATCACCATTCCCATGACAAGTGGAACCGAGTCATCAGCCGACTTTCATATTAGTCTAAGTGTTGCGTCCATCACAACCTCAATGACCAATGATATTTAGTATGAACAACATGAATATATAGATCCACAACTAAATCACATATTCAATGATATACATCAGATGTTCATACAAGGACAACTTAATAACTTTATGAATACATTGGGAATTAAATCATACATGATTGCCTCTAGGGCATATTCCCAATAGTCTCCCACTTGCACTAGAGTCAATCTTCCAACATCACATGTCCAGGCATCTAATGACCATAGCTCTTAGGTGTGCCTCATGCTTCGGCTATGGTAGCGGCTTTGTCAATGGATCTGCAATATTTGTATTCGTGTGTACCTTGCATAACTTGATATCACCTTGATCGACGAACTAGCGAATCAGGTGATAACGCATGAGTATATGTTTGTTCTTCTGGTGTTGTCTAGGTTCCTTGGCTTGTGAAATAGCACCATTGTTGTCACAATACATGTCCAATGGATTTGACGAGCCCTAAACCACACCAAGATCCATGAGGAAGTTCCTCATCCAAACTGCTTCCTTTGCCGCCTCTGAGACAACAATATACTGAGCCTCTATTGTAGACGCGGACAAAATCTCTTTCTTGGAACTTTTCCAGCTCACAACCCCTCCGTTTATCAAAAACATGTATCCGGATTACGAATGAGAATCATCTATGTCAGTAAGGTAACTCACATCCGTGTAACCATTTACACTGAGTTCATCCTCACCTCCATAAACTAGGAACATATCCTTAATCCTTCTCAAGTACTTAAGGATATTTTTAGCTGCTACCCAATGAATTTCTCCTGGTTAGCCTGGTATCTGCTCACAACACTCAGAGCATAGGAAATAATCGAACTTGTACAAATCATAGCATACATGATGGATCCGTCTGCTAATGCATACGGAATCGCACACATCCGACTTCACTCATCAGTCGTCGAAGGACACTGAGTATTGCTAAGTTTTACGCCATGGGACATCGGTAAGAACCCCTTCTTAGACGATTCCATGTTGAATTTTTTTAACAATTTGTCCAAATATGTACTGCTGACTCGTGTAATAACGAGCTTGTTGGGGAACCCCAAGAGGAAGGTATGATGAGCACAGCAGTAAGTTTCCCTCAGTTATGAAACCAAGGTTATCAATCCAGTAGGAGCAAGGAAACACCTCCAAGGTCTTGCTAGCTGGACTTTGGCAGGGCGGACTACCGGCGCCAGCAGCAACGTGGAAACCTGCACACAACACAACCACGGAACTTTGCCCCCAACTTATAGTGAGGTTGTCAATCTCACCGGTTTTGCTGAAAACAAAGGATTAAACGTATTGTGTGGAAGAAAGTAATAGTTTGCAGAAAATAAACAGAAAGCAGTAAACAGTTGTAGAATGATGGTAAAAGAAAGGACCGGTTTCCATAGTTCACTAGTGGTGGTTCTCCTTAAGATATATGACATGTTGGGTGAACAAATTACAGCGAGGCAATTGAAAAACATCGAGAAAGCATACAAGCATATACTACTCATCTTGACTCCTTTGAGATTCGATTGGGCATTAAAACATTATACATAGACCGTAATCCAACTTCATCTATGACTAATAATCCACCTTCAGGTTATCATCCAAACCCCCTCCAGTATTAAGTTGCAAGCAACAGATAATTGCATTACGCATTGCGTGTAAAGTAAACAATACCATTGTTCTATGAACAAAGGATTGTTGTTTTCTCCCTAGTAGCAACAACACATCTAGTACCTTAGAAATTTCTTTCACTTCCCCAAATTACTAGAGGCATGAACCCACTATCGAGCATAAATACTAACTCTTGGAGTTGCTAGCATCTACTTGGCCAAGATAGCTACTAACAACGGAAAGCATGCAAGATCACAAATAACAACGACATGATAGAATCAATAATCAATCTGAAATAGCATCTCAATATCCATGGGATCCCCACAAACACAACATGTAGGAATTACAAATAGATGATCTTGATCATGAATGGAGCTCACAAGATCTAAACATGATAGCACAAAGGAGAAGAACCAGCCATATAGCTACTACATGGACCCGTAGTCCAAGGATGAACTACTCACGCATCACACCGGAGGCTTGCATGGTGATAAAGAAGGCCTCCAGGGTGAATTCTCCCCTCTGGCAGGGTGCTGGGAAGAGCTTCAGTTCCCTCCCGATCTAGGGATGGAGATGACGGCGGCTACATACTCTTTCGTGGAATTTTGATCGGGTACTTAAGGTTTCTGTATCGGAGGCATCTTATAGGCGAAAGGGGAGGCCGAGGGGGTGCCTGGGCTAGCCACACCACCCCCTAGCACGGGCCAGGCCTGGCCGCGCGGCTAGGTGGTGTGGCCGCCCTCTGGCCCCTCTCCATCTCGTATTCTGGCTTCGTGTGTCCCTCGGTGAAAAACTGACTTTGGCTTTTTTCCCGTCCAATTCCGAGAATATTCATTTTCTGACTTTTCTGGAACCAAAACAAGAGAAAAGCAGGCACCGCATTGTGGCTCTTATTAATAGGTTAGTCCAAGAAAGTGTATAGAAAGTACTCCAAAGTGTGGACAAAACATAAGAAAGTAGATAAAACCAAGCATGGAACATCAAAAATTATGGATACGTTAGCAACGTATCAACATCCCCAAGCTTAACTCCTGCTCGTCCTCGAGTAGGTAAGTGATAAAAAGAAATAATAATTTTTGAGGTGACATGCACCATCATAAACTTGATCAAAGAATTTGTAAAACATTGATAGCTGGGATCATAGTACTTCAATCATAACATGAAAGACAAAGTTCTAACAATAAGACAAAGCAACTATTGTTGCCACATGAAAAGGCATAAACAAAAGATTCATGAATAACAATGCTTTGCAAGACGTTTGTTTGTTTCACATAAAGAAAACATAGCATAGTGGCATTCAGCTTGTCCCTCATAGAGTAGCAAACATAAATGCATAGGACACCTTCAAAGTTCATAAGAGTGACTAGATACAAATAGTTTAAAACAAGCAATATAAAAGTTATGCATCAATCAACAAGTCTTGGGACAATGCACATAGAACTAAGAATGGCCACTATGCTCTCAAAGTAGGTGCATAAAGATAGAAGGTGGAGACTCAACATAAAAGTAAAAGAAAGGCCTTCATAGAAGGAAGTAAGGATTCAAGTTTCATAAAGAGCTTCCAAAAATTATGGTACTTATTATCTTTCAGCTCTCTTTGCCCCTATCATAAGCATCTTTAGGTGATTAAGGTTAAAGTGACACAACTAAGAGGATATGCTTGACAAGTTATAAGCTGAAATCTCATGCCCCTTACTTACGAAGACCGAACCTCATGCTACTCAACTTTAGTCACAAGTAAGCTCTTGTCATTGTAAGTACATATGTATCATAGAGAACCGCCAACGGGGTACCCCTTGCACATGATACGGGAGCATTCCCATAATCAAAATGACAAGGCAAGCAGAAAATGAGCATCTCAGCGATCTTTTTATTTGCTATTTGCATAGGTTTTTATTGAGGATGCTTCATAGAGTGCTCATTATGGTTATGATGCAAGTTTCCACCATGATTAGGCATGGCTTAGGCTAGAGGCCCAGGCGTTTCTCTAACACAAATACAAACTCCATGATCTTACAAGTTCCCCTGTTATTTCACACCGCCGGGATCCATAAGCAAAAGAACATGATATCAACTAGGTACAATGTACAAGTGCAATGTTGAAAGCGTTCCCCATGATACATGGTTCTGCTAACTTCAACTTATAAAGCGCAAGCATATACGCAACAAAGATGGACGCAATGATTCAAGTTTATTAAGTGCAAGAAAGTAAAGTGTGCCATCAAGTTCGTGAGAGCTTTAATCACTAATTTTCACATAACAAGTTTAATTCGGAAGGTAGATAAAAACATGAATATACTTGGAATAGCATATCCTAATAGGTAGGTATGGTGGACTATTTGGAATAACTTCATTTTAGGAGTTGGATGCATGAGTGGAACTCATACTTGGTTACGGAGGCTAGCAAAAGACTGGGAGCGACCAACTAAAAGATCAATAATGGCCATAATCTTGCAGAGCGACAAAACATCATTAATCAAAGCATAAAGTGATACTACAAGTCGAAAACTAAAGGATCATAAAGGCTATGGTGACTTGGGATAGTCATAACATGGTGTGAGCATGCGCCAAGTCAACCCAAATAAAGCATAAAAGGAGAATACCACAATACTATGCTTTAATATGCTAAAACAACACATGATTCTTCAAAGGCACATTAAGCAATCTCAATTGTTTATAACATGTCATGCTACAGCAAAGATAACTAAGCATAAACCCAAAACAATATCAAGCATGGCATGACAAAGCATAGGCCACGGTCAAAATCAAACTCCTTCTACCACTTAAGCATGAACTTTTCCTACTCTTTTCCAATCCAAACCAAACTATTTGAAAACCAATGTATGAAAGAGGGGGTCCAACCAATTTTATTCAAGAAAACTAAGAAAACCAAGCAAACGAAAAACCAAAACAAAAACGAAAAAGAAGACGCTACAAGAACAACACAACTGTGCATGAAACAATAAAAATGAAGTGTTTGGAAGAAACCTGGAATTTTTATTGATGAAGAAGGGGATGCCTTGGGCATCCCCAAGCTTTGACGCTTGTACTTCTTGGATATTTCTTAGGGTGACACGCGGTGGCATCCCCAAGCTTGAGCTTTAGTCCATCCTTCATCTCATTACTCATTCATTCCATACACCTGAAATTTTTCCTTCATACAAAACTTCACACAATCTTTATTAGCAACATTAGTGCACTCAAGATAATAAGTCTTTAGGTTCAGTTCCAACACCAATAAAACTTCCATTAAAACACAAGCTAATGTAGCACTTCCCTCAAAAAGCTCAATTCCCCAAAAGAACTCAAAAAGTAACCAACAAGAAGCAAATGCAAATAATGGCAGAAATCTGTCAAAACAGACCAGCAGGTAAAAACCAATTTTTTCGAAGACCTTATGCTGCTCAAATCGAAAAGTGTTGAACTAACGGAAGTTATATAACAACCTGGGGCAGAAGCACAAAAATTCACGCCTCAAAACGATGTACAGAGATTTTACACGAATTTTACGGTGAAGCACAGAAATCTGTTTCGGGACAGCAACTTTCCCAATCATTACTTCTCTCTCATTAGAGGTTACTCTTGGCATAAAAAGCAAATAAAAAGGATAAGTAATAACTTCCAAGATTCATCTAAAACTTTTGGGTTATCTGCCAATAAGTATTTTTCTTTAACGCCTTTAAATTAGGCTTGATAGTTTGAGAAGATGCTCACATAAGAAACATGAATTGAAATAAAAGAGAGCATCAAGAAGCAAATTCAAAACACATTTAAGTCTAACCCACTTCCTATGCATAGGAATCTTGTAAGAAAATAAATCAAAGAAGCACATAGTAACAAGAATGGGTAGATAAAACAAGAGCAACTTCAAAACTTTAAGCACATAGAGAGGTATTTCAATACCATGAAAACTTCTACAACCATATTTTCCTCTCTCATAATAATTTTCAGTAGCCTCATGAATAAACTCAACAATATAACTATCGCATAAAGTATGCTTTTCATGATCTACAAACACATAATTTTTATCAAGCTCAAAAATAGTGGGATTAAAACCTTCAAACCCATTTTTAACAATTCTATAACAAGATGACTGATCATTCAATATAGGACCATTGTCTAGAGCTTTATCATAAACATTTTGTAAGAAAAACTCTTTAGTACCATGCATTTCGAAGTTAGGCACAAATAAAGGATTATCACAGATAACATGAGAATAACATTCATCCTCCTTTGGTAAGCATGGGGGACAATCAAATAATGTAAGGGATAAAGTGTTACTCTCATTACAAGGTATGCATGGGTAGCTAATCCATTCTTCCTCCTTTTGTTCATCACTCTCCTTCTCTTTTTCATCTAATGAGCTTTCCGTTTCAGCAATTTCTTCTTCCATAAGCTCCTGCAAGGCATTAGTCTCTTCTGTTTGTGGAAAGCATCTATTAAGATATTCAAGAATATAGCCATTTTCTTCCTTGTAATTATCAAAGCAAAATTGAAGTATATCATAAACCTCATATTTATAAGGTGCATCATCAGTATTTTCAAGCAAACTAGCAAGTTCAAATGCACCCCTCCAAGCAATAAATTCTTCAATTTGTTCCACATCATAAAAGTCATAATTTTCTTTAACATAAGAAGATATGGTAACATTATCATTATACTCACATTGAAAAGGGAGGTGTTTATACCTCCTACAGCAACAACATTTATCAACGCAATAAGTAACATTATAAGTAGAGCACACGTTTCTAGCAATGGTATTCAATTTATCAATTTGTTCCCATAAGAGTTTCCCTTTTTGTGACAAGCGGTGTTCCTTATAATAATATTTTTGTTCTTTCGTGAACCCACCTTGCCAATTAGATTCAGTTTCAAAGGAACCAAGCATTGATAGTACGCATGATAAAGCAAGACAATAACATACCAACGAAAATACCAACTATAGTAGGAACTAATTTTTTTGTGTTTTTGATAAAGAAACAAGCAAACAAAGCAAAAATAAACTAAGCAAAACAAAAACAACAAAGTAAAGAGATTGGTTATGAGGGACTTCCCTTGTGAAGATGTCCTTGACTCCCTGGTAACGGCGCCAGAAAAGTACTTGCTGACTCGTGTAATAACGAGCTTGTTGGGGAACCCCAAGAGGAAGGTATGATGAGCACAGCAGTAACTTTCCCTCAGTTATGAAACCAAGGTTATCAATCCAGTAGGAGCAAGGAAACACCTCCAAGGTGTTGCTAGCTGGACTTTGGCAGGGCGCACTACCGGTGCCAGCAGCAACGTGGAAACCTGGACAACACAACCACAGAACTTTGCCCCCAACTTACAGTGAGGTTGTCAATCTCGCCGGTTTTGCTGAAAACAAAGGATTAAACGTATTGTGTGGAAGAAAGTAATAGTTTGCAGAAGTAAAGTAAAGTAGTAAACAGTTGTAGATTGATGGTAAAAGAAAGGACCGGGGTCCATAGTTCACTAGTGGTGGTTCTCCTTAAGATAGATGACATGTTGGGTGAACAAATTACAGCGGGGCAATTGACAAACATCGAGAAAGCATACAAGCATATACTACTCATCTTGACTCCTTTGAGATACGATTGGGCATTAAAACATTATACATAGATCGTAATCCAACTGCATCTATGACTAATAATCCACCTTTAGGTTATCATCCAAACCCCCTCCAGTATTAAGTTGCAAGCAACAGATAATTGCATTACGCATTACGTGTAAAGTAAACAATACGATTGTTCTATGGACAAAGGATTGTTGTTTTCTCCCTAGTAGCAACAGCACATCTAGTACCTTAGAGATTTCTGTCACTTCCCCAGATTACTAGAGGCATGAACCCACTAGCGAGCATAAATACTAACTCTTGGAGTTGCTAGCATCTACTTGGCCAAGATAGCTACTAACAACGGAAAGCATGCAAGATCACAAATAACAAAGACATGATAGAATCAATAATCAATCTGAAATAGCATCTCAATATCCATAGGATCCCCGCAAACACAACATGTAGGAATTACAAATAGATGATCTTGATCATGAACGGAGCTCACAAGATCTAAACATGATAGCACAAAGGAGAATAACCAGCCATATAGCTACTACATGGACCCGTAGTCCAAGGATGAACTACTCACGCATCACACCAGAGGCTTGCATGGTGATGAAGAAGGCCTCCAGGGTGAATTCTCCCCTCTGGCAGGGTGCCGGGAAGAGCTTCAGATCCCTCCTGATCTAGGGATGGAGATGACGGCGGCTACATACTCTTTCGTGGAATTTTGATCAGGTACTTAGGGTTTGTGTATCGGAGGCATCTTATAGGCGAAAGGGGAGGCCGAGGGGGTGCCTGGGCTAGCCACACCACCCCCTGGCGTGGGCTAGGCCTGGCCGCGCGGCCAGGTGGTATGGCCGCCCTCTGGCCCCTCTCCGTCTCGTATTCTGGCTCCATGTGTCCCTCGGTGAAAAACTGACTTTGGCTTTTGTCCCGTCCAATTCCGAGAATATTCATTTTCTGACTTTCCTGGAACCAAAAACAGCAAAAAATAGGCAGCTAGCACTGTGGCTCTTGTTAATAGGTTAGTCCAAGAAAGTGTATAGAAAGTACTCCAAAGTGTGGACAAAACATAAGAAAGTAGATAAAACCAAGCATGGAACATCAAAAATTATGGATACGTTAGCAACGTATCATGTACTTTGATTCAACCCAATGAGTCGCCTTGATCTATCTCTATAGATCTGGATTCCTAGAATGTAGGTTGCTTCACCCCAAGTCTTTCATTGAGAAACTCCTGTTTAATGGTTTCTTGGTTTCTTACAACTCTGGACATCATTTCTAGTTAGTAATATGTCATCCACATATAAGATCAAAAAATTTACTTTGCTCCCACTAAACTTATTGTATAAACAAGAATCATAACCACTCTTGATGAAACCTAATGATCTGACTACTTCATCAAAGCGAATATTCCAACTCTGAGATGCTTGCTTCAATCCATAAATGGATTTCTGAAGTTTGCATACTTTGTCAGCATTAGCCGGATCGACAAAACCCTAGGGTTGTATCATATACATGTCCTCAGTTAAATTTCCCTTACAATGTGTTTGGATGGACAGAATTGGGGCGGGAATCATGGAATTTAGAATTGAGTCTCAATTTCCGTTGTTTGGTTGCGCTACAAATTGGAGCCTCGAAACGGAGACGAATTCCACGGCCTGCTCCCTCCGCACCTAAGTTCCTCGCCCACGATTCCGAGGTCCCCGCTCTGAAATGGCTGGAAATGAGAGCTTGCGTCCCCCGTACCGCTTCGCAGCTTAGAAATAGAACCTGGCCCTAGACCGTGACCCCTTCCTCCCGACTCCCGACCACGAGCAAGCCGGCAGCGCCAGTGGCCCCGACAAGCCACCATGCCCTCTCCCCTTCCCTGCCCTCCTCTCCCTCTCCCCTCTCCAGTCCCGCCTTCCTCTCTGAGTTCGTATGTTCCCTACATGCTCCCCCTAAACCCTAGATTGTACGGTCGGGGTGGGAGCGGTGGTAGCAGGGGCAACGTTTGCAGGAACCCGAGCGGTAGAGGCTCTGTGTACATTCTCGAGCCGGCCATTCCCTATCGCTCTTCTTCCCCTTCTCTATTTTATTTGTTGCAGGTCCAGCGGCTTAGTCAAACTCCTCACAATTATTTCTACCCGCGCATGTGCATGGACACGGAGGCAGAAACACCTTGCTACCTAGGCTATATAATCTATACGATGATGATACCAACAGAACTCGAAAGGGTCGATTGACTTTGATGATTGCGGTTGTTGCTGTTTCTGGGTTGTGCATGCGGCGTGTACTCTGCTTCGTCCACGACATTTCTGATGTTCGTCCGGTCAGTACCGAAATGTCAGATGAGTAATACATTCGGCAGTTTCAAAAGCCTATTCATGATTTTCTCTCTGTTTAAGTACTGGTGATCCCTTCATGGATGGGAGACTGCTTCGTGTGTGCTGTAAAAGCAGATTACCAGTACTACCTCTTATTTCCTTGTAATTTTTTAAAAGTAAACTTGGTGGTCATGTGATCTTTTTTGCATAGTGATCGATGGATTTGATTATTATTGTATAGTATCAATAGAACTATTTCTTAGTCTAGAAAATAATATATACACATTTTAATATACACATGCTATTATGTACGCATGTGCACAAGTTTATATTGTCTAAACTCAAGAAAACATCCAGTTCTATGATCTCTACATCCAAACAAAAATTGGAATTCGACACACCCTCCTATTTCAACATCAAATTTCAAGCCACCCAAACAATATAATTCGAATAGGAAGACATTTCCTTTCCAGGTTGGATTTGGAATTTCTGATCAATTCAATTCTACAAATCAATTCTATGCATCCAAACACAGTGTTAAGGAAAGCCGTCTTGACATCCATCTTCCATATCTCATAGTCGAAATAGGCTGCTATGGCTAACATGATCCGGATTGACTTAAGCATATCTACGGGTGAGAAAGTCTCATCGTAGTCAACTCCTTGAACTTGTCGGAACCCCTTAGCGACAAGTCGTGATTTATAGACAGAAATATTTCCATCCATATCAGTTTTCTTCTTAAAGACCCATTTGCACTCGACGGGTCTTGCACCGTCTGGCAGATCAACCAAGTTCCAAACTTGATTTTTATCCATGGACTTTAACTTGGATCTCATGGCCCCAACCCATGACTTGGAATCAAATCCCGTCATTGTTTCTGAATAAGTTGTTGGCTCATCACTGTCTAATAGTAATACATCACGAACACTTCGCAATCTGACTGATCTTCGTACTGTAGGTGCAAATGTCGGCTCAGCTACCACGAGTGGCTCAACCTCTAAGGATTTTTCTGACTCGCTACTAGTCGGTTCCTATCGAATTCCTTCGAGTTGCATCGTGCTCCCACTGAGTCCTCGACTGAGAAACTCTTTCTTAAGGAAGACACTATTCTGAGCGACAAACACTTTTCCCTCTTCTCGGTTGTAGAAGTAGTAATAACCCAAGGTTTCCCTCGGATACCCCACGAAAATACACTTATCCGACTTGGCCATAAGTTTGTCTGACTGAAGTCGCTTGACAAATACTTCACAACCCCAAATCTTAAGAAAAAGACAAACCCGACTTCTTACCAGTCCACATCTCATGTGGTGTCTTATCTACTGATTTTGATGGTACTCTGGTTAGTGTGAACACTACAGTTTCTAGACAATAACCCCAAAATGATAAAGGTAGATCTGTCTAACTCATCATTAATCGTACCATGTCCAACAGGGTCTGATTCCACCGTTCCAACATACCGTTCCTCTGCAGTGTTCTTGGTGGAGTGAGTTGGGGAACTATTCCACAAATCTTCATATGGCCATCAAACTCATGGCTCATGTACTCTCCTCCTCGGTCTTACTGAATAAACTTTATTTTCTTGCCAAGTTGATTCTGTACTTTATTCTGGAACTACTTGAACTTTTCAAAGGCTTCCGACTTATGTTTCATCAAGTATATATATCCATACCTACTCAAATCATCAATGAAGGTAATGAAGTACTCACAACCACCCCTTAAGACATGAATCCATAAAAGTGCAAGCATATTAAACATTTTAATACTTATGCTCCCACTAGAACCAACATCCCTCTGATGGTTACTAAGTGATTCAGGATCCTAAATAAGCAAGTTGTCTAGTGAGCTTTAGCATCACCACTAGCCATCAAGTGATCTAGGTAGACAACTCCTTGTCAATCGCATCTCATTCGACTCCTGTTGGTCGGGTGGCATCACATGCCCCGGCTCCCGTCTGACTTTTCCCTGAGTCCCACAATCTTTGTGATAGACCCGTGTCTAGCTTACCGAGTGCTTATGTTGTAAGAGGCCGACTCGAACACACCTAGTTAGAAATAATTGATAGCACCTCAATTTTATGAGCCCACTACCAAGAATGTCCGACTTGTGATGGTGCAACACTGGTGGGAAAACCGACTAGACCTTCTTTGAGGGATTTAAATTCTACTGGCTATCTAATAGAGGTAAAACCAGAGACATGTCAATAACACAAAATAAAGCAATTAAAATTTGAAATGGCATGGCCCTCTTCATGGCGATCTTCATCTCCACAAAGCATGTAAGTCGACACGTGCCAATTTTTGTCTCGTGCCATCTTACTCCATGTCGCCGACTTGTACATCGACTTGCATGCCATCCAGGTTCTCCAAGCAGCTACACTAGCAAGTAAACTAAATTATGTAGAGAATCCGACATGCAGGTCATTATACAATAAAATGACAGTACCTAGGCTCCAGCCGGCTGACAAAACCATGATTCACAGATCATGTATGGATTACACACATCACATGCATATTACCCATACCATTCACAGCTTCCTACACAAACAAGTTATGCATAGATACAATACCTACCGATGTTGTGAAATTCGCAATGACATCTAAAGCGCTACGACAGGGCGAAGTCGGCGGTCCCGCTAGCCGGATAGCGGACGGGGATCAAAGGGGCAGTGCCCCTCGCTAGTGCGGGCCGCGCCCGATGATTTTTCTGAAAACGTATATCTCATCTACATTCCGAACATGGATTCCTTCATAGGATAAAACAATTTTACCCAAATCCGATCATTATTCTAATTCGATCAAACTCTTTTGATCTTCGATCACCGCATCCAGATTTACGTGTCACGGTCTACCCCGATGGAAAAAATCGACCGGTAGGGGTATGTCGTTCCACGACCTCAATAGTATGATCACGGAATTCAGATCATCGATTCCCCGAGTACAGTTGATCCAATTAACCTCGTACAAAACAGATCTTTCTCATAGATCGACCACCAAATAGCAAATAGATCCAATCTAATACCAACCACATATCACATATGCGAGATCTCGATCCTAAAACTAGAAGCTAATGCTCTGATACCACTGTTGGGCCACATAGGGATAAACAAAAATTCTCCCTACGCGGTTAACCCAAGATCTAGCCGAGGTAGAAGGCCATGAGGATTACCACTAGATGCGTGGTTGCGGATTACCGATGAAGCGCGTCAGTTGAATGAAGTGCAGTCCTCAGGATTCGGTCAAACCACGATCGTCGAAGCGCTGATTGTACAACACATCTGCTGGTATCCACACATACGAGGAGGAGCGCCAGCGGTGGACTGCTAGGTTCGGTATGGCGGCTGGACTGAACTGGATCTAGGATTTACAACGCATGGAATGACCTAGCTGTTACCCCCTGGGTATCTCTGCCCCAGTATATATAGGGAGTGAAAGTGGGTTACACTCACTTGTGGCCCATTCATTAAAGTCCATATCAGTCACTATGAGTCGAAATCACTGACTCGGTCTGTATCTGGTTTGGGTCCAACCCAAACGACTCTCTCCCACTCTTAAGTGTGTGATCCCGCAGGCTCATGGCAACTTGGCCACGATTGGAATACGACTCTCGATCGCTCAATTGGTACTGGCTCCTAGCAGAACGTGTTGACTCCCAAGTACCAAAGAGTCATGATGACATGCCTTCCAATGCGACTCACGTCTGAGTCCATTTTTCCTCACGATATACCTTGTCGAACTATAGGCGAATAATCGTCTTCCCTTAAATAGTCCGACTCTCTTCTTGATCCGAGATAAGTGATTCATCTGACTAACTCTTAGTCGACCGCCTCAGTTAACACTTAACTGATTCTTGCATGACCATGCTTTCTGAATCATATCACACAAGAGGTTCTATAGAATATCTCTCCAGTTGGAGGGGCAAAATTCCATCTTGGTTATCCATATCACGCAGCTTGATTCTTAGTCGACCCGAACTCTGCCTTTATAACTGTCCTGTGATGGAACAACGTTTGATAGTACCTCAGTTGGCGATCCTCAACTCGGATTGTGTGAGAACCTCAGGTCTAAGGATTACACTATTTGAGATATACAAATGATGACTTGTTTATTGTATCTCAATATTGGTCAATCCGAATTGCTAAACTCTTTATTTGAATCCATGTAAGTCGAAATAGCATCACCATGCCCATGACAAGTGGAACCAAATCAGCAACCGACTTTCACATTAGTCTAAGTTGTGCGTCCTTCACAATCTCAGTAACCAAGGATATTTTGTATGAACAACATGAATATATAGTTCCACAACTGAATCACATATTCAATGATATACATCAGATGTTCATACAAGGAAAACTTAATAAATTTGTGAATACATTGGGAATTACATCATACATGATTGCCACTAGGGCATATTCCCAACACTTACTGATTTATACATAACCACTCTTGAATTAGAACATCTGCATGAGCTCTTGATGGACTTGATTGTGGTTCAAAAACTAGTGTTGGCCATCCTTTTGAATTATGACAACCAAACAGTTATTGTCAAAGTAAATAGTTCTAAGGATAACACAAAATCATCAAGACACATGAAGATACATTTGAAGTGTGTAAGGAAATTGAGAAATTCCGGAGTAATTACTACTATGTATATTCAAACAGATAAAAACCTAGCAAATCCCTTTACAAAGAGACTATCGCGAAATGTGATAAAAAGTGCATCGAGGGAGATGGGTTTGGAGCCCATGTATGTTACACCATAGTAGTAACACAACCTTTCTAATAGTAGATACGGTGAATCGGGACGTGGGAAAAACAAGCTAGTGATTTCACTGAGGAAAGTATTCAGGAAACCTCTCATGTGAAGATGCATAACTCTCAAAAGTTGTAAGGCAGGTTGGTGATACACCTTAATGTTTTGCATTGGCTATAACTAGAAAACATGTTGTCCTATGTAGCATTGTCGAAAGAATACACCTATATGAGTCTGACTATTAAATGTCGTAGTCTATGAGACTTGAGAGATATCTAGTAAACTCATAAACAGACCAAGTAGGACTTTGAGTGAAACCTATTCACGTCAAACTTCCAATTCAAGTCTTGGTCAATTGTTCAAGTGTGAATGGACGTAGACTAAAACTCTAGGCGAAAGTTTAACTCAGCTGACTCGGCTGAAACACATGTATATAAACAAGTAGCGAAGATTGATAAATTTTCAAATGGGAATTTGAGATCTTGTGGGAGATTGTTAGAAATAATGGGACTATTTCTTATGACACCTGTAAGACTTAAGGTTTTTCCTAAATCTCAAAGTTCATGTGTGTGGAATCCCATATGCATGGCAGCCCATGGTGACACCTCACATATGAGTGGCAAGAGGAGTGAGAGTTAAGTTTAGTCCCATATAAAAAATTGAAGGAGAGTTGCCCCATCTTATAAAGTGGATTGTTTAACACTTGGTAAGTGAGCGGGAAGATACTCGCTCCTCCTCCTTCGCTGCCGCTAGCTTGCCTCCTCACGATATGAATTGCGGAATGGGCCTTAAGCCGAGCTTATTTTTGTTGCTAAGAAAAATTACGGTTTTGATGGGCGTGTCACAGTTAGTCGATTCGGCTTGCTCCCGCATCGTGGTCCATCTGTAACTGACCTGAGCATGCTCGACGTGGATTCGGCCCAGGTTGTACCCGATAGGGTTTTTCCCGAGTTACTCTATACAAATTCTCGAAGGGTTTCAACCCCACATACTCCATTTAGAGCATCGTCGTGTACCGACGAACGGGAGAGCATGTCTCTAGAACCACTCGTCTTTGTGATCCTGTACGGAAAATAAGGTTTTTGGGTAGCACAATTGCTAATGTTCGATCATCACAACTTGGTACTTTTGGTCTGTAACATCGTCTTTTTCGACCAGTCTTCACAACTTCTGCATCAATGGCTATTCCATCTATGAACGATCGGTACATGTGTCGTATTCTGGTATAGTATTGAGTTTGCATTCTTAGTGTTCATATTGATTAATACACTAGTAAGTTAAACATTTTTCTTAACAGTATGTTCGAGTTTCACATGTTAGTAACTGTTGTTGTCATATCTAATATTCTAAAATTAATCGTTCATTCGGTTTTCAACAACGACGAGCGAGAGACGACGATGCTACATTCATGGCAGAGGCTAGATGGTCGAGAGATTAGGAAGAAGTGTGAAAAAGTGAAAGAAATTTCAATCCGATTGATAATACTTGTCACTGAAATGGATGTATCTAGATATGTTTTAGTGCTAGATATATTTAGTTTAGCGAGAATTAATATGGATAAAAAGTACTGAATTTTAAAAACAATTGCGTGAGTTGCCATGGCATTATTTTGAAAAAATAAAGTGCCGTACTTTTTTTCGATCGACACGATGTAACCAGCAGACGGTCACGTACACGTGACGATTCGTCTTGTCAGCAGTTAATGCGACCAGGGACAGAAGAGCAGGGGCAGGGCCGTCATTTCGTCAGCCGCCCCAGCAGCCAGCTCCACCTCAAGTCTCAACTCGACCGTTGGCGCAACGTTCCAATCTCCTTTTCTTCTCTTCCCCTCCGCGTCTCCAATCGCCGCCAACACGCTCTCCTCCTCCCCCCTTCTTTACCGTTGCGGCAGCTGGCTCCAGACCACCACCGCACCGATCACCCGTCCCACGCTGCCCCTCTCGTCGAGCTCCCCTCCCGCACAGACCAGCTCGGACTCCTTCCGCCCTCAGCCGCCCAGCCGAGGAGGCTCTTCTTCCTGTTCAACGGCGGCCGGCCGGGAAATCTCCGACCTCGTCCTCGTCCTCGTCTTCTCCCCCAGGTAAATCAATCATCTTCTTCCCCGTACGATGAATCGATGCCTGCCGTTCTTGCTTCTTTGGCACCCCCTTCTCTTCCTACTGCCATGATTTTGCCAAGACCGTCTAGAAGTTCCGCGGAAACGGTTCTTGGTGCGGGTGCAAGAAAGATCGGCGGAATTCGCCATGTGCTGAAAAGATACGAATATGAATCTGCTTGCCCTGGCTAGATTCTAGGGATTTTGCTTCTGTTCGTTCAGGATTGGGTAGAGTTCGCGTCCGATTTGATCCTGTTCGTTCAAGAATTCTGTTCCAGGCAAAAGAAACAGAACAGACAGCGTTCTTGCGAATCGCGAAATCATCACTCGATCGCCCGTACTAACTCAAATTCACCTACTTCTTGTCCGCCAGATCGCCGGCATGACGACGCTGTCGACGGGCGTCCTGCTGAAGCTCCTGGACGGGATGAAGAGCGGCGCGGCCAAGCCCGTGGGCGAGCACCGCACGGCGGTGCTGCAGGTGACCGACATCGTGCCGGCGGACATGGACGAGAAGGACCTGTTCCCGCGGCACGGCCAGTTCTACGTCAAGGTCTCCGACTCCTCCCACTCCATCTACGCCACGCTGCCCCCGGCGCAGGCGGACCTCGTGCTCAGCAACAAGCTGCACCTCGGCCAGTTCGTGCACGTCGACCGCCTCGACCCGGGCTCCCCTGTCCCCGTCATCGTCGGCGCCCGGCCGCTCCCGGGACGCCACCCGCTCGTGGTCGGCACGCCCGAGCCGGGCAAGAAGGCCGCGCCGAGGAGGGGCTCGTGGGGGCCCGAGAACCACGCCGCCGGGGTGCTCGCGTCGCCCAAGGTCGTCAGGCCCACCACGCTTGATTTTGGGGATAGGACGCCGGTCAAGGAGAGGCCGTCCCCCGCGCGCAGCTCGGCTTCGGTCAGGAAGAGCACCAGCGTCATGCCTAGGATGGTGAGCAGGAGCCGGAGCTTCGCCGCCGACAGGGGTGACCCTCCTCCGTCCAAGATCCCCAGGAGTCCGTTCCCAGCTGTATGTGCACACCTGAACTGAACTGAACTGAACATCCCCCACGAGTTCGTCTTGCTTCTGAAGCTAACCTGTTTGTGTGTTTGTGCAGGAGAAGAGCTCGGTGAGCTGCACGGCTTCACGGATGATGAGCAGGAGGGTCAGGGAGGAAGAACCCTCCTCGCCGGGATCCGACGACGACACCGCGACGTCCTCCAAGAAGAGGCCGTCGTCGACTGCTCGCGTGCCAGTGCCGGCCAAGCTCAATGCAATCGGCAAGGTATGTCATCGGGTTCAATGCGTTCAGTTGCTGTGCCCGAATACTGACCTGACCTGAACTGAACTGAACCGGTGCCGCAACAATGTCATTTCAGGAAGCCATGGAGCAGAGGGAGCAGGCACAGAAGGCGGCGCTGGAGGCGCTGCGCAACGCGTCGGCCACAGAGAACGTGTTCAGGATCTACAAGTACGTCAATGGCGCCTCAGTCCTCGTGGCATTTTGGCACTGTTTGTTCGATTTGAGCTCACCAAATTTAGTTCGTTTGATCATTTGATTGTCTTGTGACAGGATGTTCTCTGATCTGAGCAAGACGGCGAGGGCGGATGCGCCGGCATCCTGCTTCGACGGCTTCCTGAGCTTCCACCAGGAGGCGGTGCAGGCCGTGGCCGACATCGAGTCGATCCAGGCGGCCACCTCGATGGCCGCCACTGCGGCGGGCACGACAGACGAGCCCCCTGCCACAGCAGAGGAGGCCGCGCCGCCCAACGTCCTGCAGGAGATTGTCCAGAACAGGGCTACCACCCCCAGGAGGAGAGGCCTGCTCGGGTTCGGAGGAGTTTCCAAGTCGGTGTCCTTCGCGCCGGGCACGCTGCTGGACCCTTCTTCGCGGCAGGACGGCGGCGGCCGAAGTTCGAGCGCCAGCAGGAAGTGCCTCGCCGCGGACAAGACCGACGACAAGCGATCGTCTGCTCCTGTGGGGGCAGTGGCGGCGCAGTCGGCTCTGGGCTCGTCGCTGAGGATGGCGAAGCAGATGCAGGCCGAGGCCGGTAGCTGGTTCATGGAGTTCCTAGAGGCCGCGCTGGAGACCGGACTGAAGAAGAGGAAGAGCAGCAAGGTGGCGGCGACGGGGCAGAGCGGCGGTGGAGGTGGATGCCCGCAGTCGCTGATGCTGAGGGTGATCAACTGGGTGGAGATGGAGCAGAGCGGCGGCGGGGAGAGTGGCGGCCGCCGGAAGACCGGTCATCCCAGGGCGGCCGCCGTTGCCAGGAAGCTCAGGATCAAGGCCAAGAACCCCTGATTCGTTTGCCGGTGAACGCTTAGAGGATTCTCAGGTGATGATAGTGTTGTACTAGGAATTGGTGGGAGTTTGTGGTAGGATCATCAACATAAGAAACACCTGCTCGTGTGCTGTACACGTCTTTTGGACACGTGAATCGCAAATTCGTTATTCTTTTGGACAGGTCTTCTGTTCGAACGTGGTTGTTCCTTTGCAGTGAAACTGTCTGTGCTGGGTGTGATTTTCATGCTGTCAGAAGTAAGCAAATTTCATAATAGGAAAAAAGAAAATAGAAACAAATTAAGCAGGCAGGATGGTTTCCATCAAGTACAGAAAATAAACTGAGCCCACAGCTAAACCCACATCTAGAAATGATGCTTTCAGAAATATTTGGCAAAAAATTCTTACAAAATAGACAATAAAAACATAACAAAAATGCAGAAATGCCAACACTCCTGCTTTCTCTTTCTTTTTCTATAAGGGCTTCCCTGATACCAACGATAATTTGGAGCTCATGGCTAAACGCAGGCGGTCAGACCTGTAAGCTCGTCTTCCGCTGCTCGCTTCAGTTTGTTATTTTTCTGCAGAAGAGGTAAATAGTAGTTGATTCAGTGTTCAGTGAAACATACTGTGAATTGGAGAGACAGGAAAAACGGACAGGTCACACTAATATTCTGGAAACAAGCCAGGTCCCTAGTAAGAAAGGTGCAGAAATACTATCGTCCGGCAGGATTGACACTGAATACACAAGCAGTGTATAATTAAAAGCACGATTTATATTACCACTCACACAAGTTGTGCAGTGTATTTTGAGAGTCAGGGAGCCTCAAGTCCAATGCAGAGTATGAGACTCGATTACATCCGAAATTTCACAATCCCAAGTCTGAACCATAAAAGGCAGGAGCTCTGCCAATTCAAGTGAGAAAAAGTTCGTTTTCCAAGAAAATCAAGCAGTCCTGCGACCAACTATAAATTTCTCAGCACTCCCCTTTGAGAAGGTGGGACAAGAACAAGACCACCTTCTCCCAAATATTCACAGATGTAACAAAAAACATGATTTATTACGTTCGCATAATTTTTTTTTAAACGGGGGCAAAAATCTATTAATTAAGAAGAGAATTGCCCAATTAATTAACGGAAAACCGGGCGAAAACCGTTACAACGCCAACCACAAGAACACATAAAGGACACAACCTCCGAACCGATAAGCACTCCCAACCTACTACAACCGAGATCCAACAACACCACGCCACAAAGAAGTCCACGGAACAGACGACCCAAAAAGGGTCAAACAATCAAGCAGTTGCCGAAACTTTCCGTGCTACACCTCTCTTCCTTCTTTTGCTCATGAGAGAAACCTTCCTGAGAGACTTCTCCACCTTTTTGATTATATGCTCCGGAGCATTTCCTGCCAAGACGCAAGTAACTACCATATCCAGGGCTAGCCGCCTCTAAACTGGCAAGCAAGCAGCAAAGCTCTTTAGCAAAAAGAGCCTCAGAATCATGTGCCAACACTCCACTGTCCAAAGAGGCGGGCAACTTTGGTGGCGAGGGCACCGTGGCCACCGCCAAGGCCTCAAATGAGCCCAACTCCACGGAAGCACTATAGAAGATATTCCAACCATGCCCTCACCCTAAACAACTTCTGCTCAGTAGAGTGAGGAGGAAATGAAGCCTGCGCGGGGGTGAGCCCCGGCTCCAAAGAATCACCAGCACGCGCCAACAACAGTTTGAGTGCTGACACCTCTTCACGAAGGGGACGAGACGCCTCCTCGACTTGGACATCAACAAACTGAAGGGGCTCCAAGCGCATCAAGGCAACCTGGGACTGAAAGAGAGAGTTCAAACTGGCGTTGACCTTGAACTCCTCGCAACACCCAGGAAAGGGTCTTGACGGCACCGCTGAACGCGGCGACGAGTGGCGCACAACCTCGGCCCAACTCTGGGAAGACGATGGACGACGAGACTGAGCGGACGGAGATTGTGAAAATACTAAGACCAACTAGAGATTGTGTTTTCTTAAGCATGTTTTGTATGGGAATATCCTAACTTATGTATAAACCAGAAAGGTGCAGAAATACCACAGTACCATCCACAACAGATTTATTTCCTACTTCATCAAATTTGTAAAGCCAAATACCCAGCAGAGTTGACACAGATACACAAGCAATGTGAAAATTAGAAGCACAACTGTATTACCCCTCACACAAGTTGTGCACAAAATAGCCCCTGTAAGATTTTTCTGAACTAAACTCCATCCCATCCACCGCTCAAAACCCGAGCTACACAATGGCCGCGCATACAAAATAATGATACATTGACGAATGCTCCTATGGATACATTAGTTCAAGTACAGCTAACTCATGCAAAGGAAGAAGATAGTAGGGAGCCTAAAGTGCAGTTCACAGTATGAAATTTAATCATGGTCATAGACTAGCGAGATTTCAGTTCACAATCCCCAGTTCTAAACAAGAAATTTTCAGGGATTTCCCTGGAAATGGCAATTTAAGTGAGGATAGGTTAATTTTCCAAGAAAATCAAGGAAGAATTACTTTGTCTTGCAAAACTATCTTCATTCCGAATAGGCAGTACAGATATAGCTCTACTGAACGAGAAAACAGGGGACATACTAATAAATTTCCTCCGACCAACCATAGAGTTCTCAGCACTCCCTTTGAAAAGGTGGGATGACAAGCACATCGCCTTCTGTCAAATGTTTCCAGATATGTAACAACATGAATGATTGATTGGGTTTGAGGAAGTTCTGACAACATTGACCTTTGATTTTCCAAACAAGATGCCCTGTACTTCCGTATTGAAAGGAAAGGAAGACTGACAAATCTAGAAAGAAAAACTATTGCTCTGTCCTCATGGCGGTTGTGATAGAGGGGGAAAACCCAACATACATTTTTGAGGAAACCTTGTAAGGGCAGGATGTTCCAGCAGACCATATATATCTAGGATCATTAATGTCAGCTCCAGGATGACCTTGAAGAAGTGAACCCCCACAAGTTCTCTAACGCATAACGAGAACCTATTCATAACTACCTGCTACTCTAATACTTAAGGTAAGAACCTAATACTTATGCTCACCTCACTATGAAATCCGGTTGATTGTCTAGGAACTTAACACATTCATTTCTCGAATCAGCTGTTTTCCATGCCACCAGTGATATTGTGTACAACATTCTAACCAGAATTCTAAATCCAAACTAAGGAGAATCAGTGACTTCTAATTCACATGGAATATCTAATTACAATTCAAGTATTTCATTCTTATACTAACTCTAACGAGATGGGCAGATATCATTTCACATTCCAGCTTGCCAAATCTCATTGCATAAATTTCTATAACCTAAATTTGCAATAGTAACAGACTATTATTCAACCTTACTAATATTCTTAGACCAGTTCAGTAGTACCCTCCAGGTTCTAAAAGGTTTCATATCTGTTGCATATGTAATAGAGTAGCAAAAATGCATGAAACAAATTTGAACAAGCATTAATAGCACATGTGCATTAACATTTGCATCACAAAATTGTTTAAACATGAAATGCATAGACGGACAAATAGGTTAGTTATTTCAACCTTCCAACATAGAAACTATTTTATAGATACTCACATGGGTAACAGGGTAAATGACGCAGACCATCACAGCCCTCGAAAAAAACTTTGCACCTTCACACATCTGCGATCTTTCCTCTCGAAGAATGCATGCCTCACAAGGCTTTCTTGTAAAGAGAACCAAAGAACCTCTGGAGTCACATTTTCTTTTTGGAATTTATCCACCAACTTGCCCTTGCTGTCACAGTGAAACAGGAGACGAGCAGAGCGGTAGTTTATCACCATATCTCCGTTATCAGACACAACTTTCCAGGTAAATTCTGTGTCCGAAACGTATTTCGTCATCTCCGCCTTGGCCAATTGAATTCTGTGCTTCAGTGACCATACCTCCTTCTCGTAGTCCTGCAGCACCCAGACTTGGACTATCATGGTGTCGCGATCAAGCTGGCGGATGCAGAGCGTTCCATCCATCTGACGTAATTGTACTGCATAGCCAGCTACGGGAGATGGCAATGGCATACACCTGAATGACTCATCCACCGTGTCAAAAACTACTAGCTTTCTTTCTTCGTCATGGTAGCTGCCATTGTACCAGTGGAGGCAGTCATGTAACACGACAGGCGGGTAATACTGATTAAGCCGAACACCAGTCATAAAATTCTCCACTGATGGTGAGGGCACGATGCACCTCTGTTCCTCCAGGGAGGAGGAGCCCACAGTGAGAACGTAGTAGACAGCACAAAGAGGGCCGTCTGGACGCTTCCAGTAGAGAATGCGGTACTCGCCGGACGGGTGGTGATGGTATAGAGCAGCGACATTGCTCACAGCCGGGAGTGCACACCACTGGCGCGTGGCCGGGTTGCAGATGTAGTAGAGGTGATAGGTGCGGGATAGGAGGAGGAGGCCGTCGCAGGAGGCGTGGATGTAGTACTTATGGCACTCATCGTAGCTGCTGAACCCTAGGACGGGGCGGCGCACGGCGGGGGACTGCCAGAGATCGAAAGCATCCACCGTGGCAGGGACCTTGTAGAGGGTGTTAGAGTTGAACATGACCAGTGGGAGCGACGGCTGACGCCGGTGGTGGGCGAGGAGAAACTCGGCGTCGCAGCTGAGGCGGCGCCAGGAGCGGCAAACCGCGCGGCAGCGGAGGAGCTCCTTCGCCGGCAGGCGGTAGAAGATCTCCCACAGGACGAGATCCTCCGGGAGGACGGGGCCGGCGGCATGGTCGCGCTGCGTCCGCCTTACCCTCGCGGATTTCACCATGGTGGATCTCACACTGCAAAGCCGCTGGCCTTCTCACGCCATTGGACTGGAGCGATAGCTCGGCGGCGACGACGGCGAATCTAGGGTTGAAGAGAGGATTAGTTGCGGCGTGGCGAGATTGGAGAAAGAACTTCGAAATCGTGAATGGTTTGATTCATAAAGAGGACAATATGTACTGCCTATATTAGTTCCATAATTGCTGATTTGTTTCCTGGGGTAGTAATTGGTTTCAAAAATCTATTTATCCTTCAAAATACACATTTTCAGCAAATAGCTTTTATTTTTGAGGGATTTTCAGGGAACAGCTTTGGTAAAAGATGGTCGAAATTTTGAAATCACTTCCTGCGGGCTTGACCGTGGGCCGTGTGCGTCTGGCCCGACCGAATCATCTGAGAGCATCTCCACCCACTCCCACACACACACAAACCGTCACCGAGTTAGGGCTGGAGGCTAAAAAAAAGGTCCACACCGGAGCCCTAAATCGGTGTCGGCAGATTGGGCCGGCCTCTAATCACCTTGTCACCCTCTTGCCGCCCTCGGCAACCAAGGGCTGGGGCTGCCGGCAACGCGCAGCAACCCGTGCCACGCTGGAAAACCAGTGCCGCCCCCCTTGCCACCCACACGAGACCACCCATTAGCTCCAGAAGCCGCGCGAGAAGCATCTGATCGTGAAGCCGAATGACATGCTGATGGCGACGTGGCAGAAGATCTTGGATTCGAGGGCGGTGGTCACCACCGACCGTAATGGCCGTCGTGGCCACGCCCTGGAGAGGACGAAGGAGGGGGTGCTGGAGGAGTCGATGACAGCTTACCTCTAAAGTCAAGTCGATGGCACTCAGGGGAGCAGAAATGCCTGCGGCAGTAACTCATCATCGTCGTAGGGGTGCTTTGAAGAAAGCGATGGCCTTGGGCCATCGCCGCGTCCCCAGTCTCGGTTTTCTTCTCCAAGATCGGCGAGAGCGAGCTCGTACACCCGGCCGATGACACAAGAGTGTTCTCGCCCATCGTCACCGATGATGCCGCTCGTGCCCACATTGACCTTAACCAAGCCACCCACGACGATTTGCTGACCATGACGAGGTAGTGACCTCCTAGTCCGGCAGAAATCTGTTTGGCGGGTAGGGTTGTTATTCCCGTGAGGTGGTCAACGAAATGGACGAGAGTCAAGTCATGAGCACCATGAATGCCCTGATTCGTGGCGAGGCTGGTTACTACATTGTGGTGAGAATGGCGAGGAAGTTGAGTACGCGTACGAGTACTACGATGAAGATGGGGAGGAAGAGGTGAATGAGGAAGAAGATTATGATAATGTAATAGGGATCATAAAAGACTTTATACTGTATATATGCATGACTGTAATATATTCGATATTTGTTGTGTAATATAATCGGATATCTACATTCACAACAAGTATAAAGAATTGTATATTCGATAGTGATGGGTAAGTGTCACAAAATAAATGCTGCCCAAACACAAAAAGGAAATAGATAAAGGGAAAACAGAATAAATGAAAATATAAAAAAAAAATCTCTACCGCGTCACAAAAAGTGCCCAAAATGATGCCGCGGCAGAGACCCTTAGATCCCGGTTCGAATTACGAACCGGGACAAATGGCCCTCCGCCACGCCCATGACGATAGCACGGTCCACGTGGACCATCCTTTTGTCCCGGTTCGCAGCCCAACCGGGACTAAATGGTTGGAGCTTTAGTCCCGATTGTCCCATCCCGGTTGGACAACCGAGACTAAAGCCCTTAAATCGAGACAAAATGCACGTTTTCCACTAGTGTACACATGCGTCTTTTTTTTTTTGCCTGAAGTGGGAGTTCGAGTCGAAAGAGCGGTGTCATTTCTCTCTATTCACCGTTTTTCACTAGGTAGATTAATATCTCAGGTTCCAAATCAATTTTGCATTATTTTCTATAGAATTGTACTACAAGTTTACTTGTAAAAAACAGCAAATTGAGAGAATGGTTTGCTTATGGTGTCTGCACTTTGGTTTGTTTTCTACACGTGCGTCTGGTCCCCTTTGTCGGTTGAACTTTCTTTCTCGTACCTTGGATATACACAGAATCAGGACAGCGAGCTACATATTCAATGATTCACATATAGTGAGACGTCAAAGAATAAGCTCTTCCATGGTAGGCAGAGAGGAGGGGATGAGCTGGGCGAGTGGGTCGCTGCGTACAGAGGATCTCGGAGGAAGTCATGGGCTGCGTGAAGTTTAAATAGGTAGAGAAGCGAAAGAGGATCCCTCTGTTGCTTTTCAGAAGAGAGACGTATGAATGAGTATATCAAAGGTAAACATACAGGACCAGGAGCATGTGTTGAACGAATAAGTGAGAAAAAAGTAGGGACCAGGAGCATGTATTGAACGAATAAGTGAGAAAAAAGTAGGATAAAATGCAAGCTACGGGTGTGAATTGTTCTGGAAAAATTAACAATGCCGTGCTAAATAATTAGGTAAAGAGGAAAATAGCATATGACCCGTGAAACTATTTGAAGTCAAATTGTGTGTTAAATAAAATAGAATTCTAAAATGAGAGTTGTAAAGTTAATGACAACAAATATATTAACTTAAAAGGATCGACACAATACGACATTGCAAAATTAAAACTAAATAATCTACAAAGTTACTTATTTCGAGTAATTCTCTACGGTCTAGAAATACAATAAAAATACTTGAATTTCGCGAGGCAGCTTGGACTTCAATTGCGTGGTGACTCGTGGAGCGACCTAATGGCGATTTGACATGTGGCATCAGAAAAAAATTGAAAAAGGGAAAGTTGCCATCACGCTGTAATTTCAGGAAATCGGAGGGATAATATCCCGTATCAGATAATCTTCATATATTCTCAATGATACATCTACTTTTTCTTCCAGTGCAACGCACGGGCATTTTTCCTAGTTTCTATTAACACAAGACATACTGTTCAATGCAATACAGAAATAAATTGGAGCCCATGTCTAACAGCCCAACAGGCTACTGCCGCAGCCAGACAATAAGAGTAAGCATATCGTTTCAGGGTGACCAATAGTTCAAATCCAAAGCGACTCTTACTGACAACATAAAAGGCACACTCCAGAAACCAGCAGAACATAATCTGGAAGAAAACTACTAGTATGTACTTCAGTTTGCATCCCAAAAAGACCAATATATCATAGAGCCTATCTCCAGCCGCTGTCTCCGATTCCTTGTTTTTTCTGCAGAAAGAGGTCAATAGTTGAGTCAATGATAATCCACAACAAATTTGTTTCCTACTTCATTAAATTCATAAATCCAACTACATGGCAGGATTGGCACAGAATACGCAAGCAATTTGAAATTAAACACACCACTGTATTACCCCTTACACAAGTTGTTCCAACAGACACCAACATAGCTCCCCTCCCCATACAGTTCTTCGGAACTGAACTGAACTCCATCCTATCCATCTCTCGAAACCTCGGCCATCATATGGTAATGCATAAAAAACTGAAAACATTGGCAAATGCTTGTATGAATACATTAGTTCAAGTGCAGCTAACTCATGTAAAAATATCTTTGTTCCGAATAGCCAACCCTACTGAACGAGAAAGCACGGGATGGAAAAATTAGAAGAAATTCCCTGCGACCAACAGAGTTCTTTTTACGGGGAAAACCAGGAGCTCTGCTTTTGCTCAGTAGCAGAGGGAAAACTGTACAGAGACTGAGAGCAGTCTAGATGAAAATAAAAGCATAAAATGGGACAAGGAAACTACAGAAGGCACCAAAGGGATTATTCTCCTAAAGCCTATAGTCAATATAGGCACATGAGCGGCAACGCTCTCTGGTGTAACTGAAGGTTCTGCGGTTTCTCTCTTTCCACAGGTGCCAAACAAGATATGTGGCAACAGAGATCTGACCAACAAGAGATTTTCAGGTCTCTCTTTAAAAAGGTGGGACGAGAAGCAGATCATCTTCTGTAAGTGTTTCCATATGTAACAATAGAATGATTGATTGCGTCTGCATAAAAGATACATATGAATACACCAGAAAAAACATTACGAGCACCGACCTTTGATTTCCAAACAAAATGCCATTATACTTCATTATTTAAAAAGGGAAGGAAAACTAACAAAATCGAGAAAGTACAACTATATTTCTGTCCTCATAGCAGTCGCAATAGAGGGGGAAAACCAATATACTTGTTTTGAGGAAAACTCAAAATCGCAGGGTGCTCTTTCAGACCGTATATATCTAGGATCATGAATGTCAAATCCAGAATGGCCTTGAAGTGATTCTCTACAAGTTCTAATGCATACTGGCAACCTATTAACAACCACCTACTACTGTTAGTACTAACAATAAGAACCTTAATAGTTATGCCCACCTCACTATAAAATCCAATGGTCTTAAGTACATTGTTACCAGAACCTGAAATCCAATCTAAGGAGAATAAGTGACTTCTGTTTCACACGGAATATTTAGTTACCTTTTTAAGTATTATGTTCTTACTAATTCTAACTAGATATGCAGATATAATTGCATATTTCATCTTGCCAAATCTCGTTGCATAAATTTCTAAAACTAAAATTTGAAAGACTAACAGACTGTTCTTCTTTTGACTAATATTCTTAGCCCAGTTTGGTACTACCGTCGCATGTTTACAAAGTATCATGTCGGTTGCATATGTTATAGAATAGCAAACAGGCAGGAAAACAGAGTTCTCACAAGCATGATGAGCACATGTGCATTAACATTTGCATCATATAACTGTTTCAACAAGTGCACAGACGGACAAAGAGATTACTTAGTTCAAGCTTCCAACATAGAAACTATTTTAATAGATACTCACATAGGTAAGATAGAGACCATCATATCCCTTGGAAAAACCCTGGCAGCTTCACACGTTTGCAATCTTCCCTCTCAAAGAATGCATGCCTAACAAGGCTTTCTTTCAAAGAGAGCCGAAGAACCGTCGGGGTCACAGAACCCGGCTGGAACTTATGCACCAAATTTCCCCTGCTATCATATTGAAACAGGATCCAAGGAAAGTGGCCCCATACCAGCATATCTCCACTCTCGGACACAAAAATTAGGCAAAATACTTTATCCGAAACATATTTCGTCATCTCCACCACCGGAAATGGAATCCTGTGCTTCAGTGACCATACCTCCGTCTCGTAGTCCTGCAGCGCCCAGACTTGGACTGTCATGGTATCACGATCAACCTGGCGGATGCCAAGCGTACCATCCATCTGACACAAATGTGCTAGTGCTACATTGTCGGCTATGGGAGATCGCATACACCTGAATGACTCATCCACTGTGTCAAAAACTAGTACCTTGCTTTCGGTGTCCATGGATCTGCCATAGTACCAGTGGAGGCAGTCATGTAACGGGACAGGCGGCTTATCATAATCAAGAGTGGTGTCGGTCATGAATTTCTTCATGGATGGTGAGGGCACTCTAAGCCTGATGCACCTCTGTCCTTCCAGGGAGGAGCCAACGGTGAGAACATAGTAGATAGTGTTGACAACACTACCAGGGCCTTTTGGATGCTTCCGGTAGAGGACGCGGTACTCGCCGGACGGGCGGTGATGGTACAGAGCGGTGACATTGGACACATCCGGGAGCTTACACCACTGGCGCGTGGCCGGGTTGCAGATGTAGTAGAGGCGGTGGGTGCGGGACAGGAGGAGGAGACCGTCGCAGGAGGCGTGGATGTAGTACTTACACACTCATCGTAGCTGCTGAACCCTAGGATGGGGCGGCGCACGGCGGGGGACTGCCGGAGATCCAAGGCATCGACTGTGGCTGGGACCTTGACGACAGTGTCAGAGTTGAACAGGATCAGCGGGAGCGACGGCTGACGCCGGTGGTGGGCGAGGAGAAACTCGGCGTCGCAGCTGAGGCGGCGCCAGGAGCGGCAGACCGCGCGGCAACGGAGGAGCTCCTTCGCCGGCAGGCGGTAGAAGATCTCCCACAGGACGAGATCCTCCGGGAGGACGGGGCCGGCGGCATGGTCGCGCTGCGTCCGCCTTACCCTCGCGGATTTCACCATGGTGGATCTCACACTGCAAAGCCGCTAGCCTTCTCACGCCATTGGACTGGAGCGATAGTTCGCCGGCGACGGCGGGGAATCTAGGGTTGAAGGGAGGGTTAGCTGTGGCGTGCGTGGTGAGATTGGAAAAGGATATTCGAAATTGTGGATGGTTTGATTCATAAAGAGGACGATATGTATTGCCTAGTATTAGTTCGTTTTCCATAATTGCTGATTTCTTTCCTAATAATTGCTTCCAAAAATCTATTTCTCCTTCAAAATAAATCCCACATTTTCAGCAAACAGCTTTTATTTTTGAGGGACTTTCAGCGAACAGCTTTGGTAAATGATGATCGAAAACTCGAAATCACTTCAGCTCGGCTTGACCACGTGTTCGGCCCGACCGAATCGCGTGAGCCGAGAGAGAACCGCTCTGTGGGTTCCGCCACCTTCTCTGTAATCATCTCCCATTCCGCAACCCACCCGCTATATCAACTAGGCAAGAGAGAGAGAGAGAGAGCACCGTAACAAGAGAGATAGAGAGAAAACATATCGCCCACGTAGTCGGAATCACGACTGAGCCAGATGCGAGGCCTATGCGACTGGTTGTCGTGGCTCGGACTCCGACAAGGAAGAGACTTATGGTTACGACGCCGGTCGCCCGCACTGGACTTAGGGGTAGGGTTTCTAGTCATCAATGCATAAGACGAAAGGGGTGAGGGGCTTAGATGGATGGTCGAGGGTGGCGGTGAACTGGCTAAGGAGAAGTTTGGAGACCGAGCGGGATGGTGAGGCGTCTACGGGCGGGGAAGGCGGCAGTTTGGCCGGTGGTGGTTGCCGGAACGGAGCAGGTCGCCAGAGGGGGGAGAGAGGGATGTAGTGGAGCTGGTAGTCATGGGCGATTTTGTCGTTATATGGCGTGACATCTAAGAAACGGGTGACTGCCAGTTTGCAGGCTCCAAATGATTATTTGTTTCTAAAAAAATTCTGGTAAATTGCTTCATTACGTTTTTATTTGTTGGAAAGAAACATTGACAGTTGTGTATCACATGTCGTGGAGTGCAAAGTACAATTTGTGGAGATCGGCACTTGCATGCCTCATCGCACCGACACCTACAGGAACGATGCCCAAGGCCCGTCGGCCGGAGATGGACTATGCCGACTTGAGGAATGGATTTCCCTTCCTATCTCCCATCCTCTCCCTCTGTTACATCTTCTCCCTCCACCCTCTGGTGCCTGTAAAAATGCTTGTAGGAGAATTACAAAATGTCATCTGTGTTCGGTCCAAGAGCGAGCTGGATAATGTTGTGTTTAGCACGAGAGCAAGCTAGGATAGTTACATGGATGGTAGATATACTTTTTGTGTAAGGCATATACCTTTTGATGTAAGGCATATACCTATTATCTATATGTATAAACAGAAAAAATGAAAAGTTTCATCCTAAAATGGTCATTTAAATGCCTAGAGTGTACAAATTGTTTTTAGCTATCAATTGATATATATAATCTCTCAGGGTTTCATGGACATTATAGACGTTTTCTATAGAATCTACAGTTCACAGTTGTTTCAACCAAACAAATTCTAGATTTCTCATTGTCATCTCACAACTACTTTCCCAGGGATGATTTTCAGAAATCATCCAAACACACCCTTAGTATATACCACCTTATCAAAATTTTAGGCCATAAGAAGTTTTGAAGCCCTACCTAACCAAAATGCATAACATCATCCGTTCATGATCATCATATCAGCAACACCAACATGCATGCCTCCCAACCCCCACGCCACATACCCAACCTCTATGGCTAGTCCAGCCAAAGGACCCTACACAGATCCACCATGCAGACAAAGCTCTTGCCGTAAGCTTTATTGTCCACCAGGTGACTGAGTGCCGCCATTAGGCACTCCTCTGTGAGGCTGTCCATCTCCATAACTACATTTTATAGGTTTGGATGCATATCCATGGGCTTTTTTCCCTAATCACTTATGTAATGTCCTTCATGGCGTCGATGATGTTGATGAAGGCCATGAGCTCATCCTTAGCAAGAACACCCCCTTCATCTTTCCTGCAACAGGTGGCGGGCCATCAACTGGCATGTCAGGATCATCTAGGATGATGGTCTCGAACTCCTAAGTGTCAGCATAGTCATGTGTAGGTGCACCCATGGGTTCATTCGAGCCCATGTCAAACTTGCCGGTGGTGAGACCAAAGGAGAATATAGTATGCATCTAAACATAGTTCTCGATGGGCTTGTTCAAGAAATCAGCATCCTTCGGGTGGTCCTAAGATTGGAAGATAATGCATTAGTTCTTGGATGACACTGCGTTAGTGAACGATGATCGAATGAAGGGTTCAACACGACATGTTCACCTCTCTAGAAGAATGTTGCATGTATCCTCGCACCATTGAGCGCCACTGAGATCTCTCGGCCTACTCACCTGAATCCACCTCATCCTCCACTTCTGCAGGTGGTTGTACACCTGCATAGACGTCACCTCAGCCGCCGCAGTGCTCAAGTAGAGCTTTGTCACAAGTAGTCATATGGAATTCTTTGAAGCCCTTGACAGTGCGCATACCGCTCTTGATGATCGATAACATCTAGTTCAGCACAAAGGTTGACATGAAGGGAAGTCGTTTCATGGTTCCCTTGATAGAAGCCTTCTGTGCCTTGGCAAGCCTTGCAACCACCTTTGAAGCATCAACGGAGTTCACAATGCTATGCACAAGATCGTGCGACATGAATCCTAGCTGTGCAAATTGAGGCATGTCGGAATTATGCTTGGTTGGTTAGATCTGTGAGCTTCCAATGGTAGATTTGCCTAGGTTTCTTATGGTACATGTGCTTGTTCATGGTAGATGTGTTTGCTCATGGTACATGTATATGCTTGTGGTATGATATTTTGTGCAAATCAAAGGGATGCTTGTAGTATGGTAGTATGATAACTTGTGCTTTGTTCTACTTCTAGCTTCATGTTTCTATTTGTGCCTATTGTAGCTCTTCGAGTCCTTGCTTTGTAGATAGATCTTTGAAACTATGCTTGTCTTTTACAAATTTCTGTCATGCATGAACAATGTAGCACTCCGATTACGACTTTAGGCAGTCTCTAGTGCCCATGGGTGAATCACAAATCCCTTCGTTTGTGGAGGATTCATCCCGTGACACATCCTGCGTCGCCGTCTCTGACTCCACCGCCTCTTACATGCTTACCTTCTACCGACCGGTGACTCGAGCTCGATGGAGGGAAATGGTGGTTTTAGACTTGGAAGGTGAGGGAAAGGGTACATATAGACAAGGGAAGCAGTAGGATGTGACCGAATTTGTCCCGCCAACTTTTTCACTAGAAACCGCGAGCTTGTGCCAGCTCCTTGGGTCGCACCCCCTTGTGCAACCTGTGCAGCTTTTCGCATCTCAGGAGCACGAGATGAGGGTGGCTCTCCTTGGGTCGCACCCCCTTGTGCAACCTGTGCAGCTTTTCGCATCTCAGGAGCACGAGATGAGGGTGGCTCGCTAGAAACGGCCAAACCCGTAGTTTACAGTGGCTCTGGCCTAGCAATGAGGCAGTCTAGGTATCCAATCAGTCCTTTTTGGCTCTCTCGGGTCAGGGTGACCTCCCTGCAGTCTACCAAACACGTTCTTATAGAAAGAAAAAACACATGCTTCTGTGCTTCAGAAGAAGATGAAGAATACGTGCTCCTACGCTGTACTGAAGCCTCACTACTGTATGTATCGTCATCAATTTGGATCACTCGAATCAGGTCTGCACTGGATGGTGTCGATGTAACCCAGAGCTTAGCACAAACTGTCGATTCAGAAATAAATCACAAATTGCAGAGCTAGATAATGAATACTCACGCTGGTAATTCTTGAGGGAAAACATCTCAGTTTTTTTAGGAGTAGCTAAATGCTCACTATTGCAAATGGTTCAATATCAGCTAATGCATCCTTTTTCTGAGGTTGAGAGAGTGAAAAATTTATGGACATCCACAACAGCTGTTCGAACAACCTGGAGAAAGCAAATCAAATACAGTATACCTTAACTTCCACAGACACCACAACACACGGTCTTTCTGACATCAATAATTTGGCGGCATATACCAAGAGTTCACAAATGATCTTCTGTGTTCCAAATGTTACTTCAAGTGAAGGTATCAGGTGTACAGAGAAAACAGACAGTCAGGCGCCTCAAGTACCGAGTACAAAACAAACGTGCCGCCAGTACCTTCCAAAGTTTACCTAGGAAATGGAAATTCAAGTGAACAAAATTTTATTTTCACACGAAATCAAGTGAGAAGTTCCCTGTGTTAGCAAGCTAGATATTTTGTGTGATATTTGAACGTGCGTAGAAGGACTGTACCTCAATAAGGGATGTACAGAGGTTGCATCGATCCTTTCATATGTCCTTATTAATTGCATTTATAAAGTTCTAACAGTATATTTAAAACAAATCAGCTCTCTGAGCAAATGTATGAACACACACATAAAGAAATCATAACAATCATCAGCCTATTCCTTTTTCCGAAACAAGGTCCTCTTCTACTTCCTTTATTAGAGAAACTTAAAGAAGATTAACATGGTTCATAATGTACAACTCTTGCTCTGTCCTCATGGTATATTAACATACTCAAATGGAAGGTAAATGACAGTGTCTCTGAAGAACAGAAGAGGAAAAAAAAATGAAATGGTGAGAATGCGTCATCTGTTCACTAGGTCGTGGGCAGTGGGAACAAGCCCTGAGAAAACCTAAATCCGCAAGAGCCACATCCCGCGAAGCTGCCCAGGCCTCAGACGGTGAACTACATTGAAATACTACAACGAGATAAGGATTGAAGAAAGAGTTCAGACGGGTCAGCACTCAAAAAAGCAATTGCAGCTATACTTTGCCAGGCTCAAACAACGGGCTGGCTCTGCTCTATCTAGGAGGATGACCTTGCGGCCTTCCTCATCACACACGTCTGAACAGGGGTTGGACCAAACTTCCTAGCTTGTAAGGAAGTGACAGACCTCGAACTCCCAGGATTATGGCATGTATATTTTCCAGCTAAGGTGTTGGCCAGTAAATTAATCACAGACGTCCGAACAGCACTCACCACGTAGCTTATCAGCGAATAGCTGGACACTTTTAACAGAAGATACGTAAATAAAATTTCCCTTAGACGTTTCAAGAAATTGGTTCAATGCAGTCCCAAGGAACTCAATAAGTTCTAATGCATATTAAAAACATACTCTTAACCACATGGCACCTGCTACTTCAGTACTAAGGATAAGGATCTAATATACATGCTAGCATCATGTAGAACATTTATGTTTTTTATATGTAAGCTATCACAAATCTCTCTAGATCAAACACTTTAGGTCATCTTGTAGACTGCACTTCTTTCATCGTGTTGTAGCCAGTTGTCTAACTGGTACACTTTGTCTAGTACTTAAATGAATATAAGCTCATGCTTCTTTCCTAAAGTAAATTGAGATATCTTGTTGATTGTACAGGGATAATACATAGGAAATTTCGGTGTCAGCAGATTATTATACCACCAATGATGTTACCAAAATCCAATTAAGAAGAATTATTTGCTTTTGTATGGAGTATTGAATTACTGTATAATACTATGTCCTTGTTACTAATAATGATGAGATAGGGCGATGCCGTTTCATATTCTGGCCTGCCAAATACTTTTTGCGTATATATATATAGGAAAAATACTTCTTACTCCCGTGTCCTATATAGGAAAAATACTTCTTACTCCCGTGTCCTATATATATAGGACATATATATATATTCATACTACACCCGTGTGTTGTTACACCCACGTGTGTTTCACATTATTTAGACAGTATCTATCATACTGGAGACTATATATGGGTAGTATGAAGTATATACGAATATTTGGGCAGTATATATACTACTTTTTTGGTAGTATGTAATTTTTATTCACATACTCCTTTTGTACGAACAAATATGACGGTATTTTACATATATAGTGTAAACTATGGGTGTATTTGCAATTTTTTCACCTAACTTGTTTGGAAGTATCTTAGATATAGTATATGAACATACTCAAACAGATAAAGTATTACAAATACTTCCGTAAGGTAGTATATAAGACGTGGGTGTAGTTACACCCGGGAGTAAGAAGTATTTTTCCTATATATATATATATATATATGCTATTTAATTTTTAAATCGCGCAATAGGAGATATTCATCTTAGACAAGATTAGTACATCATCTTTGCATATTTGACAAGGTTTGATATCCTCTGCATATGTTACAGATAGCATAAGTACAGGAAAGAAAAGATGAAACAAGCATAGTAACATTTGCATCATCATAGTGTATAACGGTTATAACATAAAATGCATAAACAACAAACAAAATATCCAATCCAAGTTCATTCCCCACGTAAAATTATTTTTTTAAGATACTCATAGGGATAAGCATGGAGACTATGAAAAAGTACCAATTCTCCCTACAGCCCTCGGAAAAAACGTGGCACGGTCACACGGCAAGCATCTTTCCTCTGGAAGAACACATGCCTGACTAGGCTTTCTTTGAAAGAGAGTCCAAGAACCACTGAATCAACTTTCTCCAGATAGAATTTCTCCACCAACTTGCCCTTGCTGTCAAAGTGAAACAGGTACAACCAAGGATGGCATGGCATGGTATAGCGAAGAATGACCAGCATATCTCCATTCTCACAGACAGCCTGATAATGGAAACTACACGTTCCACAAAGTTCCTTCATCACCGCCAATGGCAACTCAATTTTGTACTTTGGCGACCATATCTCCATCTTGTAGTCTTGTAGCACCCAGACTTCGGCGATCATGGTATCACCATCAATATCTGTATTGTCAATGCCAAGAGTACCATTCATCTGAAGCAATTGTGCTGAATTGGTGGCTACTGGAGATTTCATCCACTTGAATGACTCAACCAATGTGTCAAAAACTACTACCTTGCCAGTCGCGTACCAATGCAGGCAGTCATGTAGCAGGACAGGCGGTTGCTCGCAGGCATGGATAAGCCGCCAGCGGGTTGTGTCGTTCTTCATCGAAGGTGAGGCCACCGGCAGCCCGATATACCTAGATCCCTGGGAGGAGCCGACCGTGAGGACGTAGTAGTCAGGACTTCCGCTTTTGTTTGGGTGCTTCCAGTAGAGCACGCGGTACTCGCCGGACAGGCGGTGAGGGTACAGAGCGGCCACATTGCCGCCGGTCAGAGCCGGGAGGCCGAGCCACTGGCACGTGACCGGGTTGCAGATGAAGAAACGGCCGTTGGCGACGGACAGGAGGAGGAGGCCGTCGTACGAAGCATGGATGGAGAAGTTGCGGCGGTCGTTGTAGCCGTTGAACCAGAGGACGGGCCGGCGCACGGCGGGAGTCCGCCGGAGATCGAAGGAATCGACCGAGGCATCGAAGGTGTAGACATTGGTCCTGGTGCGGAAGTAGACCAGTGGAAGCGACGGCTGACGGTGGTGGTGGGCGAGGAGAAACTCGGCGTCGCAGCTGAGGCGGCGCCAAGAGCGGCAGGCCGCTCCGCAGCGGAGGACCTCCTTCGCCGGCAGGCGATAGAAGATCTCCCACATGACGAGGTCGTCCGGGAGGACGGGGGCGCCGGCACGGCCGACCTTGCGCCGCGTCACATTCACCACGGTCTTTCGCTCCACGGATCTAGCGCCACTGCTAGCCGTCTCAGCCATCGCGGGGGGCTCGCCGTCGACGACAAATCGTAGGGTTTGGCTCGTGTATTGGCTGCGGCGCGGCGTGGCTTGGCCAGAAATTAGGAGATGGTGATGACTTGCACAAATATTAAAGCACCAACCAATGGTGGATTAGGCCCCACGTCAAAAAAATGGTGGATTAGCCCCACGTCAAAAAAAATGGTGGATTAGGCCCCTCTTTTTTTTTTTTTTGAACTGAGGCCCCTCTTGTTTGACCTCTTCAGAGCAACTCAACCTGACGTAGCGGCCTTGCAGCAACGCGAGCTTGAGGTGCATAGTTGCAACCTTGCTTGCAGCATGCTTCCGTTGTTGTAGCTGGCCCGACTTGCAGCGTTGCTGGCGGCTTTTGCAGCGGCGCTGACCAGCTTTGTAACAAACAAAGAGGGCGACTTTTGCAATGGCGTAGACGCGAACAAATTTTTAGTTTCTTTTCAATTTAGTCTTGACATGAAGATGCTCGGAGGGCTGATCCGGCCGATGTTCCTGGTGATTATTGCGGCTCATTGACGCCTTATGGCTAGGTTTTTTTTAGTGCCAAAGTACGGACCGGCTGTTGCTGATCTTCTTCTTCTCCGGCGACGGCAAAGGATTTGGGTCTTTAGTAGTTGCGGCGAGGAAGGTTTGTAGCTATTCAACCGTTTGTTTTCTCCTTTTTTCCGTTACTTGTATTCGTACCGTTTTTATATTGCTACAGTTATAAATACGTAATATATGACCACGAGCGTACATATTTAAAAGATATTTCTCTAGATATGCAACTTTGTGAACTTTTCTAAATGACAAGACCATCTCCACTTGTCCCTCCATATGGCGTCCGGCGCGTCCGTTTTTTGGCCAGTATGGGGGGCCACCGGATAGGTCACAATTTTTTTGGGGGGGGGGGGGGGGTGGCTCCTAGCCGTACCCACATACAAAAAATTCAAACATTTAAAATAATTGGAAAACTTTTTAAAGTATAAAATTAATAAAAAATTCACAGGCAGTTTGGACATGTTTACACAAAATACTAAACTACTGCCGACCATGGCCACCAGGTCGACGAACATGCCGATGGTACACCTCCGGGTCATAGAAGGAATTAAGTCGATTGCGGCGGTGGCATGGATAGACGCGGGTGGTTCCCGGCGGCAATGTAGTGGAGCACCCAGGCGACTGTGCACCCTGGGATGCTCCACAACACCGATGGCCACCGAGATTGTTGTTCTTCGGTGGCGGGCCATCATCATTGTAGGTGATGATGTGGTGTGCATGCTGCTGCCCGAAGAAGATCGCCCACTCGTTGTGGTTGTCAGGATGCCACTAGGTCTCTCCCTCTCCTCCGACATGAGGACATACCAGAAGTGCTTGAAGATGACCGTGGATCGGGTCACGTCGACCGACATCGGCAGGCTGCCAACGCTGAGCACCCATCCCCGCAGCAACCGACAGTCTGAAGGTGTTGGGTATTGGGCATCCCAGAGTGTCTGCACCTCATGGACAAGTAGGCACCGCTGCCCGAAGCCGTGGACAGAGGACCCATCTTTTATAAAATGCTCCGTCGGCGGTGGGGTTTCGGTTAGTGTTTCGACGATTAGCGGGAGAGGGCATGAGGTGTGGACATGCTGTGAGAGGGAGATCTGCAATGGTGATGGCCACCGCTCCTACACATAGCGAGAGTGGAGATATGCAATGGCGATGACCGCCATGCCTACATATAGTGAGAAAAGGGTGGGAAGTGGTGGAAAAGGCGGGAAGGGCAAGGCGGGAGAACACGCGGGCGAGCAATTTCACCACCGCGTGGTGATCGACGGGACGTGGCGCCGCTCGGGAGACAAGCCGTCTGTCTCACCGCCATGGCTGGCACACGCGTTTTCAGCTCCATCCGGCGCCCCTGCTATCCACCCCTCCCTTCCGTGGGTTGGGTTCGTCCTGGGGGTGCCAGATGCCAAAATGGGTTGCGTCGACGCCAACAACGAATTGGGGGAGGGACGGGTGCGATTTTGAGTACCGACACCCCCCATAGCTCTTTAGAGGGGCTTTAGGGCTCCCGAGTGGAGATGCTCTAAGCAAGCAAATAAACAACGATACATATTCCGGAGGTTTCTTCTTTTTGACAGAAAGTACATTTTCATGCAAATAAACGCCACAAAGTCCACCAACGCTATAAATGCTCACTTTATTCTCCTATGTGCACACCAGAAAGGCGGACACTCATCCATTATGCGGTGGCCTTGAAGCAACATCCTATACCTTTACAAAAGGTTGTGGCAATCTTCACAACTCAATTGGAGGCTCCCAACGTGACCACGGGGTTTTACAACACCAAGGACGAAATCCGGGGATGACCTCTTCTATCTGGGGTTCCTAACATGATTCACAAAAGTATTGGGATGGTGTAATCAAATCGGTTTGGTGGTACTGTAAATCTAGGTCTTCTCCCCCAAAGCCTCGAAGAATCAAAGTGTTTGGGTGGCTAGGGATGAAGATCTGGAAGCTCTTAGGTGTAGAAACAATGGTAGAGAGAGGTAGGTGGTCATCACCTCCAAAGGAGGAGGAAGACGATTTATATAGGTAGGGAACAAATCTAACTGTTATGCTCTATGTGCAGGAATTCCCATGGCGTCAGACTGTCCGAGAACATCGGACCACCCCGACGGCCTTGCGGCTAAGGACTGCCTGGTCTGAAAAAAAAAAGGTTGCCTAGGTCATTGGACCGAGTCCCAACTGACCTCAGAGCATTCTAGGTAGTCGTACCAGTCCAACAGGGTGGTAGTGGCACAGAATTCGGCACACAAGAGCATAACAAAGCTTTACTCCCTTAGGATTTTAAACAAAGGGCTTAGGTGGGTTGAAGCATTTTTACCAAACAAAGCCCACCATGATAATCCTCTATGTATGCCCTCTTAATAGTACGGGAAACTAGATACAAACCGAAACAAAAACGCCGGCTCCCCGCTCTCTGCTCTTCTAGTCTACGGGAATGCACCTATCAGTCTTCTTGCCTTTAATTTGATAACCTCTGGAGTATTTAAGCAAACGTTTAGACATCCTAGTGTTGACAACAAGTATTGAAATGCCCCAACACCGGTGACCCAGAGGAAGCAGTCGTTTGCAGCAATTAATCAGCCAGTCAAACATGATTGTTTTCCTATGATCTATTTCTAAAAAAAAGGTATGTTCAAAGGCTCAAGTGCTAAATACCAATTCTAGTAGACACCCTAAATTGACTTCTAGAACATCTATTCGCGGGTTTATACAGGCTCTTACTCGAATCCCTACATGCTCTTTTCATCTATAAAATCAGCTTTACTCCATCGTGTTTGACTTTCTACCAAGCTACTTCTCGGCCATCTAACCGCGCGCGAGCACTATATAAGCATGGTGATTGTTTTGATAGAGAGAATCGGCACTAGATTTTAGCAACACCTATTTTAGTAAGAATTATCTGGAAACCAATATATGAAATTTCCCATTGATCAATCCTCATACGAAGAAGTCTAGGGGGTAGATCCGCGGGGCCCATGTCTACAGTTTGCCTGGAAAATGAGCAACGGAGCGCCGGGACACCTCCAAAATCCTTCATGTGTACCTAGGGTATGTGCAAAAGTGTGGTGGGACGTCCATGGATGGAATACATGCCTCTCGGGGGTGACCTTCTTCACATTCATGTATAACACTTAGAAAAGTACTGGACATGGTCCCGTTGCGGGTATATTGGGGGCTACAATGTTGGTACAGGGTCCAAAATTTCGTTTTCCATGTAGCTATCGCCTAAAAAAACCTAAACCAATAATTTTTTTTCGTGAAACCTCGTACGGAGAAATCTAGGGGATAGACCGCCGGGGCCCACAAACCGGTGTTTTCGCTGCAGAAAGACTGTCGGAGCACCTGTCGGAGCACCGAAAACCTTCCATATCCTGCATGTGGACCCTGTACATGGCTCCCCGGGGTATGTGCAAAAGTGTGGTGGGATGCCATAGATGGAATACATGGCTCTCGGGTGTGACCTTCTTCACATTCATGTGATAACACTTAGAAAAGTCCTGGACTTGTAGGTGGAACGGTCCCGCTGTGGGTATACCGGGGGCTACAGTGTGGTACAGGGTCCCAAACTTGATTTTCAAACTAGCTATGGCCTAAACAAACCTAAACCAATGAAAAAGTGTGTTGCTGGAACCTCGTGCGGAGAAATCTATGGGTAGACCGTTGGGCCCACAGACCAGTGTTTTTACTGGAGAAAGACTGCCGGAGCACTAAAATCCCACAAAATCTTGCATTTGGACCTAGCGTATGTGTATATGTGTCCATAGATGCAATATGTGTGATAATAGAGATGAAAATGGTGTACTGAAAGAAAATGTTGACAAAAAATTGGAGAAGGGCTTTGCCGTGTGCCGTACTCGAAAGCACACGACAAAAGTTTTGCCGTGTTTCCTTTCGGCCTGCACACGGCAAAGAAAGTTTGAAAATTAGGCTGGGTCGATTTCACGTGTTATAAAATTGAAATGGCGCGAAAAATCCGCGTCCAAATATTTGAAATTGAGAAGAGGTGGGCCCCACCTGACAATGTGTCGTGTCTTCTCTTTGTCGTGGGCACTTTTTAGCCTATGCCATGAGGTTCTTTGCCGTGTGCCGTTGTTGATTTTGTCGTGCGTGCTTTCTTTGCCGCGCGTTGCCCTGAATGGCTCACGTCATAGCTTTCTTTGCCGTGCGTTGACTCACGGCGACGTCCGTTTTTCCCGTAGTGCGAAGCAAGGGAGAGAAAACCAACCATAGAAGGGAAAAAACAAGAAAGTAGGAATTCCAAACGGTATCCATATATGGATTTTCATTCCTACTCGTATTTCTCTATGTAGGTCGAATTTAGACTTGAATTTTGTACTGTCGTGGATACATATCTTTCAACTCACTTATTTTCTTACAAAAAAATAGACCAGCCTAGAAAACCCATCTGGGGTTTCCGCACCCCTCGCCGGCGATATCGTCGGTCTGCTCCGCCTCCGGTGGCCTTAGGGCCTTGGAGGTGTGGCGAACCACGGCCTCTCATCGACGGGAGGTTTTACGTCCTCTGTTTAGCCTGTTTTTTAATGTCTTGTTGGGATATTGAGGCGACGGCTACGTCTTGAAGTCAGAATAATGTCCTTCCCGCTCTATCCTCGCTCCAGTGGTGCATCTAGCACCGATGGAGAGCGCGTGGAGTCGTGTATCCGGCGGATCTCCCAGGATTCTGTCCGTTTTCGTTTTCGTTGGTTTGTTTTCAGGTCAGTCTCTTCCGATCTACGATTGTCATCATTGATGATGGTTCCTGCTTTAGTGCGTTGGTCCTTTGTGGCCTTAGCACGACGACTTCCCATCTATCTACTCCAATAAGCTCTATTACGACAAGCTTTGCCTGACTCCGGTGATGGAGGGGTGATGACGGCGGCGCGCCTTCGGCTCGTGCTAGTATTTGTAGTCGTCGCTAGGTGGTTCAATGACCTATTTATAATTTTTATTACTTTTAGGTCTCTTTGTACTGTTGTTGACGATTATTTAGAGATCGGTAGAATTCGCAAAAAAAATAAATTTAAAAACATTATAACTTACCAAATAAAATCAAAATAATAAAAAGATACAGTTAACATCGGAACACTCCTTGGGACACTCCATGATGGACGAGTTCTTGCCGTGAGAGTTAAAGAAACTGAGAATCGGTTGTAGAGCAGACTGTAGACAGATTCAGAAGAAATCGGTTGAGTATGTATGTAGCAGCGAGTTATACAAGAGGGTGGTCGATGTGGGCACATGCGCCTCATAGACCAACATTTTTCACAAAGGTTTACATGATTCTCATTTTCACATTGCCGCGCAGTTTTTCTCGAATCAGGCTTTTGCCCAGTTATATTAATATAGCAACCGTTTGAGACCGCTGTTGGGCTAGATCGCACAACGCCCAAAAGAAAAAACACAAAGAAAACGAAGAAGAACAAGAAGAGAAAACAAAGCTGACAACAGTGGCTCAACGAACGAGGATGACTCGCCACCGCTGCGCCCTCCGGATAATTCCACCACGCTCCTAGCGCTCCGAAGCGTCAGGTACCAAGAAGCACCCCCAAGAGGGCAAGCGACAACAACGACGCTGCTGCCCGGACTAGTCATAGGGTTTCCGCCGGTACGCTACGAGAGGTGGGGAATAGATACACTCGACGCCCTTCAAGAAGGACGATCACACCCACAGGCGTCACCACGTCGGTGTCAAGACGACAAGGATTTCTCCTGACCTCTCAAAAAACCACACTCCCGGACGTTTCGTATCGCTCCACTAAGCTCACCGTCCACCAGCACACGCCACCACGGTCTTGCTGTCACCACCGTCGTTTCACCGTGACCCACAATGTGAGGCTGGTCCGACCAAAAAGAAGAAACTTCAGCGGGGTCAGCGGTACAGTAACACACGGGAGGGAACTACCTCCACCGTCGGAGAGCGATAGCCGACCGGATGTAGCAGCAGGGGTAAACCAGGCTCTCTCTGGCCCGGCCGAGCCCAAATGGACGCGTGAAGTCCCGTGCCACACTGCAACAGGGGTGTGATAGCTGTGAGATTCGACACATTTTTGATGGTTTTCTCCCGGATTTGATCGTTTTCTAGCTTTACCTAACGCTAATACTTCGGTAGTAAAGAAAACTTGGTTTTTAATGTGTGTTTCAGGTTCTAAACATCAACAAAAGGTTTTAACAGGAGAAACATAATATTTAGGCGAAAACAAGCAAGTCTCTCTTTGGAAGCAATCGAGGGAAGCACACAACGGCTTTAACGAGCAACTATACGGCAGGAACATTTTTCTGGCCGTATAGTTCCCACCGTATAGCTGCTACCGCCTTCGTCTTGTCAAAAGGGACAACTTCTGTGAAGAGGACATACGCGAAATCACAACACATCAGCCGCCATCCCATCTAGAAAGGAGAAATAAGAGATCTGGAGAAGAAGGAGAAGACGTTCTTCATCTCGCTCCACGATCTTCGATCTCCTAGCCATCACACCCCTATAGCCATTACTTGTAGTTGAGAGAGAGAGATATTCACCTTGCAAGATTAGGGTTTGAGATTGTTTCTTTCTATCTTGAATTGTGTTAAATTACTTTTTCATTCTTATTGTGGATCTCCATGGTAATATCGAGAAGAACTCCCTTTACTTAATTGTATTGATGATGCTTTCTTCTCTCATGTGTGAGTAAGTTCCTTAGGCGTGGGAGATGTAAGGGATTGGTGAGATGTGATGTGCCTCCATATATTTTCCATTAGTTTGTGATTAATTTTAATTACTATATTATGTGTGCTTGACTATCTATGGGATGCCTAATGCTTGTTATCCAGTTAAGGGCCCAGACAACATGATGCTTTTTTCTACATAGATAGGATCGTGTTCGCTAGCAAACCGGCGACCCTCGAGTGACACGGGGATATCAATGGGAAACTAGTAGACTCGAGGATAACGAGGAATCACTGTGCTTATTGCATTAGTCCGATCCAAAGAGCTTAATTGCTAAGCAACCTGAAGGGTCTTAATCGTTTAGTGTCTGACCATGGTTTTGGTAATAGGCTAGTAGGATTATTGAAGTTGGGATGAAATCTACCAAGAGGAGTTCCGGCTAATTATGGGTTGCTCGTCTACACATATACCTATAGGATTACAATTGTTACGCTTATCATTCGTCCACCTGGCACAGTCACTATCACCATGAACTATAACTCCTCGTGCCTTTTCCGTCATCTGTAGAAAACAACAAACAACCGAATCGTCCTTTACTTTTATGATTTTTACTTCTGAAGTTTACATTTTAGTTTTATTTAAATACACCCAGTTTAATCCAAATTCTATGCTCCACACTTGCAGTCAATTCTGTCGATAACCTGTGACAACTTTGAGTGTGACAGAGACTTCACCTATAAGCACTTACCTTTGGGCTCCTTGTGGGATCGATATCTATACTTCAAAACTAGCTACAAATGATTTATGCACTTGCAGACATCAAGCTATTTTCTGGTGCCGTTGTCGGAGAGCTAAGCGCTAAGTATTTGTCTCTTGACATTTCAGGCGTTATTACTACAAAATGTTCTCCCTAGGAGACAAAGGGTCTACACATTCTGGTAGGACCTATTTACCAGATTATATTGAGCACGTGTCTGCTCAGAGGCACGAGGAAATTATTGAAAATATTTTAAGATCAAATAAAGTTGAAGTTGAAAACCTAAGTGATATTATGGAAATTATGTCTATTTATAGGACAACTCCCAAGAGACCTGAGAAAACTCTTAGAGAATACAGTACTCCAATTTCTGAATTTCTTAAACAACCAATAGAATTCTCTAATCCTGGAGTTAGAGAATATCGATTTGATGGTGGAATAATTTGCCAAGATGAAGACCTAGGAAGACATCTTAGAAAGTTCGACGATGTGATAACATCACTCGGACCAATAATTTGCCAAGAGATTTCTCTCGTCTAAAATTATTTTGTTGGTCTCTTAAAGGTAAAGCTCTAGACTGGTTATATTCTCTCCCTCGCCATTACATTAAATATTGGGCGAACTGCTGATACCTTCGATTCGGATTACGGATGTAGCATAGCTTCTTTTTCCCTAGTAGACCTAGGTTATCGAATCCTCGGGAAGCGAATGCGTAGTGAAGTTACTTTAATGGACCTTCGAGAGTTTTAGAATTCCTTTTGTATTTTTACCGGACCAATAGCTTGGGTCTTTTTGTTGTTGTCGATGATGGAGAGAGAGGGCCTAGGGAGTTCGGTTTCACCTCTAGCTGTGCAAAACATCTGATAGAAATAAAAGATAGAAATAAAGTATGCGTTCTTCTTAGAGCAAGATAAATTATATGTAGGCAGTTTATTCATAATTGCTATTGCCTCCGCAACCGCTTATAGCAATAACCTACTAGTCTCCTCCATAAAAGAAAGAGAACTAATGATATGCATAGTGATGTCACCATTAATCCCAAGAAAATCCCTCACATACAGCCATACTACCCCTTCTGTCACTGGGGTTTCCAACCTGCAGATCAGTCATCACTCATACTCCCTATACCTGGCTCAACCCTCGGGGTCTTGGGTACCTGACAAGTCCTGGGATTGAGGCAAGAGAGGATACAATAATCATCATGCCATACAAACTAATACACGATCCCATCTATGATAAATCACATGCACAATTGCTACATGGCTAGGCCGAAGCCCTTAGCCCAAGGAGAATTACTCACACATAGAGATGAGATCAACAATCATAAACATTGTAAGAAAAATCATAAGATTGATAGTAATAGTCTTACAATGTCACCAATCGGAGAAGAGATCTACTATTGCAAGTGGCGGAATATGGCTATGGAGACGGAGAAGGGTTTGGAGGTCTGGAGGCGGCTGGAGATCTGTGGCAGAGGCTTTTTGGCGAGGTCTGGCATGTTTTCTCGTTGCCCGAGGCTTCTTTATATAGGGGTCCCGTCATGAAAGTTGTTCTGTTTGACCTAGCGGTGGTGGCGCCAACTATACGATCGGAGCTATACGGTCGAAATTTTTGCTACAGCCGTATAGTTGGTCGTTAAAGCGTCTGCCTCCGTTGTTCGACTCCTGATTTCTTTTGGTTGTTGGAAATCTCGTATCTTTGACTTTAATATAGTGATTCCCTCCTTTAAACGACATTATCTGTACATGAAAAATACAAAAGAAAGGATTGCATACCCCTCTGAATATTAGCATTAGTGGCAGGGTTTAGAGAGATATTTCATCAAGAATATGATTAATATCCAGTTTACATGTGGACGTAGATGGCTATATTTCAGAGCAATCAACCTCCCCAAGCATAAACTTGATCGTCCCGAGCAATAAAACCAAAATCAAAAACGAACTCAGCATTTAAACTGAAATAACGAGATGGTGATCTTACTCATGATTAATAGTCTCATGTTTCCTCCACTTCATAAATCTGAAATACTTCAGCATAGATAGAGTAATGGCAAGCATATCATACGGGTTTCATGCATCCTTATAACACAGCAAAATTATTGTAAACATGGATGATTCAAATGAGTAAACTTTATTCCATGTCAAGTAATCTACTCATAGGCTTGCCTCTGAACAGTAAAGTCTAATCATGTAAATTAAGAGTGTGAGAGTTGTCATGAAAATAATATATACTAGTGACGAGGGTTTAACTCATAAATGCCCATTGTTATGGACTTGGGTTTTGGAGAAGGAGGGAGCGCTGGAGACATCTAGCGGCTAGCAAACAAGCACACAGGGGACTCAAAGATTTACCCAGGTTCGGACCTCGTAGAGGTCCCTACTCCTGCTTGTCTGCTCGTGGAAGTATCAAAGGAATCGAGGATTACAATGGTGCGCAGATGCAATCTGGCGAGGGTGGTGGAAAACTAGGGTTGTGTGTTCTCCTCGCCGCCCCCTCCTAGCCTTTATATAGGTAGGCTAGGTCTCGGGTAGTAGGTCGAGTCGGTTACAAGTTAGGGTTTTCCCCTTCAAACTTTCTATCTTTAGCTTCTTCTTGTTATTCAAGCAATCGAGAGTCCGTAGGTTACTCGAGTCCTTCATTTGGGCCTTGGCGACACCGTGGGCCTTTACGTATTTAGGCCGTATATACCAAGCTCGAGTACCTGTAGGGTATACCCATGTCAGTAGCCCCCGAGTGTCCAGTGGAATCGCAGATTCGACTGGGGACTTTTTTGAAGTCTTTCGAGTGCATGAATGAGTATATTTTCGACTGCTTTGTTTGTGTCATAGGGATTGTTGATGTGTGTGCCTGATTTGTATCGGTATCAGTTAACCACCTTAGGGTGAAACAACGCAATCTACTCGAACTCGAGTCCCCGGACTCGAATCCGGAAAAGTGCTGGTGTAATTTGACTCAAGCCATGGAAGTCTTACAGGAGTCGAATTCCAGTTATATGGGTGTGAGCACTCGACGCGTCCGTCAAGGCATATTCATCGTACCTATAGGCACGGATATATTTCTGGTAGTGCGCAGTAAATGCGTTTTCAGGCCTTATTCAGGTCTTACCTTCATGCTGTAAGCGCGACATCCGAAATTTTATCATCGCGGAGACGATTCGGGTGACCCAGGAGACGCAGTCTCTTTGTAGGGAAATGAGGCGGTGTCGCCATAAACTTCGAGTGTGGATGTTATCAACACACAGTACTTAGTACAAATAATTATAGGGTGCGCGACCAATGCTCCCTATGGCAGTAGCCCCCGAGTGCCTGGTTGAGTCGAAGACTCAGGCAGGGACTAAAGAACTTTTGCGACTGCTGCCGTCTTTTGTTTGTTTGTTTCAGTCAAATTTGTTTCTGGCGCTCCCTATGGGAGTAACCCATGTCCATAGTCGAACCGTATTTCAAGTGGTTGGGTTTGCTTGTGATTGTCCATGTTCCTGTAAAAAGAAAAAAATCATAGGGTGCGCGACCAGCGCTCCCTATGGGAGTAGCCCCCGAGTGCTTGGTGGAGTCGAAGACTCGAGCAAGGACTAAAGTAGTCGAAGTCTTCTGCTGCGTAGCTTTGATGAAGTCAGTGCTGACGATTTCATGACCTCAGTTGCCCGCGTGAGCGAGTTTGACGGGACGTGACGAGCAGTGGGTCCTACTCTCTGACTTTGATTTGACTGGGCGTGCGTAATCTTTTATTTTAACTGTGCCTCCTCGATTTCCGCGCGTAATGGGAGCAGTGGAGGGAAGGTTCACGCTTCCACTCTTCCACGTGTCCAGCACGATGTTTGCCACGCGTCCAGTAGGTTTTTTTTGAGCCGTTGGATTGCATCTTCCAGGGGGTTAAGTAGCGGTGCTGCGACGGTAATTTCTCATCTGCTCTCATTCATCCTTTGCTTCCATCGCCATTGCCGCTACTCCTCTGCTTTCTCTGCGCTCATCTCGTCCACGACACTGGACCATCTCTGCTCGTTTCCAAGCTACTTCCTTCGTTCGCATCACCGCCGCGTAATGGGGAAGAAGACGGGAGGTGCTGCGGTCGATTCCGCGGCCACCGCTGCTGCGGCGAAGAAGAAAGGCGGCTCCGCCGCTGCGGGCACCAGCACCGCCGCTGGCGGGAAGAAGAAAGGCACGGACACCCGCGTCGCGAATGGCGCGTGGTGTCCCTCCATCATCAAGTCATCGGATCTCCGTCTTCTTCGCCAAGACGGAGTGCTGTCCGACTTGATCGCCGAGCAGCGTCCCCGTGATGAGACAATTCCTTCTCCTCCCGCTGGTTTTCGAGTGATGTTTTTGGCATTCATCATTCACGGTCTCTCCTTGCCCCTTCACCTCTTTTTTAGGGGCCTCCTTTGTTTCTACGGGCTTCAGCTTCATCAGCTGTCCCCGAACTCTATCCTCCATATCTCTTGCTTCATCACCCTCTATGAGTGCTGGCTCGGAATCGAGCCGCACTTCGGCCTCTTCAAGCGCCTCTTCAAGTTGAAGCGCCAATCTGCTTCTGGCTCTTTAGTATATGATGTAGGTGGTTGCGGAATTCACGTCGACCCATCCGCCACCTATTTCGATATCAAACTCACAGCGTCCATCCAAGGGTGGAGCGACAAGTGGTTCTACATCCGCGATGAGAAGGCTGACGGGGAGCACTTCGGACTCGCACCTTTCGATCCGGCGACGCCGTGCACGAGGAGGCGCTCCTAGGAAAACGTAGTCATGCCTGGCGAGTTCGCGGAAACAGATGTGCTGTATGAGTGTGTCTGCGACCTCAAGAATCGCATCGGCAAAGAGGAGGGAGGCTGCGCCCTCATTCGCACCTGGCTGCGCCATCGCGTCCAGCCCTGAGCGAGTCCACCCCATGTTTTGATGGACTGGCGACGATGCCACTCGCGTGTCTGCCGATGGCATGTCCACGAGTGAGGTGGACAAAAGGGTTTGGCTGGTCACCAAGTACACTATCAAGAATGTGCTCCCCAGTGAGCCAGTTGTTCCTCCATTTGATGCTACTAATCCTCCTCCCGAGGTATAGTTGTGCTACGCAGTAGCTTAGTTTGTCGATTGCTTCTCTGCTGTTTCTTGTCTTTGTGCTAATTTTGTTGTCTCAGATGCAGGTGTCACCTTGTATGCCCCCTCTTCCTGAGGGGATTATCCCTCACGAAGCCTTGGAAGAGGACGAGTCGGAGTCGACCGTCCCATCTGATGTGGAGGAGGAAGCCCCCGAGTCCGGTAGTCCGGATACTCGCAAGTGTTCGCGCAGCGAAGATTCCGATGCGTCGTCTCCTTCGACTCCGGAAGGTGCAGGTGTTGGTGCAGAGTCGCCAATCCCTGCCATTCCTATGAGCGCCGTGGCACCATCCTCTCGCAAGAAGATGCGATTGCCCAAGGAGTCCTCGTCAGAGTCGGGGGAGCCCACTTTTGACTTTGACAAGTTTGATTGGTAAGTTTTCTAATTTGTTTGCTCTTATCTGGATTTGCCCTTTTTTGGTTCGTCTCTGGATTTTGTCTTTGTTCTTGATGTTGATTTTGTCTTTGCAGTCAAGAGGCGTCGTCATCTTCTGGCGACGTCCAATTTTTGAAAGAGTCAGGAGTCGCGACCTGGAGGGCCAAGAAAGAGGTCGAGCGCGCTCCTTCCCCTCCATTGGCGGCCCACTCCGGGCACAACTCTTCCAGCTCTCTGCATGAAGGGGGCCACCAAATGGTTGCCCGGATGACGATACAACAGACAACTTTGGAGTCACTGGAGGATCATGTAAGTGTGGATTTTCCTCTTTTCGTGGTGCAGTCGATGGTATCTATTGCTTCTGCTGATCCTTTGTTGTGCGATAGCTCCTTGTGAAGGAGGCCACACACTTGGCGAAGCAAGTGCTTGCGATGGGACGCCAGCATGCGATGCTGGAGACACGTCATCGCGTGGTTGAGAGTGAGTGTCCTGCACTTCTTCTTCTTCTTCTTCTCCTTTGATATAGTCGACTGATAGTTAATCCTTTTTGCTGTGTAGCTGAACATAATGCCCTCCTGCGCGACGCTGCCACCATGGAGAAAACCCTCGCCGCAGCTGTGAAGGGTCGCGATGACGCAATCGCGGCGCGTGACGAGGCACAAAGGCACGAAGAGGATCTTCGTGCTTCCATTGCGTCCAGGGAGAAGTTGTTCGAAGAATAACTTTTTTTGATTGCCAAAGCCCTCTCAGGTACCGTGTTTGGATATCATTGTTGTTCTCTGTTTGTTGTTTTGCCGTTGGCATTGATGCTTGATATTCGTGTGTTGGTTTGTGTGCAGATGCTAGCGGTTTGAGCTTCGATCCTCAGGCCCTCCGCCGCGACGATGCTTTGGCGGGTGCGCTTTCGGCAGTCGAGGACTGCAGCACCGCCATTCAAGATACGCTCTCCAGGGCCAAGGGCATTCTCAGTTGCCTCCGGGAGGAGCTGATTCCCAAGGCTAAGCTAATCGAGAACATGGATGAGCTGGTGGAGTCTTTCGCCGGGGGTGTTCCTTCCAGCTTCAAGAACTCACTCCGCGCGGCTGGCGCGTCCATGTCACTTGCCATGGTGCAGGCCCACGGAGTCGCGATTGATCCCGCCGCTGTGTTGAAGGCGATGCCTGTTAGCGCGGATGGCCAGCAGGTAGTCTTTGCTCCTTTCGCGACTTCCTGTGGCAAATATGGGCCGCAGCTGATAAACACAGTTGCAAAGTATTCTGAGGAGCTGCAACGCGCCAAGAAGGCGGCAAAGGCTGCGGCATCAGGGGCTGGCGGAAAGTCAGTGGCATCTGACACTACCACGGACTCGATGAAGCCCCCGAAGCCGTCGAAGTCGAAGAAGCCAATCACTCCTTAGTAGCTTTGTAATAGTTAACTAGTTTATGTCCTTTGTTAAGAACATGCCTGTTGGCGTGTGTATCTGCTGATACTTTGCTTGTCTGGAATGCACTTGAATCTTTTGTATTGATTTGGTCGTCTTATTTGCTTCCATCTTGATTTGTGGTAGGGTTCATCAAGTGATCCTTTGAGGGAAACTCAGGACTCGCCGCCTCTTGATGATACTTTGGCACCACCGCGCTCCAGGGTAGATGAGCTGTCGCTGCTTTCGCGACTGCGTGACCGCGTGAAGCAGCTGGAGCGTGAGTTGTCCGTGCTCCGCGGTAACGCGGATGTATGGAAGTCAAAGGCGGAGAAAGCCGCCGCCCGAGAGCAATATCTGCTTGGCGAGGTGACGCAGCTGGGCGACCAATTCAAGTGTTAGTTTGCTTGCTCTTATCTTTTCCTTGTAGTCGCTCGCGATGGTGCGCTGTACTTATGCTGCTGTTGCTGCTTCGTGTAGTTGTCAGCGCTCGTCATCCGCAGGATTAGAAGGATAGAATTGCCATTTGTATGCATGATCTCACCCAGGAGCAACTTCAAGAGAGTGGATACTTCTGGGTAGATCATGATCGTCTTGATACTGTTGGCGACCCTGCAGGATCGTGCGTCGCGAGTGCTGCACTTCCTGAAGAAGTCGCAGTCATGCTTGAAGAACATTTATCGGACGATGTTTCCGCTGGATGTTACTCCGTCGAGCTTGCTGGCCCTCCTTGCCAAGTTTCAAGATCTGACCGCGGTTCGCGAGTGCGTGAGGCAATAGTTGGTGGCTGGTGCCAAGGCTGCTCTATCGCTGGTGCGACTACATAGGCCTGACGTAGATGTTGCGGCAATTGCAGCTGGGCCGCCTGCGCCACCAGCAGGTTCTGCCTGGAATATGGTGCCGCACTACCAGGCCGTGGACCACCCAGCGGAAGAGATCGTCGACTTCTTTGAAGAACAAACCAACGTTCTTTTGCTGCAGTAGTGGCTTAGCTTGTATCCTGCACATAAGTGTACCCGTGTTGTAAAGTTCGTATAAATGTTGTATATAATTTATTGTCGAATATGTATAAAGAGATTGCGAGCGTGTGAGTGCATTTCAGTATGCGACTCCTTTTCGTTAGCCTGACCATGTGTTTTATCTCAGTCCCTTGTCAACCTGTCAGATGCGTTTGCAACTGGGTTGATGTTGTGTCAAGGGTTTCGATTAATGTGCCAGCTACTCTGGATATCACGTTTTAGTTCATAGAACAGATGTGTGTAGGGTGGCGTAGCCCCCGAGTCGAGAAGTTGTGGAAAAATAAAGGAAGGTGCAGAGTTTTGGGGCACTTAGCTTTATTTATTCATGAGACAGTACGAGGTACAATGTGTGGCTAAGTAGCCTTGGCTGAGTGCCTTATTTTGCGATGGAAAAGTAAAACGACTAAGGGTAGAAGCGTCGCAACTGTGTGACGTTCCAAGGGTTGGAGTATGCGACTCCTGTCTCTAAATCTTGTAGGCAATAGGCGCCACCTGGGATTACTTCTGTAATCACGTATGGTCCTTCCCAGGGGGACTCGAGCTTGAGATGTCCCTGCTGCTTCAGTCGCAGGACCAGGTTGCCTTCGACGAAGGATCTGGGGCATAGCCTCCTACTGTGGTAGTTGCGCAGGTTCTGCTGGTAGATCGTTGATCTTTCCGTGGCGATTTCTCTTGCCTCGTCAAGGAGGTCGACGGAGTCTTCGAGTGCGAGGGATGACTCTTGTTCGCTGTAAGCGACCACGCGCGGCGCCTTGTACCATACCTCGGTGGGCAGCACTACCTCGGCTCTGTGCACCATAAAGAATGGCGTGTAGCCCGTGGCACTGTTTTGAGTTGTGCGTAGGCTCCAGAGTACGGATTGCAGTTCGTCTGGTCAGCAACCCGCGGCTTGTTCGAGTGGCCGGAGGAGTCGCTTCTTGATGCCGCCGCAGACGAGCCCGTTTTCTTTTTCCACCTGACCAGCACCGTGTTGGTGAGCCAAGTGCTTTCCTTGATCTCGCGTATGAATTTGGCGTCGAGGAGTCTGTTGATCTCCATGCCAACTGCCTGCGCTCATGGCTCGGACAATTGCCGAATTGTTTGCTTGACTAGCCTTGCGTCGGGGTTGATGTTGAGTGCGTGCTTGGCGAATTCCCTGGGAACTCCTAGCATGTCCGCAGGACACCAGGCGAAAATTTCCCAGTGCTCACAGAGGAATTCGACGAGCGTGAGTTCCTATGCGGGACTCAAATTGTTGGCGATGAGGGCCGTCTTGGTGGGATCCGATGGGTGAACCTGCACTTTCTTTGTGTGCACTGATGAGTCGAAGGATAGATCAGGCGAACTTGGCCGGTTCAGGGGAGGAAGACTGTTGTCTGTCGACTCCTTTAGTCTCGCGAGTTCTTCCTGCATGCCGAAGGACTGGGAAATTCTGTTGAATTCCCTGTCGCAACTATCGGATCTTTTGAAGCTCCCGTTGATCATGATGACGCCATTGGGACCTGGCATTTTCATCTGCAGGTAGGCGTAGTGTGGCACTACCATGAACCTAGCGAACGCGACACGTCCGAAGATGCAGTGGTATTGTGAGGGCCAGTCGATGACCTCAAAGTCGATATGCTCGCGCCGGAAGTTCTTCGGCGTGCCGAAGATGACGTCGAGGTTGATTTTGCCTAGGGGATATATGCCTTTTCCTGGGAGGATGCCGTGGAATGTTGTGTCCGAGGCCTCCAGGCAAGTCAGAGGGATCCTCATTGCTCGCAATGTACTCGCGAATATAAGGTTGATGCCTCTTCCGCCGTCCATGAAGATGCGGCTCATGTCGAAGCCTCCAATTTGCGCCTCGAGTACGAGGGGACAATGGCCTGGACGAGGTACTTGAGGCAGGTGGTCGCGTTTGTCGAAGGTGATGCATGACTCGCTTCTACCGAGGTACTCAGCGGTAGATGGTGGCGAGTGTGTGGCCAAGTTGACTTGGCGAGTGATGGCCTTCTGCACCCGATTGGAGGGGCGTCCTTTTTGGATCATCATGGTACCCATGGCCCTTGGGTAGGGTTCACCTCCCTGGTGCTGGTCCGGTGCGGCTGCGTTTGGGGGCATTCCAGGTGGTGGTGGTGGAGCACCATGTGCCACGGCGCCTGGAGCGGCTCCGTAGCCTCTTTCGACTACGTTGCGGTTCATCCGAGCTAATCCCTCGTGTAGTTTGAGGAACTCGCGGCAGTCCTTGAGGAGGTGACTAGACTTCTTCTTCCCATCATGCTTGTTGATGTAGAAGTGCACCGTACATGGCCCGAACAGTTTGTCTTCAATGGATGTTGCAGGTGCTTCGTCACGATCGCGGCGTTGCCACACTTGCGTGGTCTTCCCGGAGTCGCGGTATCCACTGTTACGGTATCCGTTGTTGTGGTTGTCATTGCGTCTGTCGGTGTAGCCGGCTGCGACCATGTTGACATCGTCGCGGTCATCGTAGATGCGCATACGGCGTTTGCTTCGGCGGTCGCGTCTGCGCTTGAGTTCTGCCTCCTCGTCAGAGTGAACGCAATTTTCACCGAATCTTCTCCATCAGCCCACCGATTCGCGATTTCCATCAAGTGGTCAATGGTCTTGGGCTTCGAGCGGCCTAGCTCTTCCCTGAGCTCTATGCGGCGGACGCCGCCATTGAATGCATCAATCGCGCGATCCTTCGAGATGTTTTCTGCGGAGTTCTTGATGATGGACCACCTTTGGGTGTAGGAGCATAGCGATTCGCCCGATCTTTGCTGGCAACATCTTAGCTCTTCGATTGATGCTGGCCGCTTGTATGTGCCTTTGAAGTTACGCACGAAGCTGTAAACCAGCTCATCCCAACTGCGAATGGATCCGCGAGGGAGGTTGTTGAGCCATGCTCGGGCGGCGCCTTGCAGCTGTAGCTGTAAGCATTGCATGGCTGTGCTTCGACTGCCGCCATGGATTCTGACGAAGGAGATGTGATCCTCCAGCCAGATCTTTGGGTCCTATAGACCGTCAAACTTCGGGTTCTTCGATGGGAGTTTGAACCCCTTAGGCATTCGCTTCTGCCTAATGGATCTGCTGAAACATCTGGCGTCGCAGAGCTCCACATCTTCCTCTTTCGAGTCAGTCGACCGAGCACGTCGCGCCCTTGATTTGTCAATCTTGCGCTGCGCGAGGTCGTCGTGCACGTCATAGTCGCGGTCATGTCGCCTGGAGCGGCGACGTCGATACAGATCGTGACTATCGTCGCTAGATGAGGGCGAGGAGTATGTTGGGTCCGCAGCATAGAAAACAAAATTTTCCCTACGGTGTGAACTACACGCCAAGATCTATCTACTAGGTACAAAGCAAACAGGTGGACATACATCCATAGATAACTTACCCTCGAAGACAACGAGCTTTGTTAACGAGTAGGAACTCGTGGTTGATGTAGTCGTACACTTGCCGATCTCAAGATCGTGAGGAAGTCCGAGCACCGCAACTCAGCCGCACTTTCGCTTACACACATTCAAGCCACGGACAACCTCCACCTCCTCGCTCCAGCGATCCGGTGAGCGACAACTCCTTCAGGAAATGCCACGGGAACATGTATCTCGCTAATCCGAGACCATGGGGAATAATTCTAGAGGAGAGAGATCCTTCACAAGGAGGTGTGAGGATGAAGGAGGAATGGGTGGCCTTTATAGGAGGAGGGTGCCCCCTCTCTCCATGGCGGCGCATGGGGGGTGACCCCTCACCTCCCTCATTCATGTGGTGTAACCCCTCCACATTAAAATGCCTCCTCACATTCCGTTTTAAAGTCTCCACTTTAAATGCATTAAGTTTCTCCAAATTTAATGCTCTCTCATTTAATAAAACTCTTTTATTAAATTTATTCAGAATTTTGTTAATTACTTTAATTAACAAACATTCACATATAGCCCTTGCAATATTTCAATATCACATGCAAAACCACCTACGCAATTTCACGAAACAATTTCCGGTTTCTATTGAAACAATTCCTGCTTTGCAATTCTTTAAATGAAACATATGTGCTCCAAAATGGTGTCCGGTAACTCTTAAGTGTGCCACCCTACGGTTCGTGAATAATGCAGACATGATCGAGACCCTTCTCGATCAATAATCAGCGGGACACGGAGATCGTCTTGACTCCTACACATTCAACGATGACTCTGTGATCGTGAGAACCTTTAACGCTTAACTAAATCCCTTTGTCTCGATATATTACATGTCCGAGATTGATCATCGGTATATCCATAACTAGTTTTATCTCGTTAACCAAATGCACTCTTTTCTCGTTCCCGTGATATAATATTATAGTGATAACATCACATTCTTGCAAGCTATCCTAAAGTGATATCAACGAGAGGGCCCAGAGTATATCTATCATCATCCGGATTGACAAATTCCACTCTTGATCCATGAGCCTCAACATAACACCTTCGTAACTTGAACCCATCTTTATAGTCACCCTGTTACGGTGTGACGTTTGATGTTATCAAGATACTCTTCCGGTGTTAGCAATTAACATGATCTCATGGTCTAAGGATAAAGATTACTTCATATGATGTTATAGCAATATAAACACAATGACTTTATCGTAATGCTATACTTCGGATGAATGTTCATCACATCATTCCACCAATGGTGTGACCTTGTTATTAACAACATCCAATGTCCATGATCAGGAAACCTTGATCATCTTGTTAATCAACAAGCTAGTCTATAAGAGAGGCATGACTAGGAACCCTTTTTGTTTATTAAACACACATGTATTGATGTTTCCTATCAATACAATTATAGCATGTAAAATAAACATCTATCATATATAAGGAATACATAATAACAACTTTATTATTGCCTCTCAGGGCATATTTCCTTCAGAGTAGTGTTTAATCAAGTCATAGCCGAAATCTAGGAGTTTCCTCCATGAAGATTGTTCGTAGGCCAGCAGAGTTGTTGGCCTCCCATGAAGTTTGACACGCATAAAGCTATATCATTCTTATGATTAACAAGTCAAACTTTGGCATGCTCACAAAAACCGCTAAACATTAATTCAATCGAACAAATCCTTTTAAAGATAGCTATCAAGTCAATTAACATTTTCAGTGGTGTTGAGTGTCTCTAGAAATAAACCTTCTAGACTAAGCACTACAACACCCAATCCTTCAATTGTGAGACTTTTTCTTATTACAATTGTTTATCAATTTTTAGGCAAGACTTGGTTAATTACGAAAGCTAGAACAAAATGAGACCAATTAAATACCCATGCAAACGAAAATCTTACAATGATACAAAGATTCACTCCACCAATATAATATCTTAACATTTACTACTAACTAGCATGGGTTTCTCAAACTTCAAAAGTGGGGAGTCATAAGGCATACCTCTCAGGTTTGGTTCCACTTCTCTCTTCCCTTTTTTATTTGTTTCTTGGAAACTCAAAGTCGATCACTCTCCTGCAAATATATGAAGACCTCGAGGCGGAAAGAAAAGAAAGAGGGACAATAAGGAAAAATGGAGAAATCTTTTTGTGATTTTTAAGAGAGGAACTTTAAAGAATAGAAAATTGGCGGCAAATCTTGGCTAGAAAATTTTGAAAGCAAATATAGAAAGAACTAAAGATAAAGTGTTGGGGAAACCAACACGAGTGCTTATAAACTCAAATAAAAATGCAACCTCGAGATAAATAAAAGCAAATGAACGCCAAATAAAGATACATGAGGAAACTTCCCCAAGCTTAGGCTTTTGCAAGCCCTTCAAATCATTGTGGTGGCAGGAAAAAGTTGTTACTCCAGTTCGCAAATTGAGTGGAGAGGTTATTTGTTGATTCTCGTAGGTTCAGAGAGAGGTTGCGCATCCTCTCCACAGTCCCTCCAAGTCCTTGAAAATCTTGGTATGTGGCGAACCGGGTTTGTGGTTGCTCCTCTTGATAAGGAACTTCTTGCTCCTCCTCTTGGTCCTCATCCTCTTCCGGAATCTCTTCCTTGGGTTGGTGTTGCTCAACTTGCGAATCATATAGAAAACGTCCTTCCTCGATAGAGAAAAGACCATTAAGCATATGAGCGGGGTATAGACGCCCAGCTCCAGCAATATGCATATAATAAACACCACCTCTCCTAGTGAGAATTCTATAGGCTCTCAAGGTGGAGAAACCAACACGTGTCTCACCTAGCATGGGTTGCAACTCACCTAGGTCGATGTCTAGGGTAGTGACAAGCACGGTGATGATGCCTCCTCTTGTGATTGGCCCTTGGCTTTGGGAGGCTTGATGCTCCAGGTAGCGCACAAGGATGGTGCCCAAGTTGAGTGACATGTTGCAGTTGATGTAAGCAGCCTTTGCGAGGACTAGGATTTCCTCCTCGTTGAGTCTCATGAACTCATTACGTGCCTGCAAGGTGTTAGCAATAACATAGAACAAATAGTGAATTGCAGGATGTTGAATATTCTTCCCCTTGTTTATTCTACTAGTGAAGCTCATTCTATTATAGTATTGATCGGGGAAAGGACTTAAGCCAGTAAAGGATGCACATAAATCATGAACATCATTATTTGGAAAATTAAAACATATGCACCATTCATCTAATGTTAAGGTGTAGTTGTTGTTCATCATACGGAAAGAAATAGTATCCTCTCCTTGCAATTGTTTAACGGTGCTTTGTAATGAACTTAGGAATTCAATGGTTAAGCAGCGATAAGTACGTACATCATTGTACACAATGTTTTGTAGGCTAGATCTATTGCAAAGTAAATTAAAGTCATTAGAAATACCGAGTTGGTTCAATATAATGGGGCAAGCCCACTTGGTGACCTTCACTTCGTGGTTCTTGATCCCGTTGAAGCGATCACGATGGGCCTCATCCCTGAACAGTATCCCCATGCGTTCCTAAGCAGCAGCCCGAGAAGTGCTCACGGTGGCACGAGCACGAGTTTGGCTCCTTGTGTTCATCATCTAAAACATTTAAGAAAGGAAAAAATAATTTTTTTGATCCAATAGCAGTAAGTGCATCATATTCCTCATCATAGCACACTAAAGAATCTCCTCAAGATAATAATCTAGGCAAGAAAATCATGGCAATTGGTTCATAGTAGGTCTTACCCTAGATTGATAATGACAATAGATCGAAGATGAATTTGCAAAAAGTAATTGGAGGATCGGAGGAGAAACATATCCTAGATCACTTGTGTGCAAGGAAATCGAACGAAATTGAGTAGAGATGGAGATCTCTTCAAGTTTTAAGAGAGTTTGGAGGTAGAAGAAAGAAAAAAGATTGAAGTTTTGGAGTTGGGAGTACCTTCCCGTGTGATTTTATGGTCGGACGCAACTATACGTACGCAACTATATGGGCGGAACAATGTGTTCCGGCCGTATAGTTGGCCTTTTATCAAAAAATTAGGGTTCCTCCTGGCAGCACAGCTATACGAACGCAACTATATGGGTGGAACAAAATGTTCCGGCCGTATAGTTGGCCGTTAAACTGTCTGTCCCCGCGAAAGAAAATTTGCAAAGGCATCGATATCTATACGACCGGAACTATACGGCTGGAATTTTTATTCCCTCCGTATAGTTGGTCGTTAAACTCTCAATACATATGAAAAGAAATTGTACGGGGGCATTGGTATCTATACGACCGGAACTTTTATTCCCGCCGTAATAGTTGGTTGTTAAACTCTCCGTGTGCATAATTTTTTTCTGTTTCTTTGTAAACTATTTCTTTTCCTATAACTTAGTGATATACCTTGTTTTTGATAGAAAATTGACAGTAAATATTGTCGACCAACAATAGCATAAATAAAGCAGAATTTCAAGTACTACTGAACTTCTTCTCCTCAAATGGAGTTTTCTAGAACTCTTTATTAAACATGAACTTAAAATAAAACTAAAAACTTAACTCAAACCTTTATTTCACAGGGGTTGCCTCCCATGGAGCGCTCTTTTATGGTTAATAGCTTGACCTTGATGATACTCACTTGGGCCAGATGAGTGGAACACCCGCTCCAAAGTAATTAGCCTTCAAAGTGATGGCCTCCTTCTCATCATGCTTGGCTTTCTTCTTTCTGAGGAAATGAATAACAAAAGGATCCCGCGAAGGCAATTGCAACTTCACGTTCCCTTCATGAAGATTAATTAAAGCCTTTATAGTTCTCAAGAAAGGACGACCTAGTATTATAGGAGCAACAGTATCTTCAGGAATGTCAACTATAATGAAATCAATGAGAGCAGGACAACCTTTGATGTAAACTAAAGTGTTATCCTTAATCCCTACAACTTGTTTGTAGGTAGAATCTGCTAGATGCAATTTTAACTCAATAATTTCAAAGGAGCCAAGATTTAACTTACTTCCTCCGATTCAAATTAATTGACTTTGGTTTATCTAGATTCGGATGTATCTAGACATGTTTTAGGGCTAGATACATCCGAACCTAAACAAATCCAAGTCAATTAATTTGGATCGGAGGGAGTATTAAAAAGACTCTTTGGAATTGTTGAGACGCTTGCACCTAGATCACAAAGTGCAGCCATCTCATTGGTTCCAATCTTTATCTTAATAGTAGGCTCAAATATGTCATCTAGTTTAACAGGTAACTTTTCAGATATTTTCTTGTATTCTTCTTCAAGCTCGCGTACCTTAATTGCTACTTGATCAACAAAGTATTGATACATGGCTTCATCGTTACCTTCACTTACCCGAATTTTGACATTGATCCTCTTTACGAGATCTTCGATGGTGTAGCTTGGTGAAGGGGCATTACTTTAATCAAGTTCTTTAGGCTCCTCCCTTTGGATCCTCATCATTTTGAGTTCTTCAACAGGATTGGGCTCAGCTTTAGCTACAAATTAAGCTAGAATGAGAGTTTGACTCTCGGTTAGCTTACCTAGTTGTGCCTCAACGATCCTTGTTCTTTCTTGAAGGGCCTGCAAATCATTTCTCAAACTAACAGCTTCGTTAGATAATTTACCAAGTATAGCATCATGGTTCTCCGTAACTTTGACTAGAATATTATTTTGTTCATTTTGTGAGTCTATGAAATACTTAATTGTTTCTTGGAGATTACCATTACTAGTTCCCAAATTATTATTAGAGTTACTTGCAGGACTAGCATAATGTTTCTGAAAATTAGGATTGTAACTCTTCTTCCAAGCAGGGTTGTAATCATTACGAGCTACGGAGTCTGTTTCTTCTATGTTTGTTTTGGGGGTGGCTCTTACCTGAGTTTCCTTGCTAGTATGAGCTCATCCAACTTAGCATTGAGATCTTCGTTCTCTTGTGGTGAGACAGAGTTCACCTTCTTCGTGTTTGATTTTTCCACATGCCATTGGGCATGGTTGTCTTGCATATTGTCTAGCTGCTACTTTGCTTCGGTAATATGTTTACCCGTAAATGTTCCTCCAGCTGCAGTATCAAGCATAGACTTAGACACATGATTAAGAGCATTGTAAAATAAATGGAGGATTAACCAACCTTCCATCCCATGACTAGGACAGTTTCTTAGACATTCTTTCATCCTCTCCCACGCAAGCGCTAGTAGCTCACGCTCTTCCTGTCTTTGTAGGTGGGAAAAATTTAGTCATAAATAAAGAAGTACATCCCACCCATGATGTAATAGTATTTTTAGGCAAAGATAGCAACCATTCTTTAGTTCTCCCTCTTAGAGAGAAAGGAAATAGATGCAATTTGACCGCATTAGGGTCAACATCTTTTATATGCATCATATCACATATTTCCATGAAAGTATTTAAGTGCATACCTACGTCTTCAATAGCAGAGCCTCCAAATTGATTCTGTTGAACCAAACTCAATTAATGGGGCTTAATTTCATAGTCATCACCAGCGATTGCTGGCTGAGTAATAGGAGTACGCAAATAATCATTATTGGGAGTAGCAAACTCCCCAAGCTTCTTTTCAGCCATACTTCCTATGTTTTTGAGTTTTCTTAGATTGAAAATTATAACAGTAAAAGCAAGAATTTAAAGACTAACTAATTTCTTTGGTTTATCAAACAAAGACTGAAAGCAAACTAACAAAATTAAAAACAAGAATTAAAACTTGCAAGGTTCCTAATAACCTCACCAGGGTAGCTATTGCTTCCTCGGCAACGACGGTAGAAAAAGGGTTGAGACCTTCGATCCAGATTACGGATGTAGTATAGCTTCCTTTTCCCAAGTAGACCTAGGTTATCGAATTCTAGGGAAGCAAATGCATAGTGAAGTTACTTTAACAGACCTTCGGGAGTTTTAGAATTCCTTTTGTATTTTTACCGGACCAATAGCTTGTGTATTTTTGTTGTTATCGATGATGGAGAGAGAGGGCCTAGGGCGTTCGGTTTCAGCTGTAGCTGTGCAAAACATCTGATGGAAATAAATGATAGAAATAAAGTATGCGTGTACTTGTTAGAGCAAGATAAATTATATGTGGGCAGTGCATCCATAATTGCTATTGCCTCCACAACCGCTTATAGCAATAACTGATACGTTGTAAACATATCTATAATTTTTGATGTTCCATGCTTGTTTTGTATCTACTTTCTTATGTTTTACCCACACTTTGGAGTGTTTTTACACATTTTCCGGAACTAACCTATTAACAAGATGCCATAGTGCCAGTTTCCTGTTTTCTGCTGTTTTTGGTTTCACAAAAGCTAGTAAGGAAATATTCTCGGAATTGGACCGGACAAAAGCCAAAGTCAATAGTTTACCCAAAGCAACACGGATTCCGGAAGGTAGACAAAGAGGGGCACCAGGGCAGCCACACCCTAGGGTGGCGCGGCCAGCCCTAGGCGCGACGCCACCTGGTGTGGGCCCCCTGGTACTCAACCGACCTTGCCCCTTCGCCTATAAAAGCCTCCCGGGACGAAAACCCTAAGTACCCGATCAAAAATCCACGAAAGATTCTGTAGCCGCCGTCATCTCCATCCCTAGATCGAGAGGGATCTGAAGCTCTTCCCGGCACCCTGCCAGAGGGGAGAGATCACCCTGGAGGCCTTCTTCATCACCATGCCTACCTCCGGTGTGATGCGTGAGTAGTTCATCCCTGGACTACGGGTCCATGTAGTAGCTAGATGGTTGGTTCTTCTCCTTTGTGCTACCATATTTAGATCTTGTGAGCTCCGTTCATGATCAAGATCATCTATTTGTAATCCTACATGTTGTGTTTGTGAGGATCCGATGGATATTGAGATGCTATTTCAGATTGATTATTGATTCTATCATGTCTATGTTATTTGTGATCTTGCATGCTTTCCATTGTTAGTAGCTATCTTGGCCAAGTAGATGCTAGCAACTCCAAGAGGGAGTATTTATGCTTGATAGTGGGTTCATGCCCTCTAGTAATCTGAGGAAGTGACAGGAATCTCTAAGGTACTAGATGTGTTGTTGCTACTAGGGAGAAAATAGCAATCCTTTGTCCATGGGGCAATCGTATTGTTTACTTTACACACTTTGCTTAATGCAATTATCTGTTGCTCGCAACTTAATATTGGAGGGGGTTCGGATGATAACCTGAAGGTGGATTATTAGTCATAGATGTAGTTGGATTTCAGTCTATGTATAATGTTGTAATGCCCAATCAGATCTCATAGGAGTCAAGATGATTAGTATATGCATGTATGCTTTCTCGGTGTCTGTCAATTGCCCCGCTGTAATTTGTTCACACAACATGTCATCTATCTTAAAGAGAATCACCTCTAGTTAACTATGGACCCCGGTCCAATCTTTTACCATCAATTTACCATCTACTATTTACTTGTTGGGTCTGCAGCATAGAAAACAAAAAATTTCCTACGGTGTGAACTACACGCCAAGATCTATCTACTAGGTACAAAGCAAACGGGTGGACATACATCCATAGAGAACTTACCCTCGAAGACAACGAGCTTTGTTAACGAGTAGAAACTCGTGGTTGATGTAGTCGTACACTTGCCGATCTCAAGATCGTGAGGAAGTCCGAGCGCCGCAACTCAGCAGCGCATCCGCACTCGCACACACGTTCAAGCCATCGGACAACCTCCACCTCCTCGCTCCAGTGATCTAGCGGAAGCAGCAACTCCTTCCAGACAAAGTACCACCGGGAACATGTATCTCGCTAATCCGAGACCATGGGGGAATAATTCTAGAGGGGGAGAGAGATCCTTCACAAGGAGGTGTGAGGATGAAGGAGGGAATGGGTGGCCTTTTATAGGAGGAGGGTGCCCCTCTCTCCATGGCGGCGCATGGGGTGACCCTCACCTCCCCATTCATGTGGTAACTCCTCCACATTAAAATGCCTCTTCACATTCCCTTTTAAAGTCTCCACTTTAAATGCATTAAGTTTCTCCAAATTTAATGCTCTCTCATTTAATAAAACTCTTTTATTAAATTTATTCAGAATTTTGTTAATTACTTTAATTAACAAACATTAACATATAGCCCCTTGCAATATTTCAATATCACATGCAGAACCACCTTCTGCAATTTCACCCGAAACAATTTCCGGTTTCTATTGAAACAATTCTTGCGCTTTGCAATTCTTTCGTCTGAAACATATGTGCTCCAAAATGGTGTCCGGTAACTCTTAAGTGTGCCACCCTACGGTTCGCAAATAATGCAGACATGATCGAGACCCTTCTCCGATCAATAATCAGCAGCGGGACACGGAGATCCGTCTTGCGACTCCTACACATTCAACAATGACTCACGTGATCGTGAGAACCTTTACGCTTGCAACTAAATCCCTTTGTCTCTCGATATATTACATGTCCGAGATTCGATCATCGGTATCTCCATACCTAGTTTGATCTAGATTCTGAGCATGCACTCTTTTCTCGTTCCGTGATATAACATTCTAGTGATCACATCACTTGCTTGCAAGCTATCCTAATGTGATATCACCGAGAGGGCCCAGTATATCTATCCGTCATCTGGATTGACAAATTCCACTCTTGATCCATGAGCCTCAACATAACACCTTCGTACTTGAACCCATCTTTATAGTCACCATTACGGTGTGACATTTGATGTTATCAAGATACTCTTAGGTGTTAGCAATTAACATGATCTCATGGTCTAAGGATAAAGATTACTTTGTATGATGTTATAGCAATATAAACACAATGACTTGATCGTAATGCTATACTTCGGATGAATGTTCATCACATCATTCCACCAATGGTGTGACCTTGTTATTAACAACATCCAATGTCCATGATCAGGAAACCTTGATCATCTTGTTAATCAACAAGCTAGTCTATAAGAGAGGCATGACTAGGAACCCTTTTTGTTTATTAAACACACATGTATTGATGTTTCCTATCAATACAATTATAGCATGTAAAATAAACATCTATCATATATCTGAATACATAATAACAACTTTATTATTGCCTCTCGGGCATATTTCCTTGATCTCCCACTTGCACTAGAGACAATATTCTAGTTCACATAGTGATAAATCTAACACCCATGGAGTTCTGGTGTTGATCATGTTTTTCCCTAGGGAGTACTTTAGTCAATGGATCTGCTACATTCAGGTCTGTGTGCACTTTACAAATCTTTATATCTCCATCCTTGACATGTTCGCGGATGGAGTGAAACCGGCGCTTAATATGCTTGGAATTCTTGTGAGACCTTGGTTCCTTGGTGTTGGCTATGGCTCCTTTGTTGTCACAATAGATCACCATCGGGTCCAACGCACTGGGAACCACACCCAGTTCCGTAATGAACTCCTTCATCCAAACCGCTTCTGTGGCTTACGAGCGACAACATATTCCGCTTCCGTTGTTGATCCAGCCACCACAGGTTGTTTGGAGCTCCTCCAACTAACTGCTGCTCCGTTTAAGAGAAATACGTATCCGGATTGAGACTTAAAGTCATCCGGATCAGTGTCAAAGCTAGCATCGACATAACACTTAGCGACTAGCTCTTCTTCACCTCCGTATACAGAAACATATCCTTAGTTCTTCTCAAGTACTTAAGGATATTCTTGACCGCTATCCAGTGTTCCGAACCTGGATCAGATTGGTACCTACTAGTCAAACTAATAGCATGTGCCACATCCGGTCTTGTACATAGCATGGCATACATTATAGAGCCTATGGCTGAGGCATAGGGGATCCTATCCATTATCTCTCTTTCTTCCGTGTAGCGGACTTTGAGTCTTACTCAATGTCTTGCCTTGCAACATAGGTAAGAACCCCTTCTTACTTCTGTCCATATTAAACTTCTTTAATATCTTATCAAGGTATGTACTCTGTGATAGCCCAATTAGGCGTCTTGATCTATCTCTATAGATTTTAATGCCTAATATATATGAAGCTTCACCAAGGTCTTTCATCGAAAATTTCTTTGTTTAGATAATTTTTAACCTTGTTTAAAAGATCTAAATCATTTCCAATCAATAATATGTCATCCACATATAATATCAGAAATGCCACATTGCTCCCACTCACTTTCTTGTAAATACAAGCCTCTCCATAAGTTTGGACAAATCCAAACTTTTTGATCACCTCATCAAAGCGGAGATTCCAACCGTGATGCTTGCTTGTCCATAGATGGATCGCTGAAGTTTGCACACCTTATTAGCATCCTTAGGATCGACAAAACCCTTAGGTTGTATCATATACAACTCTTCTTCAATCTTACCATTGAGGAACGCAGTTTTGACATCCATCTGCCATATTTCATAATCGAAATATGCAGCAATTGCTAACATAATCCTAACCGACTTAAGCATCGCTACGAGAGAGAATGTCTCATCGTAGTCAACTCCTTGAATTTGTCGAAACCCCTTTGTGACAAGTCGAGCCTTATAGATGGTCACATTACCATCGACATCGATTTTCTTTTGAAAATCCATTTATTCTCAACGGCCTTTCGGTCGTGAGGTAAATCCACCAAGTTCCAAACTTGGTTCTCGTACATGGATTCCATCTCGGTTCATGGCTTCTAGCCATTGTTGGAATCGGGCTCATCATCACTTCTTCATATGTCGAGGTCATCCATTTCATCAATCATGAAATTCATAACAGGATTGCCCGTGCAGTTCGGAGCTGCCGCGTCACCTTGACCTCGAGGTTCGGTAGTGTCCTCTTCGGAGTTTCATGATCAATATCATTAGCTCTCTCTTCATTAGGTGAAGTCAACTCCAAAACAACCACGGGCTGCGCTACTCGCCATTTCATGAAGAGAAGATTCAATAACCTCTTGAGTTCTACCTTGACTACTCACACCTTTCGCGAAACTCCTTCTCAAGAAAGGATCCACTCTTAACAACAAAGACCTTGCCCTCGGATCTGATAGAACGTATACCCAATCGTTTCCTTAGGGTATCCTATGAAGGCGCATTTTCCGCTTTGGGTTCGAGTTTATCGGTTGAAGTTTCTTCACATAAACATCGCATCCCCAAACTTTAGAAACGACAACTTAGGTTTGTTTCCAAACCATAATTCATACGGTGTCTTTTCAGCGGATTTAGATGGTGCCCTATTTAAAGTGAATGTAGCTGTTTCGATTGCATAACCCCAAAATAGCGGTGGCAAGTCGATCGGAGACATCATAGATCGAACCATATCCAATAAAAATACGATTCTGACGTTCGACACACCATTACGTTGTGGTGTTCCGGCGTGAGTTGTGAAACTATTCCACAGTCTTTTATATGTGTGCTAAACTTCGTAACTAAGATACTCTCCTCCACGGTCGGACCGCGAGAAATTTGATCTTTATTATGATGATTTTCCACTTCATTCTGAAATTCTTTGAACTTTTCAAAAGTTTCAGACTTGTGTTTCATCAAATAGATATACCCATATCTACTAAAATCATCCGTGAAAGTAACAAAATAACGATATCCACCTCGCGCCGACATACTCATTGGTCCACACACATCAGTATGTATGATTTCCAATAGATCTGTCGCCCGTTCCATTGAACCGGAAAACAGCGTTCTAGTCATCTTGCCCATAAGGCATGGCTCACATGTATCAAATGATTCAAAATCAAGTGATTCCAAAAGTCCATCAGAATGGAGTTTCTTCATGCGTTTAACGCCAATATGACCTAGACGGCAGTGCCACATATATGTAGATATATCATTATCAAGATTAATCCTTTTAGCATCAATATTATGAATATGCGTAATACTACTATCGAGATCCAACAGAAATAAACCATTCAACATAGGTGCATGACCATAAAAGATATTATTCATATAAATCGAACAACCATTGTTTTTAGACATAATGAATAACCACTTTGCATCAAACACGATCCGGATACAATGTTCATGCTCAGTGCAGGCACCAAATAACAATTATTTAGATTTATAACTAATCCCGATGGCATATGGAGAGGCAGCGTTCTGACGGCGATCACATCAACTCTTGATCCATTGCCGACCCGCATCGAGACCTCATCCCTTGCTAGTTGTCGCTTGTTCCGCAACCCCCGAACCGAGTTACATATATTAGCAACCGATCCCGTATCAAATACCCAGGTGCTACTGCGAGTACTAGTCAAGTACACATCAATAACATGTATATCACATATACCTTTGTTTGCCTTGCTGGACTTCTTGTCCGCCAAATACTTAGGCGATTCGCTTCCAATGGCCAGTCCCCTTGCAATAGTAGCACTCGGTGTCAGACTTAGGGCCAGCTCGGGGTTTCTTTTCAGGCGTGGCAACAAACTTGCCACCCTTCTTTCCCTTGTGCTTGCCTTTCTTGTCCTTCTTGAAACCGGTGGTCCTATTGATCATCAACACTTGATGTTCTTTCCTAATCTCCACTTCTGCAGTCTTAAGCATTGACAGAAGCTCGGGAAGAGACTTCTTCATGCCCTGCATATTATAGTTCATCACGAAGCTCTTGTAGCTAGGTGGCAGAGATTGGAGAACACGATGTATACCTAAGTCAATGGGAATCGTTATTCCCAAGGACACAAGCTTATCGGTGTACCCAGACATTTTGAGTACGTGCTCACTAACGGAGCTGTTTTCCTCCATCATGCAGCTAAAGAACTTTTCTGTAGCATTATAACTCTCTACGGCAGCATGGGTATCGAAAATCATTTTCAATTCTCCCATGGTATCAAAGGCATTGCCATTTTCGAAACGCTTTTGAAGTTACGGCTCTAGCCCATACGGTATGCCGTAATGAACTAAGTTGTGGTCCTCTGACGAGTTATATAGGCGTTCTTTTCCTCGTCGGGGCATCGAGAGCTGGTGGGGGCCTAGCGGCGCATCTAGCACATATTACTTTTGTGCGGCGATGAGGAGAATCCTCAAATTCATAGCCGATTGGTGAAGTTGCTACCATTAAAAGCAAGTTTCTCTTTCTCCATGAACACATTGAAATTAAAAGCGGTGGTGCCATCTACAACAGAATTTGTAAAGTATATTTAGACTAAGTTTATGATAGATTGAGTTCAACTAATCCAAATTACTAATGAACTCCCACTCAAAACGACATCCCTCGTGTCCTTTTGGTGATTACATGAACCAAATCCACTACACCAAGTCCGATCATCACGTGAGTCGGTGTAGCTTCAAAGCGAGCATCTATATGGGCATCATATCAACTATATGACTCATGCTTAACCTTTGTCCGTGTTCGAGGCCATGTCGTACATGCTAGGCTCGTCAAGTAAGAACCTTAGATTTGCGTGTGTAAAACTGTCTTACACCCGTTGTATGAAAGCGTAGAGTTGAAAACACCCGATCATCACGTGATGCCTCAAAACACAATACAAAGCGGTGCATACTTAAGGAAGAACACATTTTATCTTGATATCTAAATGAGGATCATCTTATAATGCTACCAAGCAGCAAACTAGCAATATAAGATGCTAACATCTAATGTGTGAAGTGAGGTGATATGGTCCATGCATTTGATCTCTATCATTTGCATCGTGGTATGATCTCTATCATTCCTTTGTGTGTAAGGCCAAGGTCTATGGAACTTACACGTTAAGTGAGTTGTAAGAGTATCTATTATACATCTACTTACAACAATACCATATCAAAACACTAGCCAAAGAACGATCTAAACTAGACACCTCTAATTTATAAATTGCAAGTTTTACGTGGCTTAGGGCTTTGGAGATAGAACCTGTCTAACCTCTGAACATGAACCTAGCGAGGATAACCAAGTTATTAGCAACTCGTTGTAAATCAGATATTGACTATAGTAGGAGAGCAGACACACATGACCACTTATGCAAAACAAGTTGCATGTCAGTCGTGGAACCGGTCTCATGTACGATGACATGTAAGGTTGGTCCGGGCCGCTTCATCCCACTATGCCACTAATATCCAAAGTACATAGAAGATGCAATAACATGATCATCATCGCCCACATATAAACATATGTGTACTACCCGTGCAAAGCACCTACGCATAGATCAGGCTCTGATACCACTGTTGGGTCCGCAGCATAGAAAACAAAAAATTTCCTACGGTGTGAACTACACGCCAAGATCTATCTACGAGGTACAAAGCAAACGGGTGGACATACATCCATAGAGAACTTACCCTTGAAGACAACGAGCTTTGTTAACGAGTAGGAACTCGTGGTTGATGTAGTCGTACACTTGCCGATCTCAAGATCGTGAGGAAGTCCGAGCGCTGCAACTCAGCAGCGCATCCGCACTCGCACACACGTTCAAGCCACCGGACAACCTCCACCTCCTCGCTCCAGCGATCCAGTGGAAGCAGCAACTCCTTCCAGACGAAATGCCACCGGAAACATGTATCTCGCTAATCCGAGACCATGGGGGAATAATTCTAGAGGGGGAGAGAGATCCTTCACAAGGAGGTGTGAGGATGAAGGAGGGAATGGGTGGCCTTTTATAGGAGGAGGGGGGTGCCCCCTCTCTCCATGGCCGGCGCATGGGTGGGGGGGGGTGACCCCTCACCTCCCCCATTCATGTGGTGGTAACTCCTCCACATTAAAATGCCTCTTCACATTCCCTTTTAAAAGTCTCCACTTTAAATGCATTAAGTTTCTCCAAATTTAATGCTCTCTCATTTAATAAAAACTCTTTTATTAAATTTATTCAGAATTTTGTTAATTACTTTAATGAACAAACATTCACATATAGCCCCTTGCAATATTTCAATATCACATGCAGAACCACCTTCTGCAATTTCACCCGAAACAATTTCCGGTTTCTATTGAAACAATTCCTGCGCTTTGCAATTCTTTCGTCTGAAACATATGTGCTCCAAAATGGTGTCCCGTAACTCTTAAGTGTGCCACCCTATGGTTCGCGAATAATGCAGACATGATCGAGACCCTTCTCCGATCAATAATCAGCAGCGGGACCTGGAGATCCGTACTGACTCCTACACATTCAACGATGACTCCTGTGATCATGAGAACATTTAACGCTTGTAAATAAATCCCTTTGTCTCTCGATATATTACATGTCCGAGATTCGATCATCGGTATCTCCATACCTAGTTTGATCTCGTTACCGACATGCACTCTTTTCTCGTTCCCGTGATATAACATTCTAGTGATCACATCACTTGCTTGCAAGCTATCCTAATGTGATATCACCGAGAGGGCCCAGAGTATATCTATCCGTCATCTGGATTGACAAATTCCACTCTTGATCCATGAGCCTCAACATAACACCTTCGTAGCATCGATCCCATTTTTATAGTCACCCTGTTACGGTGTGACGTTTGATGTTATCAAGATATTCTTCCGGTGTTAGCAATTAACATGATCTCATGGTCTAAGGATAAAGATTACTTCGTATGATGTTATAGCAATATAAACACAATGACTTGATCGTAATGCTATACTTCGGATGAATGTTCATCACATCATTCCACCAATGGTGTGACCTTGTTATTAACAACATCCAATGTCCATGATCAGGAAACCTTGATCATCTTGTTAATCAACAAGCTAGTCTATAAGAGAGGCATGACTAGGAACCCTTTTTGTTTATTAAACACACATGTATTGATGTTTCCTATCAATACAATTATAGCATGTAAAATAAACATCTATCATATATAAGGAATACATAATAACAACTTTATTATTGCCTCTCAGGGCATATTTCCTTCATTACTGTCTACTGTTTACTTTCTGCAAGCAATTACTATCTTCCACACAATACGTTTAATCCTTTGTTTCAGCAAAATCGGTGAGATTGACAACCTCACTATAAGTTGGGGCAAAGTTCTGTGGTTGTGTTGTGCAGGATTCCAAGTTGGAGATAACACCTTGGGGTTGTTTCCTTGTTGCCACTGGTTCGATAACCTTGGTTTCATAACTGAGGGAAAACTTGCTGCTGTGCTCATCATACCTTCCTCCAGGGGTTCCCAACAATCTCATCGTATTTTGAGCCATCAAGCCTATTTTCTGGCGCCGTTGCGGGGGAGTCAAGGACAGCTTCACAAGGGGAGTCCTTCATAACCAATCTCTTTAATTTTTTATTGTTTTGCTTAGTTTATTTTTGTTTTGTTTGCTTGTTTCCTTTATCAAAAACACAACAGATATTAGTTGTACTGGTTTGCTTCTTTTATCAAAAACACAAGTTTTTTGGTTCTTTCTATAATTGTCACCTCCTTTTAGCTCACCGTGTTGATCCCTAAGTCCATTCTGAAAGACCTTTCAATAGGTAGTGGCTCTATAATTGGGAAAGATAATATTGAAGAATTCTTTAATCATGTTAGCAAGCATGAGGATATTGAGGATAGATCCTTAGCAGAATTTGCTCCAAATTATGAAATTGCTGTAGCTTCTTTAGTTCACATGTTGGAATCTAGGTTTGTTAACCTTAACCCCATAATGCAAGTAATGTTTCTTAAACTTAAATATATTAAGGATACTGAAAAGGAGAGAATTTATACTAGAAACTTTGCTTAAAGAATTCTATGATGTTGTTAAGGAAGCTAGAAAAGTCTTTGATCGTTTTAATATGCTAGGCTCATGTGTAGATATTATTGGCACATGAGAAAAGATTGATGAAACCAAACCAAAAAATGGAGAGGAAATTAAGATACCAATACCTTTTAAACTTGTAGGAATACATGAAGCCTTAGAAAAGAATTTTGATTGGATTATTCCCGAAAACCCGTTTGATGAAAATTGTGAACCCAAGAGCATTGAGAGAGGATACTCTTGAACTTATTTGGATGAGATACCTTGCCTCATTGAAGATATTTCGGGTATTGATCTTAATGCTTCTTCATTTGAGAATACTTGAATCTTGCTTCTTATGCCTAGCTCAAAGGCGTTAAAGAAAAGCACTTATTGGGAGATAACCCAAAAATTCTATTCAGTAAGTTTTTCTTGTGGGTCTTGGAAGTTATTGCTTCAGTAATAACCTCTCCTTATCATTTATGTGTGTTTTTGTGCCAAGAGTAACCTCTAATGAGAGAGAAGTAAGACTTGGGAAAGTTGCTGTCCCAAAACAGATTTGTGTGCTTCACTGTAAAAATTCGTGAAAATCTCTATAAGTCGGATTGAGATGTACTTTTTGTGCTTCTGCCCCTGGTTATTATCCAACTTTCTTTAGTTTAACACTTTTCGATTTGAGCAACAGAAGGTTTTCGAAAAAATCGGTTTTTACCTGCTGGTCCGTTTTGACAGATTTCTGCCATTATTTGCATTTGCATCTTAATATCTTTCTCTTTGAGTTCTCTTTGTTCACTTGAGATTTTACAAGGAATTGCTACAGTAGCTTGTGTTTTAATGGAAGTTTTACTTATGTTGAAACTGAACCGAAAGACTTATTATCTTGAGTACACTAATGTTGCTAATGAAGATCGTGTGAAGTTTTGGATGAACGAAAATTTTCAAATGTAGGGAAGAATAATGTGATAAGATGAAGTATGAACAAAAACTCAAGCTTAGGGATGCCACCTGTGTCACCCCAAGAAATATTCAAGAAGTACAAGCGTCAAAGCTTGGGGATGCCCAAGGCATCCCCTTCTTCATCAATAAAAATCTTAGATTTTCTTCCAAACACTTTATTTTTATTGTTTCATGCACAATTGTGTTGTTCTTGGAGCGTCATTGTTTTTGTTATTAGTTTTCTTTAGATTGGCTTGCTTAAATAAATTGGTTGGACCCCCGTATTCAGAGATTAGTTTTCAAATAAGTTGATTTGGATTGGAAAAGAGTAGGAAAGTTCATGCTTATAAGTGGTAAAAAGGAGTCTTGTTTTGATTGTGGCTTAGACTTTATCATGTCATGCTTGATATTGTTTTGACTTTATGCTTAGTGATTATTGTTGTGACATGACTTGTTACAAACAATTGAGATTTCTTAATGTGCCTTGAAAGAATCATGTGTTGTTTTAGCATACAAAAGCATAATATTGTAGTATTCTCCTTTAATGCTTTATTTGGGTTGACATGGCGCATGCTCACACCATGTTAAGACTATACCAAGTCACCATATCCTCTATGATCATTTATTTTTGGACTTGTGATATCACTTTATGCTTTAATTAATAATGTTTTGTCACTTTGCATGATTATGGCCATTATTGCTCTCTTAGTTGGTCGCTCCCAGTCTTTTGCTAGCATCCACATGTACCAAGTATGAGTTCCACTCATGCATCCAACTCCAAATAATAACAAGTTATTCCAAAGAGTCCACCATACCTACCTATTAGCATTATTGCTATTCCAAGTATATTCATGTTTTTATCTACCTTCCGAATTAAATTTGTTATGTGAAAAATTAGTGATTAAACCTCTCACGAACTTGACGGCACACTTTACTTTCTTGCACTTAATAAACTTGAACCATTAGGCCCATCTATGTTGTGTATATGCTTGCGCTTTATAAGTTGTGAATTAGCAGAACCATGTTACCATGGGGAACGCTTTCAACATTGCACTTTATTTGGTTGATATCATGTTCTTTTGCTTATGGATCCCAGCGGTGTGAAATAAACGGGGAGATTGTAAGCTCATGGAGTTTTTATATGTGTTAGAGAAACGCCTGGGCCGCTAGCCTAAGCCATGCCTAATCATGGTGGAAACTTGCAGCATAACCATAGTGAGCAATCTGTGAAGCATCCTCAATAAAAACCTATGCAAATAGCAAATAAAAAGATCACTGAGATGCTCGTTGTCTGCTTGCCTTGTCATTTTGATATGGGAAAGCTCTTGTATCATGGGGCAAGGGGTACCCTGTTGGCAGTTCTTTATGATACACATGTACTTACAATGACAAGAACTTACTCGTGACTAAAGTTGAATAGCATGAGGTTCGGTCTTCGTAAGTAAGGGGCATGAGATTTTCAACTTATAACTTGTCAAGCATATCCTCATATTTGTTCACTTTAACCTTAATCACCTAAAGATGCTTATGATAGGGGCAATGAGAGCTGAAAGCTAATAAGTACCATAATTTTTGGAAGCTCTTTATGAAACTTGAATCCCTGCTTCCTTCTATGAAGGGCCTTTCTTTTACTTTTATGTTGAGTCTCCATCTTCTATCTTTATGCACCTATTGAGAGAGCATAGTGGCCATTCTTAGTTTAATGCGCATTGTCCCAAAACTTGTTGATTGATTCATAACTTTGATATTGCTTGTTCTTAAACTATTTGTATCTAGTCACCCTTGTGAACTTTAAAGGTGTCATATGCATTTATGTTTTGATATTCCATGAGGGACAAGCTGAATACCATTCTCATTATGTTTTCTATATGTGAAAAAACAAACGTCTTTCAAAGCATTGTTATTCCTGAATCTTTTGTTTGTACCTCTTCATGTTACAACATAGTTGCTATGTCTTATTGTTAGAACTATATCTTTCATGTCCATGTTAAAGTACTATGATCCCAGCTATCAATATTTTACAAATACCTTGATCAAGATTGTGATGGTGCATGTCACCTCAAAAATTATTTCTTTTTATCACTTACCTACTCGAGGACGAGCAGGAGTTAAGCTTGGGGATGTTGCTACGTCGTAGACGTATCTAAAACTTTTGATGTTCCATGCTTGTTTTATATCTACTTTCTTATGTTTTGCCCACACTTTGGAGTATTTTTACACATTTTCTAGAACTAACCTATTAACAACATGCCATAGTGCTAGTTGCCTGTTTTCTGCTGTTTTTGGTTTCAGAAAAGCTAGTAAGGAAATATTCTCGGAATTGGACTAGACAAAAGCCAAAGTCAATATTTTACCCGAAGCAACACAGAGTCCGGAGGGAAGACGAAGAGGGGCACCATGGTGGCCACACCCTAGGGTGGCGTGGCCAGCCCTAGGCGCGCCGCCACCTGGTGTGGGCCCCCTGGTACTCCACCGACCTTGCCCCTTCGCCTATAAAAGCCTCCCGGGACGAAAACCCTAAGTACCCGATCAAAAATCCACTAAAGAGTCTATAGCCGCCATCATCTCCATTCCTAGATCGAGAGGAATCTGAAGCTCTTCCCGGCACCCTGCCGGAGGGGAGATATCACCCTGGAGGCCTTCTTCATCACCATATCTGCCTCTGGTGTGATGCGTGAGTAGCTCATCCCTAGACTATGGTTCCATGTAGTAGCTAGATGGTTGGTTCTTCTCTTTTGTGCTACCATGTTTAGATCTTGTGAGCTCTTTTCATGATCAAGATCATCTATTTGTAATTTACATGTTGTGTTTGTAGGGATCCGATGCATATTGAGATGCTATTTTAGATTGATTATTGATTCTATCATGTCTATATTATTTGTGATCTTGCATGCTTTCCGTTGTTAGTAGCTATCTTGGCCAAGTAGATGCTAGCAACTCCAAGAGGGAGTATTTATGCTCGATAGTGGGTTCATGCCGCTAGTATTCTGGAGAAGTGACAGGAATCTCTAAGGTACTAGATGTGTTGTTATTAATAGGGAGAAAACAACAATCCTCTGTCCATGGGGCAATCGTATTATTTACTTTACACACTTTGCTTAATGCAATTATCTATTGCTTGCAACTTAATACTAGAGGGGGTTCAGATGATAACCTGAAGGTGGATTATTAGTCATAGATGCAGTTGAATTACGGTATATGTATAATGTTGTAATGCCCAATCAGATCTCATAGGAGTCAAGATGATTAGTATATGCATGTATGCTTTCTCGGTGTCTGTCAATTGCCCCGCTGTAATTTGTTCAGCCAACATGTCATCTATCTTAAGGAGAATCACCTCTAGTGAACTATGGACCCCGGTCTAGTCTTTTACCATCAATCCACCATCTACTATTTACTGTTTATTGTTTACTTTCTGCAAGAAATTACTATCTTCCACACAATACGTTTAATCCTTTGTTTTAGCAAAACCGGTGAGATTGACAACCTCACTTTAAGTTGGGGCAAAGTTCTGTGGTTGTGTTGTGCAGGATTCCAAGTTGGAGACAACACCTTGGCGTTGTTTCCTTGCTCCTACTGGTTCGATAACCTTGGTTTCATAACTGAGGGAAAACTTGCTGCTGTGCTCATCATACCTTCCTCTTGGGGTTCCCAATGAGCTCATCATATTTTGAGCCATCAATAACCTACTAGTCTCATCCATAGAAGAAAGAGAACTAATGATATGCATAGTGATGTCACCGTTAATCCCAAGCAAATCCCTCACATACATCCGTACTACCCCTTCCGTCATTGAGGTTCCCAACCTGCAGATCAGTCATCACTCATACTCCCTATACCTGTGTCAACCCTCGGGGTCTTGGGTACCTGACAAGTCCTTGGATTGAGGCAAGAGAGGATACAATAATCATCATGTCATACAAACTAATACACGATCCCATCTATGATAAATCACATGCACAATTTCTACAAGGCTAGGCCGAAACCCTTAGCCTAAGGAGAATTACTCACACATAGATATGAGATCGACAATCACAAACATTGTAAGAAAAATCATAAGATTAATAGAAATAGTCTTACAATGTCGCCAATCGGAGAAGAGATCTACTATTACAAGTGGTGGAATATGGCTATGGAGATGGAGAAGGGTTTGGAGATCTGGAGGCGGCTGGAGATCTATGGCAGAGACTTTTTGGCGAGGTCTGGCATGTTTTCTCGTCGTCCAAGGATTCTCTATATAGGGGTCTTTTCAAGAAAGTTGTTCTATTTGATCTAACGGTGGAGACGCCAACTATACGACTAGAGCTATACGGTCGGAATTTTTGCTCCGGCCGTATAGTTGGTCGTTAAAGCGTCTACATCCTTTGTTCGACTCCTAGTTTCTTCTGGTTGTTAGAAATCTCGTATCTTTGACTTTAATGTAGTGATTCCCTCCTTTAAACAACATTATCTGCGCAGGAAAAATACAAAAGAAAGGATTGCATACCCCTCTGAATATTAGCATTAGTGGCAGAGTTTAGAGAGATATTTTATCAAGAATATGATTAATATCCAGTTTAAATGTGGATGTAGATGGCTATATTTCAGAGCCATCAACTGCATTGTTAAATTCATAAACATGTTTAATCCTTTCAAAAATGTAATTGAACTAAGAAAGAATATAGGCAACTTTAGTCAGAACGTGGGAGAAAACTACCCACAACCCTGGGATAGATTGTTTAGAATGATCAATATAGTTCCTAATCATGGCTATTCTAAATCAACTATTTGCCATTTATTTTACCACGATGTTAATACTCAAAGCAGAGAGTTGCTTGATTTATCAGCAGGAGGATTGATAAATACTTTAACTATTACTAGCTAAATGCCCGTGCGTTGCCACGGTCCATTAAATTATTTTGTTCGCTGATATATTTAAGCGTACATCAAATAGTGTTCTCATGCGCAAACCATGCCTTGCGGAGGAGAGGGTGACCACTAAGAGTGCATGCATATGGCCGTACATGATCCACCTTCAGAGGCATGACAAACATACATCGCCATCCCCAATAGTGGGAGAGAGTTGTGTGCGGGAGTTTGCGTGTTTGGGAGGAAAAGAAAATTGCTCTCGCATCTCTCACTCCCTCGAGGGGGGCGAGACGCCGCCTCTGCCTCCGGCCACTCCCGCCCCCTCCACCACCCTCCCCCTTTACCATCGTTGGCCTGGGTCGAAGGGCAAATCCCTTGCGGGGCCGGTGGCGGCGGACTGTCCTCCCCCGTGCCATGGAATTGGAGTTGGGGCCCTCAACTCCCCAGCGGTGCTATACCTTAGAAGCCCTTGGTCCGGCGCAACCGGATGGCCCAGGCGGTGGTGCCTACCTCAGGCGGCAGGCACCATGGATGGCAGTGCCGTTGGCTGCCGTTCCTGGCTCGGATCTAGGTACCTCGGGCCTAGATGGGCTCCGACGGGGCCAAGATGGGCTTGGACGGGCCAGGGTACTGCCTCTACGGAGCTCTATGTAGGCGATGTCGGCGACAAGCTAGAGTGGAGGATGAAGTGCTTCAGCTTTCCCATTGCAGTAGTGGAGGCTACAACTTTACGGGCCCGTCTAGGCCTGGCCAGGCCCTCCTAGGCCTTGTGTGCCCCGACTGCCTGTCTGGTCTATGACCGCCTCTCGGCGTTGGAGGCGAGTTCCTCCCGCGAGCTGCGAGGTTGTTGTCCCTCATTCCAGTGTTGTCGTGTGCCCTCGCCGATTGGGCCATGTGTTAGTGTCCACGAAGAGACGGGTGATGGTGATGTCAAGGTTGTGGTGGCACATGCTGGTTGGTGGGATAGTTGGATGGTGGTGTCTCGATGCGCCGGGGTTTTGTCTGGGCAGAGCTCGGGAGAAATCCCTATCGGCTTGTCCAACCGTGATGAGGTGCTGGCTTCGGTTGGCTCCAACTCCTTCCTAAAGGACGTCGAGGGGATCCTCGGCCTCTAGTTTAGTCGGAGTACCGGGGGAAGCCCTAGGACCATGGTCCGGGCAGCGATATCGTGTAGATGGTGCTTCCCTCGGGAAGGGGCTGCTTGGTACTCGAAGCTTCGGTGTGCTTGGAGCATGGTAGGACAAAGTCGGAGGGCGTAGCGATTGCGGATCATCATAGCCTAGTCGATTCGCCTATGTCTCCAATTTTTATCTCTTTGGGCATGTGTGTGTTGTTGCTCCAACATTTCCTTTGGTTCGAACTTTGTATTGATGTGGCTGCTATATTTTTTTTAGTGAAGCTGCTATATTAACATAGTGGGAGAGAGTGTTAGTCTTTTCGTTTGATTCTTACGATGGCTTGACATATGTGTCTCTTCTCTCTTCTGCCTCCTTTACTAAACAAATTAATTAATTTGAGATGTTTTGTTTGTTACGGTAGTGTGACGGTATATATTGGTTGGGTTTGATTTGGCAAGCAAGTATTTTGGTGCTCCGCACGTCCCGAGCTCCAAGCGATTCCTCCTCTTCCCTTTTCCCCAGGACAACTACACCGGGCTGACCCAAACACGTGACCGAAACGGTTCATTTCTATCCGTTTGGGGTCGCGATCACTTTGGAGCCGCGGTCCAGTCTGTCCGGACAGCCGTGCCCAGTGGCGCGACCCATCTGTCCGCACCTGCAAAAGGCATGTAACTGGCGCCGGTGTATATCCAGTTCGTTCTGGCCGCGCCGCCACCTGCCGGCTTTCTTCCAGTTGTTTCCCGCCTCTTCCCCACCGATTCCCGCCTCTTCTAGGCGTTTCCCGCTGTGTCCAGACGCGTCCATAGAAAGGGGAGGCCAGCCGATATAAGCACAAACCAGAAACCCTACCTCCACACGCCTCCATGCCTGGCCATCCTCATCGCCGATCTGGCAGCCGCGACAATCGCTCAGAAATTCCACACCCCTAAGCGCCTGTCGGAGTGGTGGCGTTCGGACCCGCCGGAGGAACCGGACGTGTTGCCACCTCCGATTCCGGGGCGCCCGCAGATATACACGCTATGCCCCCCGCCGCGTCGCCCTTTCTACAACCGTCATGTGACCACCGGCGAGCCTTTCACGATGGAGGTGGCGGAACGCGTCTTCCTGCCGGAGTAGCAGCGATTGGACCAGCTCGCATTTGTGCGGGCTGACCTCCGGGATGTGGTGCAGGCCAATCCCGACGACGGTTACCTGCGTGCCCGCCTCGACTGTGCTGAAGAGGGGGTGCAGACGCAGGGGGTGATCATCCTGTCTCTCAATGAAGAATGGTGTATCTGACCCCGTCTCAGCCCCCGGCCCCAGCGCGGGCTGTGGTGTGTAGTTTTAGTTGTGTGTGGTGTGCTTGTAACAAACGTTCTAAGCTTGAATAAAAAATTTCATTGCAATTGTGTCTGATGCCTACATTGATATATCGTATATGGCGCGCGCACAGCCTACTTGGCGGAGTCGGAGTCGGAGGTTGGGCGGTACCATCTCCGGCACATGTTGTCGTCGAAGACGCTGACACCGAGCCTTCCTTCGACGTCGTACTTGAAGACGAGGATGTTGCCCGCTTCGATCTGGTGCGCGCGGGAGAAGCACTCGCAACCGTTGTCGAGGTACAACTGGCTAGGGTGGTCAAACTGCAGATCGACCGGGTACCTGCTGGTCCTGAGACCGTTCGCCCGCAGGATGACAAGCGGGGGCGGTTGGTTACCGACCAGGGTCACGAATCTGCTGGGCCAGAGCAGCCTATCACTCGGCATGCACGTGCCCGCCTCGACCGTGCTGAAGAGGGGGTGCAGACGCAGGGGGTGATCATCCTGTCTCTCAATGAAGAATGGTATATCTGACCCTGTCTCAGCCCCCGGCCCCAGCGCGGGCTGTGGGGTGTAGTTTTAGTTGTGTGTGGTGTGCTTGTAACAAACGTTCTAAGCTTGAATAAAGATTTTCATTACAATTGTGTCCGATGCCTACATTGATACATCGTACATGGCGCGCGCACAACCTACTTGGCGGAGTCGGAGTCGGAGGTTGGGCGGTACCGTCTCCGGCACATGTTGTCGTCGAAGACGCTGACGCCGAGCCTTCCTTCGACGTTGTACTTGAAGACGAGGATGTTGCCCGCTTCGATCTGGTGCGCGCGGGCGAAGCACTCCCAGTCGTTGTCGAGGTACAACTGGCTGGGGTGGTCGAACTGCAGATCGACCGGGTACCTGCTGGTCCTGAGACCGTTCGCCCGCAGGATGACAAGCGGGGGCGGTTGGTTACTGACCAGGGTCACGAATCTGCGGGGCCAGAGCAGCCTATCACTCGGCATGCCGAAGTGCATGGCTACAGCGAACTGGATGCATGGGTCGACCTCGTCGAACGACGACGACGTCGAGGGAGAGCATGGTGGGGCGCTGACTTGGCCGCGTCCTTGGCGCCCCCTCGACGTCCACGGCCGGCACGCCCTCCCCTCGATCCTTCGCTGCCGGCCATGGCTAGCTACAGGTAGTGGAGAACGGAAAGGAGAAGGAGGAGAGAAAGGTGTGGTGCGGGAGAAACTTGTCGCGGGCAGCCAGTTAAAAAGGCCCGGCATCCGGATGCCGGCGCGGAGGCCGAAGAGACGACATTGAAGCGTCCAGTCAGTCAGTGTGTCGTCTCGTCGCCATTGATGGCGCAGGCTGCCTCCGGCCAGCCTTCTGCCAGCGACTCTGAATCGCGGCTCCGGTTGCGTCTGAGTCGATGCTGCTGCGTGCGTAAGAATCAACGCCACGGTGGCAAACGGGTGGGCCAGAGGCACCAACGGGGAGGACACGTCTGCGCCCCGCCAATGTCCGGACCGACGCAACGGTCACGCAAATTAGGTGTGCCGATGGGTCAAGCCGGACGCGTTGAGTCGGATGGGTCATGCCGCTGGGAGACTGTTCACACCCCGCATGTTCGCGCGCGCGTGTTCGGACGCGCCCGGGCTGGTGGAGATGCCCTCGCCAAAAAAACTGGGCAAAATAGAGCGCTGTAAATTTATCCATTGCTGCAAGTGCCAACATAGGCTACATCTTGAAGACAGAGGCCGAAATAAATTCGTGAAGAGCATCCATTAGTTAACGCGGGGTCCATAGGTCAATAACCAGCACATCAATCAGTTATCTTGTCTCCTCTCCGGATCGCGTCTTCCGCGTGGAGCCGAGGCGGGCACATGTACGAACATCGCCCGCCGCCTCTCAGCGGCAGGCTGGTATTGTTCGTGAAAGAAAACGAGGGAGGCCCATGATTTTTGTGCGTTTCAAAACTACAAAAGTGTGCGTTTCAAAACTACAAGAGAATGAATCCGACTTGTACGACGCGAAGGCAGGCGAGCCGAGAGGAAGCGGCCCATCGAGAAGCAGCCTTATCACTTGTGCGACGCGAGGAGAGATCGAGGATTGGATTGTGCAGAAAGTACAGCGCAGCGCAATTCAAAAAATTTAGTACCACCTCGACCAATAGGGAGGCGCTCAGAGTGCGGGGAGGCAAAGTTAAGGTAAGAAAACCCATGACTTACCGACCATCAAGACCGTAAGATATAGAAGGCAGGAACAGCCCCCGGTCGTGGCACTACAAGGAAGGCCCAATCAGCATTGATTGGGCAGATTACAATCGGCAATTACAGGCCATTAATAGGAGATTACACATTGACTACGAGATTACACAAATCAGGTAGGATCTGATCTCCGGTTGGTACAGGTCAACGAACCAGACTGTATCGATCCTGCCGGCGTAGGTCACGTACGACATATCAGAGAATATTGTTAACAGAAGTCAGTAAGTCACGTACTCCCTCAATTTTTATTTACCAAAACAAAATAAGCCCTAACAGTTGTGGAGGTTATTACAACTTCCGGAGAGGCAACATTGATCTCGCCACCGTGGTACGCATGCATGCAACTACGGACCAGCGCCTGGAAGCAATCTACCGACGAAGTATGCGAGGATGGCCTTGTTCCGGTCGAGGAGATTCATGGCGTACAGCGGCGACGACGTCGCCTTCAGCAGCCTGTCTCTGCAGCTCTCCAGCTGCGCGATCCCGTCTTTGTACCGCTGGCCGAGGCCCGCGAACCGGCAGCCGATCAGCGCGTCTGCGACGGCCTGCATCGTGCCGCCGGCATCCTGATAGCTCGCCGCGCACAGCGCGTACGCCTTCCCCTCGCCAGGGAGCGACGCGTTGCGGAGCAGCCCGCCCAACGCGTGCACCGCGTCGGCATAAGACGCCAGGGCGCGCTTGCCGGCGACGAGCGCGTAGAGCGATACCTGGTTCTCGGGGGCGCTCACGTCGCGCATGGCGTCGAGACAGAGCGAGTACATGTACTCCGTGCCGGTCACGGCGCGACACACGACCTCCACGCTGAAGGACGCCGCCGCGTCGTCAGGGCATGAGGCTGCCAGAAGGTGGTACTGCGTGGTGAAGGCCAGGGCGAAGGCGAGACGGACGAGGAAGACGATGGACTTCATGGACGACTTTGGGCGCTAGCTAGCTCTAGTAAGGTGATATTGTGCTTGGCATGCTGTCACTTGTCAGGCCAAACCATCGTATTTATACGACTCTTCTCTCCTCATTTTATTGGAAGCAAGTGATTATATCGATTTTATTTTCACAGCTAGCTCATCAATTTTCTGGATACTGCCAATTGGTTTCTGTGTAATGGGCATGCGTTGTACTGCTTAATGCAATGTTGGAAGTTTTGGTGGTGGAGACTGTATGACGATCTTCTATAGTAGACATGCATGGTGAAATTAGGCATGTTCCAACTTGCAAAGATCTGACAGAAAAAAGATGCTATGTCAACTGAATATATCACGTCCAGACCATGCCTGCAAAGTGTAAAAACTCTTTCAGCTCATATTGTTGGAATTGCTAAAATGTTGGCACCTAATTTCTTTTTCTAGTTTAAGTCATTTGTTTTCTTCACTCATTTTGAATTAATAGTGCAGGTTTCAGGAAAAAATGTATTTTTGTTGTTTGCTTTTGCTGTCTTTATTTTGTATTGTTTATGTTTAGCTTTTAATTTTGCACTAGTAAAATGCCCGTGCGTTGCCACGGGAAAACAAAGTAATATACATATCAATTAGACCAATTGTTCTAATTTCATAAAAGTGTGACAAACATGTTCTTTCCATTCATATAGTGATGAAAAACTAATTCTTTGCCGCTTCATCCCTCCTTAGGAGTCATCTTCTATCTTCATAAAATCTTTCCTTCTTCCCCTCCATTTCCATTTTCATCATCCATCATTGTTCTAGCGTAGTCGTCGCTTCAAAGTTTTGTGATCTCTCTTTACCAATTATCGCTTGTGCACCATTTTTAAAAATTAGCAAGCATATGAAATGGTCCTCAAGTACCGCTAGAGAAAGTACCGCTAGAGATGATGGTGTATTATAATTTGTATGACACCCATTGCAAGAGATGATGGTATATAAAATATCTAAAATATGTACAATGTTTGTCCTTCCATATTCTTCTATTCCAACAAAATAACACTTTTTAAACCAAATAAACTTAATAGAAAACTAATGTAGTGTATAGATGAGAACAGAAAAAATAAACATTTCCTCAAGCTTCAACAACTTCATTTGCACATTGTTGCGCCATGAGCCTGTGACGAACCCATAGTCACGAACTCGTGGCGGTACAAAATTAACTATAACACATGGTTAGTATGAACCCACGCTCACATTCCTCACTTGTGTGAACCATGTTCCTTCACGACACACCTCACATGCTATTTCTATGCACAAGTCACGACCACTTGGTGCTAGTGCAACTTTGGCCAATATGAGCTCAAACCACATTGCGGACCACCCCCTCACACACTACTATTGCCAGTGAGGACTTCTATTACATGAAGATGATGGAGAAGCTAAACTCACGCTTCCAAAGTCGGAGTCTCTCCCCCTTCCTTAGTCGCCCCTCGCCATTTCGGCCGGGCTGTGTCGTAGATCTGTAGACGACGAGTTGGTCCTTATTGTCCTGTTGTCCTCCTACTGGAAAGGAGTTCTCCTCTCCGCCTTGCTTAACAACAACAGGTTGTTGCAGCCCTCTAGCTCGAAGGAATTTTTTAGGTGTCATAGTTTTCTGGTCCTCTTAACCCTTCTATTCATTTTCATGAGTGCATGCTCAATTGATCCTATCTGAAATAAATGAATACAAATATTTAGTTTCTTTTTGATTCAAATATTACACAATAGGCAAATTTCGAAAAGTAGTTTGATTTAGGCATAAGCTACTCTAGTCACATGACTTGAAAAAATTAAATTATTTGATCCGACTATGACATATGTACCACTGTGTTATTGATTGCACAATTCGCAAAACTTACATAATTCGCAGTATATCTTGTCTCTTCTCTTAAAAATCAAGAAAATCATCTGCTACTTTAAAAATAATAACATGTCGAAAGGTTTTCTGCAAGCAATTTCCTGCATAATATAAATGACCACTAACTCTGAAATATCATGCTTAATAGGTTACATAAATGTTGTCCTCAATGATCCTCTTAACCCATAGTCATGTAACAAAGAGGTCATAGTCATGTAACAAAGATTAATGGTGAGTGTTGAAAGGATTTGTTCACACTTTCAAACTTGTTAACACACCCTATACACCGTGTCACCAATGATTTAAAAGTGCAGTAAAATGAATGCATGTCTGAATATGTTATTAGTATGAATAAGGACGTACCACCATCACGACAATGGCCAAAAGCTCCGAGAGAAATAATTTAGAATCTCCCAAAAATATTGAAAGAGCGCATTTGTATCTAAAAATTCTTACCTAAGAACCATCTGTGCACAATGCTAATAACTAAGACAACATTCATAATAGTATATACCTCAACAATTGACTTTCTATCAAGAGATATCTTTGCTGAATAAATTTTAATAATTAGCTAGCTAAATACCCGTGTGTTGATATGGAACTATAAGCATATAGGCAAGCAATAAATATTGGTCAATAGAGTCACAAATTACATTGTCCGCTTGACCAATGTCATCTCTATGTATTTTAAGAGGACATACCTATTGACGGAACATCATATGACCACTCTCGCTCTAACCTCGACAACCAACAATGCTTTACCACTTCCTAGTAAACTGCTACGACCTAAAAACAAACAGAATAATATAGCTAAGTAGGCTAATGCATTGTGAATCCATCATTAATTTACGGAGACATGAAAATTTTAAGTCCGACGCTATAGCACATTTGGAGAGCCCATGCAAAATTAATCGGTGTATAATGTCTCGCTAATAACGCGTTATAGCACGGTATATCACACTAATAGCATAATTTTAAGTCCGACGCCATTTGCTATATCACATTATTTTGATAGTGGAAAGCAGCAGAGCCAGAGAGGAATGAAAGCGTACGAGATCTAGTTGATAGACCATGCCCGGATTGCATGGGTGATGTAGATGTCGGGTGCCGGCCCACTAGACAACAACATGGGTGCGTGCATGCGGTCGTGGATGGACTTGATACTGACGGTTTGGCTAGCGTGGGGCGCACGCTTGAGGCAATGTAGGCGATGAACAAGGTTCGCGCCTAGCCATCACTGGCGTTCTAGAGCAAGTAGAACCTCCACTGCCCGTGTACCCCAGGAAATAGGACCTCCTCGCTTGCTCTGAGTCGCACGCCTGCCACACCACCTAGCATGACAACAACAGAGTATATACACCATCGTTGAGAACATGCGGCTCGCCTGTGCCCTGTGCATGCACTCATCCCTGTACACATGGTGCATGGCGTGCATCCAATGTTCCATAAATTTCCCTCGCTTTCATGTCTTCTGTTAGAAATAAAAAATTTAAATACGGTGAATCCCTCGAAACCAACTGGTACAAAAGTCAAAGACTCGTAGCAATTCTCGTACTCCGGTGATGCGGCCACACCGTCCGCCACCAGGCTCTCCATATGACCTCTGGGTTGGACCTGATAGCCCATCACCACCACTAAAAGAGTAGAATGCCATCGAGGTAAGTAGCGTTACCAGCCCACTGTGGGCGGTCTCCTACAGGCCGACGCTTCACCGACGGAGGCATCGCTTCCAAGAACAACAACGTGGAAGAGAAGAGGGACACAACAGGATCGAGGGCGATGAGCAAGCCGATTCCCGAACCCGTGAAGAGCACAACGCCGAAGAGGGTGTGTCCCCTCGATCGGAGCCGGCATGTCCGCGGTTTTTCTCTTTTGGCCGGATGGCCACAGAGGAGCTTCGGTCGAGCTTCCCACATCTCCATGCTTCCCTACAGACGGTCCAACCGGCCACAGGTGAACGGCGGCGGAGAAGTTTCGCGCCGTTGGCCAGCGGACTGGGAGGATCAGGCGAATTCTAAGGGCACATGGGTGCGGGTAGCAGTCATACTTGTATGGACGGAAGAGGAAAGCCGGACGCTGGAAGTCTGCGGTGTCGGTCGGTAGCCTGGTTCCGTTCTACCCCGGCAAAGTGATGACAGTTTTTTGCGTCCATCGGGCTGCGATTGACGGCAGTGGAGGAGAAAATGCTATGAAAAGCAGCATGACGAATGGGACTTGGTGACCAAGTCCAGAGGCTAGATCAACGGGGACACAGACCTAGGACATTGGAGTTGTTTCAGAAGTTCATCTCAAGACATTTTGAAAAAGAAAAGCATCACGAGATTTTGTTGGTTGAGGACCTAGGACATTGGAGTTGTTTCAGAAGTTCATCTCAAGACATTTTGAAAAAGAAAAGCATCACGAGATTTTGTTGGTTGAGGACATATACGATAGGAACGCGGCTTGCCTACGGCATCACGGTGGGATCATCTGTGCGACCTTTCCGGTCGTTTTGGATCTTACGCTGCATGCAATTTTTTTATTTCCGCTAGAAAAATAAAACAAAAACAATTTCGTATTTTGTAATCCTTCATGTAGTCCTTTCCTATGTCCTCTCGATTCTACGTACGTCAAAGGAAAATTATTGAGACACCAGAGAAAATTACGGAGAGACCAGAGAGACCAGGAGCGTTGTCATGATCTCCACCTCCCGCCGCCACCCTCTACTTCCTTGCCCTTGGACGACGTCGTTGCGGAGTGCCCATGCCGTCCTCTTCCTCCTCGATCGTGACCATCCACTGTGATTGGACTATGGAGAGAGTTTGCTATGCGAGATGGAGAATTTTTTAATATTTCTTTAAGAAGTTTTCTTGAAAGGAGCAATCACCTTGCCTTGGACCTATCGTTTGAGGAATGTTGATTAGTCTAACCGTCAAATACATGAACGATTGCTAGTTGACGTAAGAACCATTGGCCAATTCGATTTTGCTTGGATCGGTCCTCAATCGTGGTGGACACCATGATGGCAGGATGCACGATTACCATCATGGGCAACGGCAACTTCTGCACCGTGTACCCCGCGGGTCTCTCTGACAGCTCCCAGTCCGAGCTCGCTACCGTCAAACTCCACCCGCAGCTGCAGCAAGCCCCTCCGCGGCGGCTTCCAGCAGGAACTCGACGCGCTTCTCCGTGTTCACTCTCCGCACATCGTCCGACTCCTCCCCTTCTTCGACCAGTGGGACGACGTGGTGAGTTGTGGACGAAGATGTCGTCGCCTTGCAGCCCACCCCGCGCGCGCTGCCAGCTCCTGGAGGACAACGGATCCAGCTTCACGGGGCCGTCGGTGGCGGCGAACATAGTCTCTTTCCCTAAAGGGCGGGGATACGGAGTCATGAGACTGAAACAATATCGAGTCGCGAGTATATATTTTGTATTTCCTTTTTCTTTTCCAAATAAAAGCAACGAAGCGGGGCACAACAAGGAATTGCCGTGCGATGTTCAAGGAACAATTGGGCCGTACGGATGGTCGTACAGCGATGCCGCAGGCAAGCCGTGTCCGATATGACATCGCCTATTATGGCAGCGATTAATTCTATTGACTTATTAGTTGTGATTTTATTTTGCATAGAAATATGGACATGGAGAGGGAAGCTTGATGCACGGACCAGCCGTAATTCCAGAGATTAAATAGACGGAAATTTTCCTCGATGTGGTTAATGCGTTATTAATGATAGAGAAATTATGTCCTGATTATGGACAGCAATGGAAGATTAATAGGTAGAGGAATTATGCCAGTAATTACGGCTAGTAATTGCAGCTATTAATTGGTGGACGTGCAAATCAGAAATGTCGTGTAATGTCATTGGAAAGTGCTAGAGTGTTAGATCTGATAGATTTAAAGGCCGAGATCAATTGTTCCTGCATAGTTGGAGGAAACAGAGGAAACATCCTTTTTAGATAGTAGAGAAAGCATGTTTGGAATTGATGCCTACTAGGGTTAAGAATGATTCTTTATACAATCCCGATTTCGACACTAAGATAGAAAAATGGATGCTTTGTATAAATCCTGATCTTATGCCTGAAGTACGCAAAACCATGAAAGAAAAAGGTATACCTTCTGAACCTGTTAAGGAAAACAAAGTATACTTGTTATAAGTTTTTACTGAAGAAGATGAGACTAGAAAAGTTTTTCAAGAATTAAAATATCGACAAGCAAAATCTCACAATAACCTACATAAAAAATTTCAAAAACATAAGAAGATCTTGGCAGAACTCACGGAAAATTATGATGAGATTGGCCAAGAAATAAAATTATTTCATAAGTATGTTAGTATGATTGAAACTCAATGCGAACAAATAGCATCTGGTTATCAAATGTTTCTTCGAGATGATATAGATATTCCTATTTCTACTAATGTTGTTACAAGAAGAGGTGTAGTTGTTACAGGACCATTAGGACCACCCGAATATGAAGCTGAGAAAGAGAGAAAAGGAAAAGCCTTGCTCAAAGTAAGCCAAGAAGATGATACACTGGTGGATCCTCAAGATAAAACTGCTCAAGAAATGCAAGATCTAACCAAGGAGGACCAAAATGATGCACATGATGACCATTATGACTCTGATGTAGAGACGATTGATCCAAGAGAAGAAAATACAAGCAATAAAGATGAAGTTGTTGTATTAGAGAAGAAGAAAAGCACAAAGCAGCAACAAAAGAAAGTAACAAAAGAGTCTGATCCCCCACGAAAGGTACAAAAAAAAATAAGAAAGGTGAGCAAAAGCTTCCTTATCCAGATTGAAAAAAGAAAGCACCAAACTAGGTAAACTATGAGTCTTTTAAAAAAGCACTTGGTGATCTTCATCTAGAAATTCCATTTGCAGATGCAATAAAAGTTCCCACCTATTCTAAATTCCTCCGTGATATTCTTAGTAGAAAGAAAGAAATAACTGAAACCGTTGCCATGGTGACTAGTTATCCTGCTAATAGGAAGCTATTGTCTAAATCGGGAGATCCCGGAATATCAACTATTTCATGCTCAATTGGCAAAACTGATATTCACAACGCCTTGTGTGATTTAGGTGCAGGAGTTAGTGTGATTCCATACTCCCTCTATAAAAGGTTAGGATTAGGGGAGTATTCCCCTACTACTATCACTTTACAGATGGCTGACAAGTGCACTAAACAACCCATTTGTATGATTGAGGATATTCTACTTAGAATAGATGAACATGTTATTCCCATTGATTTTATTATTCTTGAAATGCCAGAGGATGACAAATTATCTATAATACTTGGAAGACCTTTCCTTAGCACTGTAGGGGCATGAGTTGATTGTGCTAAAGGAAAAATAATCTTCAATGTTTATGGTGCTAAAATCATCCGGTATTTTCCAAAAAAGCTAGAAGCAGGAGAAAGATATATTCCACCGGCAAAACGAGTTCATGTGGTAAGTGCCTTTGATAAAGGGCAGCCCAAGGTAAGAATTCGAGAACAGAGAAGGAGTTGAGTTATTCAACTATCCTTAATAAAATGGTTAATGGGAGTCAACCCATCACATTAATAAAATAAACTAAAAAAATAAAATGTTCATTGCATTCCTGAAAACTTTTTCACAGACATTCTTGCGAAAGCGCGCCCGTAAAGATGCAGCTGTCAAAAAGTAGTAGAAATATCGATTGAACAAGTGTAGAATGAGTATAAAAATAAAAATTTGAGTTTTATCTACAAGAAACTAGTTTAATCATTTTAGTTAAGATCAAAAAGTGAACCTCCAGTTGAGGAGAAGAATATAGGTAGAGATAGATATTCTACTCTTTACATGCTGTTTTTGGTCGATAATTTCAACTGCCATTTTTCTGTCAAAAACAAGCTGTTTCGCTAAGTTTCAGGATAAGAAGGTATTCTTGAAGAAACATAATTTTTTTAACGAGTACAGAAGGTCTAACGACCAACTATACAGCAGGAATAAAAATTCTAGCCGTATAGCTATGGTCATATAGATGTCTTTGTTATCAACAAATTTTCTTGCGTGGACACAGAGGATTTAATGACCAACTATATGGTGGGAATAAAATTTTGGCCGTATAGCTCTGGTCGTATAGATATCGATACCTCCGTACAATTTCTTCTCAAAAGTACTAACGGGTTAACGACCAACTATACGGTGGGAATAAAAATTCCGGCCGTATAGTTCCGGTCGTGTAGATATCGATGTCTATTTTAGAAAATTTGTCTCGAGGATATAGACGTTTTGACGAACAACTATACGACGAGATCATTATGATCTGGCCATATAGTTGCGTCCGTATAGCTGTGTTGTGCATAAAGAAATCCTAGTTGGCGGCGCCGCCGCAACTATACAGGCGGAATAACATATCACGCTCGTATAGTTCCGGCCGTATAGTTTGGCGCGACTACAAAATCGGGAAAGGGCGGCTAGGTTTCTTATCCTTCCTCATTATTTCTCTCACATCCTCTCTCCAAACCTCTCAAAACCTACCTAGAACTCTTGATTGTTCGCGGATTTCATTCGTTTGAGTGGGGGAATCAACAGATCGGTATGCTTCTCTCCCTATCCATGCTTTATTTTCAGATTTCCATGGCTGAAACTCTCACATTGATCTAGTGGATGTACTCAAGCTTATTTTGCATTTACTCTTAATTTCTCACGTTAGGATTAAATTTTTCCACGTAGAATCGTTCATATATCATGTAGAAACTATATGCCTAAGGTTTTATGGTGAAATTTTTTAGTGCATCAAGATGAACAAAATCGGTATTATTTTTCACAAGAGCAAGCGCCAATGTGGCAAGAGCTCGGGGCAAAGGACCAAGCTCAACCCGAAGTTGGCCACGGTTACATCAAGGAGGGTGCTGCCCACGTGTTGGGCCGACCATAGCTTTCTCACCGCGGGGTTGAAGGCGGACTTCGACCTCGACGGGCTAACTGTTCTTGGCTACGCAAGCCACGACACCTATGCCGAACTTACCTATGAGTTCCTTGCCTCCTTCTATGATGACCATAGGGTGAAAGGTAATGCTTGTATGGTAAGCTTCACCATGAACCGATAGCCCTATGAAATAACTTTTGAACAATTTTGTGATGCTTTCGGCTTCCCTCACGTTGGAGAAACTTGGGAGGTTATTTCTGTTAATGGTGGCACCAATATCTACCAAAAGAAGATGTCCACCATTCAGAACCCAGCAATTCGCTACTACGCCTTGTTCCTCGCCAACACACTGCTGGGAAGAGGAGATACCGGTTCCATGGCCAATGCGGACATGGCAATGATCACCAAGGCTCTCTTCCCCGATGCACCGCAAAGCCCCAATCCTGCAGCTCTACTCATCCAGCACTTTCGTCACCAAAGCAACAAGACAAAAGGTAATATTCGCATTGGTGGATTGGTAACCCACCTTGCCCATGCATTAAATATTACATTACCTATTATGCAATCTGTTGACAGCTCCAAATTTATGGATGTCAAGTATTTGACTACTTGTGGCTTCCTTGGTGTTTACCAAGCTAACCGGAGGCTCCGAGCATATTAGTTTAGTTATCTTGGTGACGCACAGGGTGAGCAGGTTCCATTGCCCTGTCCCCTAGCCTTCTTGATCGTGAAGAAAGACACTTGGATCCTCACCAAGGACCAAGTGATGGAGATCATGGCCAAACTCCAGCCTGATCAAGAGGAAGATGAAGAAGGAGAGAAGCAGGATGAGATGATAAGGAGCATGAGGATGATCAGGGACACAACCCTGCTTGGGAGGGACAATAGCAGCAGCAAGGGGGAGCCTGGGACCCATGGACCAACCAGCCGCAATAGGGGTACAACTACGTCCCTATCAAGAATTTCAGCAGCTCAACCAGCGTGTTGGGGAGATTAACCTCACTCTTCAAGGAGTGAATGAAGATGTGAGTGCCTTAACTCACAACTTTGGTCACTTCATGACCCACTTCCCCGACTACTACTAGCAGTACCCGCACCAGCCGCCGAATAACGGTAACAACTGAGCCTAGCAATAGCCTAAGCTTGGGGGAGGTTTGAAAACCTCCAAACCTTGCATTCATATTTTTATTTTCTTATTTTGATTTATTTTACTTATTCAAAACTACATGTTACTTTCAGTTTGCATTTCTAAACCAAAAATACAAAAAAATTAGTTGTAACCTTTATTGCAAATTTGTTTCTTTGTTCCTCTCGGAGATTGCTCAATTTCAGGTGACTTGGCAATAGAGAAATATAGAGGGGGTTCAACTCGAGTACAAGAACGAAGCTCTAACACCCCAAAAATATTAAGCAAGATTATCAAGTTCTAATCACCCATGTTTAGGGTTAACAAAAACTTTTATTATAAAAGCTAATATGAGTGTATGTGTGATTTGCATTAGTGTATGAATGAGTGCAATTGCCATGTTTGATTGCTACAAATGATAAGGAATGATTTAAAGTTGAATACTACATCATCTAGGCCATTTACAAACAAAATCAAAGGAAAATAAATTCAAATATGAATCATATGATCAAATGGTCATTTTGACCAAAATTAACCACTAGACCAGTTTGAGTGTTTCTAGTCAAAGATTTCTAATAGAAACATTTCCAATTCTTTTCACCCCTTTCTAGACCAAGTAAAAGTGAACCCAAGCCCACTTTACAAACCAACATAAACAAATTCCAAATCTATTTAAAGGACAATGCAAAATTGAATCAAGTTCATATGCATAGATCACCATTTTACAAAAACCACTCAAATCAATTCACCTTGACTTTTCCAAGCAATCATAGACTATCAAGCAAGTACTCAGAACACTCACCAAAAGTCAGCCAAAAATTCAAATCTTAAACTCATGCGGCCATTTGGTCGAGCACCTTGCAGACACAGATAAACCACTGCCTAACTTCTACTGTTTTAGGCAGTAATTGATCACCCCATTGTCCCCTCTGCATCCCACTCATTCACCCCAATGCCCAGCAGCGCAGGACACGCTTCCCCCTTTGCCGTTTGCGCCAGTGCAGCGCTGCCCGAAGCTCGCCGCGTCGGTAGACCAAGAACCACTCGCCATAGACCGTGCCGCCCTCTCCCATGATGTCCCGGAGACAGGTGCAACACCACCGCCACCCTTTGTCCACCCCTCGATCGCAGACAAGCCGTGGACCAGCCGTGATCACCGCGCCCACCTCTTTGTCAGCCATGCCGAGAGCGCGCCAGAGCGCTGCAGCCGACACGCGCACACACGCTACGCGTCGCCCTCTCCGTGCATGCACACACTCACCATGACACCAGCTACCCCTAGACATGCCCGTTCGCTGCCGTGTGGATGGTAGACGCTGTACGTCGTCTCGAACACCGCCGCTCCCGTGCAGGACACCGACCGTTCCCGACCATTCTCGACCGCCCCTTGCCGTGCCATCAAGCCCACGACCACTGCCCTGAAGCACCACGTCGACCCCTCCCCTCATCCATGCCGCTAGCCCCCAGTATCGACGTTGCCGGAGGAGCCTGACCATGCCGCTCTGTCCCCATCGCCGGTGTATAAATAGAGGCCACACCAGCTCCAATTCACCACCATTCCACTCTCCTCTCTCTCAGACATCTCCCACACCTCTCCCCGGAGCAAGGCTAGCACCATCCCGCCGGAATTTGGCCGGAGTCCACCGTTGTAGAGGAGGAACGAAGCCGTCGATTGCGACCACCCTAGGAGATGCCGTGACCGCGCCTCGAACCGCCGTCGATGACAAGCCCGATCGCCCCCATCACCGACCCTAGCTGGAGCCCTGGTGAGCCTCACACGACCCCTACCACCGCGTTAGGGTTCAGTTCTCGCTGGAGCTGTTCGACGTAGAAGATTAACCTCAACCGTTAGATCGTGTTCTAATCATTGGGCTAAGAATGAAACCTACCATTTCGAGTTAGTTAAGTCACTGACGAGTAGGACCCATCTGTCAGCAGCCCGCTGCGCCAGTGCAGTGTAGTTGGGCCGGCCCAGTTAGTTTCCCGCGCAGAGCCCGTCGATACAAATAGATTTTTCCATTTTAGTTAAAACTAGATTATGTCAGTAGATTCAAAAGTCAATTCAAAACGGTTCCCTGAACCAAATTGCATGATTCCAATTTTGTTAGAAAGGTATTCAAAATATCTATCCAAGCCCGTTGGATTCAAACAATTTGAAATTATAGATCACCTATACCAAAAATAACAAGGCAGAGACTTTTGCCACCTCAAACATTTTTCAAAAATCAACCATAAATGCTTTTGAGTTGATTCAAACTCTCAAAAATCATATTTGACAAGATCTATCTGAATATGTAAATATATTTAGGTTTACATGTAGTGATATTGGACTAGTACTAAAAGAAGGCTATATAGGCATTTCTAGTCACTTTAATTGTATTAAATAGTAATTTTAAACTTTATAAAATATGACCAACACTTTAAATCACATTCCCAAGTATTAGAATATATGGTGATAACATGTGTCAACATGATCCCATATTTTAATTGGAGAATATTAAATCTTAAGTATTTTCAATGAGTAGAAATTACTTTTCTAAAATAAGATAACAAGACTAGGTCTTTATTTCATGTGATGGTTGTGACGATGCTAGATCATCTAGTATGAACTTTCATGTGCTAAATAGAAGTAGTTAAGTATTGTTTGGTGATTGTGTACCTCGTATTCATTTATAGACGCTAGTACCGACCCGGGCTACGAGGAGGAGGAGTACTACAAAGAAGAAGAAGAGAACTTCAACCAGTGCACTACTCAAGGCAAGCCTAACACTACAAGTTAACTATGAAAGCCACCCTTGCAAGATAACCTATGCAAGATGCATTAGGAATACTTGGTTATGCAACCTTGATTATACCAATCCCATGTATTACTTACAAGCTTTATTCTTTTACGTTTACCAAAGATCTTTATTTTTAGTTAGTGATTTGTGAGTTTTGGAGAAATAAAATAGATACCATAAAGAGTATAAAACTAGACCTAAGTAGTTATACTTAGATGTCATCAAAAGGCATAAAACTAGAGTTGGATAGTTACCCTTGATTAGCACCCCTCATTAGTGAATCCTCTCAACTTTAGTGGCTAGTGCTAAGCATAAAAGTTGATCACGTTAGATGGGAATACTTGGTGAGAATGATTATGAAAACCTTGGAATGATGATTCATTCTATTGAAATGTTTTGACATGTGTTGAGAAACACAATGATTGATGATGAAAATGTTGAGGCATGAGCCTTGGCCCTTTACAAAAACTAATGGTTGGGTTCGGATGCGATACCATTCCAATTTTACCGTACAACCACAATACCTGAATTGGGTACGGCTTAACTAGAAGTTTATATGCCTTAGTATGAGCTACCTCGTGTGAATGTCCACCTATGCAGTGCCCAGGATGGCAGATGGCCATGGCTGGGAGGCCAAGCTCATAGGGGAGGTGCCTATACTAGAGTGTGTAATTTAAAGGTTATGATTGATTATCCACATACTAAGTATGATGATTCAGGGTTATCCCTGAGGGATGTATCAAATTTTGTGGTGAAAGTGTACCACCTCTGCAGAGTGTCAAACAATTCGAATAGCCGCGTCCACGGTCATGGACAGTTGGAGTGACCATACTGTTCCATTGTTAGATGTTTTCAAAATGACTTGTGAATTGAACTATGACTTTGACTTGACCATAGCAGGGTTGTGGACATGAAAACTATGTTCCCACTTAGGTGATGTAGAACATTAAATTAGTTTTCTTTACTTCTAAACTCAGTATGAAATAAACCTGGTGATGTCTACGCACTTCTATTCTTGTAGACAGTTGTTGGGCCTCCAAGTGTAGAGGTTTGTAGAACATCAACACGTTTTCCCTTAAGTGGATCACCCAAGGTTTATCGAACTCAGGGAGGAAGTGGTCAAAGGTATCCCTCTCAAGCAACCCTGCAATCGAGATACAAGAAGTCTCTTGTGTCCCCAACACACCCAATACACTTGTCAGGTGTATAGGTGCACTAGTTCGGCAAAGAGATAGTGAAATACAAATGGTATGGATAATTATAAGTGGTAACGGTGCTAGAAAATAGCTTTGATGGCGCGTGGTTGAGACTAAAGGAAATCTCAAATAAAGATGGAAGCTAGCAAACATGTAATAGATCTATTAAAGCACTTGACTAGCAAAGTAGATCTATTTGATTACAAAGCTCATGATCACAATATGATCATGCATAGAGAGAGAGAGATGGACACATAGCTGCTGGTAGAGCCCTTAGCCTCAAGGAATAACTACTCCCTCATCATCATGGGAATCATCAACGGCGATGGAGATGGTGGTGGAGATCAATGGAGATGGCTCTGAGGCACTTCTTCGTCCTGTTAGGGTGCCGGAACAAAGACTTTCTGTCCCCCGAATCTCCCCTTCGGTGGCGGTGGCACTTCGGAACTTTTCGTGGCTAGAGGCTGTTCGATTTAGGGTTTTCTCATCGGAGGCTTCTTATAGGCGAGAGGAGAGACCGAGGCGGTGACAGAGGGGCCCACACCACCTGGTGGTGCAGCTAGGGGGGACCTGCGCCACCCTATGGTGTGGCCAGCCCCTGGTCCCTCTCCGTCTCGTATTCTGGCTCCGTGTGTCTTCCGGTAAAATATCGACTTTGGCTTTTGTCCGGTCCAATTCCGAGAATATTGATTTTCTGCCTTTTTTGGAACCAAAAACAGCAAAAAACAGGCAACTGGCACTGTGGCATCTTGTTAATAGGTTAGTTCCAGAAAATGTGTAAAAGTACTCCAAAGTGTGGATAAAACATAAGAAAGTAGATATAAAACAAGCATGGAACATCAAAAATTATAGATACGTTAGCAACGTATCAACATCCCCAAGCTTAACTCCTGCTCGTCCTCGAGTAGGTAAGTGATAAAAAGAATAATTTTTGAGGTGACATGCACCATCACAATCTCAAACCATTTGCAAAGCATGAAAGCTGGGATCAAAGTACTCTAAACATGAGCATGAAAGATGAAGTTCTAACAATAAGCACAGTAACTATGTTGTGAAAAGGTACAAACAAAGATCATGAATAACAATGCATTGAAAGACGTTTGTTTGTTTCACATAAAGAAAACATAGCATAGTGGCATTCAGCTTGTCCCTCATAGAGTAGCAAATCATAATTGCATAGGACACCTTCAAAGTTTATAAGGGTGACTAGATACAATTAGTTTAAGAACAAGCAATATCAAAGTTATGCATCAATCAACAAGGCTTGGGACAATGCACATAGAACTAAGAATGGCCACTATGCTCTCTCAATAGGTGCATAAAGATAGAAGATGGAGACTCAACATAAAAGTAAAAGAAAGGCCTTCATAGAAGGAAGCAGAGATTCAAGTTTCATAAAGAGCTTCCAAAAATTATGGTACTTATTAGCTTTCAGCTCTCATTGCGCCCCTATCATAAGCATCTTGAAGTGATTAAGGTTAAAGTGAAAAAAACTATGGAGTATATGCTTGACAAAGTATAAGTTGGAAATCTCATGTCCCTTGAATACGAGGGCCGCTCCTCATGCTACTCAAGTTTAGTCACCAGTAAGTTCTTGTCATAGTAAGTACATGTGTATCATAGAGAACCCAGCAGGGTACCTTGCCCGATGATACGGAAGAATCCCCATATCAAAATGACAAGGCAAGCAGACAATGAGCATCTCAGCAATCTTCTTATTTACCATGGGAAATGGTGCTTTTTTCTCTCTTTCCTCTTTTCTCATATCTTTTTTTCTTTTTTTTTCTTTTTCACAATCTCTCTCTTTTTTATAAGAAGAATGCTTCATAGATAGCTCATTATGGTTACGCTGCAGGTTTCCACCATGACAACATGGATTAGACCGGCGACCCAGGAGTTTCTCTAACACACATACATAACTCCATGGACTTACAAGCTCCCCTTTCATTTCACACCGACGACATCCATAGACAAAAGAGAATGATATCAACTAGGTACAAAGTACAAGTGCAATGTTAAAAGCGTTCCCCATGACAGCATGGTTCTGCTAATCCCCAACATATAAGTCCAAGCATATACAACATAGATGACACAATGGTTCAAGTTTATTAAGGGCAAGAAAAGTAAAGTGTGCCATCAAGTTCGTGAGAGCTTTAATCACTAGTTTTCTCATAACAAGTTTAATTTGGAAGGTAGATAAAAACATGAATATACTTGGAATAGCAAATGCTAATAGGTAGGTATGGTGGAATCTTTGGAATAACTTGGTTTTAGGAGTTGGATGCATGAGTGGAACTCATACCTTGTTATGGAGGCTAGCAAAAGACTGGGAGCGACCAACTAAGAGAGCAATAATGGTCATAATCATGCAAAGTGACAAAACATTATTAATTAAAGCATAAAGTGATATTACAAGTCAAAAACTAAAGGATCATCAAGGCTATGGTGACTTTGGATAGTCATAACATGGTGTGAGCATGCGCCAAGTCAACCCAAATAAAGCATCAAAGGAGAATACCACAATACTATGCTTTAATATGCTAAAACAATGCATGATTCTTCAAAGGCACATTAAGCAATCTCAATTTTTTATAACATGTCATGCTACAGTAAAGATCACTAAGCATAAAGCCAAAACAATATCAAGCATGGCATGACAAAGCATATGCCACAGTCAAAAACTAGCTCTCTTTACCACTTAAGCATGAACTTTCCTGCTCTTTTCCAATCCAAACCAAACTATTTGAAAACCAATGCATGAAAGAGGGGGTCCAACCAATTTATTCAGCAAACTAAGAAAACCAAGCAGACAAAAACCAAAAACGAAAATGAAAGCAAAGACGCTCCAAGAACAACACAACTATGCATGAAACAATAAAAATGAAGTGTTTTGAAGAAACCTGAGATTTTTATTGATGAAGAAGGGGATGCCTTGGGCATCCCCAAGCTTTGACGCTTGTCCTTCTTGGATATTTCTTGGGGTGACACAAGTGGCCACCCCAAGCTTGAGCTTTAGTCCATTCTTCATCTCATTACATCATTCCTTCCATACACCTGAAATTTTTCCTTCATACAAAACTTCACACAATCTTTATTAGCAACATTAGTTCACTCAAGATAATAAGTCTTTGGGTTCAGTTTCAACACCAATAAAACTTCCATTCAAACACAAGATACTGTAGCACTTCCCTCAAAATCCTCAATTCGCCAAAAAGAACCCAAAAAGGAATCAACAAGAAGCAAATGCAAATAATGGCAGAAATCTGTCAAAATAGACCAGCATGTAAAAACCTATTTTTTTAAGACCTTCTGTTGCTCAAATGGAAAAGTGTTGAACTAACGAAAGTTGGATAACAACCTGGGGCAGAAGCACAAAAAATCACAGCTCAAACCGATGTACAAAGATTTTACACGAAGTTTTACAGTGAAGCACAAAAATATGTTTCGGGACAGCAACTTTCCTAAGCATTACTTCTCTCTCATTAGAGGTTACTCCTGGCACAAAAATCAAATAAAAAGTATAAGGAGCGGTTATTATAGAAGTAATAATTTCCAAGACTCAAGAAAACTATTGGGTTATCTCCGAAGAAGTACTTTTCTTTAACGCCTTTAAGTTAGGCATGATAGTTTGAGAAGGTGCTCACATAAGAAATATGAATTGAAATAAAGAGAGCATCAAGAAGCAAATTCAAAGCACATTTAAGTCTAACCCACTTCCTATGCATAGGAATATTGTAAATAAACAAGTCATCAAAGCACAAAGCAACAAGCATAGGAAAGCAAAACAAGTGCAACTTCAAGACTTTCAACATAAAGAGCGGAACCTAAAATTGTTGAAATACATAAAACCATGTTTCCCTCTCCCATAATAACTTTAAGTAGCATCATGAATAAAATTAACAATATAACTATCATATAAAACATTCTTATCATGAGCCACATGCATAAAACAATTATTACTCTCTACATAAGCATAGTCATCCTTATTAATTGTAGTGGGAGCAAATTCAACAAAATAGCTATCATTATTATTCTTATCACCATAATCATCAAATGTAGGAGGCATATTGTAATCATAATTAATTTTCTCCTCAATAGTAGGTGGACTGAAAATATCATATTCATCATTGTAATCATCATATATTGGGGGCATAGTATCATCAAAAGTAAATTTTATCCTCCATGCTTGGGGGACTAAAAATATCAAGCTCATCAAAACCAGCTTCCCCAAGCATAGACTTTTCCACAACATTAGCAATAATGGTGTTCAAAGAATTTATACTAATAACATTGCTATTAGCATGCAAATAAAGTTCCATAGGTTTTTTAATTTTCTCTTCAAACACTTCATGTCCTAACTCAAGATAAATACTATAAAGCTATCTAATTTTGTTGTTGTTTTCCATTAAGCCTAACTAGTGAAAACAAGAAACAAAAAGACAAAATTGCAGAATCTAAAGGAAATAACTTCGAGCACTCACACCGGAGGATGCGAGTACCTTTTACCTTACCTCCCCGGCAACGGCACCAGAAAATAGCTTGATGTCTACGCACTTCTATTCTTGTAAACAGTTGTTGGGCCTCCAAGTGCAGAGGTTTGTAGAACAGCAGCTAGTTTTCCCTTAAGTGGATCACCCAAGGTTTATCGAACTTAGGGAGGAAGTGGTAAAATGTATCCCTCTCAAGCAACCCTGCAATCAAGATACAAGAAGTCTCTTGTGTCCCTAACACACCCTATACACTTGTCAGGTGTATAGGTGCACTAGTTCGGCGAAGAGATAGTGAAATACAAATGGTATGGATAATTATAAGTGGTAACGGTGCCAGAAAATAGCTTTGATGGCGCTTGGTTGAGACTAAAGGCAATCTGAAATAAAGATGGAAGCTAGCAAACATGTAATAGATCTAGTTGCAAATGGTGTTTCAGTGCTTAGAAACAAGGCCTACGGATCATACTTTCACTAGTGAACACTCTCATATAAATATCTTCTCTTTATGATACTACTCTGAACTACTCTCCGGTTGGACACTCTAATCCATGGTAGGGCTATAACAACACACCTCAAAGTTCGCTTTCCCCATCTAAATAACCCCACACTGTCACCTTGAGCTCTATATGGTTCCATCAAACACCACAATTTCATATAAACATCCAACTCCAAATATAACTCATAACAAGTATTTGTAATCTCTAGCCTAAGTGCCACCATGGTGTGCACGCTGTCACTTTCACACACATGGGGAGCGCAGCGATCTATTAAAGCACTTGACTAGCAAAGTAGATCTATTTGATTACAAAGCTCATGATCACAATATGATCATGCATAGAGAGAGAGAGATGGACACATAACTACTGGTAGAGCCCTTAGCCTCAAGGAATAACTACTCCCTCATCATCATGGGAATCATCAACGACGATGGAGATGGTGGTGGAGATCGATGGAGATGGCTCTGAGGCACTTCTTCGTCCCGTTAGGGTGCCGGAACAAAGACTTTCTGTCCCCCGAATCTCCCCTTCGGTGGCGGTGGCACTTCGGAACTTTTCGTGGCTAGAGGCTGTTCGATTTAGGGTTTTCTCATCGGAGGCTTCTTATAGGCGAGAGGGGAGACCGAGGGGGTGACAGAGGGGCCCACACCACCTGGTGGTGCAGCTAGGGGGGACCCGCGCCACCCTATGGTGTGGCCAGCCCCTGGTCCCTCACCGTCTCGTATTCTGGCTCCGTGTGTCTTCCGGTAAAATATCGACTTTGGATTTTGTTCGGTCCAATTCCGAGAATATTGATTTTCTGCCTTTTCTAGAACCAAAAACAGCAGAAAACAGGCAACTGGCACTGTGGCATCTTGTTAATAGGTTAGTTCCAGAAAATGTGTAAAAGTACTCCAAAGTGTGGACAAAACATAAGAAAGTAGATATAAAACAAGCATGGAACATGAAAAATTATAGATACGTTAGCAACACATCACCTGGTTTTTTGCAAATAAACGTAGAGCTTAAGATTCCTACTAGAACTACCTTACTTGTTAGTGATAGTTTGCGAGTACTTAAAGAGTACTCTTGGCTTTGTCCCTGGCTATTCACGTGGCCAGACTAAGAGGATGACTACCAGGAAGATGGACAACAGGAGGTCTATGACAACTAGGATCATCTCCCATCATCAGCATTGCCTGTGACCCTGAAGATGGAGGCCCTACTACATTTACTTTCTGCTACTTTGATTGTATCAAGACTAGATCATGAGATCCTTTATTTGTAAGACCTTTATTATGGTTTGTAATGGATGATGTACTGTGGTACGAATTCTGTTATGTCTCGCAAAAATGGTAATCCTGGGATTGCGAGGTATGGCATAATAGGCATCTGGGATAAAAAATACGAGTGTTGACAAGTTGGTATCAGAGCCATCCTGACCATAGGAGACCCTAGTTAGAATGGACGTCTAAACAAAAACTTAGTTTCAAAACAAAAGAAGTGAGTATTTATGAAAACCTATTCCCACTCTTATCCTTGGGATTCTTTCAAAAAAAATCATGTTCCTCAAAAATTCGTGCTCACCCTAAATTCTTATAGATGGAGGTTAAGTATAGTAAGTTCTACCAGCTAGGCAACGGAGTCCACCTGATCTTTGAGAGGGATCTAGATGCACTGTCAGAGTATCTTCAGCGCCCACACCTAGAGTTCTTTGTGGCCCAACTCAACGATCAAGTGGGAGAAGAACTACAGTGGCTGATAGTTGCAGATATCATAGGCAAGATGGAAGCACCCACCTCGAAGAAGATCCAATTTAGCTTGAGGGAGAACAACTGGCTAGATGGATTAGCCCTGGTTATGCATCAAGCTCTTGCCCGTCTATGTGGACAAAACATCAACAAGATCCAGGGAACTCGCTTTGCTCACTACACAAGGCGTGATTCTATGGGAATGCCCTTGGAGATGCCAGGACACCCGGAGCTAAAGAACTAGGTGCATAATCTCGACTTCATGTTGTATGATAGACAGAAGGAGTTGGACAACACTCGTGCCTACGCCAACCACAACCATGCATGTTATGGGGTAACCCCGTGGGTGGCCCGATATTCACGGATCTCGTGGTTAAATCGATGGGAAAGCGAGGGAAAAGGGAGAAGGTAGTAGAAGCGGATGCACGCCTCGCAAAGAACACGATGAACACATGCAAAACACACACGATACAAGGCCGATTGCTCCCGCCGGTGGCCACCGATCCGATAGAATCCTCGCAAGGAAAGATCGGTCAACGTGCTCCCTCGATCCCAAGCGGAGAGGGAAGAATACCTTGGAGAGGGTCTTGACAACTTGGCAAAGGGACACCGATGCCAAGGCCTTGTACAACGAGGGAGGCGTGATGCAAACTCCAATGAGGTGGTGACGATAGTCGATCCCCTTTGGTAGAAGGAGATGAGGCAAAACTAGAGATTCCACAAAGGGGGTTTTCTTTAGTCTATCATATATGCCTAAGGGATACATGAGGGGTGGGGGCACTATATATAGGCCAGCCACTTACATAGGGGTAGTTTGGGCATAAATCTAGGGTTGCACCATAATAAGGGGGATACATGGGCTATGGCCCAACTGCTGTGCGCACAGGCACTGTCACGACCGGTAATACCGAACCTCGGGTCCGGTAGTACCGGACCGAAGCGGTAGCGGCTTCAGGGGGTGGTAGCTCCGGGCTTCAGCTGTTGTCAAGCTCTAGGTCCGGTAGTACCGGTTGTGCAACCGGTAGCATTGCTTGGGGGCGGTAGTACCGCTAGCTGATACCGGGGCGTCCAGAGGCGATAGCGTGGGCTTCAGTCATGGCCGGTAGTACCGGTCATCTCGGGCGGTAGTACCGGGGCGCGGTAGTACCGCTGGCATGTGTCTTCCGCCATCTCCTCTTCCAAGTGCCCGTCTTGTCGGCCTTGATGCTCCGGGCTTCCTCCCTTGCCTCCGTACTTGCCAGTGTGAACCTATCATGAATATGGGATGGAGTATGAAGTAGTATACCATTCCAAAAGGGTAGGAAGTAGGCTTGCATAGAGGAACGGATTCACCTTTAGAGTCCATGACGACTTGGCATAAGTTGGAGGCCTTGATGTGGTAATAACCGTAGGTCGGGCTACATCATCTCCCCCATTTAAAAAGAGTCGTCCTCAACTCTACACGCTGATCACAAAGTAGAAGATGTCGATAGACCTTCTTGATCCTGGGGTTCACCATATAGTCATCCCCGGGAAGATTGAATTGACAACACCTCAATGTTCCTTCACCTTCCATGAAGCCTACAAAGGTCACAACAAAAGCGAAGCAACACTCAAAGCGTAGCCAATTCATTAAGATTATAGCACAGTCCTCAAGTAGAAGTAAGTCACCTTATGGTGTAGGGATATCTCGATGAAGGGCATCCATAGGTAACTCTCTACGATTCGTCTTGTCAACTTATGGTCCATAGAGGTTGACGTGGAAGAAATTGTACCTTCACACAACAAAGACTAAGCAACATATGTTTGTGTGTGATAGAGGAGCATGTCATGTGTGGCATGTCCATTCTTGTTCACAACACTGTTATCACAACTCAAGTATAGCAAATGGGATGCATATGCAAGGTCAAAGTGCATGGAAATCGTTTGAACATCATCCAAATGTGGTAACTCAAAAACTCCATAGAACATCTTAGTGTGGCACTCAAAGCAATTGACTAGAATATTGATCAACATCTTTGATGCAAGGGTAGGAGAATTCGGCAAAAACACATGAGGAATAATATCCAAAACAACAACATTATGTGCACAAACCAACCATTGGAAAGAGAAATTGTTCGACATGTTGGATGCTACACACGAATCATCGAAAGCTAATATCATGGCATACGAGTATCACAAGCGGAAGCCAAAGTAACATGTTTGCAAACAAACCAAATGAAAGATAAAGTGGTCCTTATGTTTGTTGCAACATTTATACGAGGAACTTGGAATCTCTCATGACAATACATTCTCATAATGGCATTATGGTTGCACACAAAACATTGCAAAGAGAAATTGTTCAACATTTTTGTTGCAACATACAAAGCATCAATATCCCATAGCAACGAAGCATGATTGTCACAAGGTGAAAGAATACCATCAACATGTTTGCAAGCAAACCATAGGAAAGAGCAATTTTTCAACATGAAAGATGCAAAACATGCAAAAGGTATCAGAGCTTGGTTAGATCTTGAACTCACTTGGGGGATGCTCTCTAGAGCTCTTTTTGTGAACTCGTGCTCAACCGAGGTTGACATTCTTGTGCGGGTACCTACACACATCATAGATAAAAGGAAGAACGTGTGTGCATGGTAGAGAAACATATCATCCATCATGACGTATCTCTTCTTGTGCACATCACCATGAGTGTCAATCAAGTATGAAATAGATGCATGGTGAGTATGCAAGTGGGGAACATGCTTATCATGGCATTTACTAAAATCTCCAAAAGTTGAGAAAGCTATGGGGGCCATCTCAATAGAAATCATATGATAATTATTGTTGTAAGCAAAACAAGTGAAAGAGCAATCATCCATATTATTGCAAGCAACGGGAGAAATAGTAAAACACTCATGACAAACCATTATCCGAGGGGTACCATTGGTAACATCATTGCAAGCAAAACATTGGAAAGAGCAATTGTTCAACAAAGTGCAAGCGATGATATCATCAACGTAACATTTATAGCATGGCATGTCTACGGCAACATCATCACAATCAAATAATTTCACATGCTCAACATTATGCAAAGGCAAAGTATCGCATGGAAATACCAATGAGTCATATGTGATATCACAAACATCATCCATAGCATGCCAATTATCACAAATCATCATGTCCACTAGTGGGATCATGGCATCATCAACACCCTTATTTTTACCTTGTTCATACCTCTCATATGAAATGGGTGTTTTGGTAGTATTGGCCTCCATGTGGGCGACTTCTTCTTCGTGCATGGGGATGGCATCATCTGCATCCACCATGCTTGGCGCTTATTTATCCATGGAACCTAGCACATCTTGGGATAACACACTAGAGGTAGATGGTAAGTTGTTAGAAATCAAAGCGGTCTCACATGACCTATCAACTACCACTCTAAACTCACTCGGTGTATCACTCATGCCCTCCAAGTGGAAGTACTCAATCTCACATATGGTGGAGTCGCTCATCTCACTCTTGTTTTCACTCAAGGGGGCTAAGTGGCTCTCATACTCACACGGGATTGGTACCACATCATCACTCAAGCATATGGGTATAGGCTCGGTGTGGTCAACTCCTTGCGCCTCCTTTGGTGAAGGGAAAATCCCATTCTCACCATTCTTGACCTTGTCGTTGGTGTCTTGCACCTTGGCTTGTGTAGTCCTCTTGACGTACTCGTCCAACTTGTGAAGTAGAGGTCTTCGTCCTCCTCATCCATGAGGTTTCATGCGTCATCTAGGACGTCAAGTCTTGGCGTTGAAGCTTGATGACATGGAGGAGAGGTTGCTCTTGGTGCCATTTTGGTGGTGGCACAAGTAGTTGAAGGTGCCTTATGATGGTGTCGACGGAGGTCATTGGCGTGCCTTGCCAAAGGTTGATGTAGATGGCGCACTTGGTTATCCACATGACACTCGCAATGATGCGCCTTGTCCTTGGCACTCTTCTCTTTATGGTGGTGCCTTCTTGAGCTTGGTTGAGCATTATGGATGGTGCTCAACATATATTCTCCGTCTTCACGGCGAAGATGCCTTGAACGACGTCTTGTATCCTCTTGATGTTGGCGATGATCTCTAGAGGATGTATGTCGATGAAGATTCTTGCTTCGTGGCGCCTCTTTTGGAAGATGATGTTGGGGTGCCACTCTTCTTGTAGGCGGTGGCACTTGTTGCCTTGGAGGTTGTTGCACTTGACGCCTTCGAGGTTGTGGTGCTTAGTGATACATTGCAAATGTATCTATAATTTTTGATGTTCCATGCTTGGTTTTATCTACTTTTTTATGTTTTGTCCATACTTTGGAGTACTTTTCATATGATTTCTTGCACTAACCTATTAACAAGAGCCATAGTGCCAGTTGCCTGTTTTCTGCTGTTTCTGGTTCCAGGAAATGAATATTCTCGGAATTGGACGGGACAAAAGCCAAAGTTCCTATTTTCCCAGAAGACTCACGGAGCCAGAAGGAGAGTCGGAGAGGGGCCACAAGGTGGCCACACCCCCCTTTGGCGCGGGCCAGCCCAGGCCACGCCAGGGCATGGTGTGGGCCCCCTGGCTGGCCATCGACCTTGCCTCCTTTGCCTATAAGAGCCTCCCGACACTAAAACCCTAAATCATCAATCAGAAATCCACGAAAAGTTCCGCAGCACCGCCGCCACCGAAGGGGAGATTCGGGGGACAGAAAGTCTCTATTCCGGCACCCTGCCGGGACGGGGAAGTGCCCCGAAGCCATCTCCATTGATCTCCACCACCATCTCCATCACCATTGCTAATTCCCATGATGAGGAGGGAGTAGTTCTCTCTCGAGGCTAAGGGTTCTATGGTAGCTATGTGTTCATCTCTTTCTCTATGCATGATCTTATTGAGATCATGAGCTTGTAATCTATAGATCTACCTTGCTACTCAAGTGCTTAATAGATATTTGCTCTCCCCATGTGTGTGAAAGTGACAGCGTGCACACCATGGTGGCACTTAGGCTAGAGTTCTCAAATACTTGTTATGAGTTATATTTGGAGTTGGATGTCTTTATGAAATTGTGGTGTTTGTTGGAACCATCTAGAGCTCAAGGTGACAGTGTGGGGTTTTCTAGATGGGAAAGATGGACTTTGAGGTGTGCTGTTATAGCCCTACCGTTGATTAGAGTGTCCAACCGGAGAGTAGTTCAGCGTAGTATCATGAAGATGATATATTTATATGAGAGCGTTCACTAGTGAAAGTATGATCCCTAGGCCTTGTTTCTAAGCATTGATACACCATTTGAAATTAGATCTGTTACATGTTTGCTTGCTTCCATCTTTATTTCAGTTTGCCTTTAGTCTTTTCCCACGTCAACCACACGCCAACAAGCTATTTTCTATCACCGTTATCACTTATAATAATCCATACCACTTGTATTTCACTATCTCTTCGCCGAACTAGTGCACCTATACACCTGACAAGTGTATTGGGTGTGTTGGGGACACAAGAGACTTCTTGTATCTTGATTGCAGGGTTGCTTGAGAGGGGATACCTTTGACCACTTCCTCCCCGAGTTCGATAAACCTTGGGTGATCCACTTAAGGGAAAACTTGCTGCTGTTCTACAAACCTCTGCACTTGGAGGCCCAACAACTGTCTACAAGAATAGAAGTGCGTAGACATCAAGCTATTTTCTCGCATCGTTACCAGGGAGGTAAGGTAAAAGGTAATCACATCCTTCGGTGTGAGTGCTCGAAGTTATTTCCTTTAGATTCTGCAATTTTGTCTTTTTGTGTCTTGTTTTCACTAGTTTGGCTTAATGGAAAACAACAACAAAATTAGAGAGCTTTTTAGTATTTTTCCTAAGTTAGAACTTGAATTGTCTGAAAACAAAATTAAAAAACCCATGGATTTTTCTTTGCATGCTAAGTATGAATCTTTTGAACACCTTTGTTAGTAATGCTACGAAAAATTCTAAGCTTGAGGAAGCTAGTTTTTATGAAAATGATCTTTTTAGTTCCCCAGCTTTGGAAGATAGCTGTTCTATTGCTTATGATGATACCAAACCTCCAATATATGATGATTACAATGATGATTATAATATTTTCAGTCCACCTACTATTGAGGAGAAAATTAATTATGACTACAATATGCCTCCTATATTTGATGATTATGGTGATGAGAATAATAATGATAGCTATTTTGTTGAATTTGCTCCCACTACAATTAATAAGAATGACTATGTTTATATGGGGAGTATTAATTCTTTTATGCATGTGGCTCATGATAAGAATATTTCATGTGATTGTTATATTGTTAATTTTATTCATGATGCTACTGAAAGTTATTATGAGAGAGGAAACATGGTTTTATGCATGTCAACAATATTAAGTTTCCCCTCTTTATGTTGAAAGTCTTGAAGTTGCACTTGTTTTGCTTTACTATGCTTTTTGCTTTGTGCTTTCATGACTTGTTTCTTTACAAGATTCCTATGCATAGGAAGTGGGTTAGACTTAAATGTGTTTTGAATTTGCTTCTTGATGCTCTCTTTTACTTCAATTCATATTTCTTATGTGAGCATCTTCTCAAACTATCATGCCTAACTTAAAGGCATTAAAGAAAAGTACTTATTGGGAGATAACCCAAAAGTTTTAGATGAGTCTTGGAAGTTATTACCTCTGTGATAACCTCTCCTTATCATTTTTTTGTGGTTTTTGTGCCAAGAGTAACCTCTAATGAGAGATAAGTAATGATTGGGAAAGTTGTTGTCCCGAAACAGATTTATGTGCTTCACCATAAATATTCGTGTAAAATCTCTGTACATCCTTTTGAGGCGTGAATTTTCGTGCTTCTGCCCCAGGTTGTTATCTAACTTTCGTTAGTTCAACACTTTTTGATTTGAGAAATAGAAGGTTTTCGAAAAAGATCGTCTTTACCTGCTGGTCTGTTTTGACAAATTTCTGCCATTATTTGCATTTGCTTCTTGTTGGTTCCTTTTTGAGTTCTTTTGGGGAATTAAGCTTTTTGAGGGAATTTCTACAGTAGCTTGTGTTTTAATGGGAGTTTTATTGGCGTTATAACTGAACCTAAAGACCTATTATCTTGAGTGCACTAATGTTGCTAATAAAGATTGTGTGAAGTTTTGTATGAAGGAAAAAATTTTAGGTGTATGGAAGGAATGAGTAATGAGATGAAGGATGGACTAAATCTCAAGCTTGGGGATGCCACACGTGTCACCCCAAGAAATATCCAAGAAGTACAAGCGTCAAAGCTTGGGGATGCCCAAGGCATCCACCTCTTCATCAATAAAAATCCCAGGTTTCTTCCAAACGCTTCATTTTTACTGTTTCATGCACAGTTGTGTTGTTCTTGTAGCGTCTTATGTTTTGTTTTCATTTTGGTTTTTTGTTTGCTTGGTTTGCTTAGTTTGGTGAATAAATTGGTTGTACCTCCTCTTTCATGCATTGGTTTGCAAATAGCTTGGTTTGGTTTGGAAAAGAGTAGGAAAGTTCATGCTTATATGGTAAAACTGGCTTGTTTTTGACTGTGGCCTATGCTCTATCATGCCATGCTTGATATTGTTTTGGATTTATGCTTAGTATTCTTTGCTGTAGCATGACTTGTTATAAACAATTGAGATTGCTTAATGTGCCTTGGATGAATCATGCGTTGTTTTAGCATATTAAAGCATAGTATTGTGGTATTCTCCTTTGATGCTTTATTTGGGTTGACTTGGCACATGCTCACACCATGTTATGACTATCTCAAGTCACCATAGCCTTTATGATCCTTTAGATTTCAAATTGTAGTATCACTTTATGCTTTGATCAATGATGTTTTGTCGCTCTGCATGATTATGGCCATTATTGCTCTCTTAGTTTGTCGCTCCCAGTCTTTTGCTAGCCTCCACAACCAAGTATGAGTTCCACTCATGCATCCAACTCCTAAAACCAAGTTATTCCAAAGAGTCCACCATACCTACCTATTAGCATATGCTATTCCAAGGATATTCATGTTTTTATCTACCTTCCAAATTAAACTTGTTATGAGAAAACTAGTGATTAAAGCTCTCATGAACTTGATGTCACACTTTACTTTTCTTGCCCTTAATAAACTTGAACCATTGTGTCGTCTATGTTGTATATGCTTGCACTTATTTGTTGGGGATTAGCAGAACCATGCTGTCATGGGGAACGCTTTCAACATTGCACTGCTACTTTGTACCTAGTTGATATCATGATCTTTTGTCTATGGATATCATTGGTGTGAAATGAAAGGGAAGCTTGTAAGTCCATGGAGTTATGTATATGTGTTAGAGAAACGCCTGGACCGCTGGTCTAATCCATGCTGACATGGTGGAAACCTGCAGCGTAACCATAATAAGTTGTCTATGAAGCATTCTTATAAAAAAGAGTCCTATATTGAGAAAAAAGAGAAAAAGAAAAAAAAGAGATTATGAAAAGAGGAAAGAGAGAAAAAAGCACCATATTCCCATGGTAAATAAGAAGATTGCTGAGATGCTCGTTGTCTGCTTGCCTTGTCATTTTGATATGGAGATTCTTCCGTATCATCGGGCAAGGGGTACCCCGTTGGCGGTTTTCTATGATACACATGTACTTACGATGACAAGAACTTACCGGTGACTAAACTTGAGTAGCATGAGGAGCGGCCCTCGTATTCAAGGGACATGAGATTTCTAACTTATACTTCGTCAAGCATGTACACCATAGTTTGTTCACTTTAACCTTAATCGCTTCAAGATGCTTATGATAGGGGCAATGAGAGCTGAAACCTATTAAGTACCATAATTTTTGGAAGCTCTTTATGAAACTTGAGTCTCTACTTCCTTCTATGAAGGCCTTTCTTCCACTTATATATCGAGCCTCCACCTTCTATCTTTATGCACTTACTTTGAGAGCATAGTGGCCATTCTTAGTTCTTTGTGCATTCTCCCAAGACTATTTGATTGATGCATACCTTGATATTCCTTTTTTTAAACTATTTGTATCTAGTCACTCTTATGAACTTTGAAGGTGTCCTATGCATTTATATTTGCTACTCTATGAGGGACAAGCGGAATACTATTATGCTATGTTTTCTTTATGTGAAACAAACAAACGTCTTGCAAAGCATTGTTATTCATGAATCTTTTGTTTGTGCCTTTTTATGTTGCATCATAGTTTCTTTGTCTTATTGTTAGAACTTTATCTTTCATGCTATGTTGAAGTAATATGATCCCAACTATCAATGTTTGACAAATACTTTGATCAAGTTTATGATGGTGCATGTCACCTCAAAATTTATTCTTTCTTTTTATCACTTACCTACTCGAGGACGAGCAGGAGTTAAGCTTGGGGATGTTGATACATTGCAAATGTATCTATAATTTTTGATGTTCCATGCTTGGTTTTATCTACTTTCTTATGTTTTGTCCATACTTTGGAGTACTTTTCATATGATTTCTTGGACTAACCTATTAACAAGAGCCACAGTGCCAGTTGCCTGTTTTCTGCTATTTTTGGTTCCAGGAAAGTCAGAAAATGAATATTCTCGGAATTGGACGGGACAAAAGCCAAAGTTCCTATTTTCCGGAAGACTCACGGAGCCAGAAGGAGAGTCAGAGAGGGGCCACAGGGTGGCCACCCCCCTTGGCACGGGCCAGCCTAGGCCACGCCAGGGCATGGTGTGGGCCCCCTGGCTGGCCACCGACCTTGCCTCCTTCGCCTATAAGAGCCTCCCGATACCAAAACCCTAAATCATCAATAGGAAATCCACGAAAAGTTCCGTAGCGCCGCCGCAACCGAAGGGGAGATTCGGGGGACGGAAAGTCTCTATTCCGGCACCCTGCCGGGATGGGGAAGTGCCCCCGGAGCCATCTCCATCGATCTCCACCACCATCTCCATCACCATTGCTGATTACCATGATGAGGAGGGAGTAGTTCTCTCTCGAGGCTAAGGGTTCTACCGGTAGCTATGTGTTCATCTCTCTCTCTATGCATGATCTTATTGAGATCATGAGCTTGTAATCTATAGATCTACCTTGCTACTCATGTGCTTAATAGATCTTTGCTCTCCCCATGTGTGTGAAAGTGACAGCGTGCACACCATGGTGGCACTTAGGCTAGAGTTCTCAAATACTTGTTATGAGTTATATTTGGAGTTGGATGTCTTTATGAAATTGTGGTGTTTGTTGGAACCATCTAGAGCTCAAGGTGACAGTGTGGGGTTTTCTAGATGGGAAAGATGGACTTTGAGGTGTGCTGTTATAGCCCTACCGTTGATTAGAGTGTCCAACCGGAGAGTAGTTCAGCGTAGTATCATGAAGATGATATATTTATATGAGAGTGTTCACTAGTGAAAGTATGATCCCTAGGCCTTGTTTCTAAGCATTGATACACCGTTTGAATTAGATCTGTTACATGTTTGCTTGCTTCCATCTTTATTTCAGTTTGCCTTTAGTCTTTTCCCACGTCAACCACACGCCAGCAAGCTAGTTTCTATCACCGTTACCACTTATAATTATCCATACCACTTGTATTTCACTATCTCTTCGCCGAACTAGTGCACCTATACACCTGACAAGTGTATTGGGTGTGTTGGGGACACAAGGGACTTCTTGTATCTTGATTGCAGGGTTGCTTGAGAGGGGATACCTTTGACCACTTCCTCCTTGAGTTCGATAAACCTTGGGTGATCCACTTAAGGGAAAACTTGCTGCTGTTCTACAAACCTCTGCACTTGGAGGCCCAACAACTGTCTACAAGAATAGAAGTGCGTAGACATCACTTGGCGCCTTGGAGATGGTGTTGCTTGGTGCCTTGGAGATGGTGGCGCTTGACGGCTTGGAGGTGATGGCGCTCGTCGCCTTGGAGATGGTGGCGCATGAGGCCATGTAGGTGTCTAACGCCTTGGAGGTGGATCATCAAAGTAGGTGGTGCCCTTTGGTGTGGCACGCTTGGCCTTGAAGGTCATGGTTTCTTGATGATGCATCTCTGCTAGCTTGGCGTAGTAGTCCTCCATATCCAAGCGGTGGAGGTATTCTTCATGGCTCATGGAATTGCCCTCAAAGTGGGTGAAGCTTGCCATGTCCTCCATGCTTGGTGAGGCATCGTTGTTGTAGCACTTGAAGTCGTCCATGCTTGGGGAGTCGTTGTTGATGTAGAATTCCATATCACCCAAGCATGTGGAGCCATTGTCGGTGTAGTGCTCCATGCATGAGGAGCCATTGTCGATGTAGAGCTCTAATTCCTCCATGCTTGAGGAGACATAGTTGATGACGTGCTCCATGTCTTCCATGCATGTGGAGCCATCATAGGTGCAATGCTCCGGGTCCTCAAAGCATGCGGAGACGTTGTCGGTGTAGTGCTCCACCATGTCCTCTATACTTGTGGAGTCGTAGTCATGGTGGCTCATCATGGATTCTTCATAGATATCATCCTCGGTTCCGGAGTCCCTAGACATGATTCACAAGACCAAGTGGTGTATATGGAAGTGGTAGGGGGTTAGGGATGCAATGCCAAACCTTTCTTTACCTTGGAAGATAGTATCGTGCAAGTGGCAACACTTGAGAGCAATCAAAACCAAGCAAAGTGAAGTTCACGCGGAATACCAAAACCAACTAACCACTAAAAACACACACACAAAGCTTATGGTGGATGGGTATGGAAGGTGGCATGTCAAGAACCAATCCGAAATCAAGATGTTGTAATGGCAAGTAAAGAACCACGATGATCACAAAGCAAAACAAGTCAATCCACAAGATAGGAATATGTACAAGGAAACACACACGGTGGGATAAATGAGACTTGTGCGACGGAGAAAGTGATCTAAGAACCAAATGATTACCTAGCAAAGACTATAAGCTCGTGTCGCACAAGTGCAAGGAGAGACGCTAGTTCGATTGCAATAAATTGGTGGGCTACAAGATATGCACAATAAGTAGCACCTATTTGATGTTCATCGAGCTTGCGCTTCATATTCTATGAGGCACTTGTTTCTTTCTTTCTTTTTCTATTTATTTTTCCTTTTCTTTTCTTTTTCACTTGCCTCTTCCTTGTGCCAACAACTATACAAGATAACTATTTGAGATAGCGCGCTCACAACTTTTGCTCAGAAATCTACAAGGTATCAAATGTTCATATCCCAATTAATCATAGGAGGAACTAGTCTCAATAGGTATTGGTTGAACGAAAAGATAGTGTGGCTCACAAAGGGAAGCAAGTGGGGAGAAGTCGCGGAATTTATATACCTTTCCTCGCTGATCTTCACCCTTTATTGGTGGATTCCGCCTTGCTCACGGAATTGGATGGATTAGATAGCATAAACCACATATATGATGATGCATAGATCCTTCTGCTCTTCAAAACGAGCTAAAGAACAGAAAAACCCGAGTTCGTATGCAAAAGTTATGCTCAAAACGGTGAGAGGTTGAAATCTGGGAATTCTGCTTTTTTTCTCTGTACCGGGTTTCTGAGCGGTAGTACCGGTCTTCCAGAGGCCCGGTAGTACCATTTAGGTACCGGGGATGTGCGGTAGTACCGGGTTTTGACCCCGATAGTACCGGATGTCGCAGAAACACCCAGTTTTGACACGTTTTCGCGAGTTTGGGATGATTTGGGCGGAAAATCTTCAAGAAAAACACCAAATCGAAGGGCTAAATGATGGAATTAGGCCATGGGAATGCAGGGGAAGGTAGATCAACAAGTTTAGCAAGTAATCCATGGATCAAAACCTACCAAAACGCACTCAATTCACATATCGATCCGAATTGGGGCTATTTTTGTGGAATTTTCGAATTTATGGGGAAAAGACCAAATCGATGAGAAATCTGTGGCAACCAAAAGCTGCTGATACCAGATGTTAAGGGGCAACCCCGTGGGTGGCCTGGTCTTCACGTATCTTGTGGTCAAATCGATGGGAAAGCGAGGCAAAAGGGAGAAGGTAGCGAAAGCGGACGCACACCTCGCAAAGAACACGATGAACACATGCAAAACACACACGATACAAGGCCGATTGCTCCCGCCGGTGGCCACCGATCCGATAGAATCCTCGCAAGGAAAGATCGGTCAACGTGCTCCCTCGATCCCATGCGGAGAGGGAAGAACACCTTGGAGAGGGTCTTGACAACTTGGCAAAGGGATACCGATGCCAAGGCCTTATACAACGAGGGAGGCGGGATGCAAACTCCAACGAGGTGGTGACGATAGTCGATCCCCTTTAGTAGAAGGGATGAGGCAAAACTAGAGATTCCACAAAGGGGGTTGTCTTTAGTCTATCATCTATGCCTAAGGGATACATGAGGGGTGGGGGCACTATATATAGGCCAGCCAATTACATAGGGGTAGTTTGGGCATAAATCTAGGGTTGCACCATAATAAGGGGGATACATGGGCTATGGCTAACATCTTGCGAACCTTTACAGCCACGACCGGTAGTACCGGTCCTTGGGTCCGGTAATCGGACCAAGCAAGCTGGGCTTGAAGCGGTAGCTCCGGGCTTCAGCTGTAGTCGAGCTCCAGGTCCAGTAGTACCGGTTTTGCAACCGGTAGTACCGCTTGGGGGCGGTAGTACCGCAAGCTGATACCGGGGCGTCCAGAGGCGATAGCGTGGGCTTCAGTCATGGCCGGTAGTACCGGTCATCTCGGGCGGTAGTACCGGGGCGCGGTAGTACTGCTGGCATGTGTCTTCCACTATCTCCTCTTCCAAGTGTCCGTCTTGTTGGCCTTGATGCTCCGGGCTTCCTCCCTTGCCTCCGTACTTGTCGGTGCGAACCTATCATGAATATGGGATGGAGTATGAAGTAGTATACCATTCCAAAAGGGTACGAAGTGGGATCACATAGAGGAACGGATTCACCTTTGGAGTCCATGATGACTTCGCATAAGTTGGAGACTTTGATGTGGTAACAAACGTAGGTCGGGCTACATCAATGCCATTGTAGTCAAGAAGGACCAGACCCTCGCCATCCTCGCTAAAGAGCACCAGTCACTTCGTCATTAGCGTGACAAGAAGGATCGCATCATCGATTATCTTCGCAAGAAGGTAGCCACTATCGAGAAGACCATCCGTGAACAAGAGATCCAGCTTGAAGCAAAGGAGGAGGAAGGTGATGATATCCAGGGAGATCTCTACTCTTACCTTAGTGATGATGATGACTACCTGGAGGACGATGCCATGGAGTTCCACACTGATGATGATGATTCCGACTTCATTGATTATGATTAGATGCACTTGAGCACTACCGTAGGAATGAGTTGTACTGGTCCCACTGTATCGTAGTTTCATAGAATGGTTCTTAAAACCATCCGTTTTCTATTTATGTTGTGGTGTGTGTTTGTATTGTGTGCTTGAATGAATGAATGAATGAGAGGAAGTTGTTAGTTTGCAAAACCTGAGTCAAACTCAAAGTTTAAAACTTTTGAAAACAAAACCATGAACCTTAGAGATTTCCCTCTTATCTCATTATCTATCTCAATCTTCAGATGACTCGTGGAAACCCAATGTTACAGATTCTGCAAATATTAGTTTCTGACCGTGAAGCTAGTAGAGCCGAATGCCAAGCCAACTTAGCCGCTCTTCAACAGATAGCTCAGATGGCCCACAATAATCAAGGCCATGGAAACCAAGATAACCATGGATCCAAGATCAAGAACTTTCAGAATACCAACCCACCTATATTTAGTAAGTCTAAGGATCCCTTAGATGCTAATGACTGGCTGCAAACCATGGAGAACAATTTGGAGGTCGCAGGAGTTGAAGCCAATGAAAAAGTACTGTTTGCCACCCATTATTTGGCAGGTGATGCAAGAGCCTGGTGGAATAGCACTCGTACCATGAACGAAGGGCAAACGGTGACTTGGGAAGCATCCAAGATCAAGTTCAGGAGGACCCATGTGCCCCAAGGTTTGGTCACTAGGATGAGGGATGAGTTCAGGGAATTTAACCAAGGGAGAATGACCGTGGTGGAATACCGTGAGAAATTCTTATCTTTAGATAGGTATGCCCCTGATGAGATTAGCACCAAAGCAAAGAAGAAGGAAAGGTTCCTAAATGGATTACATGACGAGATGCAGACAGTGTTAGTTAACATCCATTTTGCAGATCTAGAAGAACTAGTTGACTCTGCTATCCAGATGGAAGGGAAGATAAACCAAGCCAATGACAATCACAAGCGTCCCATGATGCACTAGCCTGGATCCCACCATACCCAAAAGTATCGCCCCAACCCGTCTGCAGGATATGCCCCAAGAAACAACAGACCCCCAATGAACCGTCCAAACTATCCCAATCGTAGTGAAGGAAACTCAAGGCCCGGAGAAAACCACAAAAACAACCCCTAGCAACTCCAATAACTTCAACCGTGCACCGCCCAAGTCCAACAACAACAATACCGCCCCAAGGACTGGAAGCAATGATGTGCCTGTCACAGGAAAAGACAAGTCCCAGATTACTTGCTTCGAATGCGGAGTTAAGGGTCACTACTCCAACGAGTGCCCCAAGAAGCTTGCAGCAGCCACCAATGTGAATGCACCCGCTTAGCAACAACACCGTTTTTAGCTTGGAAGGAGATTTTCCCCAGGGAACTCGCTCAACCGCAACGGCCGTCTGTTCCACATGAATGCTGAAGAAGCTCAGGAAGCGCCAGATGTCGTGCTGGGTATGTTTTCTATTAACTCAGTACTTGCAAGAGTGTTGTTTGATTCTGGAGCATCACACTCATTTGTTACAGAAGAATTTGCATGCACTAGTAAGATTCTACCAACAAAAATGAAGCATGTTATGATAGTTCAAATACCTGGTTCAACCACCAAAGCTATAAAAATTTGCAAGGCTGTACCTATCCGAATCCATGGAATAGATTTTTATGCTAATCTAATAGTACTTGGAACCAAAGGTTTGGATGTACTACTAGGAATGGATTGGATGTGGAAACATAAAGGATTAATCGACTATGCTAAGAAAGCCATAACCATGACCAGTAGCACTGGAGTATCAGTAGAGCATGTATCTAAGACGCTCCCCCATCAATTCAAATGCAACAAGAGTCTATCCCAACCAACCCTAGACCAAGTTAGAGTAGTCTGTGAATATCCCAACGTGTTCCCAGATGAATTGCCCGGTATGCCCCCAGATCAAGATATCGAGTTCATCATTGAACTAGTTCCTATAACTGGACCCATAGCTCAGAGACCTTATAGTATGAACCCATCTGAATTAGTGGAGCTGAAGAAACAACTTCATGCTATGCTGGAGAAAGGTCTGATTCAACCAAGCGCATCGCCATGGAGATCACATGTTTTGTTTGTGGATAAGAAAGATGGAGGTAACCGTTTGTGCACGGATTACTGGAAGTTGAATGATGTCACCATCAAGAACAAGTACCCACTGCCGAAGATAGAAGATCTGTTTAACCATTTGACTGGTGCCAGAGTGTTTTCTAAGATTGATCTTAGAACTGGTTATCATCAACTCAAGATTCGTGCAACAGATATCCCAAAGACCGCCTTTACCACCATATATGGATTGTATGAGTACACTGTCATGTATTTTGGATTAACCAATGCCCCTGTTTATTTCATGAATCTCATGAATAAGATTTTTATGAACTTCCTGGATAAGTTTTCCGTTGTTTTTATCGACAATATTCTGATCTATTCCAAGTCAGAAGAAGACCATGAGCTACACCTGAGAACCATCCTCGAAACCCTTAGAGACCATCAGTTGTATGCTAAGTTTAGAAAATGTGAGTTCTCGTTGAAGGAAGTAGGATTCCTAGGACATATTGTGTTGGTAGGAGGAGTCGCTGTCAATCCCGCCAAGATCAAAGATGTTGAAGAATGGAAATCCCCAACCACTCAAACCCAAGTCCGTGCATTTCTCGGATTAGCGGGATACTACTGCAAGTTTGTTGAAGAATTTTCGAGCATCATAAGACCAATGACCCAGTTGTTGAAGAAAGATCAGAAGTTTGAATGGATGGACAAATGTGAAGCAAGTTTTCAAGAGCTCAAGAAGAGATTGATTTCATCCCCAATCTTGATTATGCCGGATATGAAGAAGCCTTTTGATGTGTATTGTGACGCATCCAAGATTGGTCTCGGATGTGTTTGATGCAAGAAGGCAAGGTTATATCATATATGTCCCGACAACTGAAGCAACATGAGCAAAACTACCCTATCCATGACTTAGAACTAGCAGCCGTAGTTTTAGCCTTGAAGACATAGCGTCATTACCTTATGGGTAACCGCTGTGAGATTTATTCGGATCACAAGAGTCTGAAGTATATTTTCACCCAGAAGGAGCTGAATATGAGGCAAAGGAGATGGATAGAGTTAATCAAGGATTATGACTTTGACATTCACTATCACCCCGACAAAGCCAATGTGGTAGCGGATGCTCTTAGCAGATTGCCGTGTAGATTAAACACCATGATTAAAGAATCCCAACCAAGTTTGCATGAAGAGTTGGAGAAGTTTAGAACGGAGCTAGTTAGAAAAGGATTCCTAGCCAGTATTGAACTTCAACCCACTTTGATCAGTCAGATCAAGGAGGCACAGAAAGGAAATGCAAGTATCGACGGAATCAAGCGTCGTATCGGTACAGGGAAGGTACCCGGATTCATCGAAGATGAAGAAGGAGTTTTGTGGTACAAAGGACATATCTATGTGCCAGCAGATTCCAAGTTGAAACAAGTCATCATGTAGGAAGCTCATTATACTCTTTATTCTATCCATCCCGGAGGAACGAATCTGTGTCAGGATTTGAAGGAGCAGTTTTGGTGGCACAAGATGAAGAGATAAATCGGGAGCTACATAGCCAAGTGTGATATCTGTGAGAGAGCCAAAGCGGAACACCAGCGACCCGCGGGACTTTTGCAACCATTGCAGATTTCGGAATGGAAATGGGATTCTATTGGAATGGATTTTATCGCCGGTTTGCCTACCTCTAGTAGGGGAAATGACTCTATTTGGGTCATAGTTGATAGACTGTCCAAGGTAGCCCATTTTATACCTGTCAAGACCACCTACCAGAGTTCGAAGCTAGCGGAGCTATACATTGCTAGAATCGTAAGTTTGCATGGAACCCCTAAGACCATTGTATCGGATCGAGGAACCCAGTTTACCTCAAGATTTTGGTAGAAAGTCCAAGAAGGATTAGGAACCAAGCTGAACTTCAGCACAACTTATCACCCACAAACAGATGGACAAACTGAAAGAGTCAACCAGATCTTAGAAGATATGCTGAGAGCTTGTGTTCTAGAATATGGATCAAAATGGGAATATTGTCTGCCTTTCACAGAATTCTCATACAATAATAGTTACCAAGCCAGTTTGCAAATGGCCCCCTTTGAATTTCTGTATGGAAGGAAGTGTTGTCCCCCCTAAATTGGTCGCAAGTAGGAGAGAGTCAGATCTTCAGACCCAAAATTCTACGAGAAGCTAAAGAGAAGGTTCACAAAGTCCGTGAGCACCTCAAGACCGCCCAATCTAGACAGAAGAGTTATGCTGACAAGAGACGTCGAGACCTGACCTTCAATGTCGAAGATTTTGTGTATCTCAAAGTATCACCCTTGAAGGGAATGCAGCGTTTTCATCTGAAGGGAAAGTTAGCCCCTAGATATATTGGACCCTTCAAGATTTTGAATCGCCGAGGAGAAGTATCATATCAACTGGAACTGCCAGAGGAGATGTCAGCCATACATAATGTGTTCCATATCTCGTTACTTTACAAATGTCTAGAAGTTCCGAAGAAGGCCGAAGTGTTCAAGAACATCGATCACCGAGCCATAGATATCAACAAGGATCTGACATATCGTGAAGTACCCATTCATATTTTGGAAGAAGCCTTCAGAACCACCAGGACCAGGAGTATCAAGTTTCTCAAGATCCAGTGGAGCAACCATACTGAAGAAGAAGCTACTTGGGAGCGAGAAGATTATATTAGGACTGAGTTGCCAAACCTCTTTAGTTCCTAGTTTTTCCTAAATCTCGGGACGAGATTTTGTTTAAGGAGGGAAGGTTTGTAACACCCCAAAAATATTAAGCAAGATTATCAAGTTCTAATCACCCAAGTTTAGGGTTAACAAAAACTTTTATTATAAAAGCTAATATGAGTGTATGTGTGATTTGCATTAGTGTATGAATGAGTGCAATTGCCATGTCTGATTGCTACAAATGATAAGGAATGGTTTAAAGATGAATACTACATCATCTAGGCCATTTACAAACAAAATCAAAAGAAAAGAAATTCAAATATGAATCATATGATCAAATGGTCATTTTGACCAAAATTAACCACTATATCACTTTGAGTGTTTCTAGTCAAAGATATCTAACATAAACATTTCCAATTCTTTTCACCCCTTGCTAGACCAAGTAAAAGTGAACCCAAGACCACTTTACAAACCAACAGAAACAAATTCCAAATCTATTTAAAGGACATTGCAAAATTGAATCAAGTTCATATGCATAGATCACCATTTTGCAAAAACCACTCAAATCAATTCACCTTGACTTTTCCAAGCAACCATAGACTATCAAGCAAGTACTCAGAACACTCACCAAAATTCAGCCAAAAATTCAAATCTTAAACTCATGCGGCCATTTGGTCGAGCACCATGCAGACACAGATAAACCACTTCCTAACTTCTACTATTTTGAGCAGTAATTGACCACCCCATTATCCCCTCTGCATCCCACTCATTCACCCTAGTGCCCAGCAGCGCAGGACACGCTTCCCCCTTTGGCGTTTGCGCCAGTGTAGCACCGCCCGAAGCTCGACGTGCCGGTCGACCAAGAACCACTCACCACAGACTGCACCGCCCTCTCCCACGATGTCCAGGAGACAGGCGCAACACCACCGCCACCCTCTGTCCACCCCTGAACCGCAGACAAGCCGTGGACCAGCCGTGATCGCCGCACCCACCTCTCTGTCAGCCATGACGAGAGCGCCCTAGGGTGCCATAGCTGACACGTGCACACACGTCGTTCCTCGCCCTCTCTGTGCGTGCACACACTCACCGCGACACTAACTACCCCCCAGACACGCCTGTTCGCTGCCGCATGGACCATAGACGATGTACGCCGTCTCGAATGCCACCGCTCCCGCGTAGGACACCGACCGTTCCCGACCGTTCTCGACCGCCCCTTGCCGCGCCATCAACCCCATGACCACCGCCCTGAAGCACCACATAGACCCCTACCCTCAGCCATGCTTCTAGCCCCCTGTATCGACGTCGCCGGAGGATCCTGACCATGCCGCTCTGTCCCCATCGCCGGTGTATAAATAGAGGACACCCCAGCTCCAATCCGCCACACCATTCCACTCACCTCTCTCTCAGACATCTCCCACATCTCTCCCCGGATCGAGGCAAGCACCAGCCCGCCGGAATTTGGCTGGAGTCCGCTGCTGCAGAGGAGGAACGAAGCCGTCGATTGCGACCACCCCAGGAGCTGTCGTGACCGCGCCTCGAACCGCCATCGACGACAAGCCTGATTTCCCCATCGCCGACCCTAGTTGGAGCCCTGGTGAGCCTCACACAACCCCTATCGCCGTGTTAGGGTTCAGTTCTCGCCGAAGCTAATCGACATAGAAGATGAACCTCAGCCGTTATATCGTGTTCTAATCGTAGGGCTAAGAATGAAACCTACAGCTTCGGGTTAGTTAAGTCACTGATGATCAGGACCCATCTATCAGCAGCCCGCAAGGCCAGTAAGATCGATTGGGCGGCCCGATTAGTTTCATGGAGAGCCTGTCGATTCAAATAGATTTTTCCATTTTAGTTAAAACTAGATTCTGTCAGTAGATTCAAAAATCAATTCAAAAATATTCCCTAAACCAAATTGCATGATTGCAATTTTGTTATAAAGGTATTCAAAATATCTATCCAAGCCCGTTGGATTCAAACCATTTGAAATTATAGATCACCTATACCAAAAATAACAAGGCAGAGACTTTTGCCACTTCAAAAAAATTTCAAAAATCAACCATAAATGCTTTTGAGTTCATTCCAACTCTCAAAAATCACATTTGACAAGATCTATATGAATATGTAAAACTATTTAGGTTTACATGCAGTGATATTGGACTATTACTAAAAGAAGGCTATATAGGCATTTCTAGTCACTTTAATTGTATTAAATAGTAATTTTAAACTTTATAAAATATGACCAACACTTTAAATCACATTCCCAAGTATTAGAATATGTGGTGATGACATGTGTCAACATGATCCCATATTTTAATTGGAGAATATTAAATCTTAAGTATTTTCAATGAGTAGAAATTACTTTTCTAACATAAGATAACAAGACTAGGTCTTTATTTCATGTGATGGTTATGATGATGCTAGATCATCTAGTACGAACCTTCGTGTGCTAAATAGAAGTAGTTAAGTATTGTTTGGTGATTGTGTACCTCGTATTCATTTATAAACGCTAGTACCTACGAAGAAGAGAACTTCAACCACTGCACTACTCAAGGCAAGCCTAACACTACAAGTTAACTGTGCAAGCCATCCTTGCAAGATAACATATACAAGATGCATTAGGCATACTTGGTTATGCAAGCTTGATTATACCAATCCCAAGTTTTACTTACAAGCTTTATTCTTTTACATTTACCAAAGTTATTTATTTTTAGTTAGTGATTTATGAGTTTTGGAGAAATAGGGTAGATACCATAAAGAGTATAAAACTAGACCTAAGTAGTTATACTTAGATGTCATCAAAAGGCATAAAACTAGAGTTGGATAGTTACCCTTGATTAGCAATCTTATAAAACTATTTTCTTGTGTTTTCAGTAAACAAGGCAATCTTGTAAAACTAATTTTTTGTGTGTTTTTGATAAAGAAACAAGCAAACAAAGCAAAAGTAAACTAAGCAAAACAAAAATAACAAAGTAAAGAGATTGGTTATGAGGGACTCCCCTTGTGAAGATGTCCTTGACTCCCCGACAACGGCGCCAAAAAAATACTTGCTGACTCGTGTACTAACGAGCTCGTTGGGGAACCCCAAGAGGAAGGTATGATGAGCATAGTAGTAAGTTTCCCTCAGTTATGAAACCAAGGTTATCAATCCAGTAGGAGCTAGGAAACACCCCCAAGGTGTAGCAAGTTGAACGTTGGCAGGGTGCACTACCGGTGCCAGCAGCAACATGGATACATGCACAACACAACCACAGAACTCTGTCCCTAACTTGCGATGAGGTTGTCAATCTCACCGGTTTTACTGAAAACAAAGGATTAAACGTATCAAATGGAAGGAAGTAATAGTTTGCAGAAAGTAAACACAAAGCAGTAAATGGTTTGTAGATTGTATGTAAAAGAAAGGACCGGGGTCCATAGTTCACTAGAGGTGGCTCTCCTTAAGATAGATAACATGCTGGGTGAACAAATTACAGCGGGGCAATTAACAAACATCAAGAAAGCATACAAGCATATGCTAATCATCTTGACTCCTTTGAGACTTGATTGGGCATTACAACATTATACATAGACCGCCATCCAACTGCATCTATGACTAATAATCCACCTTCAGGTTATCATCCGAACCCCCTCCAGTATTAAGTTGCAAGCAACAGATTATTGCTTTACGAATTGCGTGTAATGTAAACAATACGATTGTTCTATGAACAAAGGATTATTGTTTTCTCCCTAGTAGCAACAGCACATCTAGTACCTTAGAGATCTCTGTCACTTCCCTAGATTACTAGAGGCATGAACCCACTATCGAGCATAAATACTAACTCTTGGAGTTGCTAGCATCTACTTGGACAAGATAGCTACTAACAACGGAAACCATGTGATACATTGCAAATGTATCTATAATTTTTGGTGTTCCATGCTTGGTTTTATCTACTTTCTTATGTTTTGTCCACACTTTACTTTTCATATGATTTCTTGGACTAAACTATTAACAAGATGCCCCAGTGCCAGTTGCCTGTTTTTTGCTGTTTTTGGTTCCAGGAAAGTCAGAAAATGAATATTCTCAGAATTGGCCGGGACAAAAGCCAAAGTTCCTATTTTACCGGAATACTCACAGAGCCAAAATACGAGACGAAGGAGGGCCAGGGCCTAGCCACAGCCCCCAGGCACGGGTACCCCAGGCCGCGCCAGGGCATGGTGTGGGCCCCCTGGCTGGCCACCGACCTTGCCTCCTTCGCCTATATATTCCTCCCGAGGCAGAAACCCTAGATCGTCAATTAGAAATCAACAAAAAGTTCCGCAGTGCCACTGCCACCAAAAGGGAGATTCGAGGGACAGGAAGTCTCTGTTCCCGCACCCTGCCGGGACGGGGAAGTGCCCTCAGAGCCATCTCCATCGATCTCCACCACCATCTCCATCACCGTTGCTGATTCCCATGATGATGACGGAGTAGTTCTTCCTCGAGGCTAAGGGTTCTACCGGTAGCTATGTGTTCATCTCTCTCTCTTTGCATGATCATATTGTGATCATGAGCTCTGTAATCAAGTAGATCTACCTTGCTACTCAAGTGCTTTAATATATCTCTGCTCTCCCCATATGTGTGAAGTTGACAGTGTGCACACCATGGTGGCACTTAGGCTAGAGATTACAAATACTTGTTATGAGTTATATTTGGAGTTGGATGTCTTTATGAAATTGTGGTGTTTGTTGGAACCATCTAGAGATCAAGGTGACAGTGTGGGGTTATCTGGATGGGGAAAGCGGACATTGAGGTGTGCTGTTATAGCCCTACCATGGATTAGAATGTCCAACCGGAGAGTAGTATCATGAAGAGAAGATATTTATATGAGAGTGTTCACTAGTGAAAGTATGATCCCTAGGCCTTGTTTCTAAACATTGAAACACCGTTTGCATCTAGATCTGTTACATGTTTGCTTGCTTTCATCGTTATTTTAGTTTGCCTTTAGTCTTTTCCCACGTTAACCACACGCCATAAAGCTATTTTCTATCACCGTTACCACTTATAATTATCCATACCACTTGTATTTCACTATCTCTTCACCGAACTAGTGCAGCTATACACCTGACAAGTGTATTGGGTGTGTTGGGGGTACAAGAGACTTCTTGTATCTTGATTGCAGGGTTGTTTGAGAGGGAATACCTTTGACCACTTCCTCCCTAAGTTCGATAAACCTTGGGTGATCAACTTAAGGGAAAACTTGCTGTTGTTCTACAAACCTCTACACTTGGAGGCCCAACAACTGTCTACAAGAATAGAAGTGCGTAGACATCAAGCTATTTTCTGGCGCCATTGCCGAGGAGGTAAGGTAAAAGGTATTCACACCGGAGGATTAAAGAAGAAGAACCTCCCACGAAAAACGCCTATTTTTTGGTGTCGTTGCTGGGGAGGTAAGGTAAAAGGTACTCACATCCTCCGGTGTGAGTGCTCGAATTTATTTCCTTTAAATTCTGCAATTTTGTCTTTTTGTTTCTTGTTTTTATTTTCACTAGTTAGGCTTAATGGAAAAGAACAACAAAATTAGAGAGCTTTATAGTATTTATCTTGAGTTAGGACATGAAGTGTTTGAAGAGAAAATTAAAAAACCTATGGAACTTTATTTGCATGCTAATAGCAATGTTGTTAGTATGAATTCTTTGGACACCATTATTACTAATGCTATGGAAAAGTCTAATCTTGGGGAAGCTAGTTTTTAGGAAAATGATCTTTTTAGTTCCCCAACTTTGGAAGATAGCTATTCTATTGCTTATGATGATACTATGCCTCCAATATATGATGATTACAATGATGAGTATGATATTTTAAGTCCACCTACAATTGAGGAGAAAATTAATTATGATTAAAATATGCCTCCTATATTTGATGATTATGGTGATGAGAATAATAATGATAGCTATTTTATTAAATTTGCTCCCACTATGATTAATAAGAATGACTGTGCTTATAGGGAGAGTAATAATTATTTTATGCATGTGGCTCATGATAATAATGTTTTATGTGAGAGTTATATTGTTAATTTTATTCATGATGCTACTGAAAGTTATTATGATATAGGGAAACATGGTTTTATGTGTCTCAACAATATTAACTTTCCCCTCTTTATGTTGAAAATTTTGAAGTTGCACTTGTTTTGTTTTCCTATTCTTGTTGCTGTGTGCTTTCATGACTTGTTTGTTTACAAGATTCCTATGCATAGAAAGTGGGTTAGACTTAAATGTGCTTTGTATTTGCTTCTTGATGCTCTCTTTTACTTCAATTCATATTTCTTATGTAAGCATCTTCTCAAACTATCATGCCTAACTTAAAGGCATTAAAGAAAAGTACTTATTGGGAGATAACCCAAAAGTTTTAGATGAGTCTTGGAAGTTATTACTTCAGTAATAACCACTCCTTATCCTTTTTATTTGCTTTTTGTGCCAAGAGTAACCTCTAATGAGAGAGAAGTAATGATTGGGAAAGTTGCTGTCCCGAAACAGATTTCTGTGCTTCACCATAAAAATTCGTGTAAAATCGCTGAACATTCTTTTGAGGCGTGAATTTTTGTGCTTCTGCCCCAGGTTGTTATCTAACTTTCGTTAGTTCAACACTTTTTGATTTGAGCAACAGAAGGTCTTCGAAAAAATTCATTTTTACCTGCTGGTCTGTTTTGACAAGATTTCTGCCATTTTCTACATTTGCTTCTTGTTGGTTCCTTTTTGAGTTCTTTTGGGGAATTGAGCTTTTTGAGGGAAGTACTACAGTAGCTAGTGTTTTAATGGAAGTTTTATTGGTGTTAGAACTGAACTTAAAGACTTATTATCTTGAGTGCACTAATGTTGCTAATAAAGATTGTGTGAAGTTTTGTATGAAGGAAAAATTCCAGGTGTATGGAAGGAATGAGTGATGAGATGAAGGATGGACTAAAGCTCAAGTTTGGGGATGCCACGCGTGTCACCCCAATAAATATCGAAGAAGTACAAGCGTCAAAGCTTGGGGATGCCCAAGGCCTCCCCTTCTTCATCAATAAAAATCTTAGGTTTCTTCCAAACACTTTATTTTTATTGTTTCATGCACAGTTGTGTTATTCTTGGAGCGTCTTCTTTTTCGTTTTTGTTTTGGTTTTTCGTTTGCTTAGTTTGCTGAATAAATTGGTTGGACCACTCTTTCATACATTGGTTTTCAAATAGTTTGGTTTGGTCTGGAAAAAGAGTAGGAAAGTTCATGCTTAAGTGGTAAAAAGAGAGCTTGTTTTTTACTGTGGCCTATGCTTTGGCATGCCATGCTCGATATTGTGTTGGCTTTATGCTTAGTATTCTTTGCTGTAGCATGACATGTTATAAACAATTGAGATTGCTTAATGTGCCTTGAAAGAATCATGCGTTGTTTTAGCATATTAAAGCATAGTATTGTGGTATTCTCCTTTGATGCTTTATTTGGGTTGACTTGGCACATGCTCACACCATGTTATGACTATCCCAAGTCACCATAGCCTCTACGATCCTTTAGTTTTCGACTTGTAATATCACTTTATGCTTTGATCAATGATGTTTTGTCGCTCTGCATGATTATGGCCATTATTGCTCTCTTAGTTGGTCGCTCCCAGTCTTTTGCTAGCCTCCACAACCAAGTATGAGTTCCACTCATGCATCCAACTCCTAAAACCAAGTTATTCCAAAGAGTCGACCATACCTACCTACTAGCATATGCTATTCCAAGTATATTCATGCTTTTGTTTACCTTCCAAATTAAACTTGTTATGAGAAAACTAGTGATTAAAGCTCTCACAAACTTGAAGGCACACTTTACTTTTCTTGACCTTAATAAACTTGAACCATTGTGTCTTCTATGTTGTATATGCTTGCACTTATTTGTTGGGGATTAGCAGAACCATGCTGTCATGGGGAACACTTTCAACATTGCACTGGTACTTTGTACCTAGTTGATATCATGCTCTTTTGTCTATGGATGTCGTCGGTGTGAAATGAAAGGGGAGCTTGTAAGTCCATGGAGTTATGTATATGTGTTAGAGAAATGCCTAGGCCGCTAGTCTAATCCATGCCACACTTCTCTTGGGTTTGGGCAACCTCCTGTCAAAATAAACACAAGTTCTTTTTCTGGCTTCTACTATTAGACAGATTGAATACAAGAAATCTCCTAAAGAGAAAGAATTTCAACCTTCCTGATTACAATTGTGTTACTTCCAACTGCTTCTCAGAAGAATCAGCAAATCATCTTTTCTAGGATTGTCCATTTGCAAAAAAATGTTGGGACCATATTTCTAGAAACAGAACTGCAAATCTAACAGGATTGAAAGCTATTTCAAACATCAAAGAAAAGTTACGTCTACCATTTGCAATGGAGATCATTATCACGACTTCCTAGGGTATCTGGATATGCAGAAATGAGAAGATCTTTAATGACAAAAGACCCACATTTGATAGATGGAAAGCAATTTTCTACCAAGAAATGAGATGGATACAATTCAGAATCAAAGGAAAATACAAGGAGAAATTCAAAGCCTAGCTCAATCAGCATTTAGATCAGGGATAGAATAAAATATCTAAGTTTTTTTACAGAATAGAACGAGTTAGATGTAACTGTAGTGATCTACCTTAGATCATTTTCTCATTGTAACATACTCATATATAATAAAAATTACAGTGGGGATTATTCCCTACTGTTTCACCTCAACAAAAAAGTCTAATCCATGCTGACATGGTGGAGACCTGCTGCGTAACCATAATGAGTTGTCTATGAAGCATTCTTCTTATAAAAAAGAGTCCTATATTGAGAAAAAGAGAGAAAAAAAGAGATTATGAAAAGAGGAAAGAGAGAAAAAAGCACCATATTCCCATGGTAAATAGGAAGATTGCTGAGATGCTCGTTGTCTACTTGCCTTGTCATTTTGATATGGGATTCTTCCGTATCATCGGGCAAGGGGTACCCCATTGGCGGTTCTCTATGATACACATGTACTTATGATGACAATAACTTACCGGTGACTAAACTTGAGTAGCATGAAGAGCGGCCCTCGTATTCAAGGGTCATGAGATTTCTAACTTATACTTTGTCAAGCATGTACACCATAGTTTGTTCACTTTAACCTTAATCACTTCAAGATCCTTATGATAGGGGTAATGAGAGCTAAAAGCTATAAGTACCATAATTTTTGGAAGCTCTTTATGAAACTTGAATCTCTGCTTCCTTCTATGAAGGCCTTTCTTCCACCATTATATTGAGTCTCCACCTTCTACCTTTATGCACTTACTTTGAGAGCATAGTGGCCATTCTTAGTTCTATGTGCATTGTCCCAAGACTAGTTGATTGATGCATAACTTGATATTGCTTGTTTTAAACTATTTGTATCTAGTCACTCTTATGAACTTTGAAGGTGTCCTATGCATTTATGTTTGCTACTCTATGAGGGACAAGCTGAATGCTTGTCGTCGGATTGATGACAAGTACGCCATGAGGGCGTCCTCGAGGCGTGCGGAATAGAGGGGGGTGAGATGTACGGTATTCCGGGACGGTGAGCACACAAGTTTACCCAGGTTCGAATCCGCCGGCTTTGGACGGATCCTACTCCTGCTAGCAATCCAGTAATACGGCAGAGCCGGAGTATGGGTTACAAGGGTTTCGCCTGTACGAGTTGAGATTGTAGACTATTGAGGTTATGCCCTAAAGGCTCTCCCTAGGACAGCTTATATAGATATTCGGCCTAGGGTTTACAGGAGAGATCTATCCGGCTACGACTAAGAGTCTGTTACAGAGTACATCTTGAACTACAAGTAACATCATGGCCTAAGTCGGTAAGTCTTCTGGGCCTTCCCGTAGCCGGATTGGACTCCGTCTTCTCTCCCTGACTGGGCCGCCCGTGAAGCAATGCTCTAACCCGAAGTGGGCCACCCTGGTCAGTGAGGAACTGTGAGGATACCCGGAAAGTATATCCCCAACAGTAGCCCCCGGAGGCCTCCAAGATCCAAAGTCAGATTTATCATCGTCTAGCTTGATCTTCGGCTTGCAGAATCTTGAAGGGTTCCTAAAACTTCACAACAAAAGATATGATCCGGGTCTTGAAAAATAAGTCGGACCTTTCAGTTGGTAACTCGGATTTTCCAACTCATTTTCAAACTAAGCCGGAACTTGGTCTCTAACGCCACCTGACACAAGCATGGTCAAGTCACGTGATCTAACAAGACGCATCACAGATTGGTCCGCGGTCCGTGGAACCGAGGCGCCGTTTCAATGCGTGCGTGGAGATCGAGGCGACGCAATCATTGCGCAAGCCCTTCCTAGTTCTTTCCACGATGCGTGGCGGTTACACTGTAGCGTTTGCACGAATCTTGGTGCCGGTAGGTGGATATAAGGGGTTCGGATTTCTTCTTCTCTTTTTCACCAGTCCTTTGCCGTTCCTTTCCTCCCAATCTTCCCACACGCACAGAGCCTCCTCGTCCTCCTCCCACAGATCTCCTAGCGCCGCCATTTTAAGGTCACGTTTTCCACCAGAGAAAAATGGCTTCATCTTCGTCTTCCTCTGGTCTGGCGGCAGCGGCGGTGGCGACGGAAGCAGCAACGGAGAAGGAGAGCTTCAGGGGAGTCTGGATCCCCTGCGCCCTCAACGAGGAGGGCCTCAAGAACATGGAGAAGGAGGGGCTTCTCGCCGCCGGTGAATGGCGGACTGGCTCCGGGGAAACCGTCCCCAACCTGCGCAAGGGCGAACGAGTCCACTTTGGCACTCATCTGGACCGAGGTCTGTCTTTTCCTCCCTCGGAGTTCTTCTCCGAGGTGATAGATCACTATGGAGTTCAATTCCACAATCTTCCTCCCAATTCTCTTCTAGAAATGAGCGCATACGCTTCGCTTTGCGAGGGCTTTCTCGGCATTAGGCCGAGTTTGCTTCTCTTCCGGTACTATTTCCATGTTCGGAGGAATTCCATCACTGCCGGTGTTCCTTACATCATCGGCACTATTATTTTTCTCTTAGACGAGACCGGGCATATCCCAAAAATTTTGCCAGTGACTCGGTCAAGCAATGGCCAGCCACTTTTTTCTACCATAGGGATATTCCGGCTCCCAGCAAAGCTATTGCTTTGCCGACTTTTGTCGACAGAGCCTCCACGGCCCAACCTTCCTAGGACGAGGCTGCTCTGGCTCTCACAGATGATCAGATCCTCGCTAAGAGGCGGATCGAATATCTGATCAAGCACAATGGTCTGAAGGGATCCGACTCGGTCCAGTGCTGGGTCTCACACCGGATCCAGCCACTTCAGTACCACGGGGATAGACTGATGCATTCCGTCACGTCTTCTCTAACCGACTCCCTCCGCATCAGCCTCAAGGCCTACACCACTCAAGGCTACATAAGCCAAATTAAGTGGCTGATCAAGGAGTGGATCGAAAGGCGGATTCCAGAGGTTTCTCTGGACATGCACACGGCGGAAAACCCCGTGGTGCCGGTAAGCTTTTATCATCACATCTTTTATGTGTTTCTATCTTTGAGTTATATTGCAATACTGATATGTTTTCTTATTTTCAGCTTGCTGACATCCCCGAGTCGGAACTTGCTCCACTCGAAGGATACCCTTCAGAGTTCTCTTAGGAGGTGGAAGTAGTTCCACTGCCGGATCTTGCGCTCAAGAAGCGCAAAGCTCCGACAGTAGCGGTTTGCACAAAGGAGGTTCCAGTCGTGAAGAGGTAACCTTCTGTCACAACTTTTCCGCCTTTGTTCTTTATTCAAGTTTCTTTCCGAGATGTAATGTTTCCGACTTTACTATGTTCTCAGAGCAAAATCAATCATCAAGGGCAAGGGAAAGGGGACTTCTTCGAAGCCTTTGTGCCAGACGAAGCTTACAATAGCTTCCCCTGCCGTGGCTCCTCCGACTCCGGTCCCTCAACCTTCTGCAACTCCGGCGATCATTCCTTCTCCAGTGATTGCAGAAGATCTGGCTCCTCAAGCGGAGCCGACGATCCTTAGTCGATATCGGCGTCACCATGAAAAGGCCGGTCAAGATAAGGGTGAACCCTCTTTGGGTAATGATCCCTCGGCTGAAGTCTTTGCCGAAAACCTCCTCAACAATCCGGGTCTTGCTAAATTTGGCCTAACCTGGAAATCTGCAGAGGAGATCCAGCGGCTAGTCAGGCAAGTCCTGGACAAAATCCATCTATCCCCCAAAGAGGAGGCGCAAGAAGTAGAGGACGTCAAGTTCTCCGACCTTCTCACTCAAGTACGCCTTCGCGACGAGAGGATCAGGACTGGCGAGCTTCCAACAGCTCCAGTGATCCCTCTTACTCTCGCCGAGAAGGTGGCTGCTGAAGTGGACGCGGGTTTAGACAAACTCACCCGCGAGCAATATGTAAGTCGGAATTCCAACTCTTGTTTTTACATTATGTTATATCATATCCTATAGCCCACAAGCATGAAGTAGGATATAGAATCCGAGTTTATGCTTTCATTAGGATGCCAAAGAACGAACTAGTGTAGCCCCCAAGGCTCGTGCTGATATTTAGTAAAAATATTAGCCCGAGTCTTAAGTAACTTCGACTTTGGGTATTCTGACTTACAGAAAGTATGTTCCTATAACCAGGAATTATTGTCCAATGTCTATAATAAGCGGAGAGAGATCAAAGCTCTCCGGCTTAAAAATGCTGAGATCAAGGTAGCCAAGGATGAAGCTGAAGGTAAATATTTCGAGATTCAAACCTTGTCTTTTGCTTTTTCTATGTCGAATTTTTCTGAACTATTGTTCTTTTTGTCTTACAGCGTTGGTGAAACAATCCATCGCTATGATTGAAGAGGCCGAGAACCTCAAAACCCTGGTGGTGGAAAACAAGGGACTTCGCCAAGAGCTGGATAAGCTCAAGGCGGATCATGAAACGAGCATAGCTCAAGTCCTAGAATCCTCCTCCATGGCCACTGAAGAGCGCGATCGTAAGATTGCCGCTCAAAATAAAGTAATCTCGGACCTCAAGAATGAGCTTGGCAGCGAGAAGGATATATCCCAGGTGCTCCGGGCTGAACTCCAGAGTCTCCGGGAGGAGAAGACCAAGATTGACGACGTCATTCTTGGTACGTTCCACCTTTCTGACTTGTCTTTTCTTCAACTATTATCAATGTTGGATTTTTCTTGACTTGTTTTGTGTATAGGTCCTCTAAAGTTGTCAGACTCTTCCTTGTCCAATCCCCGCACTCACCGGCTTACCCAAGTCGGTGATCTTCTTCATGACTACCGCCAGTCCCTTGAGGACATTGGCGAGTCTCTTAGGATTCCGGACATGCCAAGCATGTCGGATTTTGAGGTGCGGGACAGGGACAAGGAGATGCCGCAGCTTGTTCGGGACTGGAATATGTCCTACGCACGGACTGCCGCGCAGAATGCCCTCTCCATGGTCATGAGCCACCATGGAAACATGGAAATATGCCAAGTGACTAAAGGGTACTGCAAGGTAGACGAAGACGGCCAGGAGCAGGACCTTCAAGCCATCATGCACTCCTGCGTCGGATATGGGTGCCACGTAGCTGATTTGACCAGCTATGAGATCCCCTTCTTCACCCGCGTGGATACTCCGCCTCCTCCTGCAGAAGAAGCCGAAGAAGTTTCCGACGATGAACGCACCAACTCGGATGCGGATATCTCGGAACGATATCAAGGCGGAGTGACCAGCGAGCCAGTAGATCCTTCATCTCCTCCTGCATCATAGACCACAAACTTATGTATTATTCTGTGAAAGAACATGATGCGTTTTGTAAATATTAAGTACTATGACTTTTTGTTAGTGCTAAGTTTTTTATCTATTCAGCACTTTTGTCCTTAGACTTTTTTTTGTGTGCCTGAAATGTTTTCACAAGCACTTATATTTTTTGTCTCGACTTATCGTTTATCTGGCTTTCCGCCTCGTCCCTTTCGTGAGCCGGCTAAACCTTCTGCCGGAAACTTTGCCGAGCAACAGAGCTAAATTGCTAAACCAGTTTAAACTCGGAAACAAAGCCGGCTTCCAGTACCAACAATTCACTACTCGGAAAATGCCCGCATCCGGCAATCAGATAAATAACCAAAGTAAAGACTAGAAATTTTTAGAGTTATACCCAAAGGTAGCAGTTTTTAGAAATCGGAAATCTAGACCAGAACGAACATGAGCATAAAGTACTTTCAAGCATTCTGAGATTTTCGACTATGACATGATCATTTGGAAATAAGATGGTTTAAGAACTTCTCAGAAAAACTTGAGGCAACCAAAACTTTTATTTCTCACAGAACATGTACATATGTATGATTACAAAGAAGGATAAACTAAGCAATATTCCATGGTCTGTCTAACTCATCCGGATTTGTACTGCTTCTAGCTCTCTTTCTCTTCTTAGTAGCAGGTCTTTCTTTGACTGGCCTCATGTCAGTTAAGTAGTACGATCCATTGTGCAATACTCGACTAACTAAAAAGGGCCCTTCCCATACTGGGGAAAGTTTGTGCTTTCTTTGTTGCAAGCGGAGAACCAAATCACCTTTATTGAAAGATCTATTTCGGACTCTCGCTATGATACTTGCGTAACTGGCGATAGGCTGTAGATCTCATTTCAGCAACGGCGCGAACTTCTTCGACTAAGTCGAGATCATTTTGTCGAGAAATCTCGGCATCCTCTTCGATATACGCGGCCACTCTAGGAGAAGTATGAATTAAATCACTAGGAAGAACTGCTTCTACGCCATAGACCAAGAAGAAAGGTGTGTATCCTGTTGACCTGTTCGGAGTTGTTCATAAACTCCAAATTACAGAGGGTAATTCCTCTGCCCAAGCCCTCGCAGCACGTCGTAGTGGTGCTTCGAGTCTTGGTTTCAAGCCTTGTAAAATGAAACCATTTGCTCTTTCGACTTGTCCGTTAGCCTGTGGATGTGCGACTGACGCAATGTCAAGCCGGATATTTTGCTCATCGCAGAATTCGGCCAGTTCTCCCATAGAAAAGTTACTCCCGTTGTCCGTGATAATGCTATGCGGATAACCATACCGGATTATAACATCCTCGACAAATATTTTGGCTGTTGCTCCATCACAACTAGTGACAAGTTTAGCCTCGATCCACTTGGTGAATTTATCCACCATCACTAAGAGGTGAGTAAATCCACTTGGAGCTCGTTTAAAAGGTCCTACCATATCAAGCCCCTAGACCACAAAAGGCCATGTTATAGGTATTGTTCGCAGCTGATCAACCGGAACATGAGCTTGCTTGGCATACTTTTGGCAGCCTTTGCATGTCTTGACTAATCGTTCGGCATCTGCCTGAGCTGTAAGCCAGAAAAATCCATGTCGAAAAGATTTTGTCACTAAAGATTTGGCTACAGCATGGTGACCACACTCGCCTTCGTGGATTTCCCTTCAGATTTCCGCTCCTTCTTCCGGAGATACACAGCGCTGAAAACCCCCAGAAACACTCTGTTTATGGAGCTCACCCTTAACAATAGTATAGGCTTTTGCTCGTCGGATAATCTGCCGGCTCAGCACCTCGTCTTCGGGTAATTTTCCATCTACCAAATAATCGAGGTAGGGTTGAGTCCAGCTAGGAATTACAGCCAGAACTGCTATTAAAGGTGAGTCGGATTTGGTCGGATATTCCTCATCTACTCCCTTTATCGAGGGAACTTTGAGGTGCTCTAAAAATGCGCCATCCGGGACCTCCTTCCGCGCAGAGCCTATTCGAGATAGTGCATCTGCTTCCTCATTTCTGCTCGAGGGATGTGCTGATCTTCAAACCCTTCGAACGATTTACATAGATCATCCACGACGGCTCTGTATGCTATCATGTGCTTATTTGCATTACAAATATCCGATACTTGCTGAGCAACAAGATCCGAATCTCCGTAACACATCAAACGTCGGATGCCAATATCCTTGGCAATCCGGATTCCATGCAGCAGTGCTTCATACTCAGCAATATTGTTTGTCACTGTGAAGTGGATCTGCAACACGTATAATATTTTATCTCCTTGGGGTGATTTGAGCACCACACCAGCCCCCGAGCCCCCTCGAGCCTTAGACCCATCGAAAAAGAGGGTCCAATATTCTGACTCAGGGAGGACCATGTTCTCCTTCGTCTCTGTCCAATCAGCGACAAAGTCGGCAAGGATCTGGGATTTGATTGCTGTCCGAGGTTTATACTCAATATCGAAAGCTGAGAGCTCTATGCCCCATTTGGTGACACGCCCTGTGGCGTCGCTGTTGTTGATTATGTCTCTCATGGGAGCTTTTCTCACCATGGTAATTGGATGCTCCTGAAAATAGTGTCGTAACTTACGAGATGCTAGGAAAACACCGTAAGCCAACTTTTGATAGTGCGGATATCGCTGTTTTGATTCTGTCAAGACCTCGCTGACAAAATAAGTCGGACGCTGCACCAAGTGTTCCTGATTTTCCTCTGGTCTCTCCACCACCATGACGATACTAACAACCTTATTTATCGCAGCAATATAAAGCAACATCGGTTCCTGAGGTTCCGGCGCTGCAAGGATAGGAGCAGATGAGAGTACTTTCTTCAGGTCATGTAGTGCAGCTTCAGCTTCGTCAGTCCAGACAAAGTCCTTGGTTTTCTTCAGGAGTTTGTATAATGGTGCGGCTCTTTCACCAAGCCGGCTTACAAATCGACTGACTGCAGCAATGCAACCAGTTAGTCTTTGTACGTCCTTCAGGCGAGTTGGCCTGAAAATATTAAGTATAGCCTTGATTTTGTCGCGGTTCACCTCTATGCCTCTTTGAGACATGATGAAGCCTAACAATTTTCCGGCTGGTATTCCAAAGAAACATTTCTTCGGGTTAAGCATGATGTTGTATTTTCGTAGATTGGCGAACGTTTCCTCCAAGTCGGAAATGAGTGTTTCCTTCTTTTTGGACATCACCGTGATATCATCCACGTATGCATGTACATTGCGTTCGAGTTGGTCGTGGAGGCAACGCTGCATCGTGCGCTGGTACGTAGCTCCTGCGTTCTTCAATCCAAAGGGCATCGTAACAAAACAGAAGGTTCTGAAGGTGGTTATGAATGAAGTTTTGACTTTGTCAGATTCCTTCATCCGGATTTGGTGATAACCGGAATATGCGTCAAGAAAACAGAGGAGTTCCGAGCCTGCCGTAGAATCGATAACTTGATCAATTCTAGGCAAAGCGAACGGATCTTTTGGACAAGCCTTGTTCAAGGCAGTATAATCAACACACATCCTTAAATCAGTGGTGTCCTTTTTAGGGACCATTACAGGATTGGCCGACCACTCAGTGTGGATGACCTCTTCTATGAATCCGGCTAACTCGAGCCGTGCTAGTTCCTTAGCTATTGCCTTACGCTTTTCATCGCCAAACCGTCGTAAGGACTGTTTGACAGGTTTAGCGTTCGGGTTTACATTTAGAGAGTGCTCGGCAAGTTCCCTAGGTACTCGGGTCATGTCAGATGGCTGCCATGCAAAGATATCTTGATTTGCTTGGAGGAACTTGATGAGTGTGCTTTCCTATGCGCTATCTAGGCCTACGCCTATCTAGGTCACCTTGGAGGGGTCATCTTCCTTCAACAGCGCTTTCTTCGTCTCTTCTGATGCCTTGAACTCCGGATTTGGCTTGGTAACCTCCTTTTTTGTTGCGGGCATCTCGGACGGATCTATGCTCTTCTTGATCTCCTAGTACTCCTGGGCATGCAGCACGGCTTCAGCAAAGGCGGCATTTCCATCCTCGCACTCTCGCGCTTTCTTCGGGTCTCCCCTGATGGTGATCACGCCATTGGGACCTGGAATTTTCATCATATTGTAAATGTAACATGGACGAGCCATAAAAGCCCAATAATCCGGACGTCCAAATATAGCGTGGTATGGGCTCTTGAACGGGACCACTTCGAAGGAAAGTGCCTCCGTTCGATAATTCTTTGGAGTTCCAAAGGTAACATCCAAAGTGATCTCTCCCAGGGAATTAGCTTGTCTTCTTGGGACAACTCCGTGAAAAATCATAGAGCTATGGTTCAGCTGTGTCTCCGAGATCTTCATCCGGCGTAGTGTTTCGACATAGAGAATATTGATGCTGCTATCACCATCCATGAGGGTCTTGGAGAAACCATAACCGTCAATAAGTGGGTTGATGATTAAGGCGTATTTTCCTCGCCTGTGTAGCTTAGGCGTATGATCATCGCGGTCAAACGTGATTGCCACTTCCGACCAGTCCAGATACTGGGGGACAGCCGGAACTGTTGCATTGAGCTCGTGTAGAACTGCTTTCTTGACCTTTGCTGGTTGAGATCCGAGGAAGGTGACATAAGTGTCCTTCTTGGTGGGAAAAGTCTTCTTCCCTTCCGACTTGGGATTTGAAGCATCAGCTTCTTCCATGTCAGAATCCTCCTTGGTCTCTTTGTCTTTTTTGGGATTTTGCTTTTCCTTCTTCCGCTTAGCTTTGTAGCCCGCGCTGTCATCTCTTTTGATGTCGTCGTTGAAACGACATTCAGCGTTGGTGTGGGACGAGCCCCCACTGGCGTCTAGGTGATGCACACATGAGTTGGCAATGTCGGCCCAAGAGTAGGTTTTTCCTGGTTGTTGTTCTCCTCTACCTTGGACCCTTGATGTCCCACGGCCACGCCCGCGGCCTCCGCCACGTCCTCCTCGTCCTCCAGACCCGGAGACAGTAGTGACTACTGCTGTTTCCGCATTGGGTTTTTCTTATGAGGTGTTTTTGCGCTTCTGAGCTTGTTGCTTTGGTTGTTTTGCCGACTGAGGCACATCTAGGGCATTGAGTAGTCCTTCTGCATTGTCGTCAGCGTCTGCATACTTGCTCGCTGTTTCTATCATCTCTCCCAAATCGGTAACCTTGTCACACTTCAAGCGATGGCGTAGTAAACCAATAGGGAGACCTGCGATGAAAGCTTCAATCGTGGTTTGATCATTTACTCCTTCAGAGGAGTTCTTGGTGTCGATCCATCATCCGAGGTAATCTCGGCAAGTTTCTCTGGCTTTCTAGGTGCAACGCTGTAGGTCTCCAACCGTACAGGGCCTCCGATATGTGCCTTCGAAATTCCGAAAGAACGCGCTTTGTAAATCATACCAGTTATGGATGGTGTTTGCCGGAAGTTCATTGAGCCATGATCGTGCCATCTTACGCAACATAAGTGGGATATATCGGGTTGCGACTAGGCTGTTTCCGCCTTTGGCGATGCAGCAAGCTTGGAAGAAATCCTGTAACCAAGTGTCTGGCCGAGCAATGCCGTCGTAGGCTTGGATATGTCTTGAGATAGCAAATCCTTCCGGGAATTTTGTAGCTCTGATGCGTGGACCGAAGCACTTTGGGCCCACGTACACGTCATCGTTTTCATAGCACTGAGCCTCTATGTTGGAGTTAATCATGTGTCTTGCGTCATTCGCGGATAGAGATCGTCCGGAATGCCGGCTGTGGCTACAGTGCCGTGGAGCCGGACTTCGGCTTCTGCCACCACCTCCTCCGCCATGTCGTCCTCCTTGCCCTCCATGGGAGCCGTTGTGATGACTGTGTGGTGGAGAAGGTGGAGCAGCTGGATAGTTTCTGGCTGATCGCCGGCCTCCGTCCGGAATGTCATTATTCCGATTCCGGGGAGGGTCTTGACTATGACGAGCCCCCTGCCGGCTTGTACCTGCATGGTTTCTGTCGTTCCTTCGTCCATCGTTCCCACCATAGTGAGGCTCAGCCGGACGGTTCTCATGTCTAGGAGGCGGCATTCTCTGACGATCCTCCTCCTGACGTTTCTCTTTATCTTCTCCCCTTTGATCCTTAGATTCTCGTCAGGGAGGATTCGTCGGATTCAGGGCAGCGATGGCATCTTTCTCGGCCGCTGGTGTAACATTGCCCCAACCGTGTGTGGTTTTGCAATGCTGTCCTGACGATCCGGTTCTCGAATAATTGTCTTCCCGTCGTTCGGGGCGATAATACTGCTCCGGAACGTAATGGGGTCTTACGTCAGCCCATGCCGGATCTGTCGACATTGGTCAGCATCTGAGACCAGTTTTTGACTTCCGGACAGGGCGACCTTTTGCTGCTCTAGTCCCTTGTTGAGTAGCTTGATACCCAAACGGATCTCCTCTGGTCCTGGATTAGCCGATAGAGTTTCTCGGGCTGCCACGGTATTTTGTACTATTGTTGGGTATACCCAATCTCCGTTGCTATCTTTCCGTGGCTTCCCCATCTCATCTCCAAAAAGGACGGCACGAACACGTGGGAATTGGTTGTCATCTATGTGGCGCTTATGTGTCTTTTGATGCAGACGAGACATGTACTCCTTGTTCGACATGCGTTTCTTCTCCACCTCGATGTTTTTGGCTTCATCGAGGAGTTGTTGACGACGCGCTTCTAGGGCTTGCGCCCTTTCATCCAGCTCATCTGCAGTAAGTTCTGCAGCTATAGGGATAGGTGTAGTTAATGCCGCATCGATGAGTTTACGCGCACCTTCTGTGATCACGTGTCCATCCACCGATGCTTCTTTCTTCAGCTAAATGCAGGATCGCGTCTCCGTCCGAGTCTTCTTCGTATTCCTCGGCAATTACTTCCTCTGTCAGAGGGTCTTTTGCCGTGGTCTTGTTTTTCTTGTTCTTCTTCTTTGCCTTCTTAGCAGCGCCGGTAGCAAAGACGGATTTGGGCCCGTTTCTCGGAGTCAAGCTCTAATCGGTACTTTCGGACATTTGGACTTCAGGATTGTCTCCAAGGTCCATGTCATCCTGCGCTTTGGGAGAGTGTTCCCCGGATCCTTCATCCATGGCTTCTCCTTCTTCTGCAGCTTTGGAGTTATACTCCTCTTCATATTCCGCGAAGAATTTTCGGAAATCTGCTGACGTCATCGACTCATCCGAGGATGCGGGTACGTCGGCGTTTGTTCCAATTGCCTCCAGCACCCAGTCGGTGTTTTCTCCAGCATCGGTAGAGCCGGATCCGGATCCCACGTATCCGACGAAGTGCGACGCGTGCTCCCCGAGGTACCTTAGGAAAGGCCTGTCTGTTCCAGCATCATCACAGCCGGAATTAGTGTCGTTGATATGCTCCTCCTGGATTTCGACTTCCACGGGTGGGTCAATCTGGGATTTGGCTCCTCTGGGGAGATCCACTCCAGATTCGACGTTGACCACTAGGTCTTCTTCAGGTTCGGATTTCTCCACTGTCTCTGCAACTGGTGCGAGCTAGGTGGGATTAGGGTTTTCTGAGATCCGGAACTCTGCCGCCTCTGCGGACAAAGGGGACCCAGAAAATTCTTCTGCCTCTATCATCACCGCTGGGGTGGGTTAGGCACGTTCAACAAAACCAATGTAAAGGTCGATCTCGCTAAAAGACATGTTTGTGTAGGCAGTCACGGCCTCCTTTGCCGGAATCCAAGTCTCGTCGAGAACGATGAGAGGGACGTCGCTGCGTAGAGGATGCGACTGACGGTGATAGTCTTGCCAATGCCGATTCTTGCAGATTCCGCTCGGAACATAGATCCGTAGCTCACTTGCCCCACGGTGGGTGCCAACTGTCGTCGGATTGATGACAAGTACGCCATGAGGGGGTCCTCGAGGCATGCGGAAGAGAGGGGGGGTGAGACGTATGGTATTCCGGGACGGTGAGCACACAAGTTTACCCAGGTTCGAATCCGCCGGCTTTGGACGGATCCTACTCCTGCTAGCAATCGATGTCTGGGAGCGGAGTATGGGTTACAAGGGTTTCGCCTGTACGAGTTGAGATTGTAGACTATTGAGGTTATGCCCTAAAGGCTCTCCCTAGGACAGCTTATATAGATATCCGGCCTAGCATTTACAGGAGAGATCTATCCGGATATGACTAAGAGTCTATTACAGAGTACATCTTGAACTACAAGTAACATCATGGCCTAAGTCAGTAAGTCTTCTGGGCCTTCTCGTAGCCGGATTGGACTCATTCTTCTCTCCCTGACTGGGCCGCCCGTGAAGTAATACTCTAACCCGAAGTGGTCCACCCTGGTCAGTGAGGAACTGTGAGGATACCCGGAAAGTATATCCCCAACAATGCTATTATGCTATGTTTTCTTTATGTGAAACAAACAAACGTCTTGCAAAGCATTGTTATTCATGAATCTTTTGTTTGTGCCTTTTCATGTTGCATCATAGTTTCTTTGTCTTATTGCTAGAACTTTGTCTTTCATGTTATGATTGAAGTACTATGATCCCAGCTTTGAATGTTCTACAAATAATTTGATTAAGTTTATGATGGTGCATGTCTCCTCAAAATTATTCCTTTTATCACTTACCTACTTGAGGACGAGCAGGAGTTAAGCTTGGGGATGTTGATACATTGCAAATGTATCTATAATTTTTGGTGTTCCATGCTTGGTTTTATCTACTTTCTTATGTTTTGTCCACACTTTGGAGTACTTTTCATATGATTTCTTGGACTAACCTAGTAACAAGATGCCACAGTGCCAGTTGCCTGTTTTCTGCTGTTTTTGGTTCCAGGAAAGTCAGAAAATGAATATTCTCAGAATTGGACGGGACAAAAGCCAAAGTTCCTATTTTACCGGAAGACTCACTAGTGAACTATTAACTCCGCTGGCCAACGAACGATCTAAATGTGGGAACCACTTGATTTCGGCTATTGACTTATATAAACATCTGTAGCAGCAATGCTATGACAGGTAAAATTTAGATGGCGTGGAAGAGACTAAAGGCAAACTGGAATAAAGATGGCGGCAAGCAAACATGTAACAGATCTAATTGCAAATGGTGTATCAATGCTTAGAAACAAGTCCTAGGGATCATACTTTCACTAGTGAACACTCTCATATAAATATATTCTTCATTATGATACTGCGTTGAACTACTCTCCGGTTGGACACTCTAATCCATGGTAGGGCTATAACAGCACACCTCAAAGTAAGCCTTTCCCATCTAGATAACCCCACACTGTCACCTTGAGCTCTAGATGGTTCCAACAAACACCACAATTTCATAGAAACATCCAACTCCAAATATAACTCATAACAAGTATTTGAAATCTCTAGCCTAAGTGCCACCATAGTGTGCACACTGTCAACTTCACACACATGGGGAGAGCAGAGATGTATTAAAGCACTTGAGTAGCAAGGTAGATCTATAGATTACAAGCTCATGATCACAATATGATCATGCATAGAGAGAGATGAACACATAGCTACCGGTAGAACCCTTAGCCTCGAGAGAGAACTACTCCCTCCTTATCATGGGAATCAGCAATGGTGATGGAGATGGTGGTGGAGATCGATGGAGATGGCTCCGGGGGCACTTCCCCATCCTGGCAGGGTGCCGGAACAGAGACTTTCTATCCCCTGAATCTCCCCTTCGGTGGTGGTGGCGCTGCGGAACTTTTCGTGGATTGAGGCTTGATGATCTAGGGTTTTGGTATCGGGAGGCTCTTATAGGCGAAGGAGGCAAGGTCGGTGGCCAGCCAGGGGGCCCACACCATGCCCTGGCGCGACCTTGGCTGGCCTGCGCCAAGGGGGTGTGGCCACCCTGTGGCCCCTCTCCAATTCTCCTTCTGGCTCCGTGAGTCTTCCGGGAAAATAGTAAATTTGGCTTTTGTCCCATCCAATTCCGAGAAAATAGTAAATTCATTTTCGGACTTCACGGAACCAAAAACTGTAGAAAACAGGCAACTGGCACCGTGGCATCTTGTTAATAGGTTAGTCCGAGAAATCATATGAAAAGTACTCCAAAGTGTGGACAAAACACAAGAGAGTAGATAAAACCAAGCATGGAACATCAAAAATTATAGATACATTTGCAATGTATCAACATCCCCAAGCTTAAGTCTTGCTCATCCTCGAGTAGGTAAGTGATAAAAAGAAAGAATAATTTTTGAGGTGACATGCACCATCATAAACTTGATCAAATTATTTGTAAAACATTCAAAGCTGGGATCATAGTACTTCAATCATAACATGAAAGACAAAGTTCTAGCAATAAGACAAAGAAACTATGATGCAACATGAAAAGGCACAAACAAAAGATTCATGAATAACAATGCTTTGCAAGACGTTTGTTTGTTTCACATAAAGAAAACATAGCATAGTGGCATTCAACTTGTCCCTCATAGAGTAGCAAACATAAATGCATAGGACACCTTCAAAGTTCATAAGAGTGACTAGATACAAATAGTTTAAAACAAGCAATATCAAAGCTATGCATCAATCAACAAGTCTTGGGACAATGCACATAGAACTAAGAATGGCCACTATGCTCTCAAAGTAGGTGCATAAAGATAGAAGGTGGAGACTCAACATAAAAGTTAAAGAAAGGCCTTCATAGAAGGAAGTAGGGATTCAAGTCTCATAAAGAGCTTCCAAAAATTATGGTACTTATTAGCTTTCAACTCTCATTGCCGCTATCATAAGCATCTTGAAGGTGATTAAGGTTAAAGTGAACAAACTATGGTGTACATGCTTGGCAAAGTATAAGTTAGAAATCTCATGTCCCTTGAATACGAGGGTCGCTCCTCATGCTACTCAAGTTTAGTCACCGGTAAGTTCTTGTCATCGTAAGTACATGTGTATCATAGAGAACCTCCAATGGGGTACCCCTTGCCCGATGATACGGAAGGATCCCCATATCAAAATGACAAGGCAAGCAGACAACGAGCATCTCAGCAATCTTCTTATTTACCATGGGAATATGGTGCTTTTTTCTCTCTTTCCTCTTTTCATAATCTCTTTTTTTCTTTTTCTCTTTTTTCTCAATATAGGACTCTTTTTTTATAAGAAGAATGCTTCATAGACAGATCATTATGGTTACGCTGCAGGTTTCCACCATGTCAGCATGGATTAGACCAGCGGCCCAGGCGTTTCTCTAACACATATACATAACTCCATGGACTTACAAGCTCCCCTTTCATTTCACACCGACGACATCCATAGACAAAAGAGCATGATATCAACTAGGTACAAAGTACCAGTGCAATGTTGAAAGCGTTCCCCATGACAGCATGGTTCTGCTAACTCCCAACAAATAAGTGCAAGCATATACAACATAGACGACACAATGGTTCAAGTTTATTAAGGGCAAGAAAAGTAAAGTGTGACATGAAGTTCGTGAGAGCTTTAATTACTAGTTTTCTCATAACAAGTTTAATTTGGAAGGTAAACAAAAGCATGAATATACTTGGAATAGCATAAGCTAGTAGGTAGGTATGGTGGACTCTATGGAATAACTTGGTTTAGGGAGTTGGATACATGAGTGGAACTCATACTTGGTTATGGAGGCTAGCAAAAGACTGGGAGCGACAAACTAAGAGAGCAATAATGGCCATAATCATGCAGAGCAACAAAACATCATTGACCAAAGCATCAAGTGATACTACAAGTTGAAAACTAAAGGATCATAAAGGCTTATGGTGACTTGGGATAGTCATAACATGGTGTGAGCATGCGTCAAGTCAACTCAAATAAACCATCAAAGGAGAATACCACAATACTATGTTTTAATATGCTAAAACAACGCATGATCCTTCCAAGGCACATTAAGCAATCTCAATTGTTTATAACAAGTCATGCTACAGCAAAGAATACTAAGCATAAAGCCAAAACAATATCAAGCATGGCATGACAAAGCATAGGCCACAGTCAAAAACAAGCTCTCTTTACCACTTAAGCATGAGCTTTGCTACTCTTTTCCAAACCAAACCAAACTATTTGAAAACCAATGTATGAAAGAGGGGGGTCCAACCAATTTATTCAGCAAACTAAGAAAACCAAGCAAACGAAAAACCAAAACAAAAACGAAAAAGAAGACGCTCCAAGAACAACACAACTGTGCATGAAATAATAAAAATGAAGCGTTTGGAAGAAACCTGGGATTTTTATTGATGAAGAGGGGATGCCTTGGGCATCCCCAAGCTTTGACGCTTGTACTTCTTGGATATTTCTTGGGGTGACACGCGTGGCATCCCCAAGCTTGAGCTTTAGTCCATTCTTCATCTCATTACTCATTCCTTCCATACACCTAAAATTTTTCCTTCATACAAAACTTCACACAATCTTTATTAGCAACATTAGTGCACTCAAGATAATAGGTCTTAAGGTTCAGTTCTAACACCAATAAACTTCCATTAAAACACTAGCTACTGTTGTACTTCCCTCAAAAAGCTCAATTCCCCAAAAGAGCTCAAAAAGGAACCAACAAGAAGCAAATGCTGAAACTGGGAGAAATCTGTAAAAACAGACCAGCAGGTAAAGACGAATTTTTTCGAAGACCTTCTGTTGCTCAAATCGAAAAGCGTTGAACTAACGAAAGTTAGATAACGACCTGGGGCAGAAGCAAAAAAATTCACGCCTCAAAAGGACATGCAGATATTTTACACGAATGTTTACGGTGAAGCACAAAAGTCTGTTTCGGGACAGCAACTTTCCCAATCATTACTTCTCTCTCATTAGAGGTTACTATTGGCACAAAAAGCAAATAAAAAGGATAAGTATAGGTTATTACTGAAGTAATAACTTCCAAGACTCATCTAAAACTTTTGGGTTATCTCCCAATAAGTACTTTTCTTTAATGCCTTTAAGTTAGGCATGATAGTTTGAGAAGATGCTCATATAGAAAATATGAATTGAAGTAAAAGAGAGCATCAAGAAGTAAATTCAAAGCACATTTAAGTATAACCCACTTCCTATGCATAGGAATCTTGTAAAGAAACAAATCATGAAAGCACAAAGCAACAAGCATAGGAAAGCAAAACAAGTGCAACTTCAAGACTTTCAACATAAAGGAAACTTAATATTGTTGAGATGCATAAAACCATATTTCCCTCTCTCATAATAACTTTCAGTAGCATCATGAACAAATATAACAATATAACTATCACATGAAACATTCTTATCATGAGCCACATGCATAAAATAATTATTACTCTCCCTATAAGCATAGTCATTCTTATTAATCGTAGTGGGAGCAAATTCAACAAAATAGCTATCATTATTATTCTCATCACCATAGTCATCAAATATAGGAGGCATATTGTAATCATCATTAATTTCCTCCTCAATAGTAGGTGGACTGAAAATATCATAATCATCATTGTAATCATCATATATTGGAGGCATAGTATCATCAAAGTAAATTTTCTCCTCCATGCTTGGGGGACTAAAAACATCATGATCATCAAAACTAGCTTCCCCAAGCTTAGACTTTTCCATAACATTAGCAATAATGGTGTTGAAAGAATTCATACTAATAACATTGCTATTAGCATGCAAATAAAGTTCCATAGGTTTTTTAATTTTCTCTTCAAACACTTCATGTCCTAACTCAAGATAAATACTATAAAGCTCTGTAATTTTATTGTTGTTTTCCATTAAGCCTAACTAGTGAAAACAATAAACAAAAAGACAAAATTGCAGAATCTAAAGGAAATAACTCCGAGTACTCACACCGGAGGATGTGAGTGCCTTTTACCTTATCTCCCCGACAACGGCGCCAGAAAATAGGCGTTTGCCGTGGGAGGTTCTTCTTCTTTAATCCTCCGGTGTGAATACCTTTTACCTTACCTCCCCGGCAACGGCGCCAGAAATAGCTTGATGTCTACGCACTTCTATTCTTGTAGACAGTTGTTAGGCCTCCAAGTGTAGAGGTTTGTAGAACAGCAGCAAGTTCTCCCTTAAGTGGATCACCCAAGGTTTATCGAACTCAGGGAGGAAGTGGTCAAAGGTATTCCCTCTCAAGCAATCCTGCAATCAAGATACAAGAAGTCTCTTGTGTCCCCAACACACCAAATACACTTGTCAGGTGTATAGGTGCACTAGTTCGGCGAAGAGATAGTGAAATACAAGTGGTATAGATAATTATAAGTGGTAACGGTGATAGAAAATAACTTGATGGCGTGGAAGAGACTCAAGGCAAACTGAAATAAAGATGGCGGCAAGCAAACATGTGACATATCTAATTGCAAATGGTGTATCAATGCTTAGAAACAAGGCCTAGGGATCATACTTTCACTAGTGAACACTCTCATATAAATATATTCTTCTTTATGATACTACGATGAACTACTCTCTGGTTGGACACTCTAATCCATGGTAGGGCTATAACAGCACACCTCAACGTAAGCCTTTCCCATCTAGATAACCCCACACTGTCACCTTGAGCTCTAGATGGTTCCAACAAACACCACAATTTCATAGAAACATCCAACTCCAAATATAACTCATAACAAGTATTTGAAATCTCTAACCTAAGTGCCACCATGGTGTGCACACTATCAACTTCACACACATGGGGAGAGCAGAGATCTATTAAAGCACTTGAGTAGCAAGGTAGATCTATAGATTACAAGCTCATGATCACAATATGATCATGCATAGAGAGAGAGAGATGAACACATAGCTACCTGTAGAACCCTTAGCCTCGAGAGAGAACTACTCCCTCCTCATCATGGGAATCCGCAATGGTGATGGAGATGGTGGTGGAGATCGATGGAGATGGCTCCGGGGGCACTTCCCCATCCCGGCAGGGTGCCGGATCAAAGACTTTCTGACCCCCGAATCTCCCCTTCGATGGCGGCGGCGCTGCGGAACTTTTCATGGATTGAGGCTTGATGATCTAGGGTTTTGGTATCGGGAGGCTCTTATAGGCGAAGGAGGCAAGGTCGGTGGCTAGCCAGGGGGCCCACACCATGCCCTGGCACGGCCTAGGCTGGCCCGTGCCAAGGGGGGGTGTGGCCACCCTGTGGCCCCTCTCCGACTCTCCTTCTGGCTCTGTGAGTCTTCCGGGAAAATAGTAACTTTGGCTTTTGTCCCGTCCAATTCCGAGAATATTCATTTTCTGACTTCCTGGAACCAAAAACAACAGAAAACAAGCAACTGGCACTATGGTATCTTGTTAATAGGTTAGTCCAAGAAATCATATGAAAAGTACTCCAAAGTGTGGACAAAACACAATAAAGTAGATAAAACCAAGCATGGAACATCAAAAATTATAGATACATTTGCAATGTATCAGGGTCCGCCACCTACCCTCGTTTCCTCCCTGGCCGTCCGATCACCTTGATTCTTTCGGCCAAGGAGTTCCCTTGACCTAAAAACCCGTATATAAGGATCCCTTGGGGAGTCCTCGAGACAAGAGACACCAGAGATGAAAACACCACCAAATAGAGTTAGATCTAGTGAAGATTGCAGGGGGAAACTCCATCGGAGCTGCCTCCGGGGGGATCTGCACCCTCTCCAACATCTCCAGCATCATCACCATGATGAGAGGGAGTAGTCCACCTCTGGGCTATGGGTTTGTGGCAGTATCTTGATCTATTTCTCTCTTGTTCTTCATAGATCTAGTACCATATGAGCTGCCATGCATGATTATGGTCATATTTATAATTCCTATGTGGTGGATCTTTATTCTATGATTTGATATTTGAGATTGGAATCTATTTTGTGTAAGATGTATTGATAGATGCATATCATGTACCACGTTCTTAATTTCTTGTTTTGATCGAACTTGTATGCAAGAACTTGTATGGGGAGAAGTGTGTATTAGATGGAGTAGCATGGTGGTAGTGGTTGAATTGTGACAAACAATATTCAAGATCTACTTTGGTTTTTACCTTTCTTTTGCTGCCTCACTAGGGATAAACTAAAATCATGTTCTATAGTTATCATGTGATAGTGTGATAATCTTGTTAAACCAAGGTAGCATATTTGTGTTTCAAACATCATGTTATATTACTTAAAGCTATACTCTGATTTGTTCTTAATTAAAGATTGCATGGAGTTACCCTTTCTTGAGGAGTATAAGAGAGATGTATTTCATATCTATGTTAGAACGTGATGCCCATATTGATTCCTTATCAAACACCTATAGATTTTCCATGAAAATTTATCATTGATGAATTGTTTTGTGATCACTACAACTTAAAAGTATAGTAGACAAGTGAACCCATGAACCCCGGTCCAATTTTAATCATAAGAAACACCTTTCCATTGCATCTACTATCATTTATATTTTCTATAATTTATTATTTTGAAAATACAAAAATACTTTCTCTACTTCCAATCACTCATAAAAACCCCAAAACAACTCTATTATCTTCCATATCATCTAGTTTGCATTTCTTTACTTCATTTATTTTAGTTTACTTTATATTTTGTTTCATATTACAAATATGAAACCTTGTGCTTGACAACCACTTGGTGGAGTTGGGGACACAAGACAAATTATTTTACTTCACAGGTTGCTTGAAGAGGAGAAGACAAAAACCCTTCCATAACCAATTCCCCGAGAGTTGGGTATAAAACCTGGAGTCACCCTTGTGGGGAAAAGAAGCTTGCTACAACACTCTACACTTGGAGTCCCAACGAAAAGTGGTCACGATTGTTGCCATCATGTGCTCACCTCTCTAGAAGAATGTTGCATGTCTCCTCACACCATTAAGCGCTACTGAGATCTCTCCGCTTTCTCACCTGAATCCACCTCACCCTCCACTTGCGTAGTGTTGGGGAACACGCTACGAAAAACAAAAATTTATAGTGCATAACCAAGATCCAATGTAAGGGATGAGGTAACGGATCATAACCTCGAGATCGAACTAGCAGAAGTTTGTCGATGACGAGGTTGGTCGTGCATCGATCCTTGGAACAAGCCTTAGCGATTTGCGAGGAGATGTATTATCCCATGGATAGCTCTGAAGATCAAGTGCTCCAAGTGTTGCACCTTCACTGGTATCCACACATACAACACGAACGACACCGCATCGAGGCAAGATCAAGAACTCGCGGACAAAGCAAGAATGTGTTGATAAAGATCCGGTAGCACTCCATCACCCATCAAGATCAGATCTCGACGGGACAGAAGACGAGCTGCCCCGGGTGTTGATGAAGATCTACTCCACGTGACAAAGATGACTATGTGAGGAAGAGGAAGAGGGCTAATACATTGCAAATGTATCTATAATTTTTGATGTTCCATGCTTAGTTTTATCTCCTTTCTTATGTTTTGTCCACACTTTGGAGTACTTTTCATATGATTTCTTGGACTAACCTATTAACAAGAGCCATTGTGCCAGCTGCCTGTTTTCTGCTGTTTTTGGTTCCAGGAAAGTCAGAAAATGAATATTCTCGGAATTGTACGGGACAAAAGCTAAAGTTATTATTTTACCGAGGGACACCTAGATCTAGAATACGAGACGGAGAGGGGCTGGGGCCCGTCCACACCACCTGGCCGCCCGGCCAGGCCTGGCCCACGCCAGGGGGTGGTTTGGCCGCCCTAGGCACCTCCACAGCCTCTCCTTCCGCCTATATATTGCCTCTGATACGGAAACCCTAAGTACCCGATCAAAAATCCACGAAAGAGTCTGTAGTCGCCGTCATCTCCATCCCTAGATCGGGAGGGATCTGAAGCTCTTCCCGACACCCTGCCGGAGAGGGGAATTTACCCTGGAGGCCTTATTCATCATCATGCAAGCCTCCGGTGTGATGCGTGAGTAGTTCATCTCTGGACTACGGGTCCATGTAGTAGCTAGATGGCTGGTTCTCCTCTGTGCTTTCATGTCTAGATCTTGTGAGCTCTGTTCATGATCAAGATCATCTATTTGTAATTCTGCATGTTGTGTTTACGGGGATCCGATGGATATTGAGATGCTATTTCAGATTGATTATTGATTCTATCATGTCTTTGTTATTTGTGATCTTGCATGCTTTCCGTTGTTAGTAGCTATCTTGGCCAAGTAGATGCTAGCAACTCCAAGAGTTAGTATTTATGCTCGATAGTTTGTTCATGCCTTCCGTAACTGGGAAGTGACAGAAATCTCTAAGGTACTAGATGTGTTGTTGCTACTAGGGAGAAAACAATAATCCTTTGTTCATAGAACAATCGTATTGTTTACATTACACGCAATTCGTAATGCAATTATATGTTGCTTGCAACTTAATACTAGAGGGGGTTCGGATGATAACGTGAAGGTGGATTATTAGTCATAGATGCCATTGGATGGCGGTCTATGTGTAATGTTGTAATGCTCAATCGAATCTCAAATGAGTCAATATGAGTAGTATATGCTTGTATGCCTTCTCGATGTTTGTCAATTGCCCCACTGTAATTTGTTCACCCAGCATGTTATCTATCTTAAGGAGAGCCACCTCTACTGAACTATGGACCCCGGTCCTTTCTTTTACAATCAATCTACAATCAACTGTTTACTGCTTTGTGTTTACTTTCTTCAAATTATTACTTCCTTCCATTCGATACGTTTAATATTTGTTTTTAGCAAAACCGGTGATATTGATAACCTCATCGCAAGTTGGGGACAAAGTTATGTGGTTGTGTTGTGCAGGTCTCCATGTTGCTACTAGCACCGGTAGTGCGCCCTGCCAAGGCTCAGCTAGCAACACCTTTGGGGTGTTTCCTTGCTCCTACTAGATTGATAACCTTGGTTTCATACTGAGGGAAAACCTGCTGCTGTGCTCATCATACCTTCCTCTTGGGGTTCCCCAACGAGCTCGATATATTTTGGGCCATCAAGCATATTTTACAAGCGCCCGTTGTCGGGTGTCAAGGACATCTTCACAAGGGGAGTCCCTCATAACCAATCTCTTTACTTTGTTATTTTTGTTTTGCTTAGTTTACTTTTGTTTTGTTTGCTTGTTTCTTTATGAAAAACACACAAAAAATAGTTTTACAAGTTTGCTTTCTTTAACAAAAACACAAAAAATGACTACTCTTGAATACACTAAGTTGTGTGACTTCACTAATAGCAACAACAATGATTTCATGATCACACCTATTGCTCCACATGTTCCTGAAGCTACCTTCTTTGAGATTAAACCTGCTTTAATCAATCTTGTTATGAGAGAACAATTTTCTAGTATTGGTAATGAAGATGTTGTTGCCCATCTAAATAACTTTGTTGAACTTTGTGAGATGCAAAATCATAAGGATATAGATGGAGATATTATTAAGATTAAATTGTTTCCTTTCTCTTTGAGAGGAAAAGCTAAAGAGTGGTTGAATTCCTTAACTAGGAATAGTATTGATTCTTGGACTAAGTGCAAAGATGCTTTTATTGGAAAATACTATCCTCCTGTGATACGTCCATTTTGCATCACTATTCTATATCATAATTTACTGTTATTCATAGATATATTTCATATTAAGAGGTGATACTTATGTTATTTCATCTGATTTTGCATGGTTGATGACTTTTGGAGCATGGACCGATGTAGTCAGGATTCTGATGGAAAAGGTGCTGTTTGGAGGCAAAATTCATGAAGATCAGAAAATCCGGGAAAATATACGGAAAATCTTATTTTTCTACAAGACGAAGGCTGCCAGAAGAGAGAGTGGAGATGGGCCACAGGGGGACCACACCACCCGCTGGCGCGGGCAAGCCTAGGCCGCGCCACCAGGTGGTGTGGCCGCCCTGGCCCACCTCTGGCTCTCCCCTCTGGCGTATATATTCCTCCTGAAACCCTAAGACTCGAGGAGCGACCACAGAAAGATTCCGCCGCCTCTGTGGGGCGGAAAACACCGAGAGAGAAAGATCTCTCTAGCAGACAGATTTCTGCCGGGGGAATTCCTTCTCGGAGTGGGGAGATCGTCGCCATCAACACCACCATCAAGCTGGACTTCATCAGGATCATCATCACCATCATCATCACCATCAGCACCCTCATCACAATCTCCATATTAGTGTAACAATTGGGTTGAATCTTGCATAGTTCTTAGGGGAAACTTTGCCGGTGTTGATTACTCTGTGTAGTTGATGCTATTGAGTGAACCATTGAATTATTGTTTATGTTCAGATTGTTATACATCATTATTCCATCTCTGATCATGATCCATATGATGTCTTGTGAGTAGTTCGTTTTGTTCTTGAGGACATGGGAGAAGTCATGTTGTTAGTAGTGGAGTTGTGTTGAGAAGGACTCAATAGTTTGATATTTAAGTTGTGGTGTACTTCTTCTAGTGGTGTCATGTGAATGTCGACTACATGACACTTCACCTATATGGGCCTAGGGGAATGCATTGTGTATTTGGCTACTAATCGTAGGGGTTGCTGGAGTGACAAAAACCTGAACCCCCGTTAGGAAACCATTGCACAAGGGACATAAGGGTCTTAGAGTTTAAATCTGTGGTTAGGTTTCTACCTTAATTACTTTCTTGTACTTACGGATGTTTGCAAGGGGTAAAATCACAAGTATGTATTAGTCCTAGGAAGGTTGGTACATTAGCACAGGTTCACCCACACAACACTTAGCAAGCTAAAGAAGATTAATCAACTATATGAAGCGAAAGCACTTGACAGTCTTCCCATGTGTCCTCGAGAACGTTTGGTCATCTTAAGTAATACAACCGGCTTGTCCTTTGCTGCATAAAGGATTGGGCCACTTGCTGCATTTATTCCTACTGTCTTTTATTTACTCGTACTTTATTTACTTGCTTTATCAAAAACCCCTAAAAATCCGTTTGCTAAGTATTTGCAGAGAATTCCTGATCCATACCACTAGCCAGCACCTTCTGCTCCTCGTTGGGTTCGACACTCTTACTTATCGAAAATACTGCGATACACCCCCTATACTTGTGGGTCATCAAGACTATTTTCTGGCATCTTTGCCGGGGAGTGAAGCGCTATTGGAGAGTGGAACTGGTAAAGGAAACTTCTACTGTGAGTATTGTTTACTTCTGTTAGCTACTTTATTTTCGTTATGGATAATTCGCTGAGTTTCTTTTTTGGTAATGCTACTACCACTACTAAGGTAGTAGATGAACCACCACCTGCTAAGAATGATGCTTTTAAAATACCTACAAGAATTATTGATCGTGTTATGGATAACTACTATGTTGGGGATGGAACTGTCCATCCTGGTGATCATTTGCTCTTTATACACGAATTATGCGGGTTGTTCAAGTGTGCAGGTATTACTACAGATCAAGTTAAGAAGAAGTTATTCTCATTATCACTGAAAGGAAGAGGTGAGGAATGGTATAAACTGCTAAAGAATGGTCAAGCTCTGGAATGGGAGGAAATAGTGCCTCTCTTTTATTCAAAGTTTTAACCTCCTAGTGAGATTCATAAAGATCGGAATCAAATATACAACTTTTGGCCTCTTGATGGAGAGAGTACAGCTCAAGCTTGGGGGAGATTGGAGTTACTTATGCTCAAATGTCCCATTCATGAGCTCCCCAACAATATTATTATCAATAAATTTTATGCAAGGCTCCCTCTACATGATAAGGATTTATTGGATGCTTCTTATGCTGGATCATTCACTCGCATGGAAGAAGAAGCTAAATGGGATCTTCTGGACCATATTCAAGACAATGCTGAAGCATGGGAGAATGACAAAGGTAGAAAGTCAGGTATAAATTATGATTATGAATGTATTGAATCTTTTATGGGAACTGATGACTTTCAAAATATTAAAAATGCTTATGGTCTAGACTCTCAAGCTATTGCTTCTTATTTTAAGGCGTTTGCTTCCTATATTAAAGTGACTAAAAGGAAGTGGAATAAGTATCATGAACCTTATAAAGATGTTGCTAAGAGTGTTCCTGCAAGAAATGCTGAATTTTATACTGCTAATCATGTTTTACCTGAACCTTACATTGAGAAAATGCCTTTCCTAGTTAACATAAAGGAACATTCTATGATAGCTAGTATGGCTAATGAAAGTACACATAAAGCTGTTGAACCTGATAAACAAATGGTTGATGAACCTATAATAGCAAATGTGAAAGACTTTGTTACTAAATATGAAGAAGAGGGACACACTATCCTTTGTAAGGATACCTCTAATATTGTTTCACAAAGTAGTATTATGAGAGCTAGTATTCTTGTGTTTTCTGTTAGAATAAGTGATCATTGTTACGATGGTCCTTGTGATAGTTATATTGTTAAGTTTATGCATGATACTGAAAGTTACAAAGAGAGAGGGAAAATTGTTCTTATGCATCTCAATAATATCAAGTTTCCTCGTTTTATGCTGAAAGTTTTTATGTTGCACTTGTTTTGCCTTCCTATGCTAGTAGCCTCTGGTTTCAACAACTTGTTTGTTTACAAAATTCCCTTGCATAGGAAGTGGGTTAGACTTAAATGTGTGTATTTTTGCTCCTTAATGCTCTCTTTCACCTCAATTCATACTCTTATGTGAGCATCTTTGAAATCATCATGCCCATCTTCATGGCTATAAAGAAAGAGCTTTTTGGGAGACAACCCAATTTATTTTTGCTTTCAGTTTGTTTTTGTTTCTTTGAGTCTTGGAAGTTATTACTTCTGTAATAACCTCTCCTTATCCTTTTTGTTTGGTTTTTGTGTCAAGATCAACCTCTAATGAGAGAGAAGTAAGATTTGGGGAAGTTGCTATCCCGAAACAGATTTTTGTGCTTCACCATAAAAATTCGTGAGAGATCTCTGTATGTCGGATTGAGCTGTAATTGTTTTTGCTTCTGCCCCAGGTTTTTATTTCACTTTCATTAGTTGTGCGCGTTTTGATTTGAGCAACAGAAGATTTTCGAAAAAACTGATCTTTACCTGCTGGTCTGTTTTGACAGATTTTGCCACTCTTGCATTTGCTTCTTTATTCGATTTCCTTTTTGAATTTTTTTTGGGTTTTCGGAAGGAGTTGCTACAGTAGCTTATGTTTTGATGGTTTTCAGTTGAAGTTGAACTCAAAAGGTTTTATCACTTCACTTATACTAATGTTGCTAATGAGAATTGTGTGAAGTTCTGTGTGAAAGAAATTTCCAGGTAGTGGAGATAATGGTGTAATAAGGAAGAGAAAGGTTTTATGACTCAAGTAATAAGTGTATGAAGATGAAGATATTGATGTTATTCAAGTGGTGACTCCGGAAGAATCTACTAAATACCAAATTCAGAGACATGCAGAGTCCATTTTCAAATAGGTAATAGTTCTGGTAAGAAAAGTTCCGCGAAAATACTATCCAACTATATTTTTGCAGTTTTTAGACAATAGGGAAAGCTTCAAAGCGAAAGAGGGACAGAAACGGAGCCAGGGTGGCTCACACCACCCTGTGGCGCGGGCCCACCCCTGGCCACGCCACCAGGTGGTGTGGCCACTCCGGACTCTGCCTCCGACCCGTTTTCTCCTAGTACCTTCCTTTTGATGTGAAACTTTGTAATATATAATCCCCCGGATCTCCCGAGGTTCATATATCGTGTTCTCGTCGTGTTTTTGTTTCGATCTACTTCTGCCAAGAACTACCTTTGAAAGCTTAGGAGCACAATGGTGTCTGCCAAGGATAAAGAAAAGGAGCCTATGGAGGAAGATCTCCAAGACCCCGGGCATGAGAAGGAGATCAAGAGTGAAGATGAAGAGGAGGAAAAGCACACCGGCACTACCACTGCAAGCATTGGAGTGGTGGCGTACCCTGCCAGGATCAGAAGGACTGCATAGATGTCAACTGGAGGGAAGCCTCCGCGTCACTATTTAGCGCCACGGACATCTTCTCCAAGCACCAAGAGTCCCTTCCATACCTTTATCCATAACCATGCAGGAAAAGAAGACCGCAAGGAAGAAGAGCGGAAAAAGAATCACAAGAGCTGGGATCCACAATCTGACATGATCATGCACCGCATCGAGCACAACTCGGAGTTGATTCGTACCCTCACCTTCGAGATTGAGGAATTGGGGAAATTGGTCAAGAAGCTCATCGAGAGGAACCACCACCACCAAAGGAGTAATTCGTCATCAGGTTTGGCATCCCCTTGGTTTGTTCCAAGCTTGGGGGAGTGCCGCGGTAAAATATCACTATCTTCTATCTTTTTACCTTTTTAGTAGAGTCATATCATGAATAGAGAAGTTATCATGTAGGATGGTTTGCATTATGGAAGTGTCCCCTCTCTTGTTAGATATGTATCCCTTGGTGTGAGTTGCCGTTATGGAATATTAATGAGAAGTTCTATCATTTACTCTTTTGCATATCTTATATTAGTTTTCAATTCGTGGTTATATGATTGATCTTGTTATTAGTATTGGTATCACTTTGGGATCATTGAGCTAATTTAGTTGGTTTTGGCAAACCTGGCTCGGTCAGTAGCACACTATTTTTGACAGTTGAATGAAAAGATAAAAGTACTCTAAAGAAAAATAATTTCATCATCTTTCTTTCTTGATTTGCTCATAAGTTTAGTATTCTCTAGTTAAGATATTTTGTGCTTCCAAGGAAGATTGCATGTTTGTCTTTATCACTTGTAAGTTTGTTTGTTTCCTTCAACTCTTTTACTTGCTACCCAGCCTTGCTAGCCAAAAACCTGTACTGAGAGGGAATTCTTCTCGTGCATCCAATTCTCAAAACCAAAACCTATGCCATTTGTGTCCACCATACCTACCTATTAGCATTATTGCTATTCCAAGTAAATTCTTGTTTTGTCTACCTCCCAAATTAAACTTGTTATGTGAAAATTAGTGATTAAAGCTCTCACGAACTTGATGGCACACTTTACTTTCTTGCATTTAATAAACTTGAAACATTGTGCTCACCTATGTTGCTATATGCTTGCGCTTTGTAAGTTGTGAATTAGCAGAACCATGTTGTCATGGGGAACGCTTTCAACATTGCACTGGTACTTTGTACCTAGTTGATATCATGTTCTTTTGTCTATGGATGTCGTCGGTGTGAAATGAAAGGGGAGCTTGTAAGTCCATGGATTATGCATGTGTGTTAGAGAAACGCCTAGGCCGCTAGTCTAATCCATGCTGACATGGTGGAAACCTGCAACGTAACCATAACGAGCATCTATGAAGCATTCTTCTTATAAAAAAGGGTACGATATTGAGAAAATATAGAAAAAGAAAAAAAAGATTATGAAAAGAGGAACGAGAGAAAAAGCACCATATTCCCATGGTAAATAAGAAGATTGCTGAGATGCTTGTTGTCTGCTTGCCATGTCATTTTGATATGGGGATTCTTCTGTATCATCGAGCAAGGGGTACCCCGTTGGCAGTTCTCTATGATACACATGTGCTTACGATGACAAGAACTTACCGGTGACTAAACTTGAGTTGCATGAGGAGCGGCCCTCGTATTCAAGGGACATGAGATTCTCAATTTACAACTTGTCAAGCATATCCTCATATTTGATCACTTTAACCTTAATCACCTAAAGATGACTATGATAGGGGCAATGAGAGCTGAAAGCTAATAAGTATCATAATTTTTGGGAGCTTGATACATTGCAAATGTATCTATAATTTTTGATGTTCCATGCTTGGTTTTATCTACTTTCTTATGTTTTGTCCACACTTTGGAGTACTTTTTATATGATTTCTTGGACTAACCTATTAACAAGACACCACAGTGTCAGTTGCCTGTTTTCTACTGTTTTTGGTTTCAGGAAGTCAGAAAATGAATATTCTCGGAATTGGGACAAAAGCCAAAGTTGATATTTTCTCGGAAGACTCATGGAGCCAGGAGGAGAGTCGGAGAGGGGCCACAGGGTGGCCACACCACCCCATGGCGCGGGTCCCCCCAGGCCACGCCAGGGCATGGTGTGGCCCCCTGGCCGCCCACCGACCTTGCCCTCTGGCCTATAAGAAGCCTCCCGAGGCATAAACCCTAAATCGTCAACTAGAAATCCACGAAAAGTTCCACTGCGCCGCCACCACCGAAGGGGAGATTCAGGGGACAGAAAGTCTTTGTTCCGGCACCCTGCTAGGACGGGGAAGTGCCCTCGGAGCCATCTCCATCGATCTCCACCACCATCTCCATCGTCATTGCTGATTCCCATGATGATGAGGGAGTAGTTCTCTCTCGAGGCTAAGGGTTCTACCGGTAGCTATCTGTTCATCTCTCTCTCTATGCATGATCATATTGTGATCATGAGCTTTGTAATCAATTAGATCTACCTTGCTACTCAAGTGCTTTAATAGATCTTTGCTCTCCCCATGTGTGTGAAAGTGACAACGTGCACACCATGGTGGCACTTAGGCTAGAGTTCTCAAATACTTGTTATGAGTTATATTTGGAGTTGGATGTCTTTATGAAATTGTGGTGTTTGTTGGACTCATCTAGTACTCAAGGTGACAGTGTGGGGTTTTCTAGATGGGAAAGGCTTACTTTGAGGTGTGCTGTTATAGCCCTACCATCGATTAGAGTGTTCAACCGAAGAGTAGTATCATGAAGATTATATATTTATATGAGAGTGTTCACTAGTGAAAGTATGATCCCTAAGCCTTATTTCTAAGCATTGATACACCGTTTGCAACTAGATTTGTTACATGTTTGCTTGCTTCCATCTTTATTTCAGTTTGCCTTTAGTCTCTTCCACGCCATAAAAGTAATTTCTAGCACCGTTATCTTATATCCATACCACTTGTATTTCACTATCTCTTCGCTGAACTAGTGCACCTATACACCTGACAAATGTATTGGGTGTGTTGGGGACGCAAGAGCCTTCTTGTATCTTGATTGCAGGGTTGCTTGAGAGGGGATACCTTTGACCACTTCCTCCCTGAGTTCGATAAACCTTGGGTGATCCACTTAACGGAAAACTTGCTGCTGTTCTACAAACCTCTGCACTTGGAGGCCCAACAACTGTCTACAAGAATAGAAGTGCGTAGACATCAAGCTATTTTCTGGCGCCGTTGCCGGGGAGGTAAGGTAAAAGATATTCACACCGGAGGATTAAAGAAGAAGAACCTCCCACGGCAAACGCCTATTTTCTGGCGTCGTTGCCGGGGAGGTAAGGTAAAAGGTACTCACATCCTCCGGTGTGAGTGCTCGAAGTTATTTCCTTTAGATTCTGCAATTTTGTCTTTTTGTTTCTTGTTTTCACTAGTTAGGCTTAATGGAAAACAACAAAAAAATTAGGGAGCTTTATAGTATTTATCTTGAGTTAGGACATGAAGTGTTTGAAGAGAAAATTAAAAAACCTATGGAACTTTATTTGCATGCTAATAGCAATGTTATTAGTATGAATTCTTTGACCACCATTATTGCTAATGCTATGGAAAAGTCTAAGCTTGGGGAAGCTGGTTTTGATGAAAATGATCTTTTTAGTTCCCCAGCTTTGGAAGATAGTTATTCTATTGCTTATGATGATACCAAACCTCCAATATATGATGATTACAATGATGAATATGTTATTTTCAGTCCACCTACTATTGAGGAGAAAATTAATTATGATTACAATATGCCTCCTATATTTGATGATTATGGTGATGGAATAATAATGATAGCTATTTTGTTGAATTTGCTCCCACCACAATTAATAAGAATGTCTATGCTTATGTGGAGAGTAATAATTATTATATGCATGTGGCTCATGATAAGAATGTTTCTTGTGATAGTTATATTGTTAATTTCATTCATGATGCTACTAAAAGTTATTATGAGAGAGGGAAACATGGTTTTATGCATCTCAATAATATTAAGTTTCCCCTCTTTATGTTGAAAGTCTTGAAGTTGCACTTGTTTTGCTTTACTATGATTGTTGCTTTGTGCTTTCATGACTTGTTTCTTTACAAGATTCCTATGCATAGGAAGTGGGTTAGACTTAAATGTGCTTTGAATTTGCTTCTTGATGCTCACTTTTACTTGATTTCATATTTCTTATGTGAGCATCTTCTCAAATTATCATGCCTAACTTAAAGGCGTTAAAGAAAAGTAGTTATTGGGAGATAACCCAAAACTTTTAGATGAGTTTTGGAAGTTATTACCTCTGTAATACCCTCTCCTTATCCTTTTTATTTGCTTTTTGTGCGAAGAGTAACCTCTAATGAGAGAGAAGTAATGATTGGGAAAGTTGCTGTCCCGAAACAGATTTCTGTGCTTCACTATAGAAATTCGTGTAAAATCTCTGTACGTCTTTTTCAGGCGTGAATTTTTGTGCTTCTGACCCAGGTTGTTATCTAACTTTTGTTAGTTCAACACTTTTTGATTTGAGCAACAGAAGGACTTCGAAAAAATTCGTCTTTACCTGCTGGTCTGTTTTGACAGATTTCTACCATTTTCTGCATTTGCTTCTTGTTGGTTCCTTTTTGAGTTCTTTTGGGGAATTGAGCTTTTTGAGGGAAGTGATACAGTAGCTTGTGTTTTAATGGAAGTTTATTGGTGTTAGAATTGAACCTAAAAGACTTATTATCTTGAGTGCACTAATGTTGCTAATAAAGATTGTGTGAAGTTTTGTATGAAGGAAAAATTTCAGGTGTATGGAAAGAATGAGTAATGAGATGAAGGATGGACTAAACCTCAAGCTTGGGTATGCCAGGCATGTCACCCCAAGAAATATCCAAGAAGTACAAGCATAAAAGCTTAGGGATGCCCAAGGCATCCCCTCCTTCATCAATAAAAATTCCAGGTTTCTTCCAAACGCTTCATTTTTATTGTTTCATACACAGTTGTGTTGTTCTTGGAGCGTATTTTTTTGTTTTCATTTTGTTTTTTCGTTTGCTTTGTTTTCTTAGTTTGTTGAATAAATTGGTTGGACCCCTCTTTCGTACATTGGTTTGCAAATAGTTTGGTTTGGTTTGGAAAAGAGTAGGAAAGTTCATGCTTATGTGGTAAAAAGAGCTCGTTTTTGACTATGGCCTATGCTTTGTCATGCCATGCTTGATATTATTTTGGCTTTATGCTTAGTATTCTTTGCTGTAGCATGACTTGTTATAAACAATTGAGATTTATTAATGTGCCTTGGATGAATCATGCGATGTTTTAGCATAATTAAAGCATAGTATAGTGGTATTCTCCTTTGATGCTTTATTTGGGTTGACTTGGCGCATGCTCACACCATGTTATGACTATTCCAAGTCACCATAAGCCTTTATCATCCTTTAGTTTTCAACTTGTAGTATCACTTTATGCTTTGATCAATGATGTTTTGTCGCTCTACTTGATTATGGCCATTATTGCTCTGTTAGTTTGTCGCTCCCAGTCTTTTGCTTGCCTCCACAACCGATTATGAGTTCCACTCATGCATCCAACTCCAAAAACCAAGTTATTCCAAAGAGTCCACCATACCTACCTACTAGGATATGATATTCCAAGTATATTCATGTTTTTGTCTACCTTCCAAATTAAACTTGTTATGAGAAAACTAGTGATTAAAGCTCTCACGAACTTGATGGCACACTTTACTTTTCTCGCCCTTAATAAACTTGAACCATTCTGTAGTCTATGTTGTATATGCTTGCACTTATTTGTTGGGGATTAGCAGAACCATGCTGTCATGGGGAACGCTTTCAACATTGCACTTGTACTTTGTACCTAGTTGATATCATGCTCTTTTGTTTATGGATGTCGTGGTGTGAAATGAAAGGGGAGCTTGTAAGTCCAAGGATTTATGTGTATGTGTTAGAGAAACGCCTAGGCCGCTGGTCTAATCCATGATGACATGGTGGAAACCTGCAGTGTAACCATAATGAGCTGTCTATGAAGCATTCTTCTTATAAAAAAAGAGTCCTATATTGAGAAAAAAAGAGAAAAAGAAAAAAAAGATTATGAAAAGAGGAAAGAGAGAAAAAAGCACCATATTCCCATGGTAAATAAGAAGATTGCTGAGATGCTCGTTGTCTGCTTGCCTTGTCATTTTGATATGGGGATTCTTCCGTATTATCGGGCAAGGGGTACCCCATTGGTGGTTCTCTATGATACACATGTACTTACGATGACAAGAACTTACCAGTGACTAAACTTGAGTAGCATGAGGAGCGGCCTTCATATCCAAGGGACATGAGATTTCTAACTTATACTTCATCAAGCATGTACACCATAGTTTGTTCACTTTAACCTTAATCACTTCAAGATGCTTACGATAGGGGCAATGAGGGCTGAAAGCTATAAGTACCATAATTTTTGGAAGCTCTTTATGAGACTTGAATCCCTGCTTCCTTTTATGAAGGCCTTTCTTCCACCATTGTATTGAGTCTCCACCTTCTACCTTTATGCACCTACTTTGAGAGCATAGTGGCCATTCTTAGTTCTATGTGCATTGTCCCAAGACTAGTTGATTGATGTATAACTTGATATTGCTTGTTTTAAACTATTTGTATCTAGTCACTCTTATGAACTTTGAAGGTGTCCTATGCATTTATATTTTCTACTCTATGAGGGACAAGCTGAATACTATTATGCTATGTTTTCTTTATGTGAAACAAACAAACTTCTTGCAAAGCATTGTTATTCATGAATCTTTTGTTTGTGCCTTTTCATGTTGCATCATAGTTTCTTTGTCTTATTGCTATAATATGATCCCAGCTTTGAATGTTTTACAAATACTTTGATCAAGTCTTTGATGGTGCATGTCATCTCAAAAATTATTCTTTCTTTTTATCACTTACCTACTCGAGGTTGAGCAGGAGTTAAGCTTGGGGATGTTGATACATTGCAAATGTATCTATAATTTTTGATGTTCCATGCTTGGTTTTATCTACTTTGTTATGTTTTTTCCACACTTTGGAGTACTTTTTATATGATTTCTTGGACTAACCTATTAACAAGATGCCACAGTGTCAGTTGCCTGTTTTCTACTGTTTTTGGTTTCAGGAAGTCAGAAAATGACTATTCTCGAAATTGGACGGTACAAAAGCCAAAGTTGATATTTTCCCAGAAGACTCATGGAGCTAGAAGGAGAGTCGGAGAGTGCCACAGGGTGGCCACACCACCCCATGGCACGGGTCCCCCCAGGCCACGCCAGCGCATGGTGTGGGCCCCCTGGCCACCCACCGACCTTGCCCTCTGGCCTATAAGAAGCCTCCCGAGGCATAAACCCTAAATCGTCAACTAGAAATCCACGAAAAGTTCCGTTGTGCCGCCGCCAATCAAGGAGATTCGGGGACAGAAGTCTTTGTTCGGCACCTGCCTGACAGGAAGTGCCAGAGCCATCTCCATCGATCTCCACCACCATCTCCATCGCCGTTGCTGATTCCCATGATGATGAGGGAGTAGTTCTCTCTCGAGGCTAAGGGTTCTACCGGTAGCTATGTGTTCATCTCTCTCTCTATGCATGATCATATTGTGCTCATGAGCTTTGTAATCAATTAGATCTACCTTGCTACTCAAGTGCTTTAATAGATCTCTGCTCTCCCCATGTGTGTGAAAGTGACAGCGTGCACACCATGGTGGCACTTAGGCTAGAGATTACAAATACTTGTAATGAGTTATATTTGGAGTTGGATGTCTTTATGAAATTGTGGTGTTTGTTGGACTCATCTAGTACTCAAGGTGACAGTGTCGGGTTTTCTAGATGGGAAAGGCTTACTTTGAGGTGTGCTGTTATAGCCCTACCATCGATTAGGGTGTTCAACCAGAGAGTAGTTAAGAGTAGTATCATGAAGATGATATATTTATATGAGAGTGTTCACTAGTGAAAGTATGATCCCTAGGCCTTGTTTCTAAGCATTGATACACCATTTGCAACTAGATTTGTTACATGTTTGCTTGCTTCCATCCTTATTTCAGTTTGCCTTTAGTCTCTTCCACGCCATCAAAGTAATTTCTAGCACCGTTATCTTATATCCATACCACTTGTATTTCACTATCTCTTCGCCGAACTAGTGCACCTATACACCTGACAAGAGTATTGGGTGTGTTGGGGACACAAGAGACTTCTTGTATCTTGATTGCAGGGTTGCTTGAGAGGGGATACCTTTGACCACTTCCTCCCTGAGTTCGATAAACCTTGGGTGATCCACTTAAGGGAAAACTTGTTGCTGTTCTACAAACCTCTACACTTGGAGGCCCAACAACTGTCTACAAGAATAGAAGTGCGTAGACATCAGAGCTCTTTATGAAACTTGAAATCCCTGCTTCCCTCTGCGAAGGGCCTTTCTTTTACTTTTTAGTTGAGTCAGTAAACCTATTCCCTTCTATCTCAGCAAGTATTTTGAGTTGTTGTGTTTCATTCATTCATATGATGATTTATTCAATCATGTTTCTTATGTTCCTTGTTTTGCACATTGCTCTTATCTTGGTGATTACTACTTTGAAAGCTATCATTGAAAACCAATTATTTGTGAACTCCAGCAAAGTATCAACTATTCTTCGACCAAGAGCTAAGTTTTCCATTACCAATTATGATTTACTTTATGTATCTTTATTGTGTTTCCTTTACTTAGTGCAAGTTAAGTTATGTAATAGTGAGTTGTCTTCTATTATGATCTATGTATTGATGAATGTGATGCTTCTTGTTCGTATTCTTTTATCGAATCTTCACTGCATAAACCTGAGGCCATGTTTATTGAGCTCAGTTTCGCTTGGGGACAAGCGAAGTCTAAGCTTGGGGGGAGTTGATACGTCCATTTTGCATCACTATTCTGTATCATAATTTACTGTTATTCATTGATATATTTCATATTAAGAGGTGATACTTATGTTATTTCATCTGTTTTTGCATGGTTGATGACTTTTGGAGCATGGACCGCTGCAGTCAGGATTCTGATGGAAAAGGTGCTGTTTGGAGGCAAAATTCGCGAAGATCAGAAAATCCGGGAAAATATACGGAAAATCCTATTTTTCCAGAAGACGAAGGCTGCCAGAAGAGGGAGTGGAGATGGGCCACAGGAGGCCCACACCACCCCCTGGCGCGAGCAAGCCTAGGCCGCGCCACCAGGCGGTGTGGCAGCCCTGGCCCACCTATGGCTCTCCCCTCTGGCGTATATATTCCTCCCGAAACCCTAAGACTCGGGGAGCAACCACAGAAAGATTCCGCCGCCTCTGTGGGGCGGAAAACACTGAGAGAGAAAGATCTCTCCAGCAGACAGATTTCTGCCGGGGAATTTCTTCACGGAGTGGGGAGATCGTCGCCATCAACACCACCATCAAGATGGACTTCATCGGGATCATCACCATCATCATCACCATGAGCACCCTCATCACCATCTCCATATTAGTGTAACAATTGGGTTGAATCTTGCATAGTTCTTAGGGGAAACTTTCCGGTGTTGATTACTCTTTGTAGTTGATGCTATTGAGTGAACCATTGAATTATTGTTTATGTTTAGATTGTTATACATCATTATTCCATCTCTGATCATGATCCATATGATGTCTTGTGAGTAGTTCGTTTTGTTCTTGAGGACATGGGAGAAGTCATGTTGTTAGTAGTGGAGTTGTGTTGAGAAAGATTCAATAGTTTGATATTTAAGTTGTGGTGTAATTCTTCTAGTGGTGTCATGTGAATGTCGACTACATGACACTTTACCTATATGGGCATAGGGGAATGCATTGTGTACTTGGCTACTAATCGTAGGGGTTGCCGGAGTGACAGAAACCTGAACACCCATGAGGAAACCATTACACAAGGGACATAAGGGTCTTAGAGTTTAAAGTTGTGGTTAGGTTTCTACCTTAATTACTTTCTTGTACTTACGGATGTTTGCAAGGGTTATAATCACAAGTATGTATTAGTCCTAGGAAGGTCGGTACATTAGCACAGGTTCACCCACACAACACTTAGCAAGCTAAAGAAGATTAATCAACTATATGAAGCGAAAGCACTTGACAGTCTTCCCATGTGTCCTCGAGAACGTTTGGTCATCTTAAGTAATACAACCGGCTTGTCCTTTGCTACATAAAGGATTGGGCCACTTGCTGCATTTATTCCTACTGTCTTTTATTTACTCATACTTTATTTACTTGCTTTATCAAAAACCCCTAAAAATCTGTTTGCTAAGTATTTGCAGAGAATTCCTGATCCATACCACTAGCCAGCACCTTCTGCTCCTCGTTGGGTTCGACACTCTTACTTATTGAAAATACTGCGATATAGCCCCTATACTTGTGGGTCATCATCCTGCTAAGATTATATCAATGAGAAGTGAAATAATGAAGTTTAAACAATCTGATAATGAACATGTTTCTCAAGCTTGGGAAAGAATGAAATCTTTGGTAAAGAATTGTCCCACTCATGGACTGACTGCTTGGATGATCATCCAAACCTTTTATGCATGATTGAACTATTCTTCAAGGAACCTATTAGACTCTGCTGCTGGAGGGACCTTTATGACAATTACTTTGGGTGCTGCAATAAAGCTTCTAGATAATATGATGGTTAACTATTCTGAATGGCATACTGAGAGAGCTCCACAAGGTAAGAAGGTAAATTATGTTGAGGAAACCTCCTCCTTGAGTGATAAGATTGATATTATTATGTCTATGCTTGTTAATGGGAAAGCCCATATTGATCCAAATAATGTTCCTTTAGCCTCCTTGGTTTCTCAAGAAGAGCAAGTTGATGTGAACTTTATAAGAAATAAAAAATTTAGCAACAATGCCTACAGGAATAATTTTGGTAACAACAATTATAGGCCATATCCTCCCAACAATGGTAATGCTTATGGAAATTCCTACAACAACAATAGGAGTGCTCCCTCTGAACTTGAAGTTATGCTTAAGGACTTTATTAGTAAACAAACTGCTTTCAATAAAACTATTAAAGAAAAACTCTCTAATGTTGAAAGAAATATAGCATCACTTGCTGAAGCTCAAACTTCTTTGAATAAAATGGCTACTAAACCTAAAACTAATGAGAATCCCTTTGCAGCTACTAATGCCATACAAGTAAGAATTGATGAAAATGTTAGACTATTAGCTGAATTACATGCTAAGTGGGAAAGAGAAGATGAAATTGCTAGAAACATTAGTGTTTCTACTATCACTACCACTAGTGTTGAGGCTAGTAATAGCTCTACTACTTTAGATGATAAATTTGATTTTGATCTTGATGGTTGCAATATCTCTGAAGTTATTAAGTTCCTAAAAAAGCTTGCTAAAAGTCCTAATGCTAGTGCTATGAATATGGCCTTTACAAAACACATTATTGATGCTCTCATCAAGATTAAAGAAGAAAAGATGAAACATAAAGCTTCTATTCCTATAAAACAAGAAGATGGTTGGGAACCCATCATTAATATGAAAGTGAATGATTTTGATTTCAAAGCTTTATGTGATCTTGATAGTAGTGTTTCTATTATGCCTAGAAGGATTTTATATGCTTGATTTGCCACCACTTGAAGATTGTTATTTGAATGTCCCACTTGATGATAATGCTAAAAAGAAACGCATGGGGAGTATTAATAATGTTCTTATTATGGTTAATAATGCCTATGTCCCCGTTGATTTCTATGTTTTGGATGTTGAATGCAATGCTTCTTGTCCTATTACTTTGGGAAGACCTTTTCTTAGAATTGTTGGTGCCATTATTGATATGAAAGAAGACACCATTAAATATCAACTCCCACTCAAGAAAGGTATAGAACACTTCCCTAAGAAGAGAGAGAAGATTTCTTTTGCCTCTCATATTAAAACAAAAATTTCTTTTAATGCTTCTTCATTTGAGAATACTTGATTCTTTTTCTTGCTTCTTATGCCTAACTTAAAGGCGTTAAAGAAAAGTACTTATTGGGAGATAACCCAAAAGTTTTAGATGAGTCTTGAAAGTTATTACTTCAGTAATAACCGCTCTTTATCCTTTTTATTTTCTTTTTGTGCCAAGAGTAACCTCTAATGAGAGAGAAGTAATGATTGGGAAAGTTGTTGTCCCGAAACAGATTTTTGTGCTTCACCGTAAAAATTCGTGTAAAATATAAGTACGTCCTTTTGAGGCGTAAATTTTTGTGCTTCTGCCCCAGGTTGTTATCTAACTTTCGTTAGTTCAACACTTTTTGATTTGAGTAACATAAGGTCTTTGGAAAAATTCGTCTTTACCTGCTGGACTGTTTTGACAGATTTCTGCCATTTTTGCATTTGCTTCTTGTTGGTTCCTTTTTGAGTTCTTTTGGGGAATTGAGCTTTTTGAGGGAAGTGCTACAGTAGCTTGTGTTTTAATGGAAGTTTTATTGGTGTTAGAACTGTACCTAAAATACCTATTATCTTGAGTGCACTAATGTTGCTAATAAAGATTGTGTGAAGTTTTGTATGAAGAAAAAATTTCAGGTGTATGGAAGGAATGAGTAATGAGATGAAGAATGGACTAAAGCTCAAGCTTGGGGATGCCACGCGTGTCACCCCAAGAAATATCCAAGAAGTACAAGCGTCAAAGCTTGGGGATGCCTAAGGCATCCCCTTCTTCATCAATAAAAATCCCAAGTTTCTTCCAAACGCTTCATTTTTATTTTTTCATGCAAAGTTGTGTTGTTCTTGGAGCGTCTTCTTTTTCATTTTTGTTTTGGTTTTTCGTTTGCTTGGTTTTCTTAGTTTGCTGAATGAATTGGTTGGACCCCCTCTTTCATACATTGGTTTTCAAATAGTTAGGTTTGGATTGGAAAAGAGTAGGAAAGCTCATGCTTAAGTGGTAAAGAGAGCTTGTTTTTGACTGTGGCCTATGCTTTGTCATGCCATGGTTGATATTGTTTTGGATTTACGCTTAGTATTCTTTGCTGTAGCATGACTTGTTATAAACAATTGAGATTGCTTAATGTGCCTTGGATGAATCATGCGATGTTTTAGCATAATTAAAGCATAGTATAGTGGTATTCTCCTTTGATGCTTTATTTGGGTTGACTTGGCGCATGCTCACACCATGTTATGACTATTCCAAGTCACCATAAGCCTTTATCATCCTTTAGTTTTCAACTTGTAGTATCACTTTATGCTTTGATCAATGATGTTTTGTCGCTCTACTTGATTATGGCCATTATTGCTCTGTTAGTTTGTCGCTCCCAGTCTTTTGCTTGCCTCCACAACCGATTATGAGTTCCACTCATGCATCCAACTCCAAAAACCAAGTTATTCCAAAGAGTCCACCATACCTACCTACTAGGATATGATATTCCAAGTATATTCATGTTTTTGTCTACCTTCCAAATTAAACTTGTTATGAGAAAACTAGTGATTAAAGCTCTCACGAACTTGATGGCACACTTTACTTTTCTCGCCCTTAATAAACTTGAACCATTCTGTAGTCTATGTTGTATATGCTTGCACTTATTTGTTGGGGATTAGCAGAACCATGCTGTCATGGGGAACGCTTTCAACATTGCACTTGTACTTTGTACCTAGTTGATATCATGCTCTTTTGTTTATGGATGTCGTGGTGTGAAATGAAAGGGGAGCTTGTAAGTCCATTGAGTTATGTATATGTGTTAGAGAAATGCCTGGGCCGCTGGTCTAATCCATGCTGACATGGTGCAAACCTGCAGCGTAACCATAATGAGCTATCTATGAAGCATTCTTATTACGAAAAAAAGAGTCAGATATTGAGAAAAAAGAGAAAGAAAGATAAAAAGAGATTATGAAAAGAGGAAAGAGAGAAAAAAGCACCATATTCCCATGGTAAATAAGAAGATTGCTGAGATGCTCGTTGTCTGCTTGCCTTGTCATTTGGATATGGGGATTCTTCCGTATCATCGGGCAAGGGGTACCCCGTTGGTGGTTCTCTATGATACACATGTACTTACGATGACAAGAACTTACCGGTGACTAAACTTGAGTAGCATGAGGAGCGGCCCTCGTATTCAAGGGACATGAGATTTCTAACTTATACTTCGTCAAGCATGTACACCATATTTTGTTCACTTTAACTTTAATCACTTCAAGATGCTTATGATAGGGGCAATGAGAGCTGAAAGCTATTAAGTACCATAATTTTTGGAAGCTCTTTAGGAGACTTGAATCCCTACTTCCTTCTATGAAGGCCTTTCTTCCACTTATACATAGAGTCTCCGCCTTCTATCTTTATGCACCTACTTTGAGAGCATAGTGGCCATTCTTAGTTCTATGTGCATTGTCCCAAGACTTGTTGATTGATGCATAGCTTTGATATTGCTTGTTTTAAACTATTTGTATCTAGTCACTCTTGTAAACTTTGAAGGTGTCCTATGTATTTATGTTTGCTACTCTATGAGGGACAAGCTGAATGCTACTATGCTATGTTTTCTTTATGTGAAACAAACAAACATCTTGCAAAGCATTGTTATTCATGAATCTTTTGTTTGTGCCTTTTCATGTTGCAACATAGTTTATTTGTTTTATTGCTAGAACTTTGTCTTTCATGTTATGATTGAAGTACTATGATCCCAGCTTCGAATGCTTTACAAATACTTTGATTAAGGGTGCATGTCACCTCAAAAATTATTCTTTCTTTTTTATCACTTACCTAATCGAGGATGAGCAGGAGTTAAGTTTGGGGATGTTGATACATTGCAAATGTATCTATAATTTTTGATGTTCCATGCTTGGTTTTATCTACTTTCTTATGTTTTGTCCACACTTTGGAGTACTTTTCATATGATTTCTTGGACTAACCTATTAACAAGAGCCACAGTGCCAGCTGCCTGTTTTCTGCTATTTTTGGTTCCAGGAAAGTCTGAAAATGAATATTCTCAGAATTGGACGGGACAAAAGCCAAAGTTATTATTTTACCGAGGGACACCTGGAGCCAGAATACGAGACGGAGAGGGGCTGGGGCTCGATTACACCACCTGGTTGCACGGCCAGGCCTGGCCCACGCCAGGGAGTGGTCTAGCCACCCGAGGCACCCCCTCGGCCTCTCCTCCCGCCTATATATTGCCTCTGATACGGAAACCCTAAGTACCCGATCAAAAATCCACAAAAGAGTCTGTAGCCGCCGTCATCTCCATCCCTGGATCGGGAGGGATCTGAAGCTCTTCTCGGCACCCTGCCGGAGAGGGGAATTCACCCTGGAGGCCTTCTTCATCATCATGCAAGCCTCCGGTGTGATGCGTGAGTAGTTCATCTCTAGACTACATGTCCATGTAGTAGCTAGATGGCTGGTTATCCTCCTTTGTGCTTTCATGTCTAGATCTTGTGAGCTCCGTTCATGATCAAGATCATCTATTTGTAATTCTGCATGTTGTGTTTGCGGGGATCCGATGGATATTGAGATGCTATTTCAGATTGATTATTGATTCTATCATGTCTTTGTTATTTGTGATCTTGCATGCTTTCCGTTGTTAGTAGCTATCTTGGCCAAGTAGATGCTAGCAACTCCAAGAGTTAGTATTTATGCTCGATAGTGGGTTCATGCCTCTGGTAATTTGGGAAGTGATGAAATCTCTAAGGTACTAGATGTGTTGTTGCTACTAGGAGAAAACAACAATCCTTTGTTCATAGAACAATCGTATTGTTTACATTACATAATTGTAATGCAATTATCTGTTGCTTGCAACTTAATACTGGAGGGGGTTCGGATGATAACCTAAAGGTGGATTATTAGTCATAGATGCAGTTGGATGGCGGTCTATGTATAATGTTGTAATGCCCAATCGAATCTCAAAGGAGTCAAGATGAGTAGTATATGCTTGGATGCTTTCTCGATGTTTGTCAATTGCCCCGCTGTAATTTGTTCACCCAGCATGTTATCTATCTTAAGGAGAGCCACCTCTAGTGAACTATGGACCCGGGTCCTTTCTTTTACAGTCAATCTACAATCAACTATTTACTGCTTTCTGTTTACTTTCTGCAAACTATTACTTCCTTCCATTCGATACGTTTAATACTTTGTTTTTAGCAAAACCGGTGAGATTGACAACCTCATCGCAAGTTGGGGACTAAGTTTGGTGGTTGTGTTGTGCAGGTCTCCACGTTGCTACTAGCACCGGTAGTGCGCCCTGCCAAGGCTCAACTAGCAACACCTTTGGAGTGTTTCCTTGCTCCTACTGGATTGATAACCTTGGTTTCATACTGAGGGAAAACTTGTTGTTGTGCTCATCGTACCTTCCTCTTGGGGTTCCCCAACGAGATCGATATATTTTGGGCCATCAAGCAAGGGCCAGAGGCCAAGGCGACGGCGACGGCCGGCAGCGGTGGTGGCTTGGGCCTTGGGCTCCTTGTCAACTTGTGTGTATTACCCTTGCCCCTCTCCCCTCAATATATAGGCGGATTCCCTCCTCCAAAGAGGAGAATAGGACTAGGATTCGTATCCTCCAAGGACTCCTCGTTTCCTTCTCCCACCAACTGAGAGAGAGATTAGGAGCAACAGAGTATGATCCCACTACAGACTCCTCCTTTCTCTCCACTCCCCAAACCGACTTGAGGGGCAAGGTGGAGTCCGGGGAGGATTCCTCCTCCCCAGCACCTCATCCACCCACCTCCTAGGGGAGGGTCCTGGCCAAATTGGCCAGGGTTTCCTCCACCCCGCTACGCGCGTGTGGTCCTAGTGGTCCCATGGGACCCACTAGGATATTAATAAATAATAAATTCTTATTTATTATTAACATAAATATTTATTCTGAAGCTTCCCGAATTAAATTCCGGACACCTCTGAATTAATTTGAAACCTTCCGCATCCACTCTCGGTGATATTCCGGACACCTCCGTTATATTCTAAGACACTCTAAAACGTCCTTTCGGGATTACTTCATTCAACTATCTCATTCACACTCACATTCTATACCTGAATTGGACGATATATCAGATATACCTGAGATGGATGATCCGGACTTCTTCTTCTTTGCTAAGTACTTTGGATATTTCCTATTCTAGTGACCCATCTCCTTGCAGAAGAAACACTTAGCGTCTAGGGATGGACCTGGATTAGGTGCTTTGCCTTTGTTAGAGGCATTGCACACATCCGCCTTTCTCTCGTTGCCCCAGACTTCTTGAAGTGAGTGGTTTTCCTCACCATCATCACATGATTGGAGTTCTTCTATATGTCCTTTAGCCACCTCCAACATCGCGAATAGTTCGGCTAATGTTTTGTTCATCCCATGCATGTTGAAGTTCATGACAAACCTAGCAAAGCTAGGTGGGAGTGATTTTAGGATTATGTCGGTTACTAGTTTAGAAGGAAAGGGAATGCCCATCGCTTCCAACCTTTGAATGTGCCCGTGTAACTTGATTACATGGTGATGCATGTGAAATGCATCCATGAACTTTGCACTTTATTACTTGATATTGCAGCATATTTGCACCATATATGGGGTATATACATGTTTTATAATGATATTTGGGAATAATTCACACTTCCCATATTGTTTTAGAATTGACCCCGCCGAGGTAGAAACCCCCTATTTCAATGTTTTTGACTTTCAGGTACCCAAACGATGTCCAATTGACCTGAAACTTCACGGGACCCAATATTTATCAGAACGAAGAACATTGGGCCAAAGATCTGCGAGAAAATAAGACCGAGGAGAAAACAAGCCTAGCACACGCGGCTAGGGGCTGTCCACGGCTGATGTGCTCATTTTCCACTCGAGTCTCCGATACCTTCGATTCTTTCTCCCAGGCGAAGGTTCTGACCTAAAACCACATATAAAAAGGTTCTCCCGATGATTCTCGGGAAGGAGCAACGCAGAAGACAGAAAAACAAAATAGAGAGGCAGGAGGCAGAAGATTGGAGGGGGAAAACTCTGGCAGGGCACTGCCAGCGTGATCTCCACCTCCTCCAATGACTCCAGCACCTTCACCATGATGAAGGGGCAATAGTCCACCCCTGGACTATGGGTTTGTGGCAGTAGCTATTTTATCTCTCTCTTGATCTCGATTGTATTAGAACCGTATGAGCTGCATAACATGATTACGGTCATATTTGTATTACCTATGTGGTGGATCTTTATATAGTTGCTATCTGAGATTTAAATTGTTCAGTATTGGAAGTATATGAATAGATGTATATTATGTACCCCGTTCTTGTTTACTTGTTTTGATCAAACTTGTATATGGGAGCGTGTGTGGGGGAACGTGTGCATTAGTTGGAGCAACGGGGGTGATCTTGCGGGTAGGACAGTAAAACTTGCGAATCACTTGGGTGTTTACCTTACTTAGTTGCCTCACTAGGGATAAAGAACATACCATGCTTAGACTAGATCAAGTATGTTCTTATTTTAACTTCATGTCATGGAACTTCATCTTACATACCATCAATTTGGCTTTTTATTTTTAGTTTTTGTATTTCATTTGTTAGTTGTTAGTTCAGTAGTATTAGTTTTAGTATCATTTTACTTTCAGTTTTCATTCAAAAACATAAAACACATAAAAATTAATTTCACTTTACTACTTGCATAATGGGAGAAAGAACTAATTTGTGTGACTACACAAATACACCTAATGATCAATTTATTACTAAGCCCATTACCACACCTGAGATTACAACAGAGAGCTTTGAAGTTAGTCCTAGTTTTCTAAACTTGATAACTAGGGAACAATTTGGAGGTAGTGCAAATGAGGATGCCTCTATGCATCTTCATGACTTTTCTGAAATATGTGACATGCAAAAATTTAAAAATGTTGAAAATGATATCCTCAAACTAAAATTGTTTCCATTTTAACTTAGAGTAAAAGCTAAAGCATGGTTACTATCACTACTCACCGCTAGTATAAATTCTTGGGATGATTTAAAAGAAGCATTCATAAAAAAATATTATCCTCCCGTTAAAATTTTGCAAAATAGGAATAGCATCTTATCATTTAGACAAAATGAAAATGAGCATGTAGTTATGGCTTGGGAGATAATTAATATAATTCTTAGGACTTGTCCATCACATGGAGTCAATGAATGGACCATCTTGCATTCATTCTATAGCGGTTTGAACTATATGTATAAAAACATACCAGATTCTGCTATTGGAGGTGCTTTTATGAGTAAACTATTGTACAAGCAAAAGCCATATTAGAAAGTATATTGCAAAATTATAGTCAATGGCATACTGAAATAGCACCTACTCCTTCCAAGAAAGTAAATTCCATAGAAGAGATAGACACTTTATCTAATAAAATGGATGCCATTCTTGCTTACATGTCTAAACAAAATGTTGAGAATGTTCCTTTCAAGACTTAGTTGGTAAGAATGCTGAAAGTGTGGATGTGAACTTTGTTAGGAATTTTGGTAGTTGTGGTTATGGTAATAATAATTACACCTCTTACAATAGGCCACCCTTTGTTCCCTACAAATATGCCAGTAGTGGTAATGTTTCTAATGACTTGGAAAACACTATTAGATCATTTATATCTACCCAAAAAGAGTTGAAAAATAATTTATATCTAAATTTGAGAAACAAGATGCTTTGTTTGAGAGGGTAGATCAGCTAACTAGGTAAGTAACATCAAAGAAACTATCATTGCTCAAAAACATGAGGAAACTATAAACTATGTGCAAGATGTAATAGATAGATCTTGGAAAGTTATTAATGAAAGAAAGAAAGTGGAAAATGAAACTCTCATGATTATGAATGAGAAAAAGGTAGAAGAAGTAAAGATGCTTAGTGATTTTAAGGATCCACTACTTGATCTAGATAAGTGTAGCTTGCATGAACTCATTAATGTGCTACAAAAATTTGCTTGTGATCCTTCCATAAATTCTCACCAAGCGGGTTTTGGTTCTTATATAGCTAACCATGTGCTTAAAGAAAAGATTGCTAGGTACAATCAAGATGCTATGATACCACCTAATCTTGGGATGTATGGATCCCCAAGGTATTAATTACTATTGGAAAATAAACACACCATGTTATACTTGATCTAGGTTCTAGTGTTTCTGTTTTAACTAAGGATCTATATGAATTGCTAGAGTTGCAAAATATAGAAAACATGCTCCATGGACTTACTACTTGCTGATGATACCATTAAACATGTTGTAGGCAACGTTAGTAATGTAATGGTAGATCTTCACATGACTTTCGTTCCCATTGATTTTATTATATATCATGGACATGGGGAGTAAAACCTCTAGTCCAATTATTTTGGGAAGACCTTTCCTTTGTACTACAAGTGCTATTATTGATTCAAAGGAATGTAATGTGAAGTTTCAGTTTCCAGATAAGAAGTGCATGGAACACTTTGCAAGGAAGAGGGACACTCCAAAATTCAAGCTCCCTCATGAGCTTCACCCCTCTTGAAATTCAAGTAAGTAAGTGTAGTTATATGGCTTTAAAGAAAGCGCTTTGCGGGAGGCAACCCTAATGTTTTTGTTTTGGTTTTCTTTGTGTCCTATTTCCGTGTCAAGAGACTTTAGTTTTTGTTTTAGTTCTGTAGTTTTCAATAAAGTACCAAGTTTTACCCATTTTGTATTGAAAAAGTTGAACACATATATGGAGTTGCAGATTTCTTCATGAGTCTCTGGACCGTATGAATTTTCATATTTTTTCTGTAACTCCGATTGAGCTCATATTTTAATTGTAGTTAAAACTCACCATCCTCTATATGCTCTTGTAATTTCGTGATTTTAGGACATGCCTAAGTAGGGTAATTAATTAAGTTTTATTGCTGCTAAAATTCTGGACAAATTCTGTCCCATTTTGTTTTATGCATTCTTTGCGCTTTTAAGTTGAATCTTTTTGATTGATTTGAGTTCATGAGAAAGCATACAACATTATATAACTACTGTAAATTTCATATATACATTTTTTAAGGATTTCTTGCAGCAACTAATGTGTGTTTTGTACCCACTAATATCACCCCACAGAAAAGAGATGGGAGAAAATTTTGTGTTGATGTTTTTTCACAGGCATTAGAGGAGCTGAACCAAGAGCAATCCAAGGATGGTGAAAACAATAAGCTTGGGGATTCCCAATGCACCCTACTGGACCAACCACACTCTCGGTTTGCACACATCTACTTCCTGTTTTTCGAGCAACACATTACTATCGCATAAACTTGGAGCGTCTTTCATTTGTTTTAGTTCGTTTTGTTTTATTTCTATTTGAGTAAGATCACCACTTTGATATATATTATGGGAGAGCTATTTGAGGTTTAGTTTAAGTAAAGTTGGGATTGGGATGTTGAAGTTGATTTAAAAAGATTACACATAGTTGCATGGTTCATATGCTTTGAACGAGTATCAATTTGCAAATGCATTGTGTAGAGTTATCTTTTATTCATGTTTGATGCTTGCTATTAGTTTACATTGTTTGACATGGACTAATTAGAACTATGGACTCTTATGCATGCATGTAGACAGTCAACTTTCTCCCTCTTGCTAGCCCAAAAATAAAACCAACAAGTTAAAACTTGTTATCATAACTCCTTTGAACCAAGTTTTCCAGAGTGTCCACTATACCTACCTATTAGCATAATTGCTATTCCAAGTATGTTTCTCATGTTTTATTGATTTATCTAGCTTCCAAATTAAGATGATTATGGTTATGTTTGCTATGAGAAAATTGGTTAGTAAAGCTCTCACAAACTTGATGGCACACTTTTATTTGTTGCACACGATAAACTTGAACCATTGTGACTATCTTATGAAGTTGTGTGCTTGACAAATTATGAGTTGGGAGTTATCATAACCATGCTTTCATGGGGCACATTTTCAACATCGCACTTATTCACATTTAGTTGATATCATGTTCTTTTGTTATGGATGCCTATCATTGTGAAATAAATTGGAAACTTTGTGAGCTCATGGAGTTTGTATATGTGTAAGAAATGCCTGGGCCGCTAACCCAAGTCATGCATCATTCATGGTAGAATTTTACAGCATCTCACGGTGGGCATTCCATGAAGCATCTTCAATAAAAAGCTATTCCAATAGTAAATAAAAAGAATTGTTGAGATGCCCATTGTCTGTTTGTCTTGTCATTTTGGTATGGGAAACCTCCCATACCATGGGGCAAGAGTACCATGTTTGGTGTTCTCAATGATACATACTCCCTCCGTTTCAAAATATAAGATGTTTAGGTTTGTGAAAAGAGTGTATCTAGACCCCTTTTAGTATGTAGGTTCAATCCAAACCTACATGAATCTACACACTAAAAGGAGTCTAGATACACTCCTTTCACAAAGCTAAAACATCTTATATTTTAGAATGGAGGGAGTATATACTTACAATGACAAGAACTTTCTTAGGGTCCTAAGTTGAGTAGCATGTGGTGTAGGTACTCGTATTCAAGAGGCATGAGGCATTCAACTTATACTTTGTCAAGCATATAACTCATACTTTCCATCACATTAACCTTAACCACTCAAGTTGTTTATGATAGGGGCAATGAGGGCTCAAAGCTAATGAATACCATAGTTCAAACATTATCATAAGAGGAAGAGTTTGGAAGCTATATGAAACTTATTCATGATTAATCTCTGCTTATTATCTATCTTTCCAAAGTGTCCACCTTAATATTCAGAATTGATAAGAAAACTCTATGACCACTATAAGATGTTTTTACTTTGCTTTTGCTTTTTCATTTTGCATTCATTTGTTCCATAGCTCTTTCTTCTAAGTTACACTTTGTAAATTTCTACTAATCCTCCTTTCATGGTATATGAGATATCACTTCATTATCTATCTTGCATATTGCTATCCCTTTAAAGAATGAATCATTTATTTGACTTTGTGTAGCAATAGTAATCAGTCTTGATATCCAAAATAGTATTAAAGTACAAAGTCCATGTTAGTTTTATCACCTTTATACTCGAGGATGAGTATAAGTTAAGCTTGGGGATGCTAATGCATGTGAAATGCATCCATAAACTTTCCACTTTATTACTTGATATTCCAGCATATTTGCATCATATATGGGGTATATTTATGTTTTATAATGATATTTGGGAATAATTCACACTTCCCATATTGTTTTGGAATTAACCCTGCCGAGGCAAAAAAAACCTATTTCAATTTTTTGACTTTCATGTACCCAAACGATGTCCAATCGACCTGAAACTTCATGGGACCCAGTATTTATCAGAACGAAGAACATTGGGCCAAAGATCCGCGAGAAAAGAAGACCAAGGAGGAAACAAGCCTAGCACACACGGCTAGGGGGTTGGCCGCGGCTGATGTGCTCGTTTGCCCCTCGAGTCTCTGATACCGTCGATTCTTTATCCCAGGTGAAGTTTTTGACCTAAAACGACGTATAAAAAGGGTCTCCCTATGATTCTCTGAAAGGACCGCCGCATAAGACAGAAACACGAAACAGAGAGGCAGGAGGCAGAAGATTGGAGGGAGAAAACTCTAGCGGGGCGCTGCCGACGTGATCTCGACCTCCTCCAACGACTCCAGCACCTTAACCATGATGAAGGGGGAGTAGTCCACCCCTAGACTATGGGTTTGTGGCAGTAGCTATTGTATCTCTCTCTCATGATCTCGATTGTATTAGAACCGTATGAGCAACATAACATGATTACGGTCATATTTGTATTACCTATGTGGTGGATCTTTATATAGTTGATATTTGAGATTGAAATTGTTCAGTATTGGAAGTATATGAATAGATGCATATTATGTACCCCGTTCTTGTTTACTTGTTTTGATCAAACTTGTATATGGGAGCGTGTGTGGGGGAACGTGTGCATTAGTTGGAGCAACAGGGGTGATCTTGCGGGTAGGACAGTAAAACTTGCGAATCACTTGGGTGTTTACCTTACTTAGTTGCCTCACTAGGGATAAAGAACATACCATGCTTAGACTAGATCAAGTATGTTCTTATTTTAACTTCATGTCATGGACCTTAATGCTATACACTGAGATTGTCCCCCCTTTCTAGTGGAGTATAAGTGGATTGTTAGAAATAACATATCTATGTTAGGACGTGATGCTCATATGAATTGCTATTCACACTTTAACATGTTGCACCAGTATTATGTCAACTAGAGTGTCCAGTGTCCACCATAATTCAAAGAGAAAGTGCATAAGAAAAACCATGAACCCCGTTCCATTTTAAACCATAGGAAAACACTATCCAACACATCTACATCACCTTTTATTTTCAGTACTAATTAAATACGAAAATACAAAAGCATTTCTCATACTTGCAAACACCAACAAAAACCCAAAAACATCATATTCCATTGCATTTGCCACCATTGCATATTTACTTTACTATTGCATCACATTTTACTTTTATTGTATTTTACTTCAGTTTTGCTTACATACACCTTGTGCTTGACAACCATTTGGTGAGGTTGAGGGCACAAAACAATCTACAACTATTTTGTAGGTTGCTTGACGAAGAACAAAGAGGATCATTCTCTTACACACAGCTCCCCAAGAGTTCGATATTTAAACCCTTAAGTTTCCCTCGTGGGGATGACTTCTATTTACTACATCACTCTCCAATTAGAGTCTCAACCATTAATGTGCAGCGAGAAGCTCCTACGACAACTTTTAAGAAGTTTTTTAGCACTCGCATCACATGGGAACTAACCGAGCCTCCTTCTGCCATCTTGCATTCCAGAAGGGCTTGAGAGATCTCATATCTTTCTGCTCGGGCTTGATTCTCAAACATGCCCCTCAATTGCAGAATTTTTGCATATGGACCCTAGTCTTTAAACCTCCTTTGAAGATCCAGTTCCATGGATGCAAGTATAGCACATTGGACAACGACATAGTCATCACTACGTGTCTGAAAGACATCTTGCGCAGCCTCAGTTACGTTATCTCCAGGAGCATCACAAAGAGTTGCTTCCAAGACATAGCCTTTCTTAGCACCTTTCAGTACTATCAGTACTATCCTTATGTTGCGGAACTAATCCACAAAGTTTGTACCAGATTCATGCAGTTTCTCTATCTCTAATATACCAGCTAAAGGGAAGTTGTTGCATGCCATTGATCTACAAACAATTACAAATTCATTTAGACATTTTTTTCATAATTAATGAACTACTCAAGATTAACAATTTAATTCAGAGTGTAGTTCCCACTAAAATCAATATCTCTCATGATTGATACTTAACGATTCAAGATCCACGAACTTGCTTTCCCGGTGCCAATGTTACATCGCGCACCGGTGAACAAGACCCGTAGGTAATCATACCAATCATATCACCATATGACTCTTGTTAATCTTTTGATTCTTGTATTCCATGCTCTAGACGTTCTAGATAGTATGTCAAGTGAACCTTAGTACACCAGCAGTGCGACAGTTTTGGACCCACATTATGAACGTTGCTAGGTGCACCCATGTTACATGACCCACACCAGTTCAAAGCCCATGTTATGTGGTGTCTAACTTAGGGAGAACACATGATATCTTGATAATTTTAAGTGAGAGATCACCCTATTTATTATGACTACCACGCAACAAATAAACTATATAAAAGGATTCACATCACATGAAATTCATATAGTGATATGGTATAGCACTTTGCATCAACGATCTCCATCATCAACGCCTTACGACGCCATGTACTCCTTCACACGCCTTGGGCATAGCATCGAGGTCCATCGTTGCTTGATCATCATTGCCAAATATTTTCTTTTACAACTATTGCTACTCTAGATAATAAAGTAAAAAACAACTATGGCTATTATAATAATAATATGACAATCATCGTGGCTTCTTCCACTCATGTCCAACGAGATTACAACATGATACATCTCATACATCACATTGCAAACATCACATTGCTATACCATATTACTTCCTACAAAAACAAGTTAGACGCCTCTAAAATGCTTTGCTAACTTACAGGATCTATGGTGACATAGAGAACCATTCTTTTACCTATGTGGTAAGAAAGCATCATCATCAATCGACTTGCTTTTTAACTTGTCCAGGGTGTGTCCCCATTGCACTATAAATAGTACAATGGCTTCACTAGACTTTGTCAATACGTGTGACCCCAGTATGAACTTCACCAAATTCACAAAACCCAGAGCACAAAATTTCTCTCGACTATTATGGAAAAACAGGCACCCGACAAAGTTATTTTGTGCACTCGATGTACACTTCACAAACCAGTTTTGATCCAAAGATCATAAAGTCGGCTCGGGCCGCTAATCACACAATACTGCCAAGATCCAAATTGCAATAATTGGGTAGCAAGAACGAGATTAACAATGCTAGAATTCGACAATTACTATATCCATACATGTTCCTATGCATAGACCACTCTGATACCACTATTGGGGAATGCTCTACGGAAAAAAATTCTAGCGCATAACCAAGATCCAGTGCAAGGGGTGAGGTAACGGATCATACCTCGAAGATCAAACTAGCCGAAGTTTGTTGATGATGAGCTTGGTCGTGTGTAGATCCCCGCAACAAGCCTTAGCGAGTCGCGAGGAGATGTATTATCCCACAGACAGCTCCGAAGATCAAGTGCTCCAAGTGTTGCACCTCCACCAGTATCCACACATACACCGAGAACGGCACCGCGTTGAGGCGAGATCAAGAACTCACGGACGAAGCGGGAATGTGTCGATGAAGATCCGGCAGCACTCCGTCGTCCGTCAAGATTAGATCTAGATGGGGTAGAAGACGAGCTGCTCCGAGTGTTTATGAAGATCTCCTTCACGCGGAGAAGATGATGACGCGAGGAAGAGGCCCACGGCCGGCGGCGGCGGTGGAAGCTTGGGGCTTGAGCTCCTTGTCAACCTATGTGTCTTGCCCTTGCCCCTCTCCCCTTAATATATAGGCGGCTTCCCTCCTCCAAAGAGGAGAGTAGGACTATGATTCATATCCTACGAGGACTCCTCCTTTCCTTCTCCCACCAATTGTGAGAGAGAGAGTAGGAGAGAGGGAGTCCGACCCTAATACAGAGTCCTCCTTTCTCTCCACTCCCCAAACCGACTTGGGGGGCAAGTTGGAGTCCGAGGAGGATTCCTCCTCCCCACCGCCTCATCAACCCCACCTCCTCCACCCGCCGGCCTAGGGGAGGGCCCTGGCCGAATTGGCCAGGGTCCACCCCGAGCGTGTGGGCCTAGTGGGCCCATGCGGCCCTTCGGCCCATGGGACCCACTTGGATATTAATAAAATAATTTATTATTTATTATTAATACAAATATTTATTCCAAAGCTTCCCAAATTAAATTCCGTACAGCTCTAAATTAATTCAAAACCTCCCGTCCAATCTCGGTGATATTTCGGACACCTCCGTTATATCCTGAGATACTCTAAAACATCCTTTCGGGATTACTTCATTCAACTATCTCATTCGCACTCACATTCTAAAATGTTGAAAATTTCTTAAGTGTGTGACCCTATGGGTTTGGATATTTGCGGACATGTCCGGAACTCATTGCGAGACAATGATTACTATCAGTGTCTTGATAAAGTAGCAACCCCCCACAAATAACACGAAGATCTTTATCGTGTGAATCGTAGTATTGAGTCTGATACATATCGTATTGATTCGTTGATACTTTACATTGCCCGAGATGAAACACTAGGTTATTATCGTTTCCTGGCATGTACTCTTTACTCATTTCGTACTATCGATGTTCCTGTGGTCAACAACTTGATCACATGTTTGGCCAGACGATGACGAACATCATAGTACATGAGTGGGCCCAGAGTGTATCTCTTCATCGTTAGGAGTCTCAATTCCCACAAGCACCCCATGTGAATAATTGGCGAACCATCTGGTACGAACAAACATCAACTTTATAATTGCTCTGTTAAGAACAACGCTTGTATAATCTTGCCATGTCCATATTGTACCCAAGTTCATATGTGTCTCGTGATCCAACAATTTCTAGTAAAGGCAATACAATGTTTATGAGATTAAACCGATCGTTGTTCTCCAACAACTCCAATCACATATGTCACCCGCAACACTATAATCACATTGTCACTTTGCCCATAGTCAGAACTATCGTTGACATACATACTAGTCTCAGAGGCATGACTAGAGATATCTTTATTGGTGTTTATCATCCCACACATGTATTAGAGTTTTCCTCCAAATACTCATTATTTGGAACTAACACAATTGTAGCATAGAACAATAAACTTTAATTATGAAATAGAATATAAATAATAACACATTTATTATTGTCTCTAGGAGATATTTCCATCATGTAGGTGGTTGTACACCTACCACCATAGTGCTCAAGTAGAGCTTTGGCACAAGCAGTCAGATGGAATTCTTTGAAGCCTTGATAGTGCGCACACCTCTTAATGATCAAGCACATATAGTTCAGCACAAAGATTGACATGAAAGGAAGTCATTTCATGGTTCCCTTGATAGGAGCCTTCTGCGTCTTGTCCAGCCTTGCTGTCTCGTTTGAAGTAATAGTTTACAATGCTATGCACAAGATCGTGCGACATGAATCTTAGCTATGCAAACCGAGGTATGTCGGAATTATGCGCCATCGATGCATGATGTGTCATGGGATGAGAATCCTCCACAAACGAAGGGATTTGTGACTCACCCATGGGCACTAGAGACTGGCTAAAGTCATAATTGGAGTTCTACATTGTTCACGCATGATAGAAATTTGTATAAGCCAAGCATATTTTCTACCCGTACCAGCGCACTGGACCTAGGGTTCCCCCATTACTCGGAGTAGAGTGGACTAGGGATATCCGTAACGCTCTCCCAGAAGGGAAGGCGCCACCCGAAGACGACACCGCGTCGGAGTCGAACAGACCGACAAGGATTTCTCACTAACTCCATCCACACAAAACCCCGGGCACTTCAGGGCACCACCACCAACCTCACAGCCTACCAGCACGCGCCACCACGATCTTGTAGTCACCCTAGTCATCATCTCATCATGGACACCGTCAAGCAACCTGCAGGACGGAAGCAAATGATATTGCTTGGGCCAGGGACGGCAATACTACAACCATGCAGAAGGAGCCTCATCGACCGAACAAAGAAGTAGGGGCACACCAGGCCCTTGGCAGTCCCGGTCAGTCTCGGATAGGCCCGTAAATCCCCCGCCACCTTGCTGCAACGGGCAGGCCATTGCACCGCCATCCCCTACCAGAGCTCCATCGTCACCGCCATCCTCAGGAGGTGAGCTGCTATAGACACGACGACCCGTCAAGGCCCAGATCAGGACCGATGGGCCCAGATCTGGACAGGGAGAGCCTGACGCCACACTGTCGTGTCCGCTCGATGCCGCGTTGCCCTTCCTCGTTGTCGACGGCAACACCGCCCAACCCCACCTAGAGGAGTTCCATACCGCCACCCGAGAAGCAGCCGCCATGTCACCCGGCGGTCGTGAAGATGCCGCAGAAAGCGAAAGCACACCACCTCCACCGCTACCGCCACCTTCACCGTCAACAGAGGCGGCTGCCCGTGGGCCCGCGCTGCCCACTAGGGAGCCATGGCGGGCGCGCACCGCCGCCAGCTACTCTCGCGTCGCCACGGAAGCGCGCCGCCACGCCGCTACGAACCGCACCGCGTAGCGCCCCAGCTTGGTGGCGCCGGCCCATACCAAATCCATCCTCGCGAGGGGGTGAGAGATTCCCACCAGCGCCGGCACCGACGCCGACCGGGCTTTGCCTGGACGGGCCCTCTAGCGACGGCGAGGAGGGGAGGGGGGGGGAACTAAGTGAGGAAAGAGGAGTCTGGTGGCTAGGGTTTCTCCCGGTCGCTTGTGGGACGAGCGACCTGTAGAGCTAATATTTTTATGCTCAATTCAACTGAAAGCTAGATGGTACTCTCCCTCGGCTCAATTGTCTTTGATGTTGATTGATCCTAGATGGTTTTGCCTGTGAGCTATGACAAACTGAAAGTTAAGGTGTCAAGTAAGATTCCGTCAAAGTACAAAATATTTAACTAGAATCTACCAAATGATCAGAATTTCCTACTCGCAAAGTCACAATCACCTCGCCTTCAAAAAGAAAGAAAGTGCTACTAGGCACCGCCATGTTTGGAGATGTTCGAGATCCCTATGAAGCACTAGTTTCTGACAAAGCCTATGCAAGGAATTTCCTAATGTGATCCAGAGTCGTTCTCCAACGTGGCATCCAGCTCAGCCGTCCTTTTTTTTTTTTGAGATGGCAGCTCAGCCGTCGTTACCTCAGCAGGAGACATATGAAGTTGACATATGCCAGGCAAGCTGCACATGTGGCGCTCTTTGCTACTACAGCACGTCAAGTACACGTATTCTAGGCTCCCACGTCCCGGTCTTCTCCTTCGTCTTCTTCCTCGCGCGCTCCTCAGCATCTTCTTTCCCCCCTGGTCTTGCTCCTTCCGAGCACCCCTTCCTCCTCCGCCGGCCTCTCTCCATCGCCAAACCAAGGTACGTGGCCCTAATTGCTCAATCTAATTTCGATCTGAGTCCGTAACTCGGTAGATCCGGCTGGTTGCTGCGGAAATCGCTCGCAAAAACGGGTTTACTCCTTATGAATTTTCGGGGATCGATTCGGGATCATGGTTGCCCTAGTCTTATGCGGTAGATCCTAGCCCTTGCCTTCTCCCAGATGTAGTTTCGCGTGCGGCTTATCTGTGTCCCTGTTCAGCTCGTGTCGTACGGCCCCGATCTGGTCCCGTCGCGAGTCCAGATCACACGGGCAATCACAGATCATGGTGCGGTAGATGTGCTCCTGGGAAGATCGTGCGTGCGTGTGTCCTCGACGCTCCGTTGCCTTGCTTGCTACGGTGGAGATTTGGACACGCACAATTCAGTGTTGTTGCTGTCAATTATCAAGCTACATCTAGCTGCTGTATGGAAGAAGACCCTCTGCAGTTTTGGACATGAGATAAATGATAGGTTCTGGTTAAATGGTTGAGGAAACTATAGCATAGCAATATTGCTAAGAAAACAGCATTCATCCGCAAGACTGCAGGACATTCAGAAGGATCAAGTGAGAGTAAACTTACTGTAGTATTGTAGATTCGTTGCATGATAACAACATGAGTATTTTTCATATTGATTCCAGATAGAATATACTAGAACATGACCAGTTTATTTTGTAAATGATGTGTCCACTTTCTGGTTGAATTATGTGTTCTGAAATCTGGATAATCAGATTCATTTTAGATATTTTTAGCCTGTTAGAAGCTCATCTATCATAACTGCCAATTTGACCAACTTTGTTTTTAAACCTGTTTTTTTTTCTGTTAGAAAACGTTAGACGTAGACTTTTATGCTAAGTCGCGAGCTACAGTTGATAACTTTGCTTGGCGATTGTCATTATGGTTTACCTATCATGTTAGACAGTGGACTTATGCATGAAGCCCGATAGAAGGATAATGATCTCTTAATTTTGTGAGTCTATACGAGAATTGCCCCTATGCCAAATAGTACAAGTGAATAATGTTAGCTGAATTTTCTTTCATAGCATGAAGTTATCAGATGCCATTAGCAAAAGCACCGATCCTTTTAGCCCCTCCTTTTGCAAAATGTAAAGGATAGAAGATATCACTATCAAGGTTTCCCCATTGCAAGTCAGATAGCTTCATGTGGGCATGAAATGATTATGGTTTCAGGGACTGTCAACACGATACTCTCTTGGAGAATGTAAAGCCATTCTCCAGTGTCAGTTAAGTCAATGTAGATAGAATTAAGTGTCAATCCCCTGTGAGACCTCATTTTACTATAATTTGAAACCACAAATGGCATATGCAATCTGAAGTTGTGAGCAAACCAGTTTATCAAGTCTGTCATTTTATTTGTGGTGTGACACTGGGTTTGCTGCTGTTATTTATGTGCTGTACGACACTACTTAAGAAAATGCTGTGCTCGAAACTTCAGATTGCAGATGCAAGCCATTCCAACCTGAAGAATTAATTTTAGTGTCATACATTAGTACCTGTTTCAAGCCAAGTCGTTTATGCAGTGTTAGCCATTTGCTTGTTTAACTAGAAAAGTGAGCATTATGCAACACATGGACGAGGCAACATATAATAAAGTAGAACTTGGAGCTTTATTTGTGCAACATTTTGCTTATTACTGACTGATATAAAAAAACCAGGTGTTCAGAAGCTTATATTGCACTTTATTACACGTGAAATAAAAACAGTTCTTTTTGTGATATTTGCCAAATTCATAGCAATCCTTTTATGTACCTTGCAATTGTAAAACTTCCCTGTGCTGATCCTTTTCTTGGCATTTCCAGACGTGAACAATGGCGAAGATCAAGCCAAAGGCATTGTTGGCACAGAGCAAGCAGAAGAAGAGCCCTACCCAGGTTGGTGTGGCCAAGATCATCACCTACGTTGTCCTCGGCGTCCTAGTTGTGTCTTCCGTCTATTACGCCTATCAATACTGGCAGAACAAAGGACCGGCGGCGGGGGTGGCAGCGGAAGGCGTCATGGGGAACTAAACTAAGCACCAGGACTGTAATCGATTTTGTTGTTGTTGTATCATGTGTTATCGGCTAATTTTGGGTTGCTGCAACCCAGTAAATGGAGCGTAGACAGTAATGTCGTGTTTAGTTGTATCCCCTGGTACCTTACCTTAACATGTATGCCTATATTACTTTCTTTGACATGGATGGGGTTTCCTGGGACGAGTTGAGCTTATTGGAATGGTATCCGTTGTGTGCATTGATAGTGTTGTCCTCTGCTGATATGATAAACTTCTCAGAGCTGTCCCAAATTTAGTGTGTACTTCATGAGATCTTGATGACTAACTGGAGTATTCATCACAAATGACAAGGCTATGTTGAGGTATTACACAAATTGCATTGTCCCTGGAGATGCTAATTAAAGTAGGCACGGCCATCCAGAAGTTAAAACGAGATGGAGTAGCAGCAACAGAAAACAGTTAAGTGCAGTTAAACTGGGATGATAGGAGCGACGCAATACGCTGCTGCCTAACCTGGATGGCGTGATTGACTAGTGAAACTGCTAATGACGGTGGCGTCAATCGGCCAGTTCGAAGACGATGGCGACCTTCTCTGTGTTGACGGAACTGGAGAGGGTGGCGACCGCGAGGTTGACGAGGTGCACAGGTCAAAGGTAGGCACGCACCTGGACCATTCTTGTCTGATCGTCTGCGTTATGACTGAACCTGCGGTATAGGTTTACTGTTTTATTACAGTGTGTGTTTCAGCCCGCCTGTCACTTTCTCCTATCTTCAATCATTCTACTTCAATCAAACCTTAGACCAAATATACTCTCTATTCCACAAGTAAGGGGAATCATGGCGGGGCAATTTTTAGTATAAATCAATCAAATTAGCTCTCTTGTTCTTCGGTTTCATAGTTTGGGTGAGTTGAGCGATCTTGATCCCCAGACAAATTGGTATCAAGAGCAAGTTATTTCCTCCGAGGCGATTTGATATGGTGGTAGTCTGGTTCTCTATCGGTGGCGGCTTCGCGTGGCAGCAACATTCGGGTATAGATCGATCACCTCGATTTGACTGCTACAGAACACTTTCAGAACTCTAAATTGTGACATCCGGCTAGACTTGTGTACTTTTGCGGTGTCGTGTTGTTGGTGGCAGGATGTGTGGAAAAGACCAATCTAAGGTACTCACTTTGTTCCATAATATAAGACTTTTTAGCAAGCTAACCGGGAGAGTAGTTGTTTAGGTAACTCGAGGTTTCAACTCGAGTGGGTCAATGGCTAATTTCTACAAAGTATAGAAACCATGTGATCCAAAGGCAATCGGAGGTTTCGACTTCATCATAAGAGTCGGAATTCTGCAACAAATTAAGGACACGACTTCACGCTTAGGAGGCCTCGACTTTGTTGTGAGGAAGACCATGACTTGGTCAACAAAGCCGACAAAAGCCTCCACTTCACTAACGATGTTGGGAAGACTACCAAGGCCCGACTTACCCAACTAAGTCGGATTATTCATCGAGCATCAAGAGAGTGAACACACATTGAGCAAACATGCGACAACAGTACACCATTCGGTCCATGTCTTGTGTTGGCCAAGTGAGCATCCACTTGTCTCAAGTTAGGAGTTATCTGGAAGGCTCCATCCGGACACCCTTCCGACGGCAAGCCGAAAATTCAAGAGCAAAGATTTGAAGAGGAAGAAAGATAACGAAAAGACAATCTAGTATGCGGACAAGACTCTCATTCAAGTCATATGAGAACTCTCGTATGAATGGAAGACGCCAACAAACACTGAATATTATAAAATTATAAAATAAAGGTACGTGCTCTCCAAAGATCTTACCCATTTCTAGACCTATAGAAGCCTCGCTGCCATCATCGTCAAGATCATCCACAAGCTAGATCGACAAAGGGTTCTTAGACATATATCGCGAGCACTTCAAAACCTTGTTGACACCATCTTCTGATCTCTTTGAGTTTTCCCACATTTTGTAGTCCATTGTAATCTCATATGTAATACAATTAAGGCAGAAGGAGGGTTTGTACCCGAGCAAAGGGAGTTGAACCTGGGTACCTCATGTCCCGTGTTATGCTAAGATGAAGCGCTCCCAAGACCAAATAAACTACGTGCTAACGGGCACTGAGGTAGTTAATGTCCAATATTTTATCACACGACACCTAGCAATTAGATTTCTACTTATAGGGTGATTTTCTACATGTTTTTTGAGAGTCTATCTGTAGTTTTTATTATCACCGTGAGGAAATACTATGAAATCTTATATGTACCATATTTTGGCAAGGAGGGAGTACTACAGAAAGTTTACTCTCACTTGCCCTTTCTGAATCTACAGTCTTGCGGATGAATGGTGTTTTTATAGCAATATTGCTACAACATAGTTTCCTCTACAAATGTAGGGCGTCCTACACCATCCCGTCTTGTTACATTTAAGTTCTTGTGAAAGTATCTTGTGAAATTGATGTGAGATAAATGCTCTTAGCAACCACACCCTAGACCCTACACAGCTAACAATTACTATACCACCAAATGACGGAGGGTGCTATATATATGTTTCATGGATCATTATTCATCAGTCATCACTGTTCTATCCTACACGAACCTCGAGCATAAACAGTGCATGGAAACTCGATTGTGTTCCTTCCATGCTCCCGAGTCATTGACGTGCAATGCCTTCCTTTTATACTAAACTCTTAGAAAAAGATAGAGAAGACGATAGGGCATTTAGCTTGAGAATAGGAGACATCACGAGGGAAATACTTAGACCATCTGGAGGACCATGTACTTACTTCTGGTTCTTTAGAGGAACGGGTGTGCGCTCCGTCCATGATCCATGCATGCGGACCATCCCACTAGAGTACCGCTAGTCCACCACCACTCGTCCATGACTATCTGCCGCAATTTAATCCATCGTTCTCTTCTGGATTGATCACTACGGAAACTTTCTTGTTATTTTCTTTTTGCGAAATTCCACCAATCTATTAATAATCATCAACAGTAATACAAAGATTCCTTCTGTCAGACAAATTAAGGGGTTAATTGATATGTTACTATTAGCGATATTAATATATTCTCTTTGTCCAAAAAAAAAAGACAAAGGAGATAAGATTGTGCACATTCTTTAATTCATTAGGTGATAATTTTTCAGGTTGGAACTTACTTAAATGACTTTCCAGGATCGCTTATGTAGAGGACGGGTTATCACCAAGATATTGTTGCGAATAATGCTAGCTTTTCCAAAATAAAGTTATACATGTACTTAACAAAAGACATTTTTGCACTAGACAATGAATTGGGAGACTAATTTTATCCGATGATCACCCAATTCTTGATAAGATAAATTAAATGACAACATTTTTCTTGAAAAATGAAGCTAAACTGTAACTTTGTGCTGCTCAACTCGTGAGAGAAGCATAACTCTCATTTCATCCACAGGAAACACAGGTGGACCTGATTTCTGCCTTTAGAGAAGCATGTTATTCCCATGCATAGATGATGTCAAAATTTGCACTGTATCAAGTTTAGTTTGTGTTCACCCCTCGCAAAAAGAACCCCCCACGCCGCCTCCCCTTGCGAGGCGACCGGGGCGGCCCGCTGCCTCCCCCTCCAGCGACTCCTCCTTCTCTTCCCCTCCTGCCATCGTCGGCGGGTGCTGCCGGGTGTTGCCTGTGCAGTGCTGGGTGGCCGGCGGTCGCGGCTCGGCCTTATTTCCCCGCACGCGGGAGGCACGGCTAGGGCACGTCGGCCTGGAGGCGGTTACATACAGTGGTTGCTAAGAGCATTTATCTCACATCAATTTCACAAGAACTTCTATGTAACAAGACGGGATGGTGTAGGAGACCCTTTATTTTATTCTTTTTGAAAATGGGAAGGGTGCAGGGCACCCAAGTCTTCATAATTGAACCACGTGCCAGGTACAATTTACAAAGAGGACCTTTACAACACTTGCCTAAAAGGACTAGCAATTCGAAGATAAGTCCACTTTCTTTGAAAAAACACCTCAGCACAAAAGAAGAAACAACAATCCAGGGCTTCGGTTTCTCTGCCACCACACGTCGGCGACCTCCGGGCAAAGCCAACGCCGAGGTTAGGGAGGAGGCGCTCGAACGCTCGCATCCGACGAAGAACAACTGCTTCCGGTCACCTAAAAAACTCCGGGGATGAAACCATTTGGAGAAGAAGAAGCGTCGAGCTCTAGCGCAGGGCTTGCAGGGCCTCCTCAATGGAGGAAGAAACATAAGCCGCTTCTACGGCAGAAGATCACGGTGGACATGATGTCAGCCGCATAATTTTCTCGATGAAGACAAAGATGCCAGCAACACCGCAGAAGACGCATCGAGCCACCACCGTCCTCCCCCTCGCTGCCATGGCTGGCCAGGAAGATGGGGAAGTCCAAAAGGCAGGAGGGTGACGATGGCTGCGCTTGATGAGAGGATAATGGAGCCACTAGCTCGCGTCAGCCATTCTTCCTCTAAGCCCCCGCCACCACGGCGAACAATAGAGGAAGAATGAATAGCACCAACGACCTGGACGACCACCCGGCGGCACGCACACCCACCAGAGTGGAATCACTCCCTCCGCCCCAACAATCCACCTCGGCACGAAATGCATCTCGATCCCCTTGCATCCACTTCCGAACAGAGGGAGATGGGAAGAGGCGAAGAAGGCAGCGAGGAGGAGGTGGAGCATGACCAATTTATTGACGGAGGTGTTGACCGTCGCCGCCGCACCGAACTCCCAACCACCGGAGCTCTAGCACCACAAAGACGAATCTTACTGCCAAGATCTGGTCATCAAGATCCATAGCTCCACCACCGGGCAGAAGTCCCACTACTGCCAATTCGCCAAAGGAACCTACCCTACCTACACCGGCATCGTCCCCCTTCGTGCTCCAGCCGGCTAATCCGACAGAGAGGCACCGGGAGAGGCCTGGCTGCTGGAAGTTCTCGCTCAGCTATTGTAGAGATAAGGAAGTAGGAGGGGAGAAGGGCCCCTTTATATTTTTGGTGATAAGATAAATGAGAGGCTCTCGTCAAATTGTAGAGGAAACTATGGTGTAGCAATATTGCTACGAAAACACCATTCATCTACAAGACTGTATCAAGCACCAGTATCTGCCCACAAGGTCGTGACGTCCAGATCCACTACCTTGTCTCCTTCAAGCTGTGGTTCCACCATTTTTGGTGAGATTGTTCTAGTCTCTAACTCTTGTGTCCAAAATCTTGTTATTGACATCTAATATTCGTGTGTATCTTGATGTACGAGATCCTCTAGTGCTCTCTAGAGAAGAATAAATTGTATCTTCATTTGAAAATAGGGGAAGAAGATTTAGATGGCTTCGACCCATGATTTTTCCTCTCAAGTTGAGAGATTTTCCACATAAAAAGAATTGGTGTCCCTATGTGTTGATTTTTTATTGTTGCAGGACTTGTCCTGACTACCTGAATTTTCAACTACTTGTGTGCTGAGAGCATCCAGGACTTGTCCTTAGTTGGGACATATCTATTTCTTCATATATGTTTGATGCATATATTTCCTTTCGTATTGAGCAACGATCCGTGGATTTAGTATATGAGTGGTGCTGAAGTTTACATATTATCCCGCTGCATATTTTCAGATCACGTTTGAGTGTGCTAATTTCTCAACACGACGTCTTGTGCTTTGCAGTGCAACTAATGTCTTGGGTCTGTGTCTGTCCCCAAATTCAATGTGTACTTCATGAGAATTCTTGGATGATTGTCACAAATAACAAGGATGAATATACTGCAGGCACAACCATCCAGAAGTTAAAAAGAAGTGTAGCTAAACTAGACTGATAGGCACGACGTTATACAGTGGTGCCTAACCTAGAGTGCGTCATTGACTAGTTAATCTGCTAATGAAAATAATTCCTTCATCTGGCTGAATGAATGGCAATGCAGGTGATCACACGCCTGGCCAGTCATTGTTCGACTAGATTAAAGACAATGGCGACGTCCTTCGGGTTGAGGGAGCTGAAGAGGGCGGCTGAGGTAGGCACGTGCATGGCCAATGCTTCTCTGGTCGTCTGCGTTATGACTGAACCTAAAGGTGCCATATGAAGGAGAACACTTAGCGTACTGTTTATCAACAACAAAGATTGATCAAGACATTAACTATAGTACTGTCTGCTTCTTATCGTTGGGTTTTAGTTACAGTGTGGGTTTCACCGCACTGGACTTGCTTAAAGGTTTGTTTGATTGAGTTGTGGATTTTGAAAATGTTGTTGTGAACTGTGAAAAAGTTGTTGTGAGCTGAGAACTGTGGATTTTCCCAGATGTTGTTTGGGTGTAGCAACTGTGAACTATGGGTTAGGTTAGAAATGCCTATAATGCCCCTGATGCCCATAGAAGATTGTTTATATCCTAGTTGATTAGAAAACATTGATATGTGCACGTATTAATATGTAAATTGGTATTTTGAGATAATATTTTTAATATTCATAATGCTCGATACTTATATATAATACTAATAAAAAGTGATGTCCTCAAATGCTCTCGCTGCGTCCACGACTTTCCCCAATCTCCAATCACTCTGCTTCAAGCAAACCCTAGACCAAATACACTTTGTACTGCAAACCTAGTAAGGGGTATCGTGGTGTAGCAATCTCCCCTATAAATTGATCCAATTACCTTGCTTGTTCTTTGATTTCATAGTTTGAGTGAGTTGACTGACGTCGCCCACGTGGAACCTAGCAAATTGGTATCAAGAGCAAGATATTCCCTCGGAGGCGATTTGAGCTGGTGGCGACATGGTTCTCTATCAGTTGCTTCTTGGCATGGCAGCAACATTCAGGTACAGATCGATCACCTCAATTCGATTGCTGTAGAACACTTCCCGACATCCGGCGTGTTGTTGGTGGCAGGATGTGTGACAAACACCGATCAAACGTACTATCACTGTTCTGAACTATAATGTGTTTTGTATATTTCGGTATGGACTAAATACGAATTGAAATAAGTGAACAGACACACTAAAATGCGCTTATATACATGGAATTCAGAAAAATGTCAGAATATTTTACAATACGAAATGGAGGGTGCACTTCTTTAGGTAACTCGGGGCTTCAGCTCGAGAGGGCCGACAACTAATTTGTGCAAATCTCTTCACGACTTCACCAAAAAAAGCTAGAGTAGAGAAACCAACCGATGTGTGACAAACACCGACCAAACATACTACCACTGCTCTTAACTATATGATGTTTTGTATATTTCAATATGGAGTAAATACCGATTGAAATAAGTGAACGGACACACTAAAATGTGCTTATATACATGCAGTTCAGAAAATTGTTGAAACATTTTATAATACAGAATGGAGGGTGTCGTTGCTTAGGCAACTCGGGGCTTCAGCTCGAGTGGGCCGACGACTAATGCAACTCTCTTCGCGACTTCACCGAAAAAGCTAGAGTAGAGAAACCAAGTGATCCAAAGGCAACAGGAGGTTTTGACTTCATCGTAAGAATCGAAGGTTTGCAACAAAGAAAACGACTTCACCTGTGAAAGGCCTCGACTTTACCAACGAAGTCAAAAACGAAAAGGAAGACCATGGCTTCATCAATGAAGCTAACAAGGCTTGCCACTTCAGTATCAAAGTTGGGAAGACTATCAACGTATATAGGTAAAGTCGATTAATCGGTAGTTTCTTGATAAAAACATGTAGAGACCCCCCGAGGAAACACACCTGTATGTTTTTCGAGCGTCTATCTGTAGTTTCTTTTATCACCCTTAGGAAACACATAATGGTGAGTGGGCATGCAGTCAACTTTAGGTTTCTGAACCTCACCAAGTTACGATGGTAAAAACAAAAAAAGGTATAAACTGACTATTAGTTAATCAGAAGTGAAGCAATTGACTAGTTGAACAAACACATGGTAGCTACTCTCAACATGACCCTCCTTCATCCCCGCAAAAAAACTTCATTTAACAAAACCAATTAAAGATTTGGTGAATTTACTTCACGATTTGATCCTAGAAACAGAAACGAAGAAAATCTATCTACTAATTGTCCGTCATTATTCACCTAGAACAAAACACTGATGTCATTACCAGATTAAGCAGACAAAGCAGAAATAAAAAACAGCTACTCCACTTTCTTTTTCCATAATAAAACCTTAACTGATCGAAGTTCTCGACATCGACTGATACGACCGCAACTGCATGGACACACCTGTATACGTAGGTCCACACAGAATATTTAACGTACTTTCCTGCAAAATAAAATGTGCTCTTTGAAATGTTTGATAAATTTATGCTAGTGCAAATTTTGGCAGCATCTATATGCACAACTTGTATGGGGTTAACACATGCTCATATGAAATCTGAAAGCAGGTCAACATGTAGTGGTCACTGTGGATGGAATGAGAGTTACCTGTCTCTCACGAGTGGAGCAGCACAAAGTTATAGTTTAGCTTGAATTTTCAAGAAAAACCTTGCAAGTTAATTTATCCAGAATTGGATGTGATCATGATCGTCGGATAAAGTATGGACCAATGTGTACCATTAGATGAACCGAAATTGACGATCCATATCCATCCCAGGGTACCATATATGAAAGGAACTCCGGCGAGGAACTATGTCTTATCGCTGTCTGTAGCACTGCAGCCTCCCCTACAATGTACAATCCTAGGCCAGGGAATTAGAGCAGCCATCGCTGGTCTCATTCACCGCGCTTAGGATGATTTCATTAAGACGCCGTGGCCATACATTTATTTCAGCGAGACAGCGGGCACATGCTTATCTCATCAGAGAGCAGAGAGACAGGGCACGCCGCTGCAAAAACAGCTACCGTGTCCAGCTGGTTCCATCGTGTCTCCACGACCATCAGGCGCACATCAAGGTGGGAGACGGCATGGTGTTTTGTGAGGCATCAAAAGGCATAGTACTGCTTCTCTAGTACCAGTTCAGCATTTGGTTCCTGGTGTCTCCTGTTCCCAACTCCCAAGGAAATATCCCTTATCCTTTGTTTCTCCTTGCGCCATATTTTGCTAACGGTTGGTGTATAAGAGGAAGCTGCTAAACCTCGATGGCTCTAAATCATGAGGAGAACGTACTTCACCGGTGGGAGTTTTTTCTTCCATTGTTTGTGTTTTCACCGTTGGTGCAAAATGGTTATATAACAATCGTGAAGCATGCATAGAACACTTGCCATCGTGGTGATATATGTTATTGCAGGGATCATGGTTGCTAAAATCATTTTCCACTCATAAATTGTATGATATATTTTGCACGGAAAAATCTTCATTATTCAATGGAAGTAGTCATAGAGAGGGGGAGGGGGGGGGGGGGGGGGGGATTGGTTGTTATTCCTTACATTGTTGATTTCGTGACTTTGAGTCACCGTCATGTGGGCCCCACATATAATGGGTCCCACAAGTGAATCATTTAAGTAAAGAATTCAAACCCCTTGGGACACTACATGAATTTTAATCTTTTCCGTGTAACAAACATTAGGCTTTGCCGTGTACGGTTACACGGCAAAGAGGGCACGCCAAAGAATGTGCCAGCTAAGGATTCTTTGACGTATGCCACCGAAACAATACACGTCAAAGGCTTTGTCGTGTTCCAAACAGCGTTCCATGGCACACAAAAGTAATTTGACGCCCCCTCGCACCCCTCCCGCGCGAGACGGCGCCGTGACAGTGGGAATAGGTTCGATGCACGACAATGTTGAATTTTCCTGTAGTGGGAATAGGTTGAGATTCACTAACTTTAGATTGCTGATTTTGGGTGACTTTGAGTAAGTCACCGACATGTGGGCCCTACTCATTGGATTTGTGGGGGGCATAGTGGTGAGTGGGCATGCAGTCAACTTTAGGTTTCTGAACCTCACCAAGTTACGATGGTAAAAATAAGAAGTATAAACTGAATATTAGTACATCAGAAGTGAAGCAATTGACTAGTTCAACAAACACATGGTAGCTACTCTCAACATGACCCTCCTTTATCCCCGCAAAAAAAACTTCATTTACCAAAACTAATTAAAGACTCAGTGAATTTACTTCACGATTTGATCCTAGAAACAGAAAAGAAGAAAACCTATCTACTAATTGTCCATCATTATTCACCTAGAACAAAACTCTGATGTCATTACCAGATTCACCAGACAAAATAGAAATAAAAAACCGCTACTCCATTCCTTTTTCATAATAAAACCTTAACTGATCTGAAGTTCTCGACATTATCGCTCAACTGGTACGAGCGCAGTTCTTCATCACAACACCTGGCTCCACAAAGAGTATTCAACTTACTTTCATGCAAAATAAAATGTGCTCTTTGAAATGTTTGATAAAATTCTGCTAGTGCAAATTTTGGCAGCATGTATATGCACAACTTGTATGGGGTTAACACATGCTCATATGAAGTCTGAAATCAAGTCAACATGTAGTGTTTACTGTGGATGAATGAGAGTTACGTGTCTCTCACGAGTCGGGCAGCACAAAGTTACAGTTTCGCTTGAGTTTTCAATAAAAATGCTGGGAGTTAATTTATCAAGAATTGGATGATCATCATGGTCCGATAAAGTATAGACTAATGTGTACCACTAGATCAACCGAAATTGACGATCCATATCCATATCCATCCCAGGTTACCATGAAAGGATCTCCGGCGAGGAACAACCTCCCAGGCCAGGGAATTGGAGCGGTCATCGCTGACCTCATTCTCCGCGCTTAGGATGATTTCATTAAGATGCCCTATCCATACATTTCTTTCAGCGGGACAACACACACATGCTTATCTCATTGGATAGCAGAGAGACAGGGCACACCGCTACAAACACAGCTACCTTGTCCGGCTAGTTTCATCGTGTCTCCATGACCGTCGGCCGCACATGAAGGTGGGAGACGGCATGGTGTTTTGTGAGGCATCAGAAGGTGTCGTACAACAACTATTGTTCCAGCTCAGCATGTGGTTCCTGGTGTCTCCTATTCCTAACTCCCAAGGAAATATCCCTTCTCCATTGTTTTTCCTTGCGCCATACTTTGCTAACTGTTGGTGTATAAGAGGGAGTTGCTAAACCTCGATGACTCTGAATCATGAGGGGAACCTACACCATCAGTGGGGTTTTTTCTTCCATTGTATATGTTCACCGTTGGTGCAAAATGATTATATAATGATGGTGAAGCATGCAGCATGCAGAGAACAATTGGCATCGTGGTGATATATATTGTCCCGTGGAGCGTGGTTGATAAAATCATTTGCCACTCATAAATTGCATGATAAATTTTGCACGGAAAATCTTCATATTCAATGCCAGAATGAGTAAGAGAGAAGAGAGATTGGTTGTTCTTCCTTACATTGTTGACTTTTGGGTGACTTTGAGTCACCGAAATGTGAGCCCTACATATAACGGGTCTCACATGTCATTCGGTTAAGTCTAGAATTCACACCCCTGTGGGAATCGTTTGAGATTCGATAACTTTAGATCGCTGACTTTTGGGTGACTTGGAGTACGTCACTGACATGTGGTCCCTACATATAAGGGCTCTACATGTCAGTGACTCGATGTCACCTTAAAGTCGGTGAATTCACTCCCAATATAATTTACACCATTAAGATGGAATCATTAAGCGTAGGCGAGGTTTTCATTTATAAAATAGATATATGTGGATGTAGGCGGAAATCATTAAGCTCATACCACGCGACTCCCGTTCAAGTTTTGGATAACATGGCTTCTCTTCAAAAGGAGAAAAGAACTCTACATCGATTCATGCTCAACCGAGCACATTGTTACATGACACGCTTATGCAGTACAAGTCGTATTGCTAGAATCTAGATTTGCTGAACATACCATGTGCTACAACTTCAAGTGGTTGTACCTGATTTAAAATATTTATTATGGTTTTTTCTATCGATTTTTTCCTGAGATCACCATATGACTATTGATTGGTACCGGATACACATGTACCAAACATTCAACTGAAGTGTAACAAGGGAATTCTGAGACAATCCCGGAGCTTATGCCGACCAAGAATCAAACTTTTGTCATATAGCTACTGGTGATGTTTTAAAGGAAAATAATAGCATTCAACTGCATATGTGTGTGTGTTTTTTTTTCGAAAAGGGGAGCCCTAGCCTCTGCATCAATCAAGACATACACCTCTTTATTGCATACTTATTTGAAAAGTTTTACACATTATTACAGCTTAAGGATCACTCAAAGTCTCAACATGGATAAGCCAGATAAAAGTGACTAAAAAAGTTCGGCATCAATTTGTTTTTGAAATCTTCCTATAAAACAAATAACATTTTAGAATAGTTTATGATAGAACATGCCTTAGTATAAAGCGAGCTTTCGCGTATAGCCAACCTCGAAGGCCGAATTAGCACATGGGCTGAACCGTAACATATTTATGTCAAACGTCTCTCGGACCGCCAGCCACACCGACTATAAAAATCCCATGCTACCATCGCCAAATGGCTGCATCCAATATCCATGGCTAGGCGCTCGTCCCCGGGCTATAGATATGACCGCATATGCATCCAAAGAGTAGCCATGAGTATAACCTGTAGAAAGATGAAAAACTTGTCCCGTTAAAGATAAAATCATCGAGGATATTCCATATAGCACATAAGAAAGGGGCCTTCCTATGGTCGGCCAAGGACAAGACAACCGGGGCCAAGTGTAAAGTAAATTGGGAATTAGTATGTAGGCCCAAAAAGCTTGGAGGCCTTGGGATCAAGAATATGGACAAGTTTGCGACGACCCTTCGCTTAAGATGGCCTTGGTTTGAATGGAAAGACCCCACAAAAATTTGGGTGGGATTCGGCAACCCGTGCTCAGAAGAGGACATGTGCATCTTTTATGCCGCGACCAACATCACCATTGGAAATGGTGACAAGACCCCTTTTTGGCATGCGCCTTGGCTTGAAGGAAGAAAGTCAAAAGATATCGCACCACTCATCTTTGACGTGTCAATAAGGAAAGCTTGGAAGGTCAACCAAGCTTTAAACAACAACGCTTGGATGGGGAAGATTAAATTGGGTGAGGACTTCACTATAGAGCACCTAAGGCAATGCGTTGAGCTATGGTCCCTTCTACAAAACGTACATCTTAATGAGGAGGTGGAGGACAATATTGTTTGGAAACTAACGGAAAATGGAGAGTACACGGCTAAATCGGCCTATGAGTTATAATTCTTGGGCTCCATCATCTCCAACATGAACAAGCTAGTTTGGAAAGCTTGGGCTCCTCCCAAAGTAAAATTCTTCGCTTGGCTTGCCACACAAAATAGAATTTGGACGGCGGATAGATTGGCCAAGAGAGGTTGGCAAAACTATGGCCTTTTCCCGCTTTGCAAGCAAACCACGGAGACGGTTGACCATCTTCTAATCTCGTGTCATTTCACAAAACGTATTTGGGCTTATATAAAGGACTGGATTGGCATCTCCGAATTGGATCAATCTCAATGGGCGAGACTATCTATAGGGAAGTGGTGGGAGATAATGACAGATGGACCTATACCAAACCACAAAGCCATGGCTTCACTTACGCTTCTCATCACTTGGGAGATTTGGAACGAACGCAACGATCGGGTCTTCAATAAAAAGCATGCGCCGCCTCTTATAGTTCTAGATAGAATTAAATATGAAGCCCGTTTGTGGGTTAACGCAGGGGCTAAGCGCTTGGGCGAATTCATGCCGCGAGAGTAAATTGTTTGCATAACTTGGACCTTCTAATTTCTTGTATAACTTCTCCTTAATTAATAGATTGGGGCAAAGCTTTTGCCCCCGTTTCAAAAAAAAGAAAAGAAAAGAAAGCGCACACAACAACTTTAATGTGGCCCTTATCTTTTTTTGGAACCCCATTCAACCAATTCCCAAATAAGTTTGTAAAATTAACAGGGGGAGATATATTGAAGGTCATAAACACAATCCACCATAAACTTGCAAAGAGGCATGAAATAAGAATCGAAGGTTTGCAACAAAGAAAACGACTTCACCTTTGAAATGGCACGACTTTACCAATGAAGTCAAAAACTACAAGGAAGACCATGGCTTCATCAATGAAGCTAACAAGGCTTGCCACTTCAGAACAAAGTTGGGAAGACTATCAAGGCCCGCCTTACCCAACTAAGTCGGATTAATCAACGAGCATAAGAAGAATGACAACAAAATGACAAACACATGTGATACCTTGTGTACGCATTGGCTCCTGTCTCGACTTTCCCCGCGAGTTCTCTGTCACAGCTCAATATGCATGCTGATTGGGAGCCTGTCGGCATAGAAATATTATCCACTTGGTATATTGTCTACCGTGTTGCCCAAGTGACTATACACTTGTACGTCCAAAGTTGGGACTAGTGGTAGGCAACAATGGTTTGTTGGGTTGACTGGTTTGGGTCAATTCATTTTTTTGAACTAGATTGGAAATCTGGAATCAGTTTGTGAAGACAAATGAACTAGCAACCAATCTGCCGGTTTATGTGGTTTGAGAAGTTTCAGTCTTTGCCCACCCCTAGTTGGGACTTGGGACCCCCTTCGGAAGGAAATCCATAAATTCGGGAGAAAAGATTTGAAGAGGAAGAAAGCTAACCACAAGACCTTTTAATATGCGGACAGGACTCTCATTCGAGCCATACGAGGACTCTCATGTAAATGGAGGGCAACACCTACCACCGCAAGATTATAAAATGATGATACATGCTCTCCAAAAGCCTTACCCATTTCCAGACCTATAGAAGCCTCGCCGCCATTGGTAGTAAGATGATTCACAAGCTAGATCGATAAAGGGTTGTTAGCTTAGGTCGATCATATCAGCAACCTCGTTGGGACCATTTTCTGATCTCGTCAAGTTTTCCCACATTTTTGTAGCCCTATATATATATATTACAATCAAGGTAGAAGTAGGGTGTTTACCAGAACAAAAGGGAGTTGATACAGGTAACTAATTCTCGTGTTATATTTTCACGCTGACGAGGTGATGTGGTCGTTAATGGCCAAGATTTTATCAGACTACAACTAGCAAGCGTACTTCTACTTATTGGGGTTGGGGCGGGGGTGGGGGGTTTTCGAGCGTCTATCTGTAGTATCACCCTGAGGAAGCACATAGTGGTGAGTGGGCATGCAGTCAACTTTAGGTTTCTGAACCTCACCAAGTTACGATGGTAAAAATAAGAAAAAGTATAAACTGAGTTAGTACATCAGAAGTGAAGCAATTGACTAGTTCAACGAACACATGGTAGCTACTCTCAACATGACCCTCCTTTATCCCCGCAAAAAAAACTTCATTTACCAAAACCAATTAAAGACTCAGTGAATTTATTTCACGATTTGATCCTAGAAATAGAAACGAAGAAAACTTATCTACTAACTGTCCGTCATTATTCACCTAGAACAAAACTCTAGTGTCATTACCAGATTCACCAGACAAAATAGAAATAAAAAAGAGCTACTCCATTTCCTTTTTCATAATAAAACCTTAACTGATATGAAGTTATCGACATTATCGCCCGACTGGTACGAGCGCAGTACTTCACTGCAACACCTGTATGCGTAGCTCCACAAAGAATATTCAACTTACTTTCATGCAAAATAAAATGTGCTCTTTGAAATGTTTGATAAAATTCTGCTAGTGCAAATTTTGGCAGCATCTATATGCACAACTTGTATGGGGTTAACACATGCTCATATAAAGTCTGAAATCATTTCAACATGTAGTGTTTACTGGGGATGAATGAAAGTTACATGTCTCTCATGAGTCGAGCAGCACAAAGTTACAGTTTCGCTTGAGTTTTCAAGAAAAATATTGTGAGTTAATTTAGCAAGAATTGGACGGTCATCATGGTCCGATAAAGTATAGACTAATGTGTACCACTAGATCAACCGAAATTGACGATCCATATCCATAACCATATCCATCCCAGGGTACCATGAAAGGAACTCCGGCGAGGAACAACCTCCTAGGCCAGGGAATTGGAGCAGTCATCGCTGACATCATTCTCGGCGCTTAGGATGATTTCATTAAGATGCTCTGTCAGCGGGACAAGACACACATGCTTATCTCATCGGAGAGCAGAGAGACAGGGCACGCCGCTGCAAAGACATTTACCGTGTCCGGCTGGTTTCATCGTGCCGCCATGACCTTCAGGCGCACGTGAAGGTGGGATACGGCATGGTGTTTTGCGAGGCATCAAAAGACATAGTACTGCATCTCTCGTACCAGTTCAGCATTTGGTTCCTAGTATCTCCTATTCCAAACTTCCAAGGAAATATCCCTTCTCCTTTGTTTTTCCTTGCGCCATATTGTGCTAAAGGTTGGTGTATATACAAGAGGAAGTTGCTAAACCTCGATGACTGTGAATCATGAGGAGAACATACTCCCTCAGTGGTATTTTTCTTTTTTCCATTGTTTGTGTTCACTATTGGTGCGAAATGGTTATTTAACAATTGTGAGGCATGCAAGAACACTTGCCATCGTGGTGATATATATTATTGTGGAGAGTGGATGCCAAAATCATTTGCCATTGATAAAATGTATGATACATTTTGCACGGAAAATCTTCATATTGAATGCCAGAATGAGTGAGAGAGCAGAGAGACTGGTTGTTCTTCTTTAGATTGTTGACTTTTGGTTTTGGGTGACTCTGAGTCACCAAAACATGAGCCCTACATATAACGGGTCTCACATGTCAGTCGGGTAAGTCTAGAATTCACACCCACGTGGGAATCGTTTGAGATTCGCTAAATTTAGATCGCTGACTTTTGGGTGACTTGGAGTACGTAACCGACATGTGGGCCCTACATATAATGGGTTCCACATGTCAGTGACTCGATGTCACCTTAAATTCAGTGAATTCACGTCCAATATAATTTACACCATTAAGATAGAATCATTAAGGGTAAGCGGGATTTTCATTTATAAAATAGATATATGTGGATGTAGGTGAAAATCATTAAGGCTCACGATGTGACTCCCATTCAAGTTTTGGATAACGTGGCTTCTCTTCAAAAGGAGAAAAAACTCTACATCGATTCATGCTCAACCGAGCATATTGTTACATGCAGTCCGGCTTTGACCCATGGCCAACATGGGTGGTGCCATAGGGCCCACGCCTAGGGAAGGCCCGTGATTGCATCCTGCTTTACCTGTCCAACCGTTGTTTAGTTGTTACTCAAAGAATTAAAGGTGCTGTTTTATTTTAGCATAAAAAATGGAGAGGCACAGGGCCAAACGCAAAGGGAGAGTCAGGTCCATCTGGAGAGGCACGTAGCCACCTCGGTGATGGAGGATCGATCTCATGTAATCCTATCAGTGTTCGGTTGTTCCGCTATTTGCTCGACTGCCTTGGCCGCCTCCGGAGCCAACGGATTGGAGATCGTCTTCTGGGAACTGATCAATTGAATTGGGGAATTCACCATCGTCTCACCCTGCTTCTCACGGCCCTGCTTGCTGCTGCCTCTGTCCCCTGGTACATTCCGTTGTCCCTAAATCTGGTTCCAATATTAATTAGAGAGTTAGGGTTCTAGTTTCATGTATTTAATTCTCTTCGAGAATTTATGCTATGTGTTGTACTGAGGAGGATAACCTAGATAAAATTGATCTTGAAATTCTCCTCAATAATATGGCATCTAGAAATGGCAATGACGGTTTTTCGTGAAACTCTGAAGCATTATCGTCGATGAAATAATTGGAAGTTTGTTCTTCTTTGAGGTAGTCAAACTAGGGTATGATTTTTATTTGGTAAAATTCTTCTATTCCCTCTGTTATGAAAAGGATGACTTAGATTTTTCTAAATACGAATGTATCTACACACTATTTAGTATATAGGTACATCCAAATATTGACAAATTTGTGATATAATTTCCACGACGGAGGGAGTACATATTTTGTCATTAGATGACATTGTTTAAGTGCATACCAATCATATTTATACATCTCAAACCGAGAATGTGTGGTTGGATATTAACTCTTAGTACATTGGAAGTAAAATAAGCTTATATATTGCCCACATATTTATATACTCATACTTTACGGGGCCATGCCGTCGACTTCGCCATAGGGCCCTACACAACATAGAACCGGCCCTGGTTACATGACAGGCTTATGAAGTACAAGTCGTGTTGCTAGAATCTAGATTTGCTAAACATACCATGTGCTACATCTTCAAGTGGTTGTACCTGATTTAAAATATTTATTATGGGTTTTGCTATTGATTTTTTTCCTGAGATCTAGAGTGTGAACACCATATGATTGTTGATTGGCACTGGATACACATGTACCAGAAATTCAACTGAAGTGTAACAAGGGAATTCTGAGACAATCCCGGAGCTTATGCCGACCAAGAATCAAGCTTTTGTCATATAACTACTAGTGATGTTTTAAGAGAAAATAATAGCATTCAACTGCATATGTGTGTGTGTTTTTTCGGAAAGGGGAGCCCCAACCTCTGCATCAATTAAGACATACACCTCTTTATTGCATACTTATTTGAAAGTTTTACGCATTATTACAGCTTAAGGATCACTCAAAGTCTCAACATGGATAACCAAGATAAAAGTGACTAAAAAAATTCGGCATCAATGTGTTTTTGAAATCTTTCCATGAAACAAATAACATTCTAGAATAGTTTATGAAGAACATGCCTCAGTAGAAAGCGAGCTTTCGCGTATAGCTAACCTCGAAGCCCAATTAGCACATGGGCTGAACTGTAACATATTTATTTAAAACTTCTCTCAGACCGGACCGCCAGCTGCACCGGCTATAAAAATCCCATGCTACCATCGCCAAATGGCCCTACATATAACGGGTCTCACATGTCAATGACTCAATGTCACCTTAAAGTCAGTGAATTCACGCCCACCGGGGATATACTCTACATCATTACGATGGAATCATTAAGAGATAGGCAGGGTTTTATTTTATAAAATAGGTATTTGCTGAGGTAGGTGGAAATCATCAAGCTCATACCATGTGACTCTCATTCAAGTTTTGGATAACATGGCTTTTCTTCAAAAGGAGAAAACTTCTATATCGATTCGTGCTCAACCAAGCAGATTGTTACATGACATGTTTATGCAGTACAAGTCATATTGCTAGATCGTCATCTATATTTGTTGAATATATCATGTGCTACAACCTTCAAGTGGTTGCACCTGATTTAAAATATTTATTTATAATTTTCGCTATCAATTTTTAACTCAGATCTAGAGTGTGAAATGCAGGGGTTGTACACCATATGATTGTTGATTGGTTACTGGACACACATGTACGAAATTCAACTGAAGTGTAAAAAGAGAATTCTGAGACCATCCTAGAGCTTACGTCTACCAATAATCAAACTTTTGTGCCGTATAGCTACTACTGATGTTTTAAAGAAAAACAATATCATTATACTGCATGTGTTTATATATACTATCATTTTTAGTTACATATGTACAGTAGAATTGTACAAGAGAAATAATTAAGCAGAAAAGATGCAAGAAGCTATGGTAAGTGTTGTATCATTCAATAGCCAGATGTTTATCATGATGAATTATCAAGCTCAAGCCGTATGAGTATGATCTTCAGAAAACCCTAACTGTGTGTTCCGCTAAAAATGTGACTAGATTGATGTGAGACTGACTTAAAAATATTGAGTAGAGTTTTCATATTTTTTGACATATGTGAAAAGGTGAAATGCAATTTTTTCACCATAGTGGTCCATGCCCCTTGCTATCCTCTTCTGATCAAACTTCTAGTTCACCCTTACGATCGCTCGTCGATGGTGGTGCCCTCGGTGATGAGATCTTCCAACTAGCCCACCTATAGTACCTCCAACTCGAACACCATCTCCCCCTCTTGATCATCACCCCAAACCAGCTCGAACACAAAGGCATAGCCGACACTATTCCTATTGTCGATGATGGGATCCACACTCGCTTTGCCCATCCTCCTTTTAGCTTGATGTTTGAGCAGAGAATAGAAAACCAACACGATTAAACCAATGTCTACATAAGAAATAAAATGGTGTTAAAAAGGAATGATCTAATAAAAAACCATGAGCAAGTGATTTCATACATATCACATGTATTATCGGGCCATGTACTTCCTCTGTCATGAATTAGATGTCACAGAGATTTGTCTAGGTTTATATGTATCTATACACTAAAACAAGTCTAGGTACATACATATAACACCCTCGAATCGGCCCTATGCAAGTTTTAGCCCTTTCTGCCAAACCCGCATAGAAACGATTCAAGGACGCCCACCAGGCACTTTCGTGCGGGTGGAAAACGAAGTAATACCATTACACAACAGTCCTCGATGGGACCCACAGAACAGATATATATATATATATATATATATATATATATATATATATACAACAGCGACTCAACGAGTCAAGAATATAGATATACAATACAAAGATCCAGATCACCTTAAAAACGTTACAGCGTCCGAGTACGGACAAGATGCAAATGGGGATAAGAGCCCTGAAGAATAACCAATGACGTCCATAACCCTGCCCAGGCCAAGCCGGAAGGGTAACCCTGCTAACGACGTCGATCTCAAACCTGCTAAAACAAAAGGGGTGCCGACAAAGGCAAAGGAAAAAGAGGAGCGTCAGTACTGAGGCCAGTACACGGCGAGGCTAGAATTCGGTGGCTCTCGCCTACATAGGTATGGTGGACTGAAGCGGCAGCGAAGCATGCACTAAACAACCTATAGATACACGATACAACTGTCGGCTATTAGAGAGGGATAAGAAAGACCTATCCGGGAACCAAACTTATACCAGCACCAATCATACCCATCCTGGTATCCCCCCTCGAGACCAAACGAGGAAGTCAAACCGAGGAACTCACACAGTTGGCAGTTTTATTCATTCCATTATAGTTGAAGCAGATATAGATAGCATGAGTCTTCCTGATAGCATAAGTAGTGGGCAATTTTAGTTAATCATTCAGTTGTAGTTGCAGTACTTACTAGTCAGATACAATTAGCATGAGACATCCCAAACCCAGTAGTTGTTGGCACTTTTATTACATTCCATTGGAGTTGCGATACTTACTAGGCAGGTATAACATGACACGATACACCCCAGTTCCATCAGTTGTTAGCACTTTTATTATCCATTCCATTGTAGTGAAGCTGATTACTAGTCACATATTAAGTCAAATTTATAGCACTACTTTAGTTATGCTTGTCTATGATCAAGATACTATGCTCCAAGTCGTCCATAACCGCGGACACGGCTTTCAGAAAGATCTACCCTGCAGGGGTGCAAATAGCAACACACACACGATCAACCTCGGAAAAACCAAATCAAAACCCAACGAGGCTTTCACGACAAAGAAATCACAGGATTCATAAAATATTTCAGGGGGCCACCCCACTAAGCTACCCGCGACGAAGTTGGCCGGCTCCGAGACGGACCCATGGTTTGTGTGGACGGCGGTAAACGACTGGGAACCCGAAAGTGTGACTGGGCTTGTCGATACAGCGGAAACGTGCCACGATCCAAAACAGTACAGGTGCTCCACGCACAATCGTAAATAAAGCGGTAAAGCATGGCATAAGTACAAGATAGTAATAAAACCCCAAACTAGTTTGTAGCCCCAAGAAATAAGAAATGAATCAAGCTCTGGCTAAGGGGGATTCATAGACTCTCCCGGATGTGGATAGTGCGAATAGTCAAGAAACAGGTATCAAGTACTCGGGGCCTACGGGACACAAGTGGGCATGAAAAACCAAATAACATATAATTGCCCACCGGTGCCACTTTCATTAGTTATCACATCAATTTAATAGTTGTATTTAAAGACATGATCATCTCCACCATAAACATCTGCCAGCATTCCAACAACTGTGGTACTCGACAACACGAGATCGCACGTGAGCAAGCATCTACGACTCGCAAGGCCAGCTATCTACCAAACAACAGGTATTAGGAGGTGTCCATGGCAATATAGAGGCTGCTCGGGATATAACTGGTGCACGGAAACTAAAGCATCACAACACGGATAACAATAGATCAACAGGAGGAAATAAAGACTATAAATACAAAATAGGTAGAAGGGGGAGAGATGCTCGCCTAGGAAACACTGCCGAAGATTCGTTATCCGAAGGACTTGTCGATACTCGCATCAACTCAACGGTCTAATCCGCGAAGAACCAAAGCACTAAAAGAAACACCGAATGGACTATTTAATACTACGGCAGAAGATCCGGCATGATGCAGGTATGGTGCATGACATGGCAAAGATGCGATGTAATTAGACAATATTAAGCGGAACCGGGGTCCCGACAATTAATTAAGTGGTTCATGTTGTTTAGTTACCCCGCAATTTAAATGTTGTCTTAACAAGGCAAAACAAGGTATCGGTTCACTACACAAATTTAAATGGGGCCAATATAAGACTAGAATAGCCTGCATATAGAATCCATATTTAATTATAAGGTGAATCGGCATCATGCCCCCAAACCACAAAATATGTATGCGACATGAGCAATTTAATATGCGACAATATAGATATCATATATTATGAAAATAGGGGCCTCGGAAAGGGGATCACACATCTCGGTTCGTGGATCTTGACATCTCGGAGGGGTTCGGGTCCTAGGGCCGGTGGGATCGATCTTCGGGCTTCGAGGACGAGGCCTTAGCGTCCAGGGAGGAGGACTTCGGGTTCAGGGCCTCGGACATCTTATCCGTGTGGTAGATCATGGCGTTCCTAGGGTTGCAGGTTCGATCTTGACCGCCAGGATGTTCTGAAGATCTTGTCGAGATCAGCTTGGGGTGTCCGAGGTAGCATACTTCGCCATATTCACATGACCCTCCTTGCTAGACCACCACATCTTCCTTCATACCGGAAGTGCCACATCACATCAGGCGAGGTATAGCACCACGTCACTGACATCACCAAAATAGCAACACACAACTACTACCAGAATGGGTCAACTGCCACCACACAACCCAACTCGTCGATCTCAGGCACCAACAGGGAGATGCCGAAGGAAGCAGTGCTGGGAGGAGTCCGCTATGGCGGCGACCGCTGGAGAGCGCCAAAGAGAGGAAAACTGGCCGTGCTTGGGCGAGCGGCCGAGTCGGACGTCAACGGCACGGGGACGGGCTCTAGATCGAGGACGCGCAGATGGACGAGGAACGAGGCCGCTGGCCCGGACGACCGAAGACGAGCTTCGGAAGCAGCGCCATGCGGAAGGGAGCCAAGCAGTGGCGGACGACAACACCGGCAGGGTCGCGCGAGGCGGAGGAGGCTCTAGGCAGGGTCGATGAACGCGGGGAGACGATAGGAGGGCTCAGGCGGCGGTGGTCGCTGGCGGCCTCAGCATCCGGCTAGCGGGCTTGGCTTAGGAGATGGGGTCGCTGGCGACTGTCTCCTGGCAGCGGTGTCGATCCAGAAAAGAGAGACAGGGTGGGTGGCGGTTTTTGGCGGCGGAGGAGGACCTCGCGGCGGACGCGGAAGGGGCGGAGGAGCTCGGGCGGGAAGGCGGCGAGGCCGGTGGACTCCAGCGAGGTCGGACGAGCAGGGACCTGCGGCGGCAATGCACCGGGTCACGCGGCCGGACGCACGGAACGGCGGCGAGGTTCGGAGGTCGGGGACGGCGCACGGGGCCCGGGATATGGCAGAGAGAGCCCAGGTCGTGGCGGCGGTGGGAGGGTTTGCTCGCGAGGAGGCCAGGAAGCGGCGGCAGGCCAGAGAGGGGGTGCCGTCAGGGTTAGGTGAGGAGGAAAGAGATGGGGTCGCGTCGGTGGGGGAGATAGTGGGGCGTGCGAGCACGCGTCGGTCGTGTGGGTGGTGGGGTCGGGCACGTGATCGGGGACGGTTTTTCTCGGGCTGGGGAAGGAAAACACGAGGGAGGTGAGGTGGGACGATGCAGTAGGTGGGTGGGGATCCCGACGCAAGAGAGGAGGGGTGAGGAGATGAGCTCAGGGTGGCCCTGGCTCGCGGGGATCGGGGTGGTTGTGTGGGCAAGGGAGTGCGCGTCGTGGGTCGCGTGCTACGCTATTGCGTGCGTCCCCATGTACCGCGGCGTGATGGTGCGGTTTTGTGAGGTGCGCGCGCGTGGTGTGGTCTGTGTGGTGGGCGAGGGGTGATTGAGGTGTGGTGCTGGATGATGCTCAAACCCCCAGCCGCTGCCAGCGCCACACCTCAATCACCCCTCGCCCACCACACAGACCACACCACGCGCGCGCACCTCACAAAACCGCACCATCACGCCGCGGTACACGGGAACGCACGCAACAGCGTAGCGCGCGACCCACGACGCGCCCTCCCTTGCCCACACAACCACCCCGATCCCCACGAGCCAGGGCCACCCTGAGCTCATCTCCTCACCCCTCCTCTCTTGCGTCGGGATCCCCACCCACCTACCGCATCGTCCCACCTCACCTCCCTCATGTTTTCCTTCCCTAGCCCGAGAAAAACCGCCCTGTATCGCGTGCCCGACCCTACCACCCGCATGACCGACGCGTGCTCGCACGCCCCACTATCTCCCCCACCGACGCGACCCCGTATCTTTGCTCCTCACCTAACCCCGACGATGCCCCCTCTCTGGCCTGCCGTCGCTTCCTGGCCTCCTCGCGAGCGAACCCTCCCACCACCGCCGCGACCTGGGCTCTCTCTGCTGTATCCCGGGCCCCGTGCGCTATCCCCGACCTCCGAACCTCGCCACCGTTCCACGCGTCCGGCCGCGTGACCCGGTGCGTTGCCGCCGCAGGTCCCTGCTCGTCCGACCTCGATGGAGTCCGCCGGCCTTGCCGCCTTCCCGCCCGAGCTCCTCCGCTCCTTCCGCGTCCGCCGTGAGGTCCTCCTCCGCTGCCAACAACCGCCACCCACCCCGTCTCTCTATCCTGGATCGACACCGCTGCCAGGAGACAGCCTCCAGCGACCCCATCTCCTAAGCCAAGCCCGCTAGCCGGATCCTGAGGCCGCCAGCGACCACCGCCTCCCGGGCCCTCCTCTCGTCTCCCCGCGTTCATCGGCCCTGCCTAGAGCCTCCTCCGCCTCGCGCGACCCTGCCGGTGTTGTCGTCCGCCACTGCTTGGCTCCCTTCCGCATGGCGCCGCCTCCCAAGCTCGTCTCCGGCCGTCCGGGCCAGCGGCCTCGTTCCTCGTCCGTCTGCGCGTCCTCGATCTGGAGCCCATCCCCATGCCGTTGACGTCCGACTCGACCGCTCGCCCAAGCACGGCCAGTTTTCCTCTCTTTGGCGCTCTCCAGCGGTCGCCGCCGTAGCGGACTCCTCCCAGCACTGCTTCCTTCGGCGTCTCCCTATTGGTGCATGAGATCGACGAGTTGGGTTGTGTGGTTGCAATTGACCCATTCTGGTAGTAGTTGTGTTTTGCTATTTTGGTGATGTCAGTGACGTGGTGCTATACCTCGCCTGATGTGATGTGGCACTTCCGGTATGAAGGAAGATGTGGTGGTCTAGCAAGGAGGGTCGTGTGAAGATGGCGAAATATGCTACCTCGGCCACCCCAAGCTGATCTCGACAAGATCTTCAGAACATCCTGGCGGTCAAGATCGAACCTGCAACCCTAGGAATGCCATGATCTACCACACGGATAAGATGTCCGAGGCCCCGAACCCGAAGTCCTCCTCCCCGGATGCTAAGGCCTCGTCCTCGAAGCCCTAAGATCGATCCCGCCGGCCCTAGGATCCGAACCCCTCCGAGACGTCAAGATCTACGAACCGAGATGTGTGATCACCTTTCCGAGGCCCCTATTTTTATAATATATGATATCTATCTTGTCGCATATTAAATTGCTCATGTCGCATACATATTTTTTGGTTTGGGGGCATTATGCCGATTCACCTTATAATTAAATATGGAGTCTATATGCGGGCTATTCTAGTCTTATATTGGCCCCATTTAAATTTGTGTAGCGAACTGATACCTTGTTTTGCCTTGTTAAGACAACATTTAAATTGTGGGGTATCTAAACAACATGAACCACTTAATTAATTGTCGGGACCCCGGCTCCGCTTAATATTGCCTAATTACATCGCATCTTTGCCATGTCATGCACCATACCTGCATCATGCCGGATCTTCTGCCGTAGTATTAAATAGTGCATTCGGTGTTTCTTTTAATGCTTTGGTTCTTCGCGGATTAGACCGTTGAGTTGATGCGAGTATCGACAAGTCCTTCGGATAACGAATCTTCGGCAGTGTTTCCCAGACGAGCATCTCTCCCCCTTCTACCTATTTTGCATTTATAGTCTTTATTTTCCTCCTGTTGATCTATTGCTATCCGTGTCGCGATGCTTTAGTTTCCGTGCACTAGTTATATCCCGAGCAGCCTCTATATTGCCATGGACACCTCCTAATACCTATTGTTTGGTAGATAGCTGGCCTTGCGAGTCGTAGATGCTTGCTCAGGTGCGATTTCGTGTTGTCGAGTACCACATTTGTTGGAATGCTGGCAGATGTTTATGGTGGAGATGATCATGTTTTTAAATACAACTATTAAATTGCTGTGATAACTAATGAAAGTGGCACCGGTGGGCAATTATATGTTATTTTTTTTCATGCCCACTTGTGTCCCGTAGGCCCCGAGTACTTGATACCTGTTTTTGACTATTCGCACTATCCACATCCGAGAGAGTCTATGAATCCCCCTTAGCCAGAGCTTGATTCATTTCTTATTTCTTGGGGCCACAAACTAGTTTGGGGTTTTATTACTATCCTGTACTTATGCCATGCTTTACCGCTTTATTTACGATTGTGCGTGGAGCACCTGTACTGTTTTGGATCGTGACACGTTTTCGCTGTATCGACAAGCCCAGTCACACTTTCGGGTTCCTAGTCATTTACCGCCGTCCACACAAACCCTGGGTCCGTCTCGGAGCCGGCCAACTTCATCGCGGGTAGCTTAGTGGGGTGGCCCCCTGAAATATTTTATGAATCCTGTGATTGCTTTGTCGTGAAAGCCTCGTTGGGTTTTGATTTGGTTTTTCCGAGGTTGATCGTGTGTGTGTTGCTATTTGTGCACCCCTGCAAGGTAAATCTTTCTGAAAGCCGTGTCCGCGGTTATGGACGACTTGGAGCACAGTATCTCGATCATAGACAAGCATAACTAAAGTAGTGCTATAAATTTGACTTAATATGTGACTAGTAATCAGCTTCACTACAATGGAATGGATAACAAAAGTGCCAACAACTGATGGAACTGGGGTGTATCGTGTCATGTTATACCTGCCTAGTAAGTATCGCAACTCTAATGGAATGTAATAAAAGTGCCAACAACTACTGGGTTTGGGATGTCTCATGCTAATTGTATCTGACTAGTTAGTACTACAACTACAACTGAATGATTAACTAAAACTTCCCACTACTTATGCTATCAGGAAGACTCATGCTATCTATATCTGACTAGTAAGTGCTTCAACTATAATGGAATGAATAAAACTGCCAACTGTGTGAGTTCCTCGGTTTGACTTCCTCGTTTGGTCTCGAGGGGGAATACCAGGATGGGTATGATTGGTGCTGGTATAAGTTTGGTTCCCGGATAGGTCTTTCTTATCCCTCTCTAATAGCCGACAGTTGTATCGAGTATCTATAGGTTGTTTAGTGCATGCTTCGCTGCCGCTTCAGTCCACCATACCTATGTAGGCGAGAGCCGCCGAATTCTAGCCTCGCTGTATGGCCTCGATCGACGCCTCTTTTTCCTTTCCTTTGTCAGCACCCCTTTTGTTTGAGCAGGTTTGAGATCGAAGTCGTTAGCAGGGTTACCCTTTCGGCTTGGCCTGGGAAGGGTTATGGACGCCATTGGTTATTCTTTAGGGCTCTTATCCCCATTTGCATCTTGTCCGTACTCGGACGCTGTAATGTTTTCAAGGTGATCTGGATCTTTGTATTGTATATCTGTATTCTTGACTTGTTGAATCGCTGTTGTATATATATCTGTTCTGTGGGTCCCATCGAGGAATGTTGTGTAATGGTATTACTTCGTTTTCCACCCGCACGAAAGTGCCTGGTGGGCGTCCTTGAATCGTTTCTATGCAGGTTTGGCGGAAAGGGCTAAAACTTGCATAGGGCCGATTCGAGGGTAATTGTAACAACCTCGGTCCCTACGCTCTAAGTTCAAGCCTAGATGAACCAAAAGTGGTTAAGGAATTTTACAGCGGGGGCCCAGGGCCACCCACGTGTAGGCCCGTCGACCGCCCTAACCACTTCCAAGAACAACGAGACAAGAGCGAGCGGCGTAGGCAACATGCGAAGAGATCAAATACATACACAAATGAGTATGTATGCAAGTTACCTTACAACCGTTCTCAGAGCCATACCATCTAAAAGAAATAGAAATATTGCAATGCCATACGGCAAGATCCAAATATCCTAGATAAAGATAATAGTTTAGGATAGCTCCTCATACATCAATCAACAGAGTATCAAGCGGAAGCGGGAACAAGATCCGAGTACGGATAATAAGCAAATCGGCATAAGATGCCACATAAATAAGCACATCCCGCCCACAGTTCTCACGGATCCCCATCCCCAGAATCTCTACACCGAGTGATTGTTGACAACATCATCTGTCTCCTCCACCCAGTATCCATCTTGCGAATACACCTGTTCATGTGAATCAAACAATTTATCGTGTGAGACCCTAGGGGTACTCAGCAAGTCTTTATGCCTCTAAATGGGACATTTACCTAGGGTGACGCAATTGCAGCAAAAGATAATAACTAACAAGTCTATAGATACTCGCTAACCATCCGTCTAACCAATGATAGACGGATGTCCGTTAATTAGAAACAATAGTTATAACAGTATAAAGTAACAGATCCATCCACCTTCTCGCTTACCAACGAGAAAGCGGACGAACAACCTATCCGTTGGCAGTTTTATTCATCATTCCATGAATATTGCACTAATTACTAGTCAGATATTTAGTAAAATTAAAGACGGTACTTTAGTTATACTTGTCTATGATCGAGAAACTATGCTCCAAGTCGTCCATAACCGCGGACACGGCTTTCAGAAAGATTACCCTGCAGGGGTGCACAAATAGCAACACACACGATCGACCTCGGAAAAACCAAATCAAAACCCAACGAGGCTTTCACGACAAAGCAATCACAGGATTCATAAAATATTTCAGGGGGCCACCCCACTAAGCTACCCGCAACGAAGTTGGCCGGCTCCAAAACGGACCCAGGGTTTGTGACGACGACTATAAACGACTGGGAACGAAAGTGTGACTGGGCTTGTCGATACCGCGAAAACGTGGCACGATCCAAAACAGTACAAGTGCTCCACGCACAATCTTAAATAAAGCAGTAAAGCATGGCATAGGTACAGGATAGTAATAAAGCCCCAAACTACTTTGTGGCCCCAAGAAATAAGAAATGAATTGAGCTCTCGCTAAGGGGATTCATGGTCCCATATGCGGATAGTGCGATAGTCAAGGAACAGGTATCAAGTACTCGGGGTCCTACGGGACACAAGTGGACATAAAAACCAAATAACAAATATTGCCCACCGGTGCCTCTTTCATTAGTTATCCCATTACTACTCAGGTTAAGTTGTTTAGGTACCTCGTTATCCATCAGACACTCACATACCCTACACATGTTGTTCTACGACTGGCATGGCTCAAACAACTCCAGTAGTAGTGGCTCATTGGATGGAGGAACAAGCTCGGTGGGGTTTAAAAGTAAAGGCTATGCAGTACTTGGGATTCAATTTAATGCAATCGCGACTCTATGATGCAAGAATAAGATAGAAGCAATAGGTACTATATGTATGCAAGCATGTGGTAGTGCTTGCCTAGCAGCTCAGTTGAAGCGAGAGATGGATCTGGGTAGTACTCCTGGTATTCCTGATAATTTCCCTGCTCGGCGTCTATTCGAAACAAGAACCAAACAAACAAGGACCAACATAAATAAAGTACGCAAGCATATGAATAAAATGCGACAAGCAAATAATCATGCCATGATGAATGATGCACAACTTACATGGCATAACATAGCATGGCGTGGGTGAGGTGTGGGGTACAAGTATAACACATTTTATTAAGTTTTTAGTCATGTTTTGCTCCCATATAACTTGCTGTCCACTTAATATTTATATTATGCATGCTTCAATTCATATCGTGGAATGCATAAAAAGAACGGGCTCGTCGAGCTGATCGATTTAGACATATTATTTGTCAAATTTGGAATTATAGAATTGAAGTTATTAATTAATTGAGAAAATGCATTTTTATTGCAATTAAATAATTTCGAAAATTTAAATTAGTCCAACATTATTTTGGATGGCATATTTGAATTCCTCACATTTTTCTGATTCAAAAACATATATTATTTGTATTATTTGGATTTATTAAATAAAAGTTATTAATTTCTGGATTTAAAACATATTTAAAATTTTTTGAAATCATTTTTATTAAACAGAAAAAGAACAGATACTTTTTATACTGAGAGAGATCTAGCCACAGCCGCTGACGGGTGGGACACGCTGAGCCGGGCGAAATTGTCTTGTGAGAGAGACTTTTCTCACCTTGCACCGCATGAGTCCTCGATCGATCGCCGTGGCGGACCCGGGCTGAAGTGGCTGCGCCATGCGGCACAGCTGAGGACCGTGGGTTGCGAACCGGAAAAGTGAAGTGCCTTTTCATTAAAGTGCCACAGACGATGACAGGTGGGTCTAGGTGGAGTGCGGGTTGATGGAACAAAACGGCAGGAGGGTAACTGGAAAACAGCCCCGCGTACTGTTTTTCTTCTTGGCGTTTGTCTGACGAAACTGAAGACGCGGACACCGCGCGGCGGGGGTTCGATCTCGTGACGCGGTGCATGCGCGCAGGCGGCGGTTACCGCTGCGGCTGGCTCGGGCTAGTTGCTGGGATCTGCTACGCGGCGGGGATAAGCTATTGCGGCGCAATGCAGGAAAACGACCAGCGAGCACCATGCACAAAGGGTGCTCGTCGGATGGATCGGCGCGTCCAGGAAACGACAGGCAGAGAGAGCTTGTCCGGGAGAACCAGGGACTCACCGTGGGGGTACTGGTGGGGTTGGATCGGTCCGAGAAGCAGGAGATCAGTGGCGTTGTAGGGGATCTGCGGCTAGGGTTTCCTCGTCGGCTCGATGATCTGCAGCGGTACAGGGTCGCCTCCTCCTCACCTCCGGGTACAGGCAGGTACCAGGAGCACAACTCGGTCTTCCCCAACACCTGGACGCCGCGCCCTCCTTCTGCCACGGTGTGGACGGGGTAGATGCCGACGATGGGGTAGTCGGAGGTGGGAGAGAGGGGGTAGCAGGGTAGCTGGGGTCTTGGTGGGGATGGGCAGGACCCTGGGAAGATCTGGAGGGTTGCAAGGCAGAGGGGGAAGGAGATAAGGACGGGAGGGGTTGCACATGGGGTCGGAGGGTGAAAAGGTGGTGGTGGCCACCTTTCTCCTCTCTCTCGCGGTGGCAAGGCTCGGGTGGATCAGGGGGAAGCTACAGCTAGGGCCAGAGGGGACGGAGCAGGTGGCTCGGTGGGGTCTCCTTGGCAGCGAGGGAAGAGAGGAAAAGGGGAGAGGAAGGGTAGATTGGCTCGGCTAGGGTAAGGGACAGGGGAGGGTGGCTCGGGATGGCACGTAGGTTAGGGTGGTGGCCGAACCAGGCCACAAGGCTGGTGGTGGCCTCGGTTTGGGAGAGGGGATGATGAGTGGTGAAGCTAGGGTTAGCAATGGTTAGAAAAAGAAGGGGGGGGGGGTTAGGGTTAGAGATAGGTAGGATAGATAGAGGTTTAGGATTTGCATTTTTGAATAGATAGAGATTTGGAATTTGAATTGATCCAAAAGAGCATGACTCAACAAATAAAACTCCATCTATTCAAAGGCAAGAGATAGAAAAGGTGGTGACATTGCATGGGGTGTGGAGTGTGGAGGGTGTGAGATTAGGGGTAGAAATTTGGGTAGAAGCAAAGGACTAGATTAAGAGGGGAAGAACATATGCTCCATGTACCACATGCATGTCACATATGCCCACAAAACCAAGAGGGAAGCCCCTAGGATGGTGGAGTTCAAACAATTTAAGCCATCTTGACTTGATTCCAATAGAACCATGGTACACTCCAAAAATCCAAGAAATAGCCAAATTAAGAGAGTAGATGATGATCTTGCATGGCCCATGCATAAATAGTAAATGCATTCTCTAGTAGTGAAAACCGCTAGAATAACTCATGGTATTTATATAAGCAAGGTTTCAAGAATTTGAATATGGCCCAACAAAAGGAAAGGAAGCTTGTTTACCACATGTACTAAATACAAGATCATGCATGAATATAAGGTGGCCAAGCTTGTGTGTATGTGCCACCAGCCAACATGAACCACAATTGTATTCCTACATGAGCTTATATTCAAATTTAAACCATATGGAAGCTTGACAAGGAACTCCACTCACATAGCATGCAAAGGTGGCTATATGGCTCCCACATATCAATAATGTGAAAACAACATGATGCTTATGTGGGAGCATGTGGAATTGTAAGTGGATCCATCCCAACCCACATGATCTAGAGGTAAAACCAAATAAATTGCAAGGCTCACATATAGTTGGATGGTGGAATAATGGGGTGGTGACAAGAAAGGTGGTGGAGTTAATAAAAGATATGCCCCCAACTCAACTTGGGCATCAAGCATTTATCAAGAACCAAATACAATGTATCAAGAGGCAAATACAATTAATGGTGCATATGAGATAAGAACCAAATGAAAAGGGTTTTATATGATGCTCAAATGCAATGTGGCATGATGACATGAGCATGATATAATTATGATCCAACAATTATATGTAGGAAGTAGCATTTTATTAGACTAGGCTAGTAGCATTGCAATTGTTAGACAATTGGTATGCTACAACTCTCCCCCACTAAACAAGAATCTCGCCCCGAGATTCCTAGGAAAAGAAAACAACACAAGGAGAGGCGGTGTTCGGAACGAAGGTGACCCTCACGTTCCCAAGTTGATGAACAACGGAATGGTTCGACCACTACACCTTGCAAAACTTGTTAGACTTGTTGCGAGTCTTGCGTTTTGCTTGAGAAACACGGTTTAGAAGAGTTGAAGGATTGTCGTGAGACAAGAAGGATAGGATGAACATAGCCCCGGTTTTTCAGGAAACATGATAAAGAATAGAAACACTTGAAAGAATAAGGAAGGCCGATGTATCATGGAGAAAGAAAGACACACCGTTAGGATTAGAGATCAACAGATGCACATGACGATGATTCTTTGCCTCGCCGGAAGAAAGAGCTACTTTGGAGAAGTCAGATACCACTATGAAAATAACATTGTTTCTTCCCTCGGATTTGAGAATTAAAGTCTAGAACAATATTGCCTTCAAACAATAGAGTTCCTTGGTATCAACGGAAAGATTGAGTTAGACATTGTCGGATTATATTCTTGTTGCGCCGGTAAGAACCAAAGGTTCACGCAATTGAGGTGCACGGATATAACTTCTAGACAAGGAGGTGATGCTAGATTATGGTGGGATCCCGAGAAGAAAAGAATATAGAGGATCTGGAGTTTATTGTAGGGATACTTATTACTTTCTTTAACCTTGAGGCTAATGCAATAGATTTGCGACTGATGGCATCAACCATAATTGGCTTTACCACGAGAAAGGATTGACAAAAGGAAGTCAAATATATACTTCATCCATCTTGTTGATGATGTCGAACACTAGTGGAATGAAGGGGAACTGAGAAGATATTGCATTTGCTTCCACCAGATAATTAAAGATTTTTCTCTGTGTAGAAAGGACGAGATCACCAACAAGAGATTATTAATTATGTTCTTGAGAGAAAACTCTGGAAAACAAGGACGTAAATAGAAGTATCGAGAAATAAAGGCCACTTCTACTTCCGTGGAATGAGTTAAATCGCACAAATTCACCAATCCAATGTACAAGAGCGAGTGATAAGAGTAGTGGTATGGTAGATACTCCATCCCGCACTCAAAGCATTACTCCGCACATGAATAGGAAAACCATGCAACCAACTCCCCAAAACAGACTAAAGATCTTGACAAAAGAACTCATGGAGCTCCATTAGAAAACAAGGATAGATGCAAACGATTCACCGGATTCAAAGATAGATACAGATGATGATGTTGTCGTCATGTCGGAAGATCCAAACCACCGGAAAAGATATGAAGGAAGATTATGGAGAACAGCTGCAAGATTCGATAGATAAGGAAAAGATAGCAACAACTTGAACAGAAGGATTACAAAAGATTTGAAAAGTCTTCATGGCCTCCGGTGGATTGAGCGTAGACGATAGAACGAGAGGGTTTCAAAGGTTACTTGATGAGCGGAAGATTAAAAGAATTACTGATCCTTCCGAAGAATAACCAAGAGAGATTTATCTGTCTTGAGAAAACTTCGGTGAAATGCTGATGATAACTTGCCAACAAGGACAACTCCGGTTTGATTGAAGGTGGAGGATGGAATTAACAATGGGCTTGCTGACTCCAGAATTGAAGCGATGTATTTAGCAGAAGGACGTGGTCAAGATATGTGACTTCAAGAAGTCAGGATTTACACTCTGAGAACTTTGCACACAGGCAGTGTTCATGAAGCTTGAGAGAAAGAGAGACAGATGACCTTCCATGTTCTTCCATTGATATAGAATAGGCAAGCATATCATCAAGATATACCACCATGGATTAACAAGATATTCCAAGAATATCAAGTTCAAGAGACGGAAGAAACGAACAAATGCTCAAAACACTTTCTGAGCTCAACGCTCTTTGAAAGATCAACGTTACGAGCAAGGATTCATGTTGAAAGAGATGCATTGACGGAATAGATTATCTGGTCCTTCGAAAGAAAAAGAGAGATGCCGCCTGGTTCACATTGTCGATCGGAGCACCGATTGAAAGATAAGGAGATCTTGGATAAGAAGCGATGATAACTCATACATTAAGCAAAGCTATCAGAGACGAAAAGATGAAATTCCCTTGTATTAAAGAGAATTTTGCGAATATGGAGTTCAAAAAGATGTGAAGCATGATAAACAGATGATAGACCACCGTAGTGCCTTGAGAAAACTCTGGATTGCCAAAAATACTTGAATATGCATAGATATGATCACGGTGTAACTCAAAATCACAGGAGATAACCGCCATCATTTGGAGGATTGGATTTATAGTATTGACCCTATTCCACTCATGATAAGTGTCATATAGCTATGCCGAGAACCAAATTACAATCACACGCATCGGATCGACACACGTTATGTATTTAGCCTAGAAGAATTGATGATGAAGTAAAACTCCAGGATTAAGCGCCGGTGACAAAAGAATGAGTTAGCACGATCATGTTGATAAAAGAAAGATAGACAATGTTTCACACACGATTGAAGAGGAGTGTGGAAACACAGATGTATCAAAGAAAAATTTCCCGCATTTTTCGGCCTTAAAATACCAATAGATGCGCAAAACCACTTACCAGATAGAGATTAGCAACTCCACATTCTGTGAAAGCATGCTGGAAGGAAGAACACCCTTAACAAGATGGCACCGGTTAACAAGGAGTCGGATAGATGGCGTCGGTTTACAAAAGCCCGTCGCTATGGAATATACCAACAGTTGATAACTAAAAGGCAGATAGCGATAACAAGTTGGATGCAATAGATAGACAAAGAATTACACACACACACACTCACACCTATGGTACTACGGAACCCAGAACATGTGAATCCTAGTTTGAATTTTTAGAAGAGGATTGAAAACGTTACACTTCCTTGCCAGAAAAGGGTGGGTGGGTGGGTAAGAAGAAAAGTGGAAGCAGTCCTACTCTCACGTTTTTGTTTTTCCTTAGTATACATAACTACCAAAATATTTTTAGGCAAAACCATGCATAATGATGACGATGCTCAAATGCAATGTGGCATGATGACATGAGCATGCGGTCATGATGATGCAATGCACAAAAACATAGCGATTTTCTAGTAGTGGTTTTAGCGGGGCGCCACAATTCGACACCACTAACAAGGGATCTCGCCCTCGAGATCCGCCTCATGGTACCGGGAAGAAGGCCGACAATCAGAATCTTCTCGCTTCGGGTAGATCCCCGCGACACCACTAACAAGATTGTTGCTCCATCTTGAAATCGGCGACACCACCAACAAGGGGTCGTTGTCCATGGTCGTCGAGAAAACACTCCAGGAACAAAGTATGAAGGTAAAGGTATCAAGAGATAAGGCCACATCTAACTTCCATGGACGGAGCGAAATTGCTTGATCCACCAATTCGATGTACAAAAGTGCACAGTGAGAGGTGGGTAGGGTGATCAGTCCATCCCGTACTCAAAGCATCCTTCTGTAAATGAATCGCAGAATCATGCAACCAACTCTCGGGATTTAGACTGAAGATGTTCACAAGCGGTGTTCGGAACAAGAGGGGTGATGCAGGATCTTCATCGGATCTGGCGTAGATGATGTCGTCACATTGGGGACCACCGGGAGATACAAAGAAACATCGTACAAAAAGACACAATGATTAGGTTTTGCGATGGTTCCATTGGCATGAACAACACATGCTTAGGGTATACTCCAACTTCACCAATGCTCATCCTTCTCTTATGCTTTTCAACGATACAAATATCTGTCAAGGGGCACATACGGATAAAGAGTTCAAGGACAAAAGCTTGGATGAAGGTACAATAGCCGAGAAGCATATTGATGATTGTAGAACCACCGTTATAAAGGGAGGAAGCGAAACCCTAAAGGTACGACAGAAACCCAACCACGGGAAATCCTGGACTCGAAGAAAAGATAAGAGAGTAGAATCAAAACACGCAGAGGTAAGAGGAGAAGAGCATAGAGGTAAGGAGTAAAAGCAGACCTAATCAGATCTATCCAACCGATTTTCCAAAATAGTTTTGACACTCTACTTCGACCGTTAGCTAGGTTATCCTACAGGCTAGACTTGTGGGGTATCGTAACTGCTGAGCTCTGATACCACTCTGTAACACCCTCGAATCGACCCTATGCAAGTTTTAGCCCTTTTCGCCAAACCCGCATAAAAACGATTCAAGGACGCCCACCAGGCACTTTCGTGCGGGTGGAAAACAAAGTAATACCATTACACAACAGTCCTCGATGGGACCCACAGAACAGATATATACACAACAACGACTCAACGAGTCAATAATACAGATATACAATACAAAGATCCAAATCACCTTGAAAACGTTACAGCGTCCGAGTACGGACAAGATGCAAATGGGGCTAAGAGCCCTGAAGAATAACCAATGGCATCCATAACCCTGCCCAGGCCAAGCCGGAAGGGTAAACCTGCTAACGACGTCAAGCTCAAACCTGCTAAAACAAAAGGGGTGCCGACAAAGGCAAAGGAAAAAGAGGAGTGTCAGTACTGAGGCCAGTACACGGCTAGGCTAGAACTCGGCGGCTCTCGCCTACATAGGTATGGTGGACTGAAGCGGCAGTGAAGCATGCACTAAACAACCTATAGAGACTCTATACAACTATCGGCTATTAGAGAGGGATAAGAAATACCTATCCAGGAACCAAACTTATACGAGCACCAATCATACCCATCCTGGTATTCCCCCTCGAGACCAAACGAGGAACTCAAACCGAGGAACTCACACAGTTGGCAGTTTTATTCATTCCATTATAGTTGAAGCACTTACTAGTCAGATATAGATAGCATGAGTCTTCCTGATAGCATAAGTAGTGGGCAGTTTTAGTTAATCATTCAGTTGTAGTTGCAGTACTTACTAGTCAGATACAATTAGCATGAGACATCCCAAACCCAGTAGTTGTTGGCACTTTTATTACATTCCATTGGAGTTGTGATACTTACTAGGAAGGTATAACATGACACAATACACCCCAGTTCCATCAGTTGTTGGCAGTTTTATTATCCATTCCATTGTAGTGAAGCTGATTACTAGTCACGTATTAAGTCAAATTTATAGCACTACTTTAGTTATGCTTGTCTATGATCGAGATACTATGCTCCAAGTCGTCCATAACCGCGGACACGGCTTTCAGAAATTTTTACCCTGTCGGGGTGCACAAATAGCAACACACACACGATCAACCTCGGAAAAACCAAATCAAAACCCAACGAGGCTTTCACGACAAAGCAATCACAGGATTCATAAAATATTTCAGGGGGCCACCCCACTAAGCTATCCGCGACGAAGTTGGCCGGCTCCGAGACGGACCCAGGGTTTGTGTGGACGGCGGTAAACGACTAGGAACCCAAAAGTGTGACTGGGCTTGTCGATACAGCGAAAACGTGTCACGATCCAAAACAGTACAGGTGCTCCACGCACAATCGTAAATAAAGCGGTAAAGCATGGCATAAGTACAGGATAGTAATAAAACCCCAAACTAGTTTGTGGCCCTAAGAAATAAGAAATGAATCAAGCTCTGGCTAAGGGGGATGCATAGACTCTCCCGGATGTGGATAGTGCGAATAGTCAAGGAACAGGTATCAAGTACTCGGGGCCTACGGGACACAAGTGGGCATGAAAAACCAAATAACATATAATTGCCCACCGGTGCCAGTTTCATTAGTTATCACAACGATTTAATAGTTGTATTTAAAGACATGATCATCTCCACCATAAACATCTTCCAGCATTCCAACAACTGTGGTACTCGACAACACGAGATCGCACCTGAGCAAGCATCTACGACTCGCAAGGCCAGCTATCTACCAAACAACAGGTATTAGGAGGTGTCCATGGCAATATAGAGGCTCCTCGGGATATAAGTGGTGCACGGAAACTAAACCATCGCAACACAGATAGCAATAGATCAACAGGAGGGAAATAAAGACTATAAATGAAAAATAGGTAAAGGGGGAGAGATGCTCGCCTGGGAAACACTGCCGAAGGTTCGTTATCCGAAGGACTTGTCGATACTCGCATCAACTCAATGGTCTAATCCGCGAAGAACCAAAGCACTAAAAGAAACACCGAATGCACTATTTAATACTACGGCAGAAGATCCGGCATGATGCAGGTATGGTGCATGACATGGCAAAGATGCGATGTAATTAGGCAATATTAAGCGCAACCGGGGTCCCGACAATTAATTAAGTGGTTCATGTTGTTTAGATACCCCGCAATTTAAATGTTGTCTTAACAAGGAAAAACAAGGTATCAGTTCACTACACAAATTTAAATGGGGCCAATATAAGACTAGAATAGCCCGCATATAGACTCCATATTTAATTATAAGGTGAATCGGCATAATGCCCTCAAACCACAAAATATGTATGCGACATGAGCAATTTCATATGCGACAAGATAGATATCATATATTATAAAAATAGGGGCCTCAGAAAGGGGATCACACATCTCGGTTCAAAGATCTTGACGTCTCGGAGGGGTTCGGGTCCTAGGGCCGGCAGGATCGATCTTCGGGCTTCAAGGACGAGGCCTTAGCGTCCGATGAGGAGGACTTAGGCTTCGGGGCCTCAGACATCTTATCCGTGTGGTAGATCATGGTGTTCCTAGGGTTGCAGGTTCGATCTTGACCGCCAGGATGTTCTGAAGATCTTGTCGAGATCAGCTTGGGGTGGCCGAGGTAGCATATTTCGCCATCTTCACACGACCCTCCTTGCTAGACCACCACATCTTCCTTCATACCGGAAGTGCCACATCACATCAGGCGAGGTATAGCACCACGTCACTGACATCACCAAAATAGCAACACACAACTACTACCAGAATGGGTCAATTGCCACCACACAACCAAACTCGTCGATCTCAGGCACCAACATGGAGACACCGAAGGAAGCAGTGCTGGGAGGAGTCCGCTACGGCGGTGACCGCTTGAGAGCGCCAAAGAGAGGAAAACGGGCCGTGCTTGGGCGAGCGGCCGAGTCAGACGTCAACGGCATGGGGACGGGCTCCAGATCGAGGAGCGCAGACGGACGAGGAACGAGGCCGCTGGCCCGGACGGCCGGAGACGAGCTTGGGAGGCGGCGCCATGCGGAAGGGAGCCAAGCAGTGGCGGAGGACAACGCCGGCGGGGTCACACGAGGCGGAGGAGGCTCGAGGCAGGGCCGATGAACGCGGGGAGACGAGAGGAGGGCCCGGGCGGCGGCGGTCCCTGGCGGCCTCGGGATCCGGCTAGCGGGCTTGGCTTAGGAGATGGGGTCGCTTGCGGCTGTCTCCTGGCAGCGGTGTCGATCCAGGACAGAGAGACGGGGCAGGTGGCGGTTGTTGGCGGCGGAGGAGGACCTCGCGGCGGATGCGGAAGGGGCGGAGGAGCTCGGGCGGGAAGGCGGCAAGGCCGGCGGACTCCAGCGAGGTCAGACGAGCAGGGACCTGCGGCGGCAACGCACCGGGTCGCGCGGCCGGACGCGCGGAACGGCGGCGAGGTTCGGAGGTCGGGGACGGCGCACGGGGCCCGGGATACGGCGGAGAGAGCCCAGGTCGCGGTGGCGGTGGGAGGGTTTGCTCGCGAGGAGGCCAGGAAGCGGCGGCAGGCCAGAGAGGGGGCGCCGTCGGGGTTAGGTGAGGAGGAAAGAGACGGGGTCGCGTCGGTGGGGGAGATAGTGGGGCGTGCCAGCACGCGTCGGTCGTGCGGGTGGTGGGGTCGGGCACGCGATCGGGGACGGTTTTTCTCGGGCTGGGGAAGGAAAACACGAGGGAGGTGAGGTGGGACGATGCAGTAGGTGTGTGGGGATCCCGACGCAAGAGAGGAGGGGTGAGGAGATGAGCTCAGGGTGGCCCTGGCTCGCGGGGATCGGGGTGGTTGTGTGGGCAAGGGAGGCTGTCATCGCAAAGGCCACGCTGTTGCGTGCGTTCCCATGTACCGCGGCATGATGGTGCGGTTTTGTGAGGTGCGCGCGCGTGGTGTGGTCTGTGTGGTGGGCGAGGGGTGATTGAGGTGTGACGCTGGCGGCGGCTGGGGGTTTGCGGGGTGGGGATTGGTTAGGGTTTTGGGGTTGTCTAGTTGGGCCGGGTAGTAGACTGCTGGCTTGCTGGGCTTTTGGCCTGGCAGGCTAGCGGTCTCCCCGGTCTAAAAAGAAATAGTTTTATTTATTTTTGTTCTGTCTGAAATAGACTTTTGTAAATATTTTGTAGACAAAAAAAAATATCCGAAAGAGGGCGAGGTTTTAATTTGAAATGAAGACGGGGTATTTAGAAAACAAAGGTACGCTTTTCGAAAATAGTTTTAGGCAAAACCATGCATAATGATGACGATGCTCAAATGCAATGTGGCATGATGACATGAGCATGCGGTCATGATGATGCAATGCACAAAAACACAGCGATTTTCTAGTAGTGGTTTTAGCGGGACACAATACATATCTAGACAAATATAATTCGGGACAGAAGGATTACTTAGTACAACTTCCTGTTACAAAGTAAAAGCTTTGGCGTTCATACAGGTCACATGTTGGAGGAATCTTTGCGAAGAGGTAGACAACCAGAGTTGAGCCAAGAGTGCACCAGCCTGTCAACGACGACGCGAGGGGATACACGTCTGCGCCATTGGGAGGCAGTGCGTCTGTTCGACGCCTTTGTCCTGCATTCTCTGAACCGCTGGAGGCGGGATCTCTACGTGTTAGGCACTTCTTGAGAGGGATGGTGATACGTGTGGTGAAAGACATGACGTTGAAGGTGCCAATGTCAAGGGCAGGTTAAAGACTCAGAGCGCGCTCCTTTCCTGACATCTCCTATTCTCATATTCTATTCAATATTTCTTCTTCTAACACTGTTTTTGCTAACAACCGGTGTGTACGAGAGAAAGGTGATGAACCTGAATGGCTCTCAAGCATGAAAGGAATGCAGTTGGTCAGTAGTTGTGTATATATAAATTGCTATGCTCTAGCATTGTTTCTACCGATGGTTGGTGCAACAGAAGTGTGCTGAAAAAGTGGATTCGTAAATAATGGCTTCCTCTGTGCATGTGATTGGACAAAGTGAGTACTCCCTCTGTCTGGAAATAAATAATTTGGATTTTATTAGATTTATATGTATTTATACACTAAAATGCATCTAAATATATGCGAATCTACAGAAAGCGAAGTCTTATTTTCGGAGGGAGGAAGTACTATAATGAGAGTGTGTTCCTGAACTCGCAATATTCATTTTGTGGTAGATTTTATTCATAATAAAACAAATTGAAATGATTCCCTGCCAATTGTCAAAACTCAAACCATGTAAATCCGGTCTTGCAAACTGTCTATTGATATTCCACATGAAAACAAAATCCTTGATAAAAAAACCCAAATTCCTACATATCCTAAGCAGACATATTTCCTTATGGTTTGCATTCATCAATTTGTCACCTGCAAGAAAGTACTTAAGGCTACTATGCTATTTCCTTGGGTGGTAATAGGTTGACAGAAAAAAGGGTTGAATCTTTATTAAGATACATAATAGGAAAACAACAATAAATTTTTGCAATCTGGTTGTAAAATATAAGATCTGAGAGTCATGCTTCCATGCATAGATATTATGCCGTAACATTCCGAAACTACTAAACGGCTATGCACAGAATTTCTTTAGTTTCATAGCTCAATAGGAGATAACTATTTGTGTAAGATCGTCTAATGGAACTAAACAGAAATGCACCATCTCATATATATCATGTCAAGATTGCACACGACACTAGAAAAAGATGCAAATTACTCACATCTTCTTTTTTTTGCGGGGAAATTACTCAGATCTTCACCATTACAAGATCATATATTACCACAAGCTCAAGTCCATGTCATCGGTGTGAAGTAATAAGGAAACAGAAATGTCACGGGTCTGCTCCCTCCAATTCAGCAACTTCACCATCCATGTCTGGAAACAACCATCATCAAAGTAAGATTCATCTAACTAGTCATGTAAATCATGTCCAAAAAATTAAGTGTATGCGCAAGATTGAACGACATGGGATTTCTTCGATAAAACAAACCGATTGCAAATAAACATTAAAGTAGCATACTACATGCAAACATACAGTTAAACCATTCAATTGTATATAAACAAAATCTAGTGCCAAACAGATTGCAATGCAAGTTCATAGCATTGTTCACGCAAGGTTCCTAGCTAAACTATGGAACGAGTAACACAGGCAGAATAAATGCTGCAAACAAGTCTGAAATTGTGACTTGGCATTATTGTGTCTGCCACAACCACCAGCCCACGGGGAATCAGAGCCTCTATAATTAATCTAGCAATTGAACAATACTAAATCATCAAAACTATGTCTTGCTGGAAGATTTCTGGAACAACTTAATTCACAAGAAAAATCTGAATTCATAACCAAAGCAGTGTCGCAAACCTAAGTCTAGCCAATTCGATACCATTAGTCTATGCAGCCTGAATCACTCATTGCCAGTATAGTGTCTGGCACACTAGTAGAAAAAGGATCTTTGGTCCAGCACCCAAATGCCATTGGCCCCGGTTCGGTTCCAATCGGGACCAATGTCAGGCACCGGTCCCGGTTCATGCCGCCTGGGCATTGGTACCGGTTCATCTCTAACCTACGATCCCGGTTCGTGGTTACTCGACGGTCACGTTCCCAATCCGGGACAGAGATCTAAATCAAGGCAAAAATTGATCTAAATCACAAATTCTTCCACAAATTAATCGAGACAGAGATGTAAATCGAGACATTTCATTAATTTAACCACAAATTCTTCCTAAATAAAGGTGCGATTTCACAAATTCTTCCTAGTCAATAATTTCACTTCCGTTGCCGCTGTCCTCCAAGCCGCCGGCTTCCTCGTCGTCGTCGGACGGAACCTCCACGATTTCCGCATTGTTCGCGAGACGGAGCACCTCTTCGTGGCGTGCAGCGGCGATGACGGTGTACTTGGTCCGTCCAGGGACGGACCAGAACCTCTCCCTCCCTTCTCGGTTGCGGAGATCCCGGTGCACCATGCGCCCGTAAACGATGTGGTTGCCAATCTTGGCCTTCCTCTCCTTCTTGAACAGCGCCGGCTAGTACGGGCTTATGCTTTGGTCTAAGTACCTGTAAACTGAGACACCCCACCGATGGGTCGCAGTGGAGAAACATCGAGAGAAAGTACTTGAACTTTGCAGGTGACGCGAGGAAAGTATGGTTTGGTCTAAGTACAGACGACATGAATCCTTTTGGGGAGCAGACCTGCAGTCACAGCACCTGGCCAGTGACTATGTATCTATAACCTTCCTCCTTGGTTGTGCATGAAGCGGGAGTTCATTATGATGCCAGTATTCATCCAAGGACCGAAGCAACCCGACAACGACATTGATGTGTACCTAAGGCCATTAGTCGATGAACTTTTGCAGTTATGGGTAGAACCAGGTGTAAAGGTGTGGGATGAGCACAAACATGAGCCTTTTGACCAACGAGCATTGTTGTTTGTAACCATCAATGATTGGCATGCTCTTAGTAACATTTCAAGACAGTCAAACAAGGGATACAATGCATACATGCACTGTTTAGATAAGACTAAAGGTAGATATTTGGATAAATGTAAGAAGGTTGTGTACCTGGGGTGTCGTAAATTTCTTCCGACCAATCATCAAGTAAGAAAGAAAGGCAAGCATTTCAATGGTGATGCAGATTACCGGAAGAATCCTAAGGTCCCTAAAGGTGCTGATGTATTTGGTATGGTGAAGGACCTAGAAGTAATCTTTGGAAAGGGTCCTGGCAGTCAGTCTGTTCCAAAAGACCCCATTACCGGACACACGGCCATGTGGAAGAAGAAATCTATATTTTGGGAGCTTGAGTATTGGAAAGACCTAGAGGTCCGTTCGTCAATCGACGTGATTCACGTGACGAAGAATCTTTGCGTGAACCTGCTAGGCTTCTTGGGCGTGTATGGGAAGACAAAAGATACACCAGAAGCACGGGAGGACCAGCAACGTATCGAAGACCCATACAACAAGCATACTAATAAAGGCCGTCAATACTTAAGCAGCTACGCTCTTACCAAAGCAGAGAAGGAAATCTTTTTTGAAGTCCTTTACCGTATCAAGGTCCCGGCTGGCTTCTCGTCAAATATAAAGGGAATAATAAATATGGCAGAGAAAAAATTCCAGAACCTGAAGTCTCATGATTGCCACGTGATTATGACACAGTTGCTTCCGGTTGCATTGAGGGGGCTTCTACCGGAAAATGTTCGAGTAGCCATTGTGAAGCTATGTGCATTCCTCAATGCAATATCTCAGAAGGTAATCGATCGAGAAAGTCTGGAAAGGCTATAGAAGGATGTGGTCCAATGTCTTGTTAATTTTGAGTTGATGTTCCCCCCGTCCTTCTTCAATATTATGACGCATCTCTTAGTTCACCTAGTCGAAGAGATTTCCATTCTCAGTCCTGTATTTCTGCACAATATGTTCCCCTTCGAGAGGTTCATGGGAGTCTTAAAGAAATATGTTCGTAACCGTGCTATATCAGAAGGAAGCATCTCCAAGGGCTATGGAACAGAGGAGGTCATTGGATTCTGTGTAGACTTTCTTCCCGGCCTTAAGCCGATCGGTGTTCCTGAATCACGGTATGAGGGGAGACTGAGTGGAAAAGGCACGCTAGGAAAAAAATCATTGATATTTAGGGACGGTCATTCTTTGAATCAAGCACACTACATAGTTCTACCTTCGTGGCTCCGTATATCGAGGAACACATGAAAATCACATGGAGACTTTCGGCACTTGGTTGCAATTACATCTCATGAATGACACCACTATTGGAGATCAGTTCTACTTGTTGGCCACGACACCGTCTGCGACTGTATTGACTTTCCAAGGGTACGAGATAAATGGTAATACATTTTACACGATTGCCCAAGATAAAAAGAGCACCAACCAAAACAGTGGTGTCCTCTTTGATGCAACATGCGAGAATGGGAAAAAGGACACATACTATGGTTACATAGAGGAGATATGGAACTTGACTATGGACCTACTTTTAAGGTCCCTTTGTTTTGGTGAAGTTGGGTCAACATGAATGGAGAAGGGGTAAAGGTAGACCAGCTGTACGGAATGACAACAGTGGATCTCAAGAATCTTGGTTATAGAGACGAACCATTCGTCCTAGCCAATGATGTGGCTCAAGTTTTTTATGTGAAGGACATGTCCTATAGACCGAAAAAAGATAAAAATAAGGAAACGAATACATCAGACGATGAGCCCTGGCGTCACATAGTTCTTTTAGGGAAAAGAAACATCACGGGAGTTGAGGACAAGACAGACATGTGATGACCCACAAGTATGCGGGGTGTATCGCAATAATTTCAAGGGAAGTGAAACCCAATTTATTCATTCGACACAAGGGGAGCCAAAGAATATTTATAAGCCTTAACAATTGAGTTGTCAATTCAGCTGCACCTGGAAACAATCTTGCTCACAGCAGTTTATCAGTAGCAATGATTTTGTATTAGGAATAGTAAAGTAATAGTAGTAGTAAAAGTAAAGACAATAGTAACAATTGCAGTAAATAGTAGGATTAAAGCACGGAAGGTATAGGAATGGATGGACGGGCGTTGCATGGACAAGACAATTCATATGGCAATCAGAACATAGGGCAATTGCAGATAAATAAGATAAAGCATCCAAGTACTAAATAATCATAGGCATGTGTTCCATATATAGTCATACGTGCTCGCAATGAGAACTTGCACAACATCTTTGGTCCTGCCAGCCCGTTTGCAGCGGGGCCTCAAGGGAACTACTTGAAATTAAGATGCTCCTTTTAATAGAGCACCAGATCAAAGAATTAACACTCCGTGAACACATGTGATCCTCACATCAAAGCCATTCCCTCTAGTTATCCTGATTTCTGTCTCTTCGGGGTCTTTGATTCCGGACAACAACATGTGTATACAACTTGCATGTAAGACCATAAACAATACTATCATAATGAATCAATAACATGTTCAGATCTGAAATCATGGCACTCAGGCCCTAGTGACAAGCATTAAGCATAACAAGTCGCAACAAAGTTAAAAGGCACTAATAGAAGATACTAGGCACCATGCCCTAACAATCTGATGCCATTACATGAATGATCTCATCCAACCCCTACCATCCCCATAGCCTACAGCGTGGGATTACTCACTCATAGATGGGGGAAACATGGATGGTCGATGGAGAAGTGATGGTGATGATGATGACGATGATCTCCTCCAATTCCCCGTCCCAGCAGGCTGCCAGAACGGAGTTTCTGGTTCCGAATCGTGGAATCTGGTGGTGGCGGCGGAGTGGAACTCTTTTTGGAAAAACGTCGAACCCCCCTGAGTTTTTAGGTTAGAAGGTAACTTATAGGAGAAGGGGAGACCGAGGGGGTGCCTGGGGCGGCCAGACCACCCCCTGGCGTGGCCAGGCCTAGCCCGCGCGGCCAGGTGGTGTGGCCAGGCCCCAGCCCCACTCCATCTTGTATTCTGGATCTGTGAGTCTTCTGGCGAAATAGGATTTTTGGCATATTTTCCGGGATTTTTCATGATAGTTGATTTTCTGCACAAAAACTAGACACCAAGGTAATTCTGCTGAAAACAGCGTCAGTCCATGTTAGTTGTATCCAAATCACACAAGTTTAGAGGTAAAACAATAGCAAAAGTGTTCGGGAAAGTAGATATGTTTTGGACGTATCAACTCCCCCCAAGCTTAGCTTATTGCTTGTCCTCAAGCAATTCAGTTGAAAACTAAGTGCGATAAAAGAAACTTTCATGAACACATTTGCTCCATATGATGTATATATTCTCATCATGTGATCAACTACTTAGACAATTCATAATAAGGAGTATGCAACTAAGTTTACTTAATAGGCATTGCAAGCTATGAAGCGATTCCAACTCAAAAATAATAAGTAGCATGGAACATAAACATAAGCAACATTACAATGCTCATAATAAGGTATGATAGAGTGGTATATCGCTTGCCTTTGATTGTGAATGCCAAGGCACCTCTGAAGTTCTGGTGAAGACTAGAAGTAAAGATATCAAAGATACAAGCATCAAAGTCATAACACAATTAATCTAGTATTGAGACAAGCATATTATACTAAGAATGGCAACTATGCTCTCAAGAAAGTGCTCATAGAATAGGTGGTGACTCAACAAGGAGATGAAAAAGGTTTTGAATAGTTTGAAAGGATTCCAAATGCTGAAAGTATGGTACTCATTAGCTTTGAGCTCTCATTGCCCCTATCATGAGCATCTTTAATATGGTTAAGGTGAAAGTGGGGTCCAATCTGAGTTATATGCTTGACAGACTATAAACTGGAAATCTCATGTCCCTTGAGTACGAGGGCCGCTTCTCATGCTAGTCAACTTTAGTTACCAGTAAGTTCTTGTCATAGTAAATATGTGCGTATAATAGAGAACCGCCAACGGGGTAACCCTTGCCCGATGATACAGAAGAATCCCCATATCAAAATGATAAGGCAAGCAGACAATAAGTATCTCAGCAATCTTCTTATTTACCATGGGAAAATGGTGCTTTTTTCTCTAATTCCTATTTTCTCATATCTCTTTTTTTTCTTTTCTCAATAGCTATCTCTTTTTTTATAAGAAGAATGCTTCATAGATACTTATTATGGTTACGCTGCAGGTTTCCACCATGATTAGGCATGGATTAGACCGGCGGCCCAGGCGTTTCTCTAACACACATACATAACTCCATGGACTTACAAGCTCCCCTTTTATTCACACCGACGACATCCGCAAACAAAAGAGCATGATATCAACTGGGTATATATTTACAGGTGTTGAAAGCGTTTCCTATGACAGCACGGTTCTGCTAATCCCCAGCCTATAATTTGCAAGCATATAACTTTCATGGACAGTCACAATGGTTCATGTTTATTAAGTGCAGGAAATAAAGTGTGCCATCAAGTTCGTGAGAGCTTTACTAACTAACTTTCTCATAACAAGCAAACATTTTATTTGGAAGAAAACAAGGCATATTGAATATGCACGGAATAGCAAATGATGCAAATAGGTAGGTATGGTGGACACTTTTCGCAATATTTGGTTTTAGGGAGTTGGAAACACGAGTAAAGATACTCAGTGTGAGTGAAGGATAGTAATAGCAAGGGAGCGACAAACGAGATAGCAATAACTGTCATAATCATGCTTACAACAAAGCAGGACTAATCACGGCATGAACGTGATTCAAGACCCTCAAGGAAAAATAATTCATCGAGGCTTAACTGATTATTTTAGTCATATGCATGCGTGAGCATGTGCCAAGTCAATTCAAGTGAAACATTCAGAGGAGTATACCACGGTGTCATACCAAGTTATGAATAGAGTAATGCAAGCAAACATTCATATGGCATGCTACAAATTATTAGCGGGATGGAGCTAATCATAAGAAAGCAAGAACTACTAAGCATCCATAAATAACATACACCCTATACGAACAGGCTAAGCATGCCCACAATGATGAGTATATGTACAAAAATGAAAACAAATAGAGTTCGTTACCAGCCTCTTACCACACCTCAAGTTGTCATTAATCCTCATTATTGCCCTTCACTTGTATGGCTTCAATAATAACATGAAACCAAATTCCACTAAGGACCGATGAACTCTGTGATGGCCCAAAATATATCGAGCTCGTTGGGGAACCCTGATACGTCCATTTTGCATCACTATTCTATGTCTTAATTCACTATTATTCATTGATATATTTCGTATTGAGAGGTGATACTTATGTTATTTCATCTGTTTTTGCATGGTTGATGACTTTTGGAGCATAGACCACTGCAGTCAGGATTCTAATGGAAAAGGTGTTGTTTGGAGGCAAAATTCACGAAGAGCAGAAAATCCAGGAAAATATACGAAAAATCCTATTTTTCTAGAAGGCTAAGGATGCCAGAAGACGGAGTGGAGATGGGCCACAGGGGGCCCACACCAACCCCTGGCGCGGGCAGCCCTAGGCCGCGCCAGCAGGTGGTGTGGCCACCCTGGCCCACTCCAGCCTTTCCCCTCTGGCGAATATCATCCTCCCAAAACCCTAAGACTCGAGGAGCGACCACAGAAAGATTCCGCCGCCTCTGCGGGACGGAAAACACCGAGAGAGAAAGATCTCTCCGGCAGATAGATTTCTGCCAGGGGAATTCCTTCCCGGAGAGGGGAGATCATCGCCATCAACACCACCATCAAGCTGGACTTCATCGGGATCATCATCATCATAACCACCATCAGCACCATCATCACCATCTCCGTATTGCTGTAATAATTGAGTTGAATCTTGCATTAGTTCATAGGGGAAACTTTCCCGGTGTTGATTACTCTTTGTAGTTGATGCTATTGAGTGAACCATTGAATTATTGTTTATGTTCAGATTGTTATACATCATTATTCCATCTCTGATCATGATCCATATGATGTCTTGTGAGTAGTTCGTTTTGTTCTTGAGGACATGGGAGAAGTCATGTTGTTAGTAGTTGAGTTGTGTTGAGAAAGATTCAATAGATTGTTATTTAAGTTGCGGTGTACTTCTTCTAGTGGTGTCATGTGAACGTCGACTACATGACACTTCACCTATATGGGCCTAGGGGAATGCATTGTGTATTTGGCTACTAATCGTAGGGGTTACCAGAGTGACAGAAACCTGAACCCCCGTTAGGAAATCATTGCACAAGGGACGTAAGGGTCTTAGAGTTTAAAGCTATGGTTAGGTTTCTACCTTAATTACTTTCTTGTACTTAAGGATGTTTGCAAGGGGTATAATCACAAGTATGTATTAGTCCTAGGAAGGTCGGTACATTAGCACAGGTTCACCCACACAACACTTAGCAAGCTAGGGAAGATTAATCAACTATATGAAGCAAAAGCACTTGACAGTCTTCCCATGTGTCCTCGAGAACGTTTGGTCATCTTAAGTAATACATCCGGCTTGTCCTTTGCTGCATAAAGGATTGGGCCACTTGCTGCATTTATTCCTATTGTCTTTTATTTACTCGTACTTTGTTTACTTGCTATATCAAAAACCCCTAAAAATCCGTTTGCTAAGTATTTGGAGAGAATTCCTGATCCATACCACTAGCTCCTCATTGGGTTCGACACTCTTACTTATCAAAAATACTGCGATACACCCCCTATACTTGTGGGTCATCAAGACTATTTTCTGGCACCGTTGCCGGGGAGTGAAGCGTTATTAGAGAGTGGAACTGGTAAAGGAAACTTCTACTGTGAGTATTGTTTACTTCTGCTAGTTGCTTTATTTTCGTTATGGTTAATTCGCTGAGTTTCTTATTTGGTAATGCTACTACCACTACTAAGGTAGTAGATAAGCCACCACCTGCTGAGAATGACGTTTTCAAAATACCTACAAGAATTATTGATCGTGTTATGTATAACTACTATTTTGGGGATGGAACTGTCCATCCCGGTGATTATTTACTCTTTATACACGAATTATGCGGGTTTTTCAAGTGTGCAGGTATTACTACAGATCAAGTCAAGAAGAAGTTATTCTCATTATCACTGAAAGGAAGAGCTGAGGAATGGTATAAGCTGCTGAAGAATGGTCAAGCTCTGGAATGGGAGGAAATAGTGCCTCTCTTTTATTCAAAGTTTTATCCTCCTAGTGAGATTCATAAAGATCGGAATCAAATATACAACTTTTGGCCTCTTGATGGAGAGAGTACAACCCAAGATTGGGGGAGATTGAAGTTATTAATGCTCAAATGTCCCATTCATGATCTCCCCAACAATATTATTATCAATAACTTCTATGCAAGGCTCCCTCTACATGATAAATATTTATTGGATGCTTCTTGTGCTGGATCATTCACTCGCATGGAAGAAGAAGCTAAATGGGATCTTCTGGACCGTATTCAAGACAATGCTAAAGCCTGGGAGAATGACAAAGGTAGAAAGTCAGGTATAAATTATGATTATGAATGCATTGAATCTTTTATGGGAACTGATGACTTTCAAAATATTAAAAATGCTTATGGTCTTGACTCTCAAGCTATTGCTTCTTATTTTAAGGCTTTTGCTTCCTATATTGAAGTGCCTAAAAAGAAGTGGAATAAGTATCATGAGCCTTATAAAGATGTTACTAAGAGTGTTCCTGCAAGAAATACTGAAGTTTATACTGCTAATCATGTTTTACCTAAACCTTACATTGAGAAAATGCCTTTCCCAGTTAAGATAAAGGAACACTCTATGATAGCTAGTATGGTTAATGAAAGTACAAGAAAAGCTGTTGAACCTGATAAACAAATGGTTGATGAACCCACAATAGCAAATGTGAAAGACTTTGTTACTAAATATGAAAAAGAGGGACACACTATCCTTTGTAAGGATACCTCCAATATTGTTTCACAAAGTAGTGTTATGAGAGCTAGTATTCCTGTGTTTTCTGTTAGAATAAGTGATCATTGTTAAGATGGTCCTTGTGATAGTTATATTGTTAAGTTTATGCATGATACTGAAAGTTATTATGAGAGAGGGAAAAGTGTTCTTATGCATCTCAATAATATCAAGTTTCCTTGTTTTATGCTGAAAGTTTTTATGTTGCACTTCTTTTGCCTTCTTATGCAAGTTGCCTCTGGTTTCAACAACTTGTTCGTTTACAAAATTCCCTTGCATAGGACGTGGGTTAGAATTAAATGTGTGCGTGTGTTTTTGCTTCTTAATGCCCTCTTTCACTTCAATTCATATTCCTGAGTGAGCATCTCCAAAATTATCATGCCCATCTTAATGGCTATAAAGAAAGAGCTTTTTGGGAGACAACCCAATTTGTTTTTGCTTTTAGTTTGTTTGTGTTTCTTTGAGTCTTGGAAGTTATTACTTCGGTAATAACCTCTCCTTATCTGTTTTGTTTGGTTCTTGTGTCAAGATCAACCTCTAATGAGAGAGAAGTAAGATTTGGGGAAGTTGCTGTCCCGAAACAGATTTTTGTGCTTCACCGTAAAAATTCGTGAGAGATCTCTGTATGTCGGACTGAGCTGTAATTTTTTGTGCTTATTCCCCAGGTTGTTATTTAACTTTCGTTAGCTTTGCACTTTTTAATTTGAGCAACAGAAGAGTTTCGAAAAAATTGATCTTTACCTTCTGGTCTGTTTTGACAGATTTTGCCACACTTGTATTTGCTTCTTTATTCGATTTCCTTTCGGGTTTTCGGAAGGAGTTGCTACAGTAGCTTATGTTTTGATGGTTTCCAGTTGAAGTTGAACTCAAAAGGTTTTATCACTTCACTTATACTAATGTCGCTAATAAGAATTGTGTGAAGTTTTGTGTGAAAGAAATTTCCAGGAAGTGGAGATAATGGTGTAATAAGGAAGAGAAAGATTTTATGACTCAAGTAATAAGTATACAAAGATGAAGATACTTATGATTATTCAAGTGGAGACTCCGAAAGAATCCACTAAATACCAAATTCAGAGACCTGCAGAGTCCGTGTTCAAATAGGTAACGGTTCTGGTAAGAAAAGTTCCGCGAAAATACAATCCAATTATGTTTTTGCAGTTTTTAGTCAATAAGGAAAGCTACGAAGCAAAAAAAGGACGGAAATAGAGCCAGGCTGGCTCACACCACCCTGTGGCGTGGGCCCACCCCTGGCCGTGCCACCAGGTGGTGAGTCCACCCCAGACTCCGCCTCTGACTCGTTTTCTCCCAGTACCTTCCTTTTGATATGAAACTTCGTAATATATACCCCCCGGATCCCCCGAGGTTTGTATATCGTGTTTTCGTTGTGTTTTCGTTTCGATCTGTTTCTGCCAGGACATACTCTTTGAAAGATTAGAAGCACCATGGTGTCCGCCAAGGATAAAGGGAAGGAGCCTATGGAGGAAGACCCCCAAGACCCCAAGAAGGGGCTGGTACCTTTAGTATCTTGCCCTGCATCAACGGAAGCCCTACGAGTCACTAAGGAGTTCTACGATAAGTACCGAGACTTGCATAGGAAGGTGGACATCCTTCAATGGGAGAATAATAGGCTTCGCAAGATGCTAGAAGATTTCCTCACGACAACTAAGAAAATATTACCACCACCACCGAAGGAGTAATTCGTCATCAGGTTTGGCATCCCCTTGGTTTGTTCCAAGCTTGGGGGAGTGGCGCAGTATCACATCACTATCTTCTATCTTTTTACCTTATTAGTAGAGTCATATCATGAATAGAGGAGTTATTATGTAGGATGGTTTGCATTATGGAAGTGTCCCCTCTCTTGTTAGATATGTATCCCTTGGTGTGAGTTTCCGTTATGGAATATTAATGAGAAGTTCTATCATTCACTCTTTTTCATAGCTTATATTAGTTTTGAATTCGTGGTTATATGATTGATCTTGTTGTTAGTATTGGCATCACACTGGGATCATTGAGTTAATTTAGTTGGTTTTGGCAAACCTGGCTCGGTCAGTAGCAACACTATTTTTGAGAGTTGAATGAAAAAGATAAAGGTACTCTAAAGAAATATAATTTCATCATCTTTCTTTCTTGATTTGCTCATAAGTTTAGTATTCTCTAGTTAAGATCTTTTGTGCTTCCAAGCAAGATTGCATGTTTGTCTTTATCACTTGTATGTTTGGTTGTTTCCTTCAACTCTTATACTTGCTACCCAGCCTTGCTAGCCAAAAACCTGTACCGAGAGGGTATTCTTCTCGTGCATTCACCTCCTTAAAACCAAAACCTTTGCCATTTGTGTCCACCATACCTACCTAGTAGCATTATTGCTATTCCAAGTAAATTCTTATTATGTCTACCTCCCAAATTAAACTTGTTATGTGAAAAGTAGTGATTAAAGCTCTCACGAACTTGATGGCACACTTTACTTTCTTGCACTTAATAAACTTGAACCATTGTGCTCACCTATGTTGCGTATATGCTTGCGCTTTGTAAGTTGTGAATTAGCAGAACCATGCTGTCATGGGGAACGCTTTCAACATTGCACTGGTACTTTGTACTAAGTTGATATCATGTTCTTTTGTCTATGGATGTCGTCGGTGTGAAATGAAAGGGGAGATTGTAAGTCCATGGAGTTATGCATATGTGTTAGAGAAATGCTTAGGCCGCTGGTCTAATCCATGCTGACATGGTGGAAACCTGCAGCGTAACCATAACGAGTATCTATGAAGCATTCTTCTTATAAAAAACGAGATAGAGATTGAGAAAAAGAGAAAAGAAAAAAAGAGATATTATGAAAAGAGGAAAGAGAGAAAAAGGCACCATATTCCCATGGTAAATAAGAAGATTGCTGAGATACTTGTTGCCTGCTTGCCTTGTCATTTTGATATGGGGATTCTTCGGTATCATCGGGCAAGGGGTACCCCGTTGGCGGTTCTCAATGATACACATATGCTTACGATGACAAGAACTTACCGGTGACTAAACTTGAGTAGCATGAGGAGTGGCCCTCGTATTCAAGGGACATGAGATTCTCAATTTACAACTTGTTAATGCATATCCTCATATTTGATCACTTTAACCTTAATCACCTAAAGATGCCTATGATATGGGCAATGAGAGCTAAAAGCTAGTAAGTATCATAATTTTTGGGAGATCTTTATGAGACTTGCAATCCCTGGTTCCCTCTTTGAAGGGCCTTTCTTTTACTTTGTAGTTGAGTCAGTAAACCTATTCCCTTCTATCTCAGCAAGTATTTTGAGTTGTTGTGTTTCATTCATTCATATGATGATTTATTGAATCATGTCTTATGTTCCTTGTTTTGCACATTGCTCTTATCTTGATGTTTACTACTTTGAAAGCTATCATTGAAAAACCAGTTATTTGTGAACTCCAGCAAATTATCAACTATTCTTCGACCAAGAGCTAAGTTTGCCATTACCAATTATGATTCACTTTATGTATCTTTATTGTGTTTCCTTTACTCATTACAAGTTGAGTTATATAATAGTGAGTTGTCTTCTATTATGATCTATGTATGGATGAATGTGATGCTTCTTGTCCGTATTCTTTTATCGACTCTTCACTCCATAAATTTGAGGCCATGTTTATTGAGCTCAGTTTCGCTTGGGGACAAGCGAAGTCTAAGCTTGGGGGGAGTTGATACGTCCATTTTGCATCACTATTCTATGTCTTAAATCACTATTATTCATTGATATATTTCGTATTGAGAGGTGATACTTATGTTATTTCATCTGTTTTTGCATGGTTGATGACTTTTGGAGCATGGACCGCTGCAGTCAGGATTCTAATGGAAAAGGTGATGTTTGGAGGCAAAATTCGCGAAGATCAGAAAATCCGGGAAAATATACGGAAAATCCTATTTTTCCAGAAGACTAAGGATGCCAGAAGACGGAGTGGAGATGGGCCACAGGGGGCCGACACCAACCCCTGGTGCGGGCAGCCCTAGGCCGCGCCAGCAGGTGGTGTGGCCACCCTGGCCCACTCCAGCCTCTCCCCTCTAGCGTATATCATCCTCCCAAAACCCTAAGACTCAGGGAGCAACCACAGAAAGATTCCGCCGCCTCTGCGGGACGGAAAACACCGAGAGAGAAAGATCTCTCCGGCAGATAGATTTCTGCCAGGGGAATTCCTTCCCGGAGAGGGGAGATCATCACCATCAACACCACCATCAAGCTGGACTTCATCGGGATCATCATCATCATCACCACCATCATCACCATCATCACCATCATCACCATCTCCGTATTGCTGTAATAATTGAGTTGAATCTTGCATTAGTTCATAGGGGAAACTTTCCCGGTGTTGATTACTCTTTGTAGTTGATGCTATTGAGTGAACCATTGAATTATTGTTTATGTTCAGATTGTTATACATCATTATTCCATCTCTGATCATGATCCATATGATGTCTTGTGAGTAGTTCGTTTTGTACTTGAGGACATGGGAGAAGTCATGTTGTTAGTAGTAGAGTTGTGTTGAGAAAGATTCAATAGATTGTTATTTAAGTTGTGGTGTACTTCGTCTAGTGGTGTCATGTGAAAGTCGACTGCATGACACTTCACCTATATGGGCCTAGGGGAATGCATTGTGTATTTGGCTACTAATCGTAGGGGTTGCCGGAGTGACAGAAACCTGAACCCCCGTTAGGAAACCATTGCACAAGGGACGTAAGGGTCTTAGAGTTTAAAGCTGTGGTTAGGTTTCTACCTTAATTACTTTCTTGTACTTACGGATGTTTGCAAGGGGTATAATCACAAGTATGTATTAGTCCTAGGAAGGTCGGTACATTAGCACAGGTTCACCCACACAACACTTAGCAAGCTAGAGAAGATTAATCAACTATATGAAGCGAAAGCACTTGACAGTCTTCCCATGTGTCCTCGAGAACGTTTGGTCATCTTAAGTAATACATCCGGCTTGTCCTTTGCTGCATAAAGGATTGGGCCACTTGCTGCATTTATTCCTATTGTCTTTTATTTACTTGTACTTTGTTTACTTGCTATATCAAAAACCCCTAAAAATCCATTTGCTAAGTATTTCCAGAGAATTCCTGATCCATACCACTAGCCAGCACCTTCTGCTCCTCGTTGGTTTCGACACTCTTACTTATCGAAAATACTGCAATACACCCCCTATACTTGTGGGTCATCAAACCCCAAGAGGAAGGTATGATGATCATAGCAGCAAGTTTTCCCTTAGTACGAAACCAAGGTTATCAATCCAGTAGGAGCAAGGAAACACCCCAAAGGTGTAGCTAGCTGAACGTTGGCAGGGCGCACAACCGGTGCGAACAGCAACATGGAGACCTGCACAACACAACCACAGAACTTTGCCCCCAACTTACGATGAGGTTGTCAATCTCACCGGTTTTGTTGAAAACAAAGGATTAAACATATCGAATGGAAGAAAGTAATAGTTTGCAGAAAGTAAACACAAAGTAGTAAACAGTTGATTGTAGATTGTATGTAAAAGAAAGGACTGGGGTCCATAGTTCGCTAGAGGTGGCTCTCCTTAAGATAGATAACATGCTGGGTGAACAAATTACAGCGGGGAAATTGACAAACATCGAGAAAGCAATACAAGCATATACTAATCATCTTGACTCCTTTGAGATTCGATTGGGCATTACAACATTATACATAGACCGCCATCCAACTGCATCTATGACTAATAATCCACCTTCAGGTTATCATCTGAACCCCCTCCAGTATTAAGTTGCAAGCAACAGATTATTGCATTAATTATGTAAAGTAAACAATACGATTGTTCTATGAACAAAGGATTGTTGTTTTCTCCCTAGTAGCAACAACACATCTAGTACCTTAGAGATTTTTGTCACTTCCCTAGATTACCAAAGGCATGAACCCACTATCGAGCATAAATACTAACTCTTGGAGTTGCTAGCATCTACTTGGCCAAGATAGCTACTAACAACGGAAAGCATGCAAGATCACAAATAACAAAGACATGATAGAATCAATAATCAATCTGAAATAGCATCTCAATATCCATCGGATCCCTGCAAACACAACATGCAGAATTACAAATAGATGATCTTGATCATGAATGGAGCTCACAAGATCTAGACATGAAAGCACAAAGGAGGAGAACCAGCCATCTAGCTACTACATGGACCCGTAGTCCAAAGATGAACTACTCACGCATCACACCGGAGGCTTGCATGATGATGAAGAAGGCCTCCAGGGTGAATTCCCCTCTCCGGCAGGGTGCCAGGAAGAGCTTCAGATCCCTCCCGATCTAGGGACAGAGACGACGGCGGCTACAGACTCTTTCGTGGATTTTTGATCCGGTACTTAGGGTTTCTGTATTGGAGGCTGATGCGCTCGACTTTCGATGTAGAGCTCGTTGGGAACCCCAAGAGGAAGGTACGATGAATATAGCAGCAAGTTTTCCCTCAGTTATGAAACCAAGGTTTAATCGAACCAATAGGAGCAAGGAAACACCCCAAAGGTGTTACTAGCTGAGCTGAGCTTTGGCGGCACTACCGGTGCTAGTAGCAACGTGGAGACTTGCACAACACAACCACAGAACTTTGTCCCCAACTTGCGATGAGGTTGTCAATCTCACCGTGTTTTGCAGAAAACAAAGGATTAAACGTATCGAATGGAAAGAAGTAAAAGTTTGTAGAAAGTAAACACAAAGGAGTAAAAGATTGTAGATTCTATGTAAAGTAAAAGGACCGGGATCCATAGTTCACTAGAGGTGGCTCTCCTTAGATAGATAACATGCTGGGTGAACAAATTACAGCGGGGCAATTGACAAACACCGAGAAAGCAATACATGCATATACTACTTATCTTGACTCCTCTGAGACTTGATTGGGCATTACAACATAATACATAGACCGCCATCCAACTGCATCTATGACTAATAATCCACCTTCAGGCTATCATCCAACCCCTCCGATTAAGTTGCAAGCAACAGATTATTGCTTTACGAACTACGTGTAAAGTAAACAATACGATTGTTCTATGAATAAAGGATTGTTGTTTTCTCCCTAGTAGCAACAGCACATCTAGTACCAGTCACTTCCCCAGGTTTTCTCCCTAAATACTAACTCTTGGAGTTGCTGGCATCTACTTGGCCAAGATAGCTACTAACAACGGAAAGCATGCAAGATCTCAAATAACATAGACATGATAGAATCAATAATCAATCTGAAATAGCATCTCAATATCCATCGGATCCCCGCAAACACAACATGTATGGATTACAAATAGATGATCTTGATCATGAACGGAGCTCATAAGATCTAAACATGAAAGCACGAAGGAGGAGAAACCAGCCATCTAGCTACTACATGGATCCGTAGTCCAAGGATGAACTACTCACGCATAAAACCGTAGGCTTGCATGGTGATGAAGAAGGCCTCCAGGGTGAATTCCCCTCTCCGGCAGGGTGCCGGGAAGAGCTTCAGATCCTTCCCGATCTAGGCATGGAGATGACAGCGGCTACTAACTCTTTCGTGGATTTTTGATCGGGTACTTAGGGTTTTCGTCCTGAGGGCAACTTATAGGCGGAAGGAGAGGCCGAGGGGGTGCCGGGAGCCACCACACCACCCCCTGGCGCGGGCCCAGCCTGGCTGCGTGGCCAGGTGGTGTGGCCGGCCCCTGGCCCTTCTCCGTCTCGTATTCTGGCACATGATCCCTTCTAGAAAAATAGGCACTTTGTCTTTTATCCCGTCCAATTCCGAGAATATTCATTTTCTGACTTTCCTGGAACCAAAAACAGCAGAAAACAGGCAGCTGGCACTGTGGCTCTTGTTAATAGGTTATTCCAAGAAATCATATGAAAAGTACTCCAAAGTTGGAACAAAACACAAGAAAGTGGATAAAACCAAGCATGGAACATCAAAAATTATAGATACATTTGCAATGTATCAGAGGCATCTTATAGGCGGAAGGAGAGGCCGAGGGGGTGCTGGAGGCAGCCACACCACCCCCTGGCGCGGGCCAGGCCTGGCCACGCGGCCAGGTGGTGTGGGGCTTGTTCGTCTGCGGTACCAAAGTTCGTAGGCCAGCGCATGGTGGTACCTAAGTTTCCTGAAATTACCGCGTTTCAAAAAGTTGGGCCGCTAACTACTGAGAGGGGCCATTTCGAGGCAAACTCATCTCACCCCTGCCAAATTCAAACATTCTGTTAAACCGCCCCGTGAAGTAGATGGTCGGGACCCACATGTCGGTCATCTGTCTGTGACGCGGGCGCCAACGCGGCAACCTCTTAGGCAAATCGAGCAGCTAAGTGGATCGGATGCGTTGACCAATTTCACAAATCCATTCCTAGCTTTCCCCTAGCACCGGCGGCATCGGAATCCACCCTCCAGGCAGGACGATCCCTTCGGAAATTTGACTTCCGGTGCCAAGTTGCTATGGCCAGTGGCTGCACCCAGTCGCTGATCCCGAGCTCCAATGGCCCATGCCGTAGCCGCCGTTGCGAGGCTCTAGCCTGCCTCCGCCGCCGATGAGCCGAGCAGCTCGGAGGATGGCAGATCCTACTATCAAGAAAGAAGAAGTTCTGTCTACAAGCGGGTGAGATACCCTTCTCTTTGCTATTCGCACTAATTACAACTGCTAGTCGCATCGAACCTCAAATTGTTTGTTAGCCCAACGCTGACAAACATATTTTGTCCACAGTTTTCTGTCAAGTGGGATCTGCATGGACCCCCCTTACCTGGTTACGGTAGTCCTCTACAGGTACGACTCTAATGGCAAGTGGTATGGAAGCCATTGTTTCACGATGGAAGAAGCGCCTGCACAGATCTGCACTATGTCTAGTATTGTTTCTGCTCTGCGTAATCATGTTGAATTATGGCCAAAGCAGACATCAAAGTTCAGCTTCATGGATGAACGTGGCATCATGGTTCCTATAACGTGTGACAGTCAGCTAATTGGGTTGATGAAAAGGTATGCTTCGGCTGCCATGTTTGACCTAAAATGTCATGTACTGGATGTGGAAGCTGCTACAACTGGGAGTCGCCCTTCTATTCTTGGACAGGGTGGTTGCTCGAACCCAATTAGCTCGTGGTAAGCAAAGGTCGCTTGGGGTTCGCATGTTTGTGCTGAATTGTAATTTTTGTTTTATTTACTCTGTAGATATTAGGCAGTTATGCAACAGTCTTGTTTCTTTGACAGGAAGCGCCGCAAGGTTAGAAACATGACTGCCGGGTCAGTGATTTTTCTACCCAAAGAAATAAAAAATGAGTGGAAAGATGATGCTGGACACGATTCTGGTGCCCATTGTCCCGACGATGCAGAGCACATGAAGCTAAGAAAATTGGCACCAAGGAAGAGGAAGAAGGCAGGAAATGAAGAAGCCAGTCGACGTGAAGGCTTGGCACCCAGGCTGCGAAAGAAGGCTGCTGTCGATGAAGATGCATCGTAATGTGTTGACCTTGAACCTATATATGTAATTCTGTTAAATTTTGATCGCTCTGTGTGTGGCACATTGCTGGGCGAAACAATCTACCCACATTCTCTGAGTAAAATGTACCGCGACTTAGGGTTTGGAAACGCCCGAGTCAGTAGTTGAATCCGAAATTGTGATTGTGCCACTACTATCTGAAAACAATGATCCACCGGTTCCATGATTGCTAAGGGGCAGGAGGTCTCCAAATACGACGGAATGTAAGTGGCACATAAATAAATTATTTAAGCTGCCACACTCCACGAAGCAGCAACTTATTTTAGATGCTGTACAACGACGTGGCAACATAAACATCAATGTTCTCACCGATAATGCCCAAATGAGGAGGAAATGGGTACCACTTTCTGGCCTAATCTTGAGTCCGTCTATCTCACCGCCTCTCTGCTCCTGCATCCCCTCCATCTGGCGAAGCTCCCGGATCTCCAGTAATCGGGTGTACGTGCTTCCACTTTATAAATTGTGGTTGTGCCATTTGCATGCGGCACAATCCACGTAGATTACGTTTAAGCAAACCACCAGTGTCAGAATACACTAGTATAAAAGGTGTCTTTGTTCCATGGTTACGTTCCCAATCCGGGACAGAGATCTAAATCGAGACAGAAATTGATCTAAATCACAAATTCTTCCACAAATTAATCGAGACAGAGATCTAAATCGAGGCATTTCATTAATTCAACCACAAATTCTTCTAAACAAATGTGTGATTTCACATCCTACATTAATTCAACCAACTAGTCAACAATTTCACTTCTGCTGCCGCTGTCCTCCGAGCCGCCGGCTTCCTCGTCTTTGTCGGACGGAACCTCCACGATTTCCGTATTGTATGCGAGACGGAGCACCTCTTCGCGGTGAGTGGCAGCGATGACGGTGAACTTGGTCCATCCAGGGACAGACCAGAACCTCTCCCGCCCTTCTCGGTTGTGGAGATCCCGGTGCACCATGTGCCCGTAAACGATGCGGTTGCCAATCTTGGCCTTCCGCTCCTTCTTGAACAGCGCCCGGCGATGCGGGCTGGCGCCAGACGGGGCAGCGCCCCCTTCCATGCGGGCATCTAGAGGCGGCGCGCTGCGATTTCGCTCTCCATCACGGCTCCACCGGGAAAGAGGAGCGGAGCCACCGGCACCCCCGCATAGCTGATGCGCCATCCGTGGGGCATCGTCGTGGCCGGCGGCGCGAGGATGTCGAAGTGCGAGAACATCACCGCCTCGTAGAAGTTCAGCGAGGGCGTCTCCATGGCGGCACGATGGAGATTTGAGAGGGAGCGAGGGGGTGGACGGCGCGGTGGAGATTGGAGAGGGCGAGGGGATGGCCGACAAAGTGACGAGTTGTGGCGCCTCCTATTTGTACACGAGGACAATGAAGCGATGGGCGGAATATCCAAGGGGCATTGGTTAGACAAAAGGAAGTAATGCAGTGTTAAGACAGATTAACGGCGACCAATTTTTTTACTCCCAGGACTCCGGGGCCAATAGTTCAGACCGCTAGGTCAACAAGTACAACTATTACAACTTAAAAAAGGCACGAGGCTTAAGCTAAATAGAACTAGTTAACACACATCTCCTTGATCTTCCTAATCTTAGCCTTATGCGCATCTTCCTGCGAGAGCAAGGATCGAATCGTCTGCTCCTTCCTTTTAGCATCTTCCTTGCACAACTTCAATTGTTTCTCTACATCTTTCCTCATGCACTTGTCAATACTCGTAGTTGTGAACTGCAGGACTTTGGCCTGGTGAAGATCCTTCCTTGCTTGAGTCAGTTCTTGCTCTGCTTTACCCTTCAGGGCGCGTCCCTCTCCTTCTCGACTTTGCTAACCTTGTCTTCCACCCCCATGAGATCTCGCTTATGCTTGGTCGTGTCAACTGGTTCCCGTAGCTTCATCTCAACACTGTCAAGAAGTGAGCTGAATGCAGATTCTTTCAACTCAACAGTCATTTCCCATAGTTTGTCCAGCGTTTTCTGCATCGATTTGGGCCACTCTGGATCTACCCATTTGACAACACCGCAACTTCCGCCTCGAATCATTGCACGATATCCTTGACACCGTAGAAACCTCCTGCCTGCGTTTCGTCCTTCAAACGCTACAAATTTAGCGGGCATATATCCATGTTTACATAGCAGAGGACTGTCTTCATCCGCTAAACCGTGATAGTCGGGGTCATACATCGTCTGGTTGGCCTAACACATCATACACGCATGAGTAAATGGAGTAGATCTGGCTCAAAAAATAGATAACTGGCCACAGATGATAGAGATAGAGATGAGACGACTCACATCGAAATCACCGTCCCTGTCGTCACGACGTGTTTCCTCGTCGTCTCCCCTTGAACCCATGGCGAGAGGGGAGGGGGTGGTGGCTGCCGGAGAGGGGATTGGGATGGCGGCACCGTCGGCTTGTGGCTACGGCAGGATGGGAGTGAAGTGGGGAATGTGGCTTCGAGGGGAAGGAAGAGAAGTACGGGGAGGAAGAGAAGTAATGGGGACGTGACACTGGGATATGGCTCGCTCAACTCGTGAGTCGTGACACTCGCAACAGGGGAGCCCCCGGTGTTGCCAGTTTGTCCAGAGCAAGCGTGGCCAATCATGCCGCAGAACAGACTACTCGCGGATCGATCTCACGAAAACCATCCCAATCGTCCAAGCGCCCCGATCGGACGGTATGTAACAATCGACAAGCAGAACAACTGTGTTAGGGTGTGCCTTCTAGAAGACTCGGTCTAACGCTAAGGTTAGGGCCCTCCTAAGGTTAATTAGTATCCATTTGCGGTTTATGAAAAGAACATGCATCCAATGACACTGGTGGATCTAGCTGTGGTTAATGAGAAGAGCAGACATGCAATGACACCGGCGATATGTGGTTTGTGGGAAGAACACACATGCAATGACTCTGGTGATATGTGGTTTGTGAGAAGAACACACATGTAATGACTCTAGTTGTGGTTAATGAAAAGAGCAGACATGCAATGACACTGGTGGATCTATGTGTGGTTCATGAGAAGAACACACATGTAATGACACTGGGTGTGGTTCATGATATGGTCTGTGAGAAGAACACACATGCAATGACACTAGTGGATCCATGTGTGGTCTGTGAGAAGAACACACATGCAATGACACTGGGTGTGGTTCATGATATGGTTTGTGAGAAGAACACGCATGCAATGACACCGGTGGATCCATGTGTGGTCTTTCGGAAGAACACACATGCAATGACACTGGTGATATGTGGTCTGTGAGAAGAACACACATCTAATGACTCTAGCTGTGGTTCATGAAAAGAGAAGACATGCAATGACACTTGTGAATCCATGTGTGGTTGATGGGAAGAACACACATGTGATGACACTGGGTGGATGCATGTGTGGTTCATGAGAAGAGCAGACATGCAATGACACTGGTGGATCCATGTGTGATTCATGGGAAGAACACACATGCAATGACACTGGGTGTGGTTCATGATATGGTTTGTGACAAGAACACACATGCAATGACACTAGTGGATCCATGTGTGGTCTGTGAGAAGAACACACATGCAATGACACTAGGTGTGGTTCATGATATGGTTTGTGAGAAGAACACACATGCAATGACACTGGTGGATCCATGTGTGGTCTTTGGGAAGAACACACATGCAATGACACTGGTGATATGTGGTCTGAGAAGAACACACATCCAATGAATCTAGATGTGGTTTGTGAAAAGAGCACGCATGCAATGACACTGGTGGATCCATGTGTGGTTTATGGGAAGAACACACATGCGATGACACTGGGTGGATCCAAGTGTGGTTCATGAGAAGAGCAGACATGCAATGACACCGGTGGATCTATGTGTGGTTCATGGGAAGAAAACACATGCAATGACTCTGGTGACATGTGGTTTGTGAAAAGAACAGACATGCAATGACTCTAGCTGTGGTTAATGAGAAGAGCAGACATGCAATGACACCGGTGGATCCATGTGTGGTCTGTGGGAAGAACACACATGCAATGACACTGGTGGATCCATGTTTGGTTCATGGGAAGAACACACATGCAATGACACAGGTGATATGTGGTATGTGTGAAGAACACACATGCAATGACTCTAGCTGTGGTTAATGAAAAGAGATGACATGCAATGAGACCGGTGGATCCATGTGTGGTTCAAGGGAAGAACACACATCCAATGACTCTGGCTGTGGATCCATGTGTGGTCTATAAGAAGAACACGCATGCAATGACACTGGTGGATCCATGTGTGGTCTGTGAGAAGAACACACATGTAATGACACTGGGTGTGGTTCATGATATGGTTTGTGGGAAGAACACACATGCAATGACACTGCTGGATCCATGTGTGGTCTTTGGGAAGAACACACATGCAATGACAGTGGTGATATGTGGTCTGTGAGAAGAACACACATCCAATGACTCTACCTGTGGTTCATGAAAAGAGCAGACATGCAATGACACTGGTGGATCCATGTGTGGTTCATGGGAAGAACAAACATGCAATGACACTGGTGGATCCATGTGTGGTCTATTGGAAGAGCAGACATACAATGACACTGGTGGATCCATGTGTGGTTCATGGGAAGAACACACATGCAATGACACTGGGTGTGGTTCATGATATGGTCTGTGAGAAAAACACACATGCAATGACGCTGGTGGATCCATGTGTGGTCTGTGAGAATAACACACATGCAATGACATTGGGTGTGCGATACATTGCAAGTGTATGTATAATTTTTGGTGTTCCATGCTTGGTTTTATCCACTTTCTTGTGTTTTGTTCCAACTTTGGAATACTTTTCATATGATTTCTTGGACTAACCTGTTAACAAGAGCCATAGTGCCAGCTGCCTGTTTTCTGCTGTTTTTGGTTCGAGCAAAGTCAGAAAATGAATATTCTCGGAATTGGACTGGACAAAAGCCAAAGTGCCTATTTTTCCAGAAGGGATCAAGTGCCAGAATATGAGACGGAGAAGGGCCAGGGGTCGGCGACACCACCTAGCCGCGCGGCCAGGCTAGGCCCGTGCCAGGGGGTGGTGTGGTGGCTCCCGGCACCCCCTTGGCCTCTCCTTCCGCCTATAAGTTGCCCTCGGGACGAAAACCCTAAGTACCCGATCAAAAATCCATGAAATAGTCTATAGCCGCCATCATCTCCATCCGTAGATCGGGAGGGATCTGAAGCTCTTCCCGGCACCCAGCCGGAGAGGGGAATTCACCCTGGAGGCCTTCTTCTTCACCATGCAAGCCTCCGGTGTGATGCGTGAGTAGTTCATCCTTGGACTACAGATCCATGTAGTAGCTAGATGGCTGGTTTCTCCTCCTTTGTACTTTCATGTTTAGATCTTGTGAGCTCCATTCATGATCAAGATCATCTATTTGTAAATCATACATGTTGTGTTTGCAGGGATCCGATGGATATTGAAATGCTATTTCAGATTGATTATTGATTCTATCATGTCTTTGTTATTTGAGATCTTGCATGCTTTCCGTTGTTAGTAGCTATCTTGGCCAAGTAGATGCTAGCAACTCCAAGAGTTAGTATTTATGCTAGATAGTGGGTTCATGCCTCTGGTAATCTGGGGAAGTGACATAAATCTCTAAGGTACTAGATGTGCTATTGCTACTAGGGGTAAAACAACAATCCTTTGTTCATAGAACAATCGTATTGTTTACTTTACACGCAGTTCGTAAAGCAATAATCTATTGCTTGCAACTTAATACTAGAGGGGGTTCGGATGATAACCTGAAGGTGGATTATTAGTCATAGATGCAGTTGGATGGCGGTCTATGTATTATGTTGTAATGCCCAATCAAGTCTCAAAGGAGTCAAGATGATTAGTATATGCATGTATTGCTTTCTCGGTGTTTGTAAATTGCTCCGCTGTAATTTGTTCACCCAGCATGTTATCTATCTTAAGGAGAGCCACCTCTAGTGAACTATGGATCCCGGTCCTTTTTCTTTACATAGAATCTATAAACTGTTTCTGATTTGTGTTTACTTTCTGCAAACTTTTACTTATTTCCATTCGATACGTTTAATCCTTTGTTTTCCGCAAAACACGGTGAGATTGACAACCTCATCGCAAGTTGGGGACAAAGTTCTGTGGTTGTGTTGTGCAGGTCTTCACGTTGCTACTAGCACCGGTAGTGCGCCCTACCAAAGATCAGCTAGTAACACCTTTGGGGTGTTTCCTTGCTCCTACTGGTTCGATGAAACCTTGGTTTCATAACTGAGGGAAAACTTACTGTTGTGCTCATCGTACCTTCCTCTTGGGGTTCCCAATGAGCTCTACGTTGAAAGTCGAGCGCATCAAGATTTTCTGGCGCCGTTGCCGAGGAGTCAAGGACATCTTCACAAGGGGAGTCCCTCATAACCAATCTCTTTACTTTGTTGTTTTTGTTTTTCTTAGTTTTATTTTTTGCTTTCTTTGCTTGTTTTGTTCTTCAAAAAACACAAAAAAATTAGTTTTACTTGTTTGCTTTCTTATTTGAAAACCCAAAAAAATTAAGTCTCCTTTAGTTGTCACCCCTTCCTTAACTCACCATGTTGATCCCTACTTTCACCTTGAAAGACCTTTCAATTGGTAGTGGTTCTATAATTGGGAAAGATAATATTGAAGAATTCTTTAATCATGTTAGCAAACATGAAGATACTGAGGATAGATCCCTTGTAGAACTTGCTCCAAATTTTGAGATTGCTGCAGCTCCTTTAATTCACATGTTAGAGGCTAGGTTTGTTAACCTCAACCCCTTAATACAAGTGATGTTTCTTAAGCTTAAAGAAATTGAGGAACCTGAAAAGAGGGATTTTATTCTAGAAACTTTGTTTAAGGAGTTCTATGATGTTGCCAAGGAAGCTAGAAAAGTTTTTGAACGTTTCAATATGCTAGGCTCATGTGTAGATGTTGATGGTACACGAGAAAAGATGAACAAAACCGAACCTAATGGGGAGGAACCTAAGATACCAATACCCATCAAACTAGTAGCAATATATGATGCCATAGAAAAGAATACACATGCAATGACACTGGTGGATCCATGTGTGGTTGATACATTGCAAATGTATTTATAATTTTTGATGTTCCATGCTTGGTTTTATCCACTTTCTTGTGTTTTGTTCCACCTTTGGAGTTCTTTTATTATGATTTCTTGGACTAACCTATTAACAAGAGCCACAGTGCCAGCTGCCTTTTTTCTGCTGTTTTTGGTTCCAGGAAAGTCAGAAAATGAATATTCTCGGAATTGGACGAGACAAAAGCCAAAGTGCCTATTTTTCCGGAAGGGATCAAGTGCCAGAATACGAGACGAAGAAGGGCTGGGGGCCGGCCACACCACCTGGCCATGCGGCTAGGCCTGGCTCGTGCCAGGGGGTGGTCTGGCCGACCCTAGCGCCCCCTTGGCCTCTCCTTCCGCCCATAAGTTGCCCTCGCGACGGAAACCCTAAGTACCCGATCAAAAATACACGAAAGAGTATGTAGCCGCCGTCATCTCCATCCCTAGATCGGGAGGGATCTAAAGCTCTTCCCGGCACCCTGCCGGAGAGGGGAATTCACCCTGGAGGCCTTCTTCATCACCATGCAAGCCTCTGGTGTGATGTGTGAGTAGTTCATCCTTGGACTACGGATCCATGTAGTAGCTAGATGGCTGGTTTCTCCTCCTTTGTGCTTTCAAGTTTAGATCTTGTGAGCTCCGTTCCTGATCAAGATCATCTATTTGTAATTCATACATGTTGTGTTTGCGGGGATCCGATGGATATTGAGATGCTATTTTAGATTGATTATTGATTCTATCATGTCTTTGTTATTTGAGATCTTGCATGCTTTCCATTGTTAGTAGCTATCTTGGCCAAGTAGATGCTAGCAACTCCAAGAGTTAGTATTTATGCTCGATAGTGGGTTCATGCCTCTGGTAATCTGGGGAAGTGATAGAAATCTCTAAGGTACTAGATGTGCTGTTGCTACTAGGGAGAAAACAACGATCCTTTGTTCATAGAACAATTGTATTGTTTAGCTTACACACAGTTCGTAAAGCCATAATCCGTTGCTTGCAACTTAATACTAGAGGGGGTTCGGATGATAACCTGAAGGTTGATTATTAGTCATAGATGCTGTTGGATGGCGGTCTATGTATTATGTTGTATTGCCCAATCAAGTCTCCGAGGAGTCAAGATGATTAGTATAGGCATGTATTGCTTTCTCGGTGTTTGTCAATTGCCCCGCTGTAATTTGTTCACCCAGCAAGTTATTTATCTAAGGAGAGCCACCTCTAGTGAACTATGGATCCCGGTCCTTCTTATTTACATACAATCTACAACTGTTTACTGCTTTGTGTTTACTTTCTGCAAACTTTTACTTCTTTCCATTCGATACGTTTAATCCTTTGTTTTCTGCAAAACACGGTGAGATTGACAACCTCATCGCAAGTTGGGGACAAAGTTCTGTGGTTTTGTTGCACAGGTCTCCACGTTGCTGCTAGCCGTAGTCGCCTCCTTAAGCTCAGCTAGTAACACCTTTGGGGTGTTTCCTTGCTCCTACTGGTTCGACTAAACCTTGGTTTCATAACTGAGGGAAACTTGCTGCTGTGCTCATCATACCTTCCTCTTGGGGTTCCCAACGAGCTCTACGTCGATCGTCGAGCGCATCAAGCTATTTTCTGGCGCCGTTGCCGGGGAGTCAAGGACATCTTCACAAGGGGAGTCCCTCATAACCAATCTCTTTACTTTGTTGTTTTTGTATTGCTTAGTTTCTTTTTGCTTTGTTTGCTTGTTTTGTTCTTCAAAAAACACAAAAAAAATTAGTTTTACTAGTTTGCTTTCTTTATAAAAACACAAAAAATTAAGTCTCCTTTAGTTGTCACCTCTTACTTAGCTCACCATGTTGACCCCTACTTTCACCTTGAAAGACCTTTCAATTGGTAGTGGTTCTATAATTGGGAAAGATAATATTGAAGAATTCTTTAATCCTGTTAGCAAACATGAAGATACTATGGATAGATCCCTTGTAGAACTTGCTCCAAATTTTGAGATTGCTGCAGCTTCTTTAATTCACATGTTAGAAGCTAGGTTTGTTAACCTCAACCCCTTAATGCAAGTAATGTTTCTTAAGCTTAAAGAAATTGAAGATCTGAAAGAGGATTTTATTCTAGAAACTTTGTTTAAGGAGTTCTATGATGTTGCCAAGGAAGCTAGAAAAGTTTTTGAACATTTCAATATGCTAGGCTCATGTGTAGATGTTGTTGGTACACGAGAAAAGATGAACAAAACCGAACCTAAAGGGGAGGAACCTAAGATACCAATACCCTTCAAACTAGTAGCAATACATGATGCCATAGAAAAGAATCTTGATTGGATTGTTCCTGCAAAACCTTTTGATGAGAATAGTGAACCTAAGTGCATTGAGAAAGGATCCTCTAGAACTTACTTGGATGATATACCTTTCCTTGTTGAAAATATTTCTGGTATTGATCTTAATGTTTCTTCATTTGAGAACACTTGATTCTTTCTTTGCTTCTTATGCCTAACTTAAAGGCGTTAAAGAAAAGTACTTGTTGGGAGATAACCCAAGAGTTTTAGATGAGTCTTGGAAGTTATTACCTCTGTAATAACCTCTCCTTATCCTTTTTATTTGCTTTTTGTGCCAAGAGTAACCTCTAATGAGAGTGAAGTGATGATTGGGGAAGTTGCTATCCCGAAACAGATTTCTGTGCTTCACCATAAAATTTCCTGAGAGAGTTCTGTATGTCGGATTGAGCTGTAATTTTTTTCTTCTGCCCCAGGTTGTTATGTAACTTTCGTTAGTTCAACACTTTTTGATTTGAGCAACAGAAGGTCTTCGAAAAAATTTGTCTTTACCTGCTGGTCTGTTTTGACAGATTTCTGCCATTTTCTATATTTGCTTCTTGTTGGTTCCTTCTTGAGTTCTTTTGGGGAATCGAGCTTTTTGAGGGAAGTGCTACAGTATATAGTGTTCTAATGGAAGTTTATTTGGTGTTAGAACTGAACCTTGAATCTTGTTTATCTTAAGTGCACTAATGTTGCTAATGAGATTGTGTGAAGTTTTGTATGAAAGAAAATTTTCAGGTGTATGGAAGAAATGAGTAACGACATGAAGGATGGACTAAAGCTCAAGCTTGGGGATGCCACACGTGTCACGCCAAGAAATATCCAATAAGTACAAGCGTCAAAGCTTGGGGATGCCCAAGGCATCCCCTTCTTCATCAATAAAAATTCCAGATTTCTTCCAAACGCTTCATTTTAATCGTTTCATGCACAGTTGTGTTTTTCTTGGAGCCTCTTCCTTTTCATTTTCGTTTTTGGTTTTTAGTTTGCTTGGTTTGCTTAGTTTTCTGAATAAGTTGGTTGGACCCCCTCTTTCATACTTTGGTTTGCAAATAGTTTGGTTTGGTTTGGAAAAGAGTAGGAAAGCTCATGCTTATGTGGTAAAAAGAGCTCGTTTTTGACTGTGGCCTATGCTTTGTCATGCCATGCTTGATATTGTTTTGGCTTTATGCTTAGTATTCTTTGCTGTAGCATGACTTTTTATAAACAATTGAGATTGCTTAATGTGCCTTGGATGAATCATGCGTTGTTTTAGCATATTAAAGTATAGTATAGTGGTATTCTCCTTTGATGCTTTATTTGGGTTGACTTGGCACATGCTCACACCATGTTATGACTGTCACAAGTCACCATAGCCTTTATGACCCTTTAGTTTTCAACTTGTAGTATCACTTTATTCTTTGATCAATGATGTTTTGTCGCTCTACATGATTATGGCCATTATTGCTCACTTAGTTTGTTGCTCCCAGTCTTTTGCTAGCCTCCACCACCAAGTATGAGTTCCATTCATGCATCCAACTCCCTAAACCAAGTTTTTCCAAAGAGTCCACCATACCTACCTACTAGCTTATGCTATTCCAAGTATATTCATGCTTTTGTCTACCTTTCACTTGTTATGAGAAAACTAGTGATTAAAGCTCTCACGAACTTGATGGCACACTTTACTTTATTGCCTCTAATAAACTTGAACCATTGGGTCCTTCTTTGTTGCATATATGCTTGCACTTTATAAGTTGAAATTAGCAGAACCATGTACCATGGGGAACGCTTTCAACATTGCACTTGTACTTTGTACCCCGTTGATATTATGTTCTTTTGCTTACGGATCCGTAGGTGAAATAAAAGTGGAACTTGTAAGATCATGGAGTTTGTATGTGTGTTAGAGAAATGCCTGGGCCGCTAGCCTAAGCCATGCCTAATCATGGTGGAAACTTGCAGCATCACCATAATGAGCACTCTATGAAGCAACCTCAATAAAAACATATGCAAATAGCAAATAAAAAGATCGCTGAAATGCTCATTGTCTGCTTGCCTTGTCATTTTGATTATGGGAAAGCTCCCGTATTATGTGCAAGGGGTACCCCGTTGGCGGTTCTTAATGATACACATATACTTATAATGACAAGAGCTTACTCGTGACTGAAGTTGAGTAGCATGAGGATCGGTCTTCGTAAGTAAGGGGCATGAGATTTCGGTTTATAACTTGTCAAGCATATCCTCTTAGTTGTGTCACTTTAACCTTAACCACCTTCAAGATGCTTATGATAGGGGCAATGAGAGCTAAAAGCTATAAGTACCATAATTTTTGGAAGCTCTTTATGAGACTTGAATCCCTACTTACTTTTACAAAAGGCCTTTCTTCCACCATTATATTGAGTCTCCACCTTCTATCTTTATGCACTACTTTGAGAGCATAGTGGCCATTCTTAGTTTTATGTGCATTGTTCCAAGACTAGTTGATTGATGCATAACTTGTTATTGCTTGTTTGAAACTATTGTATCTAGTCACTCTTATGAACTTTGAAGGTGTCCCATGCATTTATATTTGCTACTCTTTTGTGGGACAAGCTGAATACTTTTATGATATGTTTTCTTTATGTGAAACAAACAAACGTCTTGCAAAGCATGTTATTCATGAATCTTTTGTTTGCGCCTTTTCATGTTGCATCATAGTCTCTTTTCTTATTGCTAGAACTTTGTCTTTCATGTTATGATTAAAGTACTTTGATCCCAGCCTTGAATGTTTTGCAAATACTTTGATCAAGTCTTTGATGGTCATGTCACCTTGAAAATTATTCTTTTTATCACTTACCTACTCGAGGACAAGCAGGAGTTAATCTTGGGGATGTTGATACATTGCAAATGTATCTATAATTTTTGATGTTCCATGCTTGGTTTTATCCACTTTCTTTTGTTTTGTTCCAACTTTGGAGTTCTTTTATTATGATTTCTTGGACTAACCTATTAACAAGAGCCACAGTACCACCTGCCTGTTTTCTGCTATTTTTGGTTCCAGGAAAGTCAGAAAATGAATATTCTCGGAATTGGACGAGACAAAAGCCAGAGTGCCTATTTTTCCGGAAGGGATCAAGTGCCAGAATACGAGACGGAGAAGGGCTGGGGGCCGGCCACACCACCTGGTCGCGTGGACAGGCCTGACCCACGCCAGGGGGTGGTCTGGCTGACCCCAGCACCCCCTCGACCTCGCCTTCCGCCCATAAGTTGCCCTCAGGACGGAAACCCTAAGTACCCGATCAAAAATCCACGAAAGAGTCTATAGCCGCCGTCATCTCCATCCCTAGATCGGGAGGGATCTGAAGCTCTTCGGCACTGCTGAGAGAATTCACCACGAGGCCTTCTTCATCACCATGCAAGCCTCCGGTGTGATGCGTGAGTAGTTCATCCTTGGACTAGGGATCCATGTAGTAGCTAGATGGCTGGTTTTGTCCTTCTTTGTTCTTTCATGTTTAGATCTTGTGAACTCCGTTCATGATCAAGATCATCTATTTGTAAATCATACATGTTGTGTTTGTGGGGATCCGATGGATATTGAGATGCTATTTCAGGTTGATTATTGATTCTATCATGTCTTTGTTATTTGAGACCTTGCATGCTTTCCGTTGTTAGTAGCTATCTTGGCCAAGTATATGCTAGCAACTCCAAGAGTTAGTATTTATGCTCGATAGTGGGTTCATGCCTCTGGTAATCTGGGGAAGTGACCGAAATCTCTAAGGTACTAGATGTGCGGTTGCTACTAGGGAGAAAACAACGATCCTTTGTTCATAGAACAATTGTATTGTTTACCTTACGCATGATTAAAGCAATAATCTGTTGCTTGCAACTTAATACTAGAGGGGGTTCGGATGATAACGTGAAGGTGGATTATTAGTCATAGATGCAGTTGGATGGCGGTCTATGTATTATGTTGTACTGCCCAATCAAGTCTCAGAGGAGTCAAGATGATTAGTATATGCATGTATTGCTTTCTCGGTGTTTGTCAATTGCCCCGCTGTAATTTTTCTCATCCAGCATGTTATTTATCTAAGGAGAGCCACCTCTAGTGAACTAGGGATCCCGGTCTTTCTTCTTTACATACAATCTACAACTATTTACTGCTTTGTGTTTACTTTCTTCAAACTTTTACTTCTTTCCATTCGATACGTTTAATCCTTTGTTTTCTGCAAAACACGGTGAGATTGATAACCTCATCGCAAGTTGGGGACAAAGTTCTATGGTTGTGTTGTGTAGGTCTCCACGTTGCTGCTAGCACTGGTAGTGCGCCCTGCCAAAGCTCAGCTAGTAACACCTTTGGGGTGTTTCCTTGCTCCTACTGGTTCGATTAAACCTTAGTTTCATAACTGAGGGAAACTTGTTGCTGTGCTCATCATACCTTCCTCTTGGGGTTCCCAACGAGCTCTACGTCGATCGTCGAGCGCATCAGTGGTCTTTGGGAAGAACACACATGCAATGACACTGGATCCATGTGTGGTATGTGAGAAGAACACACATCCAATAACTCTAGCTGTGGTTCATGAAAAGAGAAGACATGCAATGACACTGGTGGATCCATGTGTGGTTCATGGGAAGAACACACATGCGATGACACTGGGTGTGGTTCATGATATGGTTTGTGAGAAGAACACACATGCAATGACACTGGTGGATCCATGTGTGGTCTTTGGGAAGAACACACATTCAATGACACTGGTGATATGTGGTCTGTGAGAAGAACACACATCCAATGACTCTAGCTGTGGTTCATGAAAAGAGCAGACATGCAATGACACTGGTGGATCCATGTGTGGTTCATGGGAAGAACACACATGAAATGACACTGGTGGATCCATGTGTGGTATGTGGGAAGAGCAGACATGCAATGACACTGGTGGATCCATGTGTGGTTCATGGGAAGAACACACATGCAATGACACTGGGTGTGGTTCATGATATGGTCTCTAAGAAAAACACACATGCAATGACACTGGTGGATCCATGTGTGGTCTGTGAGAAGAACACACATGCAATGACACTGGGTGTGGTTTATGATATGGTTTGTGAGAAGAACACACATGCAATGACACTGGTGGATCCATGTGTGGTCTTTGGGAAGAACACACATGCAATGACACTGGATCCATGTGTGGTCTGTGAGAAGAACACACATCCAATGAATCTAGCTGTGGTTCATGAAAAGAGCAGACATGCAATGACACTGGTGGATCCATGTGTGGTTCATGGGAAGAACACACATGCGATGACACTGGGTGGATCCATGTGTCGTTTGTGAGAAGAACACACATGCAATGACTCCGGTGGATCCATGTGTGGTTCATGGGAAGAACACACATGCAATGACACTGGGTGTGGTTCATGATATGGTTTGTGAGAAGAACACACATGCAATGACACTCGTGGATCCATGTGTGGTCTGTGAGAAGAACACACATGCAATGACACTTGGTGTTGTTCATGATATTGTTTGTGAGAAGAACACACATGCAATGACACTGGTGGATCCATGTGTGGTCTTTGGGAAGAACACACATGCAATGGCACTGGATCCATTTGTGGTCTGTGAGAAGAACACACATCCAATGACTCTAGCTGTGGTTCATGAAAAGAGCAGACATGCAATGACACTGGTGGATCCATGTGTGGTTCGTGGGAAGAACACATGCGATGACACTGGGTGGATCCATGTGTGGTTTTTGAGAAGAACACACATGCAATGACTCCGGTGGATCCATGTGTGGTTCATGGGAAGAACACACATGCAATGACACTAGGTGTGGTTCATGATATGGTTTGTGACATGAACACACATGCAATGACACTGGTGGATCCATGTGTGGTCTATGAGAAGATCACACATGCATTGACACTGGGTGTGGTTCATGATATGGTTTGTGAGAAGAACACACATGCAATGACACTGGTGGATCCATGTGTGGTCTTTGGGAAGAACACACATGCAATGACACTGGATGCATGTGTGGTCTGTGAGAAGAACACACATCCAATGACTCTAGCTATGGTTCATGAAAAGACCAGACATGCAATGACACTGGTGGATCCATGTGTGTTTTGTGAGAAGAACACACATGCGATGACACTGGGTGGATCCATGTGTGGTTTATGAGAAGAACACACATGCAATGACTCCCGTGGATCCATGTGTGGTTCATGGGAAGAACACACATGCAATGACTCTGGGTGTGGTTCATGATATGGTTTGTTAGAAGAACACACATGGAATGACACTGGGTGTGGTTCATGATATGGTTTGTGAGAAGAACACACATGCAATGACACTGGTGGATCCATTTGTGGTCTTTGGGAAGAACACACATGCAATGACACTGGATCCATGTGTAGTCTGCGAGAAGAACACACATCGAATGACTCTAGTTGTGGTTCATGAAAAGAGTAGACATGCAATAACACTAGTGGATCCATGTGTGGTTCATGGGAAGAACACACATGCGATGACACTGGGTAGATCCATGTGTGGTTCATGGGAAGAACACACATGCCATGACTATGGGTGTGGTTCATGATATGGTTTGTGAGAAGAACACACATGCAATAACACTGGTGGATCCATGTGTGGTCTTTGGGAAGAACACACATGCAATGACACTGGGTGTGGTTCATGATATGGTTTGTGAGAAGAACACACATGCAATGACACTGGATCCATGTGTGGTCTGTGAGAAGAACACACATGCAATGACACTGGGTGTGGTTCATGATATGGTTTGTGAGAAGAACACACATGCAATGACACTGGTGGATCCATGTGTGGTGTTTGGGAAGAACACACATGCAATGACACTAGATCCATGTGTGGTCTGTGAGAAGAACACACATCCAATGACTCTAGCTATAGTTCATGAAAAGAGCAGACATACTATGACACTGGTGGATCCATGTGTGGTTCATGGGAAGAACACACATGCAATGACACTGGTGGATCCATGTGTGGTTTGTGAGAAGAACATACATGCAATGACTCTAGTTGTGGTTAATGAGAAGAGCAGACATGCAATGACACCGGTGGATCCATGTGTGGTTTGTGAGAAGAACACAAATGCAATGACACTGGGTGTGGTTCATGATATGGTTTGTGAGAAGAACACACATGCAATGACTCTGTGTGTGGTTCATGATATGGTTTGTGAGAAGAACACACATGCAATAACACTGGTGGATCCATGTGTGGTCTTTGGGAAGAACACACATGCAATGACACTGGGTGTGGTTCATGATATGGTTTTTGAGAAGAACACACATGCAATGACACTGGATCCATGTGTGGTCTGTGAGAAGAACACACATCCAATGACTCTAGCCGTGGTTCATGAAAAGAGCAGACATGCGATGACACTGGTGGATCCATGTGTGGTTCATGGGAAGAACACACATGCGATGACACTGGGTGGATCCATGTGTGGTTTGTGAGAAGAACACACATGCAATGACTCCGGTGGATCCATGTGTGGTTCATGGGAAGAACACACATGCAATGACTCTGGTGATATGTGGTTTGTGAGAAGAACACACATGCAATGACTCTAGCTGTGGTTAATGTGAAGAGCAGACATGCAATGACACCGGTGGATCCATGTGCGGTTTGTGAGAAGAACACACATGCAATGACACTGGGTGTGGTTCATGATATGGTTTGTAAGAAGAACACACATGCAATGACTCTAGCTGTGGTTTGTGAAAAGGGCACGCATGCGATGACTCTAGCTGTGGTTCATGGGAAGAGCAGACATACAATGACACTGGTGGATCCATGTGTGGTTCATGGGAAGAACACACATGCAACGACACTGGTGGATCCATGTGTGCTCTGTGGGAAGAACACACATGCAATGACACTGGTGGATCTATGTGTGGTTCATGGGAATAACACACATGCAATGACACTGGTGGATCCATGTGTGGTATGTCGGAAGAGCTGACATGCAATGACACTGGTGGATCCATGTGTGGTTCATGGGAAGAACACACATGCAATGACACTGGGTGTGGTTCATGATATGTTCTGTGAGAAAAACACATATGCAATGACACTGGTGGATCCATGTGTGGTCTGTGAGAAGAACACACATGCAATGACACTGGGTGTGGTTCATGATATGGTTTGTGAGAAGAACACACATGCAATGACACTGGTGGATCCATGTGTGGTCTTTGGGAAGAACACACATGCAATGACACTGGATCCATGTGGTTCAGTGAGAAGAACACACATCCAATGACTCTAGCTGTGGTTCATGAAAAGAGCAGACATGTAATGACACTGGTGGATCCATGTGTGGTTCATGGGAAGAACACACATGCGATGACACTGGGTGGATCCATGTGTGGTTTGTGAGAAGAACACACATGCAATGACTCCGGTGGATCCATGTGTGGTTCATGGGAAGAACACACATGCAATGACACTGGGTGTGGTTTATGATATGGCTTATGACAAGAACACACATGCAATGACATTGGTGGATCCATGTGTGGTCTGTGAGAAGAACACACATGCAATGACAGGTGTGGTTAATGATATGGTTTGTGAAGAACTCACATGCAATGACACTGGTGGATCCATGTGTGTTCTTTGGGAAGAACACACATGCAATGACACTGGATCCATGTGTGGTCTGTGAGAAGAACACACATCCAATGACTCTAGCTGTAGTTCATGAAAAGAGCAGACATGCAATGACACTGGTGGATCCATGTGTGGTTTGTGAGAAGAACACACATGCAACGACAGTGGGTGGATCCATGTGTGGTTTGTGAGAAGAACACACATGCAATGACTCCCGTGGATCCATGTGTGTTTCATGGGAAGAACACACATGCAATGACTCTGGGTGTGGTTCATGATATGGTTTGTGAGAAGAACACACATGGAATGACACTGTTGGATCCATGTGTGGTCTTTGGGAAGAACACACATGCAATGCACTGGGTGTGGTTCATGATATGGTTTGTGAGAAGAACACACATGCATTGAGTCTGGTGGATCCATGTGTGGTCTTTGGGAAGAACACACCTGCAATGACACTGGATCCATGTGTGGTCTGTGAGAAGAACACACATCCAATGACTCTAGCTGTGGTTCGTGAAAAGAGCATGCATTCAATGACTCTAGCTGTGGTTCATGGGAAGAGCAGACATACAATGACACCGGTGATATGTGGTCTATGAGAAGAACACACATGCAATGACTTTAGCCGTGGTTCATGAAAAGAGCAGACATGCGATGACACTGGTGGATCCATGTGTGGTTTGTGAGAAGAACACACATGCAATGACACAGGTGGATCCATGTGTGGTCTGTGAGAAGAACACACATGCAATGACTCCGGTGGATCCATGTGTGGTTCATGGGAAGAACACACATGCAATGACACGGGGTGTGGTTTATGATATGGGTTGTCAGAAGAACACACATGCAATGACCTTTGGTGGATCCAGGTGTGGTCTGTCAGAAGAACACACATGCAATGACACAGGGTGTGGTTCATGATATGGTTTGTGAGAAGAACACACATGCAATGACACTGGTGGATCCATGTGTGGTCTTTGGGAAGAACACACATGCAATGACACTAGATCCATGTGTGGTCTGTGAGAAGACCACACATCCAATGACTCTAGCTGTAGTTCATGAAAAGAGCAGACATACAATGACATTGGTGGATCCATGTGTGGTTCATGGGAAGAACACACATGCAATGACACTGGTGGATCCATGTGTGGTTTGTGAGAAGAACATACATGCAATGACTCTAGTTGTGGTTAATGAGAAGAGCAGACATGCAATGACACCGGTGGATCCATGTGCGGTTTGTGAGAAGAACACACATGCAATGACACTGGGTGTGGTTCATGATATGGTTTGTAAGAAGAACACACATGCAATGACTCTAGCTGTGGTTTGTGAAAAGGGCACGCATGCGATGACTCTAGCTGTGGTTCATGGGAAGAGCAGACATACAATGACACTGGTGGATCCATGTGTGGTTCATGGGAAGAACACACATGCAACGACACTGGTGGATCCATGTGTGCTCTGTGGGAAGAACACACATGCAATTACACTGGTGGATCTATGTGTGGTTCATGGGAATAACACACATGCAATGACACTGGTGGATCCATGTGTGGTATGTCGGAAGAGCTGACATGCAATGACACTGGTGGATCCATGTGTGGTTCATGGGAAGAACACACATGCAATGACACTGGGTGTGGTTCATGATATGTTCTGTGAGAAAAACACATATGCAATGACACTGGTGGATCCATGTGTGGTCTGTGAGAAGAACACACATGCAATGACACTGGGTGTGGTTCATGATATGGTTTGTGAGAAGAACACACATGCAATGACACTGGTGGATCCATGTGTGGTCTTTGGGAAGAACACACATGCAATGACACTGGATCCATGTGTGGTCTGTGAGAAGAACACACATCCAATGACTCTAGCTGTGGTTCATGAAAAGAGCAGACATGTAATGACACTGGTGGATCCATGTGTGGTTCATGGGAAGAACACACATGCGATGACACTGGGTGGATCCATGTGTGGTTTGTGAGAAGAACACACATGCAATGACTCCGGTGGATCCATGTGTGGTTCATGGGAAGAACACACATGCAATGACACTGGGTGTGGTTTATGATATGGCTTATGACAAGAACACACATGCAATGACACTGGTGGATCCATGTGTGGTCTGTGAGAAGAACACACATGCAATGACACTGGGTGTGGTTAATGATATGGTTTGTGAGAAGAACACACATGCAATGACACTGGTGGATCCATGTGTGTTCTTTGGGAAGAACACACATGCAATGACACTGGATCCATGTGTGGTCTGTGAGAAGAACACACATCCAATGACTCTAGCTGTAGTTCATGAAAAGAGCAGACATGCAATGACACTGGTGGATCCATGTGTGGTTTGTGAGAAGAACACACATGCAACGACAGTGGGTGGATCCATGTGTGGTTTGTGAGAAGAACACACATGCAATGACTCCCGTGGATCCATGTGTGTTTCATGGGAAGAACACACATGCAATGACTCTGGGTGTGGTTCATGATATGGTTTGTGAGAAGAACACACATGGAATGACACTGTTGGATCCATGTGTGGTCTTTGGGAAGAACACACATGCAATGACACTGGGTGTGGTTCATGATATGGTTTGTGAGAAGAACACACATGCAATGACACTGGTGGATCCATGTGTGGTCTTTGGGAAGAACACACCTGCAATGACACTGGATCCATGTGTGGTCTGTGAGAAGAACACACATCCAATGACTCTAGCTGTGGTTCGTGAAAAGAGCATGCATTCAATGACTCTAGCTGTGGTTCATGGGAAGAGCAGACATACAATGACACCGGTGATATGTGGTCTATGAGAAGAACACACATGCAATGACTTTAGCCGTGGTTCATGAAAAGAGCAGACATGCGATGACACTGGTGGATCCATGTGTGGTTTGTGAGAAGAACACACATGCAATGACACAGGTGGATCCATGTGTGGTCTGTGAGAAGAACACACATGCAATGACTCCGGTGGATCCATGTGTGGTTCATGGGAAGAACACACATGCAATGACACCGGGTGTGGTTTATGATATGGTTTGTGACAAGAACACACATGCAATGACACTGGTGGATCCATGTGTGGTCTGTGAGAAGAACACACATGCAATGACACTGGGTGTGGTTCATGATATGGTTTGTGAGAAGAACACACATGCAATGACACTGGTGGATCCATGTGTGGTCTTTGGGAAGAACACACATGCAATGACACTAGATCCATGTGTGGTCTGTGAGAAGACCACACATCCAATGACTCTAGCTGTAGTTCATGAAAAGAGCAGACATACAATGACATTGGTGGATCCATGTGTGGTTCATGGGAAGAACACACATGCAATGACACTGGTGGATCCATGTGTGGTTTGTGAGAAGAACATACATGCAATGACTCTAGTTGTGGTTAATGAGAAGAGCAGACATGCAATGACACCGGTGGATCCATGTGTGGTTTGTGAGAAGAACACAAATGCAATGACACTGGGTGTGGTTCATGATATGGTTTGTAAGAAGAACGCACATGCAATGACTCTGTGTGTGGTTCATGATATGGTTTTTGAGAAGAACAAACATGCAATAACACTGGTGGATCCATGTGTGGTCTTTGGGAAGAACACACATGCAATGACACTAGGTGTGGTTCATGATATGGTTTGTGAGAAGAACACACATGCAATGACACTGGATCCATGTGTGGTCTGTGAGAAGAACACACATCCAATGACTCTAGCTGTGGTTCATGAAAAGAGCAGACATGCAATGACACTAGTGGATCAATGTGTGGTTCATGGGAAGAACACACATGCGATGACACTGGGTGGATCCATGTGTGGTTTGTGAGAAGAACACACATGCAATGACTCCGGTGGATCCATGTGTGGTTCATGGGAAGAACACACATGCAATGACTCTGGTGATATGTTCTTTGTGAGAAGAACACACATGCAATGACTCTAGCTGTGGTTAATGAGAAGAGCAGACATGCAATGACACCGGTGGATCCATGTGCGGTTTGTGAGAAGAACACACATGCAATGACACTGGGTGTGGTTCATGATATGGTTTGTAAGAAGAACACACATGCAATGACTCTAGCTGTGGTTTGTGAAAAGAGCACGCATGCGATGACTCTAGTTGTGGTTCATGGGAAGAGCGGACATACAATGACACTGGTGGATCCATGTGTGGATCATGGGAAGAACACACATGCAACGACACTGGTGGATCCATGTGTGCTCTGTGGGAAGAACACACATGCAATGACACTGGTGGATCTATGTGTGGTTCATGGGAATAACACACATGCAATGACACTGGTGGATCCATGTGTGGTATGTGGGAAGAGCAGACATGCAATGACACTGGTGGATCCATGTGTGGTTCATGGGAAGAACACACATGCAATGACACTGGGTGTGGTTCATGATATGTTCTGTGAGAAAAACACACATGCAATGACACTGGTGGATCCATGTGTGGTCTGTGAGAAGAACACACATGCAATGACACTGGGTGTGGTTCATGATATGGTTTGTGAGAAGAACACACATGCAATGACACTTGTGGATCCATGTGTGGTCTTTGGGAAGAACACACATGCAATGACACTGGATCCATGTGTGGTCTGTGAGAAGAACACACATCCAATGACTCTAGCTGTGGTTCATGAAAAGAGCAGACATGCAATGACACTGGTGGATCCATGTGTGGTTCATGGGAAGAACACACATGCGATGACACTGGGTGGATCCATGTGTGGTTTGTGAGAAGAACACACATGCAATGACTCGGGTGGATCCATGTGTGGTTCATGGGAAGAACACACATGCAATGACACTGGGTGTGGTTTATGATATGGCTTATGACAAGAACACACATGCAATGACACTAGTGGATCCATGTGTGGTCTGTGAGAAAAACACACATGCAATGACACTGGGTGTGGTTCATGTTATGGTTTGTGAGAAGAACACACATGCAATGACACTGGTGGATCCATGTGTGGTCTTTGGGAAGAACACACATGCAATGACACTGGATCCATGTGTGGTCTGTGAGAAGAACACACATCCAATGACTCTAGCTGTAGTTCATGAAAAGAGCAGACATGCAATGACACCGGTGGATCCATGTGTGGTTTGTGAGAAGAACACACATGCAATGACAGTGGGTGGATCCATGTGTGGTTTGTGAGAAGAACACACATGCAATGACTCCCATCGATCCATGTGTGTTTCATGGGAAGAACACACATGCAATGACTCTGGGTGTGGTTCATGATATGGTTTGTGAGAAGAACACACATGGAATGACACTGGTGGATCCATGTGTGGTCTTTGGGAAGAACACACATGCAATGACACTGGGTGTGGTTCATGATATGGTTTGTGAGAAGAACACACATGCAATGACACTGGTGGATCCATGTGTGGTCTTTGGGAAGAACACACATGCAATGACACTGGATCCATGTGTGCTCTGTGAGAAGAACACACATCCAATGACTCTAGCTATGGTTCGTGAAAAGAGCATGCATTCAATGACTCTAGCTGTGGTTCATGGGAAGAGCAGACATACAATGACACTGGTGGATCCATGTGTGGTTCATGGGAAGAACACACATGCGATGACACTGGGTGGATCCATGTGTCGTTTGTGAGAAGAACACACATGCAATGACTCCGGTGGATCCATGTGTGGTTCATGGGAAGAACACACATGCAATGACACTGGGTGTGGTTCATGATATGGTTTGTGAGAAGAACACACATGGAATGACACTGGTGGATCCATGTGTGGTCTTTGGGAAGAACACACATGCAATGACACTGGGTGTGGTTCATGATATGGTTTGTGAGAAGAACACACATGCAATGACACTGGTGGATCCATGTGTGGTCTTTGGGAAGAACACACATGCAATGACACTGGATCCATGTGTGCTCTGTGAGAAGAACACACATCCAATGACTCTAGCTATGGTTCGTGAAAAGAGCATGCATTCAATGACTCTAGCTGTGGTTCATGGGAAGAGCAGACATGCAATGACACTGGTGGATCCATGTGTGGTTCATGGGAAGAACACACATGCGATGACACTGGGTGGATCCATGTGTGGTTTGTGAGAAGAACACACATGCAATGACTCCGGTGGATCCATGTGTGGTTCATGGGAAGAACACACATGCAATGACACTGGGTGTGGTTTATGATATGGCTTATGACAAGAACACACATGCAATGACACTAGTGGATCCATGTGTGGTCTGTGAGAAAAACACACATGCAATGACACTGGGTGTGGTTCATGTTATGGTTTGTGAGAAGAACACACATGCAATGACACTGGTGGATCCATGTGTGGTCTTTGGGAAGAACACACATGCAATGACACTGGATCCATGTGTGGTCTGTGAGAAGAACACACATCCAATGACTCTAGCTGTAGTTCATGAAAAGAGCAGACATGCAATGACACCGGTGGATCCATGTGTGGTTTGTGAGAAGAACACACATGCAATGACAGTGGGTGGATCCATGTGTGGTTTGTGAGAAGAACACACATGCAATGACTCCCATGGATCCATGTGTGTTTCATGGGAAGAACACACATGCAATGACTCTGGGTGTGGTTCATGATATGGTTTGTGAGAAGAACACACATGGAATGACACTGGTGGATCCATGTGTGGTCTTTGGGAAGAACACACATGCAATGACACTGGGTGTGGTTCATGATATGGTTTGTGAGAAGAACACACATGCAATGACACTGGTGGATCCATGTGTGGTCTTTGGGAAGAACACACATGCAATGACACTGGATCCATGTGTGCTCTGTGAGAAGAACACACATCCAATGACTCTAGCTATGGTTCGTGAAAAGAGCATGCATTCAATGACTCTAGCTGTGGTTCATGGGAAGAGCAGACACTGTGACACTGGTGGATCCATGTGTGGTTCATGGGAAGAACACACATGCGATGACACTGGGTGGATCCATGTGTCGTTTGTGAGAAGAACACACATGCAATGACTCCGGTGGATCCATGTGTGGTTCATGGGAAGAACACACATGCAATGACACTGGGTGTGGTTAGTGATATGGTTTGTGAGAAGAACACACATGGAATGACACTGGTGGATCCATGTGTGGTCTTTGGGAAGAACACACATGCAATGACACTGGGTGTGGTTCATGATATGGTTTGTGAGAAGAACACACATGCAATGACACTGGTGGATCCATGTGTGGTCTTTGGGAAGAACACACATGCAATGACACTGGATCCATGTGTGCTCTGTGAGAAGAACACACATCCAATGACTCTAGCTATGGTTCGTGAAAAGAGCATGCATTCAATGACTCTAGCTGTGGTTCATGGGAAGAGCAGACATGCAATGACACTGGTGGATCCATGTGTGGTTCATGGGAAGAACACACATGCGATGACACTGGGTGGATCCATGTGTGGTTTGTGAGAAGAACACACATGCAATGACTCCGGTGGATCCATGTGTGGTTCATGGGAAGAACACACATGCAATGACACTGGGTGTGGTTTATGATATGGCTTATGACAAGAACACACATGCAATGACACTAGTGGATCCATGTGTGGTCTGTGAGAAAAACACACATGCAATGACACTGGGTGTGGTTCATGTTATGGTTTGTGAGAAGAACACACATGCAATGACACTGGTGGATCCATGTGTGGTCTTTGGAAGAACACACATGCAATGACACTGGATCCATGTGTGGTCTGTGAGAAGAACACACATCCAATGACTCTAGCTGTAGTTCATGAAAAGAGCAGACATGCAATGACACCGGTGGATCCATGTGTGGTTTGTGAGAAGAACACACATGCAATGACAGTGGGTGGATCCATGTGTGGTTTGTGAGAAGAACACACATGCAATGACTCCCATCGATCCATGTGTGTTTCATGGGAAGAACACACATGCAATGACTCTGGGTGTGGTTCATGATATGGTTTGTGAGAAGAACACACATGGAATGACACTGGTGGATCCATGTGTGGTCTTTGGGAAGAACACACATGCAATGACACTGGGTGTGGTTCATGATATGGTTTGTGAGAAGAACACACATGCAATGACACTGGTGGATCCATGTGTGGTCTTTGGGAAGAACACACATGCAATGACACTGGATCCATGTGTGCTCTGTGAGAAGAACACACATCCAATGACTCTAGCTATGGTTCGTGAAAAGAGCATGCATTCAATGACTCTAGCTGTGGTTCATGGGAAGAGCAGACATACAATGACACCGGTGATATGTGGTCTGTGAGAAGAACAGACATGCAATGACTCTAGCCGTGGTTCATGAAAAGAGCACACATGCGATGACACTGGTGGATCCATGTGTGGTTTGTGAGAAGAACACACATGTAATGACACTGGTGGATCCATGTGTGGTCTGTGAGAAGAACACACATGCAATGACTCCGGTGGATCCATGTGTGGTTCATGGGAAGAACACACATGCAATGACACTGGGTGTGGTTTATGATATGGTTTGTGACAAGAACACACATACAATGACACTAGTGGATCCATGTGTGGTCTATGAGAAGAACACACATGCAATAACACTGGGTGTGGTTCATGATATGGTTTGTGAGAAGAACACACATGCAATGACACTGGTGGATCCATGTGTGGTCTTTGGGAAGAACACACATGCCATGATACTAGATCCATGTGTGGTCTGTGAGAAGAACACACATCCAATGACTCTAGCTGTAGTTCATGAAAAGAGCAGACATACAATGACACTGGTGGATCCATGTGTGGTTCATGGGAAGAACACACATGCAATGACACTGGTGGATCCATGTGTGGTTTGTGAGAAGAACATACATGCAATGACTCTAGTTGTGGTTAATGAGAAGAGCAAACATGCAATGACACCGGTGGATCCATGTGTGGTTTGTGAGAAGAACACAAATGCAATGACACTGGGTGTGGTTCATGATATGGTTTGTAAGAAGAACACACATGCAATGACTCTGTGTGTGGTTCATGATATGGTTTGTGAGAAGAACACACATGCAATAACACTGGTGGATCCATGTGTGGTCTTTGGGAAGAACACACATGCAATGACACTGGGTGTGGTTCATGATATGGTTTGTGAGAAGAACACACATGCAATGACACTGGATCCATGTGTGGTCTGTGAGAAGAACACACATCCAATGACTCTAGCTGTGGTTCATGAAAAGAGCAGACATGCAATGACACTAGTGGATCAATGTGTGGTTCATGGGAAGAACACACATGCGATGACACTGGGTGGATCCATGTGTGGTTTGTGAGAAGAACACACATGCAATGACTCCGGTGGATCCATGTGTGGTTCATGGGAAGAACACACATGCAATGACTCTGGTGATATGTTGTTTGTGAGAAGAACATACATGCAATGACTCTAGCTGTGGTTAATGAGAAGAGCAGACATGCAATGACACCGGTGGATCCATGTGCGGTTTGTGAGAAGAACACACATGCAATGACACTGGGTGTGGTTCATGATATGGTTTGTAAGAAGAACACACATGCAATGACTCTAGCTGTGGTTTGTGAAAAGAGCACGCATGCGATGACTCTAGTTGTGGTTCATGGGAAGAGCAGACATACAATGACACTGGTGGATCCATGTGTGGTTCATGGGAAGAACACACATGCAACGACACTGGTGGATCCATGTGTGCTCTGTGGGAAGAACACACATGCAATGACACTGGTGGATCTATGTGTGGTTCATGGGAATAACACACATGCAATGACACTGGTGGATCCATGTGTGGTATGTGGGAAGAGTAGACATGCAATGACACTGGTGGATCCATGTGTGGTTCATGGGAAGAACACACATGCAATGACACTGGGTGTGGTTCATGATATGTTCTGTGAGAAAAACACACATGCAATGACACTGGTGGATCCATGTGTGGTCTGTGAGAAGAACACACATGCAATGACACTGGGTGTGGTTCATGATATGGTTTGTGAGAAGAACACACATGCAATGACACTGGTGGATCCATGTGGGGTCTTTGGGAAGAACACACATGCAATGACACGGGATCCATGTGTGGTCTGTGAGAAGAACACACATCCAATGACTCTAGCTGTGGTTCATGAAAAGAGCAGACATGCAATGACACTGGTGGATCCATGTGTGGTTCATGGTAAGAACACACATGCGATGACACTGGGTGGATCCATGTGTGGTTTGTGAGAAGAAAACACATGCAATGACTCCGGTGGATCCATGTGTGGTTCATGGGAAGAACACACATGCAATGACACTAGGTGTGGTTTATGATATGGCTTATGACAAGAACACACATGCAATGACACTGGTGGATCCATGTGTGGTCTGTGAGAAGAACACACATGCAATGACACTGGGTGTGGTTCATGATATGGTTTGTGAGAAGAACACACATGCAATGACACTGGTGGATCCATGTGTGGTCTTTGGGAAGAACACACATGCAATGACACTGGATCCATGTGTGGTCTGTGAGAAGAACACACATCCAATGACTCTAGCTGTAGTTCATGAAAAGAGCAGACATGCAATGACACTGGTGGATCCATGTGTGGTTTGTGAGAAGAACACACATGCAACGACAGTGGGTGGATCCATGTGTGGTTTGTGAGAAGAACACACATGCAATGACTCCCGTGGATCCATGTGTGTTTCATGGGAAGAACACACATGCAATGACTCTGGGTGTGGTTCATGATATGGTTTGTGAGAAGAACACACATGGAATGCCACTGGTGGATCCATGTGTGGTCTTTGGGAAGAACACACATGCAATGACACTGGGTGTGGTTCATGATATGGTTTGTGAGAAGAACACACATGCAATGACACTGGTGGATCCATGTGTGGTCTGTGAGAAGAAGACACATCCAATGACTCTAGTTGTGGTTCGTGAAAAGAGCATGCATTCAATGACTCTAGCTGTGGTTTATGGGAAGAGCAGACATACAATGACACCGGTGATATGTGGTCTGTGAGAAGAACACACATGCAATGACTCTAGCCGTGGTTCATGAAAAGAGCAGACATGCGATGACACTGGTGGATCCATGTGTGGTTTGTGAGAAGAACACACATGCAATGACACCGGTGGATCCATGTGTGGTCTATGGGAAGAACACACATGCAATGGCACTGGTGATATGTCGTTTGTGATAAGAACACACATCCAATGACTCTAGTGGATCCTTACGTGGTTTATGAGTGGTTTATGAGAAGAACACACATCCAATGAACTCTTGTGGATCTATCTTGGCATAATTTGATGTATGCCACGATGTATTTCATTGTGCAAGACACTCACTTTCCATTTTTATACTACTCAGTATCGCCCTTGGTTTTATGTGGTACTACTCAGTTTTGCCCCTCCTCTCTCTATCTTTCGTAGAAGCGCAACTGCTCACCGCTTGCTACTCCCTCGATTGGTTATCACAGGTTGTCACGCGATCGTGCGCGCACCAGCTGATTCTGCGATCCAACAATGATCGTTGCACACGCCGTGCCCTTCACAAGACAAATGAGATAAAGACGGACGTCTCCCTCAGCGAGACTTCTATAAGAAGGAACACGATGCCGTCCATGGAAAAAGTCGTCAAGTGGTCATGTCATGTTTAATCAAATCTGAAAATCCTACTACTGCCGGCCTCATTGAAGTTCGAAGGAGGTGGGCCGTCCTCCTTGTGCCTGGCGAGCGCCCTCTCACGCCGATTGATGAAGAAGGCTTCCCAAGTCGGGAAATAGTCGGGATGCCAGTTGGGATTCCTCCGTATCTCTGGCGTGAGCTCGAGGTAGTAGTGGTTCGTGATGGCCATCCGGCGCTCCACACCTAGAGGGGACAGAGGGACTGCACGCCTCAAGGCCAAAGATCCAGGTAGGGACGCTGTAGCCGGTGGGGTAGTTGAGGCAAAGGCGCCGCCGCCCGGTGGTTAGAGATACGATGGAAGCCATGGGAAGACAATCATGAGTCGAGAAGTGATATGTAAATTGAGGCCAACCGTACCTCTATATACTTAAACAAAGGCGGGAAGACAGAGGTGGAACCGTGGAAAGCGCTGAACGCAGCATGGAAGGACACTTTCATCCAGGGTGGGGGCTCAAACCGGGATAAAAGATGGGGGGCCTCATCTGGGGAGGCTTATCTGGGAGGGCCTTATCTGGGGGGGGGGCTAACCTTTAGTACCGGCTGGTGGGTGCAACCGGGACTCCATCTCCGCCTCCCTGGGGTTAGAGGTATGGTGGAAGCCATGGGATAGAGTGGAGAGAGGCGGCAGATATGAGTCTAAACCCTAAACCCTAAACCCTACGTTAGAGGAGGGAACCCTAAACCCTAAGTCAGAGGAGGGAACCCTAAACCCTAAACCCTCAACTAAAAACCCTAAACCAAAAACCCTAAACGCTAAACCAAAAACCCTAAACCAAAAACCCTAAGTCAGAGGAGGGAACCTTAAACCCTAAACTAAAAACCCTAAACCCTAAACCCTAAACCCTAAACCCTAAACCAAAAACCCTAAACCCTAAAGGGGCTACGATCTGGAAGAGAACCAAGGGAAAAATAAGGCGAGGGTATTATCCCCAGGCCCCTAGGGGGTTTTCGGGAGGAAGACCATAGAGCGTCAGAATTACATGAAAATGGCAAAATGGTTAATAGTTTGACTAGTTAGAATAATTATTTTATAAAACAGAAAATTGATTTGAATCACTTATTCAAATATATTTAAAATATAATATTTAATGCATTTTTTAAATGAAAATGGCAAAATGGTTAATAGTTTGACTAGTTAGAATAAGTATTTTATAAAATAGAAAATTGATTTGAATCACTTATTCAAAAATATGCAAAATATAATATTTAATGCATTTTTAAATTGAAAATGGCAAAATGGTTATTAGTTTCACTAGTTAGAATAATTATTTTATAAAACAGAAAATAGATTTGGATTACTTATTCAAATTTAAGAACTTTTCATGTTGAATTTTTTTTCGAATTCATAAGTATGCAAAAACTGTAAAATTCAAATGTTTAAATAATATGCTAATTGAATTTTTTTTAAACAGGCGCGTCCTAGGGTGAACTTTTTTGAAAAAGGGACCTTTAGTCCCGGTGCGTGCTACACACCGGGACTAAAGGTGTGACGTTTAGTCCCGGTATGCGCTGTTGGGCCGAAACCCTTTAGTCCGGTGGGTGGCACGGACTAAAGGATTTTAGTCCCGGTCCAGATACTGGACCGACCAAAGGTCCCCCACTATACATTTTGCGCGCCTTCTTCTCCCCGCGCGCCCCTTCTTCTCCCCACGCAGAGCACTTCCCCACGCTGGCGATCTAATCGCCTGCAGTCTCGATTCCACCGCCACCACCCCAACCGCCACCGCCACCGCCCCCAACCGCCACCGCCACTCCAGCCAGGAGGTACCTCTGCCCTTCGCTTCCTCACTCGTCTGCCACGGCAGTTAAGACAGAAGCAAGCAGTGGCCTTCGCCTCTGCAGGCTATTTGCGCAGGCTGGGGCGGCTGGCGGGCGTAAAGGCGAATATCAAGCCCATGCCTCCTTTTTTTTGTAGAATTGTAATATTATTTTTGTAGTGTAATATATTAGTAGTTTAATATATAGTAGTATATATTAGTGTAGTATGTTAATTAGTGTAGTATATTTTTTTATTTTTTAGTAGTATATAGTAGTGTAATATAAAGTGTATTTTTTTAATATATAGTAGTATATATTAGTGTAGTATGTTAATTAGTGTATATAGTAGTGTAATATAAAGTGTATTTTTTATTTTTTTAGTAGTATATATTAGTGTAGTATGTTAATTAGTGTAGTATATTTTTTTATTTTTTAGTAGTATATAGTAGTGTAATATAAAGTGTATTTTTTATTTTTTTAGTAGTATATATTAGTGTAGTATGTTAATTAGTGTAGTATATTTTTTTATTTTTTAGTAGTATATAGTAGTGTAATATAAAGTGTATTTTTTATTTTTTTAGTACTACATATTAGTGTAGTATATTTTTTATTTTTTAGTAGTATATAGTACTGTAATATAAAGTGTATTTTTTATTTTTTTAGTAGTATATATTAGTGTAGTATGTTAATTAGTTTATTATATAATATGTTAGTGTAGAATATAGTATGGTGGTGCTCGCGGGCCCCCGCACTTAGGGTTAGGGTGCTAGTGCTCGCGGGTCCCACACTTAGGGTTAGGGTGGTAGTGCTCGCGGGCCCCGCACTTAGGGTTAGGGTGGTAGTGCTCGCGGGCAGCCGGACATAGGGTTAGGGTGGTGGTGCTCGCGGGCCCCCGAACTTAGGGTTAGGGTGGTAGTGCTCATGCCAGCCGTGCATTTAGGTTAGGTGGTGGTGCTCATGGCCCCCGGACTTAGGGTTAGGGTGGTAGTGCTCACGGGCAGTCGGACTTAGGGTTAGGGTGGTGGTGCTCGCGGGCCCCCGGACTTAGGGTTAATGTGGTAGTGCTCGCGGGCCCCCGGACTTAGGGTGGTAGCAAATTGCGTGTTCATATTATTGTTTAGTATTATTTTATGCAGCAATATTGAATGAAAAATGTTATTGTGTGCATTTTGTAGAAAACTATGGATCAAATCCAGAGAGACCTAGCACAGGAAGAAATTCTCGAGGATATGATCCATGACACCCCCCATGTTGATCCACCCGAATCTCCGTCGATTTATCTGAACCCCTCCGGTGAGGGAGAGGAGGTCGACCGAAATGATCAAGGAGAAGCCGACGGCTCCGGTGGTGGAGAAGCCGACGGCTCCGGTGGTGGAGAAGCCTCCGGCGAGGTATTTATATGAAGTCTGGTGATCAGTAGATATGGAAGAAGCTAAGAAGCTTGCGGCCGCTATGAATGTGACTGTTGAGGAATTACTAGGTTCCCAGGACGACAAGTTACCCAAGGCTCAGATAGTCCCTACATATGTCCCAGGGAAGCCTCTGGTCAGCTTTGAGAAGTTCCAACAACTGCCAACACAAATGTGGAGTTTACATAAATGGTACTTGAATGCCGTAAAGGAGGAGAGAATAATGATCGTGGCGAAAGTCCCACATGACTACTACTTCCGAGAAGAAGAGGTCCATGTTGAGTTTCCAGAACTCTTCCAGTTATACACTTTCTACGCCATCGACAAAAGTCTCATGAGTTGCTATTGTCTGTAAGTTGTTGAATTCATTGTCTATATATAAGCTGTTCATTTTTTCAGTTGTTAAGTTCATTGCATGTAATTATCCTAATTATATCCTTTTGTACTCTATTATTATGCAGAATGAACATCATGGAATGTTAAAGAAGGTCAATCTTCAGTGTTGGGTTCATTGACCCAGATAAAATACATTGTTGGACGCTAAAGGAAAAACCCGAGGAAACACAGGAAAACCTTCTAAGGTTTCTAACGCAGCAAAATTTCTGTGACCACATACTGTTTCCTTACAATTTCGCGTGAGTGTCTTACTCTATTGTACACATTCTATTTTGCTTACTCGATGTTAAGTGTAATTGATGAGTTACTGATGTATATATAAACGTGTACAGTTTCCACTGGATTCTCATGGACATTCAACTTGATAAGGGAAGAGTTGAAGTCATGGACCCATTAAAGAGACCCCTGGAATAGTTTAGTGACATGCAGGATATGCTCTAGAGGTAATTTTTGCGCTACAGCGGTCTCTTTCGTTGATTTCCTGAGATATCACGTAATAAATAACTCATTCATTTTCTTTACCGGGTAGGGTTTGGAACCAGTTCAAGAGTGCGGTTACGGGTGACTTTACTGAGAAGCTGACGTTTAAGCCGGTCTCGGTAAGTAGTAGGCGCATCTCTTTACTTCTAGTTTCAATACAATTATGATGCATGATTATTATTTTGGTTGAATTCTATTCTCGTAAAGTGCGCGAGGCAGCCACAAAGGACGAATCTATGTGGATTCTACGTTTGCGAGTTCATTCGCACGTTTACCAGTGAGCTGAATAATTATAGAGTCGATGTAAGCAATACATTCATAACATTATTTTTATTACCATCACTTTTTGTTATCATGATTGATATTCATATTGATCTCCTTTTCTTATATAGTTCGAGAAAATACGGGATCAGCTCCTACCACAGCAACGCGTAGTAGCAATTGCTGAAGAATTGGCAGGATTCTTGATGAACGAGATGATAGCTGACGCCGGAGAATTTAGTGTGAATAGGCGTTGATGATCCCCGACCGTGTAATTGAATAGACGGGCTCTAGTCCCGATAATTGTGATCTCCATGTGTAACTATCATGTATATATTTGTATGCTCGATCTTAAGAGAAGTTATCTTATGTATGCACGAACATGTACGGTATGTGGTAGCGTAGAAAACTATTTTGAAATGAAAAAAAAGAATACAAATTAAATTCTCTGCCGCGGCAGAGAAAGTGCCTAAAATGCTACCGCGGCAGAGAACCATTTGTCCCGGTTCATAATACGAACCGGGACTAATGGGGGGCACCCAGCGCCCGCAGAGACAGCCACGTGGATGCCCGTTGGTCCCGGCTGGTAAGAGGGCCGGGACTAATGGGTGGGCCTTTAGTCCCGCCCCTCTAGTCCCGGTTACCAGGACCAGGACTAAATCCCCTTACGGGCCGGGACTGGAGGCCCGTTTTCCACTAGTGTACTACGCCACAACGCATGCGTCATCGAGTGCACGGTCGTCGATGGACAACTGCAATTTATTGCCACTTGATTTTAATAAGACATATCCCATTTTTTACGCAGCGTCTCTCAATCGCCAATTTTAGGGCCGTGTCAAACTTCGTACATAGAAATTGTGTATGCGCCCTTTGCATGCAGCTTAATATAGAACTGCCATGCATGGCCTGGGAAAAAACGTGACGTACCGTGCGCGTGTCGCGGTGCACAGTGCAGTCGACTACGCGGCGCATTGCACGGTGGTGCAATGAAACGTGCATTGCTTCTATCCACCCAATCTCGCTCACTATCCCCACGCAACCCTCTCCACTGTCCCACCAGCATCCGCAAACTCCCGAGAATATCCCGTCCGCGCCGGCGATGGCCGAGGAGGATAAGGTGGCCATCGTCGCCTTCGTGGCCGCCGGCGAGGAGGCCCCCGTCTCCTCGCCGGTCCCCCTCGATGCGTTGAAAGCAGCCGATGTCCCTGTCCAGGACCTAGTGGAGGCATTGATGGCAGCTTCTGTTCCCGTCCAGGCCCCCGTCCCAGCTACCGACGGAGCCGTCGAAGAGGAGCCCCCCGCCGGCAAGGAGGCCCCTGCCGGTCACAAGCAGATCACGCACTTCTTGGGCACCTACGATCCAGATAAGTACATCACTCCGCTGAACCCCTACGACACCGACATCAACGACCTATGGTCGAAGGTAACTAGGGTTTGCTCCCCTCCCCTGGTTCTTCTACCGTTTGTTAGAAATAATGGGATAATCTATTTAAAATTTAGCTGGTATTATCATGTTTAATATTCTGGAATTAATCATGGAAATTGTGCCTAATTATCCAACACCGTTCCCATCGTTGGATGCTAGATCTTGGTTTATTAGGATTCGCTTGTTCGCATTTCGATTGCTCGATCTTCTTACACCATCTACTCCCCCATTTTCCCTTTCTTCCAATAGGTTTCCGGCAGCGACGTCTACAGCGATGACGAGTCCATTCACACCAAGGCTCGTCAGGTGCTGAGGAGGCTGTGGGCCGGCAAGTACGACGGCTTCCTCACACCCCTACTACAGCTGCCCCTTCCGCAAGGGGGCGTCTACTGCTTGATGAGTCGCGCCACCGGCGGCACCGTCTTGAACACCTTACTAAAGCATGCAGAGGCCACAGGCTCTAGCATCCACAAAAGCGGCAAGCCCGAGCCCGCGAACATCAACGCCTACATCGCTGAACACCGTGCTCTCAGCATTCACCTCCGAAACCTCTAGTGGGTGGCCATCAAAGAGGGCCGCATGCCTCCAATCAGGCCCAAGGCCCCCAAGTCCAAGAAACTGGGCAGCAAGAAGTGGCGGAGGCGCTAGACGGAGATGGAGGCGCTGGCGAATGAATGGGTTGGATGTCTCCTTGAATATATCTGCATCTGCCATGGCAGCTGCTGCTAAGCAGCTTCTTTTGATTTTCTATATTTTGCTTGCATCCTATTTCTGGTTGAATGCATCGAACCCTGTTAAGCAACCTACTACTTTCTATCGCTATATCCTATTTAGCTGCGCACAACTATATCTACATTTGTTTTGTTTTCTGAATGAATGTATTCTGCCTGGTGTGGTTTGCTGTTCTAGATTTGCTACCTGATCGGAGGCAAAAAGAGGTCCAAAAGGGAACGAATTATCGAAGTGAGAATCTTCTCTAGATTTGCTACCAATTTGGGCAAAATGAAACATATCTATTTAGCGAGAGAGGAAAAGGGCACTGTTTCAAACTGCCAGTTAAGAAGCTACCATCTTGACAAGCTACAAGACACATACATAAACATAACACAACGAGGGTTAAATTTATTTTACTAGTATCACTTGGTGCGCTAGACATCTTGGCAAGCTAACTGAGTTCCACAAAACGGAAATAGAAACATAACACTGACAAGTAAAATTTAATTCACTCCTCATCAGACCACTTGACGCGCTTGCTATCATTCCAGGTACTCCACGTCCGACGAACTGCTTTGTCCCAAATGGCATCTGACTTAGCTTTCCTATCTTCAGCGTCCCGTGGCACAATTATCGGTGCATCACAGGCCTGATTGTTGCCGCTAGAAGATGTCGCCTCTCTGTTTGCCGCTTCAGCTGCAGCCTCTCTGCCAGTTGCTTCTTCAGCTTCAACCTCTCTTTCAGCTGCTTCTGCAGCCTCTCTGTCAGCTGCTTCAGATGCATCCAATTTCTTTGCATATTCAACTTCAAACTCAGCTATTCGGCATTTTCTACAAAGGGCTCCCCTAAGCTCGTCTTCCCTCTTGCAAATAGGGCAAAACACGAGGTAACGTTGAATAAAATGGATCTTCTTGTACAGCTGGTAGGTCACGTAAGCATCTATGGCTGCATACTTTAGGTTTATATCAGACAATGGCCACTCGTTCCACAAATCATGCCTATCCTTAGAGAAATCTTCCTTCATTGCGACGTACGACTCATCGAGGATTCTAGTTGCGAGTGATGCCATTCCATCCTTCTTCCTGCCCCCTAGGATCTTGACAAGATGCTGAATATCGATCCAGTTGTGCGCAGGAATTATAATTTCCTCTTGATACAATTTCGAAAAATCAGTTGTTGTGTCGGCAGTGCAGAAAACAATTCCCTTTTTTTTCAAGGAACTGGCGCAACGCCGGACATTTCCTGTCAGTCCTGAAAGTATGTAGTTTGTCATCACCAAAATTTATAACTACAAATATTTTGTCAATGCAAGATCATCATCTCAATATAATTTTGAAAAGTTTAGTAAATGCAAGATCAAGACTCTCAACATTGTATTGTCATAATTTATTCGGTTTTGCTATTTCTCAGTTGACTGAACGAGTTGCACATTTCTTTTAACTACGATTGCACTTTTCTTAGGTGATTGAGACTAAAGAAAATCTCAGTCGATTGAGACATAGGCAAACTCTAATTTATTTGGTCCTAAGTAAAATCCAGTAGTTGCAAGATGAGCAAGTGGATAAAGAACAAGAGGAGAAAACCCTAAAAGCGGTTAGCTACAGAGAGCAGATCTACAAACCGGGAGAGGTGGTAGACGAGGACGTGTTTCCGCATGGCAAGTTGAACGACGGCAACTTCACTCCCTTCATATGGGTGCTCCGGGGTGTACTCGAGGTCCAATCCCACAAACCTGTCCTCCTCTATCCCAAGCCAACCCTCGTACATCCTCAGGACACGCACCACTGTCTCCTCCTTGTTGGTGCAGACAACGTCTATCTTCTTGTTGTCATGGGTAGTGAAGCTTGTCTCTAGAGTGCGTAGATCTTCCATGGCCGCAAGGAGAAGACGGGAAGAAGATAGTAGATGACAGGAAGAAGAAGAGTGGTTTCTGCGAGGCAGGGGAACGGTGGAACCGTCAATGCGCTTTTATGGTAGGGGTTAACGATTGGGACGGAAGTCCAAGGAGAGACGCGTGGCGGTGGCCGTTCCAGTTCTGAGTAAACAAAAAATAATTATAACACCGATACATGGTCCCTGTTTTGTCACGTCAATACACTGGGTAGGGGGTGTTGTCCTAACCACTGTGCCAACACTGCAAGCCTACGTGACAGCCACCTCGCCTAAGCGACGGGAGCGACATAACGGCGAACTGACAGGAGGGGCCCAACTTGATGCCCGTTAGCCTGATTTTTTGTATTGAAACGTAAAGTTGAATTCATGCCGAAAAAGACCCTCTAAGTATTTGGTACACCAACTGTACTCATCCCGGCTGATTTCAGGGAACTTGGGTACCGCGTTGCCTGTACACCCCAACTTTCGGGCCGCAAAATGATATTCTCGGTGGTGTGGCAGCCCCCTGGCCCCTCTCCGTCTCGTATTCTGGCTCCGTGTGTCCCTCGGTGAAATATTGACTTTGGCTTTTTTCCCGTCCAATTCCGAGAATATTCATTTTCTAACTTTCCTGGAACCAAAAACAGCAGAAAACAGGCTGCTGGCACTGTGGCTCTTGTTAATAGGTTAGTCCAAGAAATCATATGAAAAGTACTCCAAAGTGTGGACAAAACACAAGAAAGTAGATAAAACCAAGCATGAAACGTCAAAAATTATAGATACATTTGCAATGTATCACCCTGCAACAAACTTCACAAAACCAAAGAAGAACAATAAATATTTTTGGTGTTTTCGATTTTTAAAAAACCAGAACCAAAAAGGAAGAACAAGCAAAGCAAAATCTGTTTGGGTTTTTCGATTAGTTCAAACAAAGCAAAAAGGGAAAAGCAAACCAAGGCAAAAAGAAGAAGAAGCAAACAAAGAAAAACAACAGAAATATTTTTGGTCTTTTTGTGTTTTAGAAAGCAAAATCAAAGAAGGAACAAAAACTAAAAATAGAACAAAACATGAATATACAAAGTACCGAAGGAAAATGATATGGAGATGTGTGCGATATCGATGTACCTCCCCCCAAGCTTAGGCTTTTGGCCTAAGTGGGTATCAATCCCAAGCTGGCCAAGATGGAGCGCCTTCGTAGTACGGTGAGGAGGTACCCTTGTCCTGGTGTGAGCTCGAGGACGCCCCACCGTAGTGCGCAGAGTAATCGTAGGAGGGCAGATCCTCCTGGTGCTGCCTGTGGAAACCCAGCAAGCGGAGCTACTTGTCCACCTCCTCCTTGGTGCGCGACCGTGGCCTCCTATGAACACTGAACAAAGTAGATTGCGGCAAAGGAATCTACCTTTCATCCCCATCAGTAAACAACATCTTGTATACTAGACTATCCATATCAGAGTTAGAAGTGACGAAGTGATGTGTTTTCATGGCAGCAAGGTCAAGCCTCTGTGGTGCCAATATAGTATCATTGGGATCCACCGAAAGCTCTAATGCACTAACCATACGTGAAGTGATGATGCCCTGATGGCCCAAAATATATCGAGATCGTTGGGGAACCCCAAGAGGAAGGTATGATGAGTACATCAGCAAGTTTTTCCTTAGTACGAAACCAAGGTTATCAATCCAGTAGGAGCGAGGAAACACCCCAAAGGTGTAGCTAGCTGAACATTGGCAGGGCGCACTACCGGTGCCAGCAGCAACATGGAGACCTGCACAACACAACCATAGAACTTTGTCCCCAACTTACGATGAGGTTGTTAATCTCACCGGTTTTGCTGGAAACAAAGGATTAAACGTATCGAATGGAAGGAAGTAATAGTTTGCAGATAGTAAACACAAAGCAGTAAACAGTTGATTGTAGATTGTATGTAAAAGAAAGGACCGGGGTCCATAGTTCACTAGAGGTGGCTCTCCTTAAGATAGATAACATGCTGGGTGAACAAATTACAGCAGGGCAATTGACAAACATCGAGAAAGCATACAAGCATATACTAATCATCTTGACTCCTTTGAGATTTGATTGGGCATTACAACATTATACATAGACCGCCATCCAACTGCATCTATGACTAATAATCCACCTTCAGGTTATCATCCGAACCCCCTACAGTATTAAGTTGCAAGCAACAGATTATTGCATTACGTATTGCATGTAGAGTAAACAATACGATTGTTCTATGAACAAAGGATTGTTGTTTTCTCCCTAGTAGCAACAGCACATCTAGTACCTTAGCGATTTCTGTCACTTCCCCAGATTACCAGAGGCATGAACCGATTATCGAGCACAAATACTAACTCTTGGAGTTGCTAGCATCTACTTGGCCAAGATAGCTACTAACAATGGAAAGCATGCAAGATCACAAATAACAAAGACATGATAGAATCAATAATCAATCTAAAATAGCATCTCAATATCCATCGGATCCCCACAAACACAACATGCAGCATTACAAATAGATGATCTTGATCATGAAAGGAGCTCACAAGATCTAGACATGAAAGCACAAAGGAGTAGAACCAGCCATCTAGCTACTACATGGACCCGTAGTCCAAAGATGAACTACTCACGCATCACACCGGAGGCTTGCATGATGATGAAGAAGGCCTCCAGGGTGAATTCCCCTCTCCGGCAGGGTGTCGGGAAGAGCTTCAGATCCCTCCCGATCTAGGGACAGAGACGACGGCGGCTACAGAACCTTTCGTGGATTTTTGATCCGGTACTTACGGTTTTTGTATCGGAGGCATCTTATAGGCGAAAGGAGAGGCCGAGGGGGTGCTGGAGGCAGCCACACCACCTCCCGGCGCGGGCCAGGCCTGGCCGCATGTCCAGGTGGTGTGGCACCCCCTGGCCCCTCCCCGTCTTGTATTCTGGCTCCGTGTGTCCCTCGGTGAAATACTGACTTTGGCTTTTGTACCGTCCAAATCCAAGAATATTTATTTTTTGACTTTCCTGTAACCAAAAACAGCAGAAAACAGGCAGTTGGCACTGTGGCTCTTGTTAATAGGTTAGTCCAAGAAATCATATGAAAAGTACTCAAAAGTGTGGACAAAACACAAGAAAGTAGATAAAACCAAGCATGGAACGTCAAAAATTATAGATACATTTACAATGTATCACCCTGCAACAAACTTCACAAAACCAAAGAAGAACAACAAATATTTTTGGTGTTTTCGATTTTTAAAAAACCAGAACCAAAAAGGAAGAACAAGCAAAGCAAAATTTGTTTGGGTTTTTAGAATAGTTCAAACAAAGCAAAAAGGGAAAAGCAAACCAAGGAAAAAAGAAGAAGAAGCAAACAAAGAGAAACAACAGAAATATTTTTGGTCTTTTTGTGTTTTAGAAAGCAAAAGCAAAGAAGGAACAAAAACTAAAAATAGAACGAAACATGAATATACAAAGTACCGACGCAAAATGATATGGAGATGAGTGCGATATCGGTGTACCTCCCCCCAAGCTTAGGCTTTTGGCCTAAGTGGGTATCAATCCCAAGCTGGCCAAGATGGAGCGCCTTCGTAGTATGGTGAGGAGGTACCCTTGTCCTGGTGCGAGCTCGAGGACGCCCCACCGCAGTGCGCAGAGTAATCGTAGGAGGGCACATCCTCCTAGTGCTTCCTATGGAAACCCAGCAAGCGGAGCTGCTCGTCCACCTCCTCCTTGGAGCATGACCACGGCCTCCTATGAACACTGAACAAAGTAGATTGCGGCAAAGGAATCTCCCTTTCATCCCCGTCAGTAAACAACATCCTGTATACTAGACTGTCCATATCAGAGTTAGCAGTGATGAAGTGATGTGTTTTCATGGCAGCAAGGTCAAGCCTTTGTGGTGCCAATATAGTATCATTGGGATCCACCGAAAGCTCTAATGCACTGACCATACATGAAGCGATGATGTCCTGATGGCCCAAAATATATCGAGCTCGTTGGGGAACCCCAAGAGGAGGTACGATGAGTACAGCAGCAAGTTTTCCCTCAGTATGAAACCAGGGTTATCAATCCAGTAGGAGCAAGGAAACACCCCAAAGGTGTAGCTAGCTGAACGTTGGCAGGGCGCACTACCGATGCCAGCAACAACATGGAGACCTGCACAACACAACCACAGAACTTTGTCCCCAACTTACGATGAGGTTGTCAATCTCACTGGTTTTGCTGAAAACAAAGGATTAAACGTATCGAATGGAAGGAAGTAATAGTTTGCAGAAAGTAAACACAAAGAAGTAAACAGTTGATTGTAGATTGTATGTAAAAGAAAGGACCAGGGTCCATAGTTCATTAGAGGTGGGTCTCCTTAAGATAGATAACATACTGGGTGAACAAATTACAGCGGGGTAATTGACAAACATCAAGAAAGCATACAAGCATATACTAATCATCTTGACTCCTTTGAGATTTGATTGGGCATTACAACATTACACATAGACCGCCATCCAACTTCATCTATGACTAATAATCCACCTTCAGGTTATCATCCGAACACCCTCCAGTATTAAGTTGCAAGCAACATATTATTGCATTACGAATTGCGTGTAAAGTAAACAATATGATTGTTCTATGAAGAAAGGATTGCTGTTTTCTCCCTAGTAGCAACAGCATATCTAGTACCTTAGAGATTACTGTCACTTCCCCAGATTACCAGAGGCATGAACCCACTATCGAGCATAAATACTAACTCTTGGAGTTGCTAGCATCTACTTGGCCAAGATAGCTACTAACAACGGAAAGCATGCAAGATCACAAATAACAAAGACATGATAGAATCAATAATCAATCTGAAATAGCATCTCAATATCCATCGGATCCCCGCAAACACAACATGTATGAATTACAAATAGATGATCTTGATCATGAACGGAGCTCACAAGATCTAGACATGATACCACAAAGGAGGAGAACCAGCCATCTAGCTACTACATGGACCTGTAGTCCAGAGATGAACTACTCACGCATCACACTGGAGGCTTGCATGATGATGAAGAACGCTTCCAGGGAGAATTCCCCTCTGCGGCAGGGTGCCGGGAAGAGCTTCAGATCCCTCCCGGTCTAGGGACAGAGACGACGGCGGCTACAGACTCTTTCGTGGATTTTTGATCAGGTACTTAGGGTTTCTGTATCAGAGGCATCTTATAGGCAGAAGGATAGGCCGAGGGGGTGCTGGAGGCGGCCACACCACCCCCTGGTGCGGGCCAGGCCTAGCCGTGCGTCCAGGTGGTGTGGCGGACCCCTGGCCCCTCCCCGTCTCATATTCTGGCTCCGTGTGTCCCTCGGTGAAATACTGACTTTGGCTTTTGTCCCGTCCAATTCCGAGAATATTCATTTTCTGACTTTCCTAGAACCAAAAACATCAGAAAACAGGTAGCTGGCATTGTGGCTCTTGTTAATAGGTTAGTCCAAGAAATCATATGAAAATTAGTCCAAAGTGTGGACAAAACAGAAGAAAGTAGATAAAACCAAGCATCGAAAATAAAAAATTATAGTTACATTTGCAATGTATCAACATCCCCAAGCTTAACTCCTGCTCGTCCTCGAGTAGGTAAGTGATAAAAAGAAAGAATAATTTTTTGAGGTGACATGCACCATCATAAACTTGATCAAAGTATTTGTAAAACATTCAAAGCTAGGATCATAGTACTTCAATCATAACATGAAAGACAAAGTTCTAGCAATAAGACAAAGAAACTATGTTGCAACATGAAAAAGCACAAACAAAAGATTCATGAATAATAATGCTTTGCAAGACATTTGTTTGTTTCACATAAAGAAAACATAGCATAGTAGCATTCAGCTTGTCCCTCATAGAGTAGCAAATATAAATGCATAGGACATCTTCAAAGTTCATAAGAGTGACTAGATACAAATAGTTTAAAACAAGCAATATCAAGGTATGCATCAATCAACTAGTCTTGGGACAATGCACATAGAACTAAGAATGGCCACTATTCTCTCAAAGTAGGTGCATAAAGGTAGAAGGTGAAGACTCAATCTAATGGTGGAAGAAAGGCCTTCATAGAAGGAAGCAAAGATTCAAGTTTCATAAAGAGCTTCCAAAAATTATGGTACTTATAGCTTTCAGCTCTCATTGCCCCTATCATAAGCATCTTGAAGTGATTAAGGTTAAAGTGAACAAACTATGGTGTACATGCTCGACGAAGTATAAGTTAGAAATCTCATGTCCCTTGAATACGAGGGCCGCTCCTCATGCTACTCAAGTTTAGTCACCGATAATTTCTTGTCAACGTAAGTACATGTGTATCATAGAGAACCGCCAACGGGGTACCCCTTGCCTGATGATACGGAAGAATCCCCATATCAAAATGACAAGGCAAGCAGACAATGAGCATCTCAGCAATCTTCTTATTTACCATGGGAATATGGTGCTTTTTTCTCTCTTTCCTCTTTTCATAATCTCTTTTTTTCTTTTTCTCTTTTTTTCTCAATATAAGACTCTTTTTTTATAAGAAGAATGCTTCATAGACAACTCATTATGATTACGCTGCAGGTTTCCACCATGTAAGCATGGATTAGACCAGCGGCCCAGGCGTTTCTCTAACACATATACATAACTCCATAGACTTACAAGCTCCCCTTTCATTTCATACCGATGACATCCATAGACAAAAGAGCATGATATCAACTAGGTACAAAGTACCAGTGCAATCTTGAAAGCGTTCCCCATGACAGCATGGTTCTGCTAATCCCTAACAAAAAAGTGCAAGCATATATAACATAGACGACACAATGGTTCAAGTTTATTAAGGGAAAGAAAAGTAAAGTGTGCCATCAAGTTCGTGAGAGCTTGAATCACTAGTTTTCTCATAACAAGTTTAATTTGGAAGGTAAACAAAAACATGAATATACTTGGAATAGCGTATTCTAGTAGGTAGGTATGGTGGAATCTTTGGAATAACTTGGTTTAGGGATTTGGATGCATGAGTGGGACTCATACTTGGTTGTGGAGGCTAGCAAAAGACTGGGAGCGACAAACTAAGAGAGCAATAATGGCCATAATTATGCAGAGCACCAAAACATCATTGATCAAAGGATAAAGTGATACTACAAGTTGAAAACTAAAGGATCATCAAGGCTAATGGTGACTTGAGATAGTCATAACATGGTGTGAGCATGCACCAAGTCAACCCAAATAAAGCATCAAAGGAGAATACCACTATACTATGCTTTAATATGGTAAAACAACGCATGATTCATCCAAGGCACATTAATCAATCTCAATTGTTTATAACAAGTCATGCTACATCAAAGAATACTAAGCATCAAGCCAAAACAATATCAAGCATTGCATGACAAAGCATAGGCCACAGTCAAAAACAAACTCTCTTTAACACTTAAGCATGAACTTTCCTACTCTTTTTCAAACCAAACCAAACTATTTGAAAACCAATGTATGAAAGAGGGGGTCCAACCAATTTATTCATCAAACAAAGCAAACGAAAACGAAAAGGAAGACGCTCCAAGAACAACACAACTGTGCATGAAACAATAAAAATGCAGCGTTTGGAAGAAACCTGTGATTTTTATTGATGAAGAGGGGGATGCCCAAGGCATCCCCAAGCTTTGAAGCTTGTACTTCTTGGATATTTCTTGGGGTGACACGCGTGGCATCCCCAAGCTTGAGCTTTAGTCCATCCTTCATCTCATTACTCATTCCTTCCAAACAACTGAAATTTTTCCTTCATACAAAACTTCACACAATCTTTATTAGCAACATTAGTGCACTCAAGATAATATGTCTTTAGGTTCAGTTATAACACAAATAAAACTTCTATTAAAACACTAGCTACTATAGCACTTCCCTCAAAAATCTCAATTCCCAAAAAGAACTCAAAAAGGAACCAACAAGAAGCAAATGCAGAAAATGGCAGAAATCTGTCAAAACAGACCAGCAGGTAAAGACGAATTTTTTCGAAGACCTTCTGTTGCTCAAATCAAAAAGTGTTGAACTAACGAAAGTTAGATAACAACCTGGGTCAGAAGCACAAAAATGCACGCCTCAAAAGGACGTACAGAGATTTTACACGAATGTTTACGGTGAAGCACAAAAATCTGTTTCGGGACAGCAATTTTCCCAATCATTACTTCTCTCTCATTAGAGGTTACTCTTGGCACAAGAAGCAAATAAAAAGGATAAGGAGCGGTTATTACAGAGGTAATAACTTCCAAGACTCATCTAAAACTTTTGGGTTATCTCCCAATAAGTACTTTTCTTTAACGCCTTTAAGTTAGGCATAAGAAGCAAGAAAAATGATCAAGTGTTCTCAAATGAAGAAGCATTAAGAGCAAATTTTGTTTTCATAGGAGAGGCAAAAGAAATCTTCTCTCTCTTTTTAGGGAAGTGTTCTATACCTTTCTTGAGTGGGAGTTCATATTGAATGGTGCCTTCTTTCATATCAATAATGGCACCAACAGTTCTAAGAAAAGGTCTTCCCAAAGTAATAGGACAAGAAGCATTGCATTCAACATCCAAAATATAGAAATCAACGGGGACATAGGCATTGTTAACCATAATAAGGACATGATTAAGGCTCCCCGTGAGTTTCTTTTTAGCATTATCATCAAGTGGGACATTCAAATAACAATCTTCAAGTGGTGGCAAATCAAGCATATCAAAAAAAATTCTAGGCATAACAGAAACACTACTATCAAGATCACATAAAGCTTTGAAACCAAAGTCATTCACTTTCATATTAATGATGGGTTCCCAACCATGTTCTTGTTTTATAGGAATAGAAGCTTTATGTTTCATCTTTTCTTCTTTAATCTTTATGAGAGCCTCAGTAATGTGTTTTGTAAAGGCCATGTTCATAGCACTAGCATTAGGACTTTTAGCAAGCTTTTGTAGGAACTTAATAACTTCAGAGATATTGCAACCATCAAGATCAAAACCATAATTATCATCTAAGGTAGTAGAGCTATTACTAGCCTCAACACTAGTGGTGGTGATAGTAGAAACACTAATGTTTCTAGCAATTTCATCTTCTCTTTCCCACTTAGCATGTAATTCAGCTAATAGTCTAACATTTTCATCAATTCTTACTTGTATGGAATTAGTAGCTGCAAAGGGATTATCATTAGTCTCAGGTTTAGCAGCCATTTTATTTAAAGAAGATTGAGCTTCAGCCAAAGATGCTATACTTCTTTTAGCATTAGAGAGTTTTTCCTCAATAGTTTTATTGAAAGTAGTTTGTTTACTAATAAAGTCTTTAAGCATAACTTCAAGTTTAGAGGGAGCACTCCTATTGTTGTAGGAATTTCCATAAGCATTGCCATTGTTGGGAGGATATGGCTTATAATTGTTGTTGCTAAAATTATTCCTGTAGGCATTGTTGCTAAAATTGTTATTTCTTATAAAGTTCAGATCAACTTGCTCTTCTTGAGCAACCAAAGAAGCTAAAGGAACATTATTTGGATCAATATGGGCTTTCCCATTAACAAGCATAGACATAATAATATCAATCTTATCACTTAAGGAAGAGGTTTCTTCAGCAAAATTTACCTTCTTACCTTGTGGAGCTCTCTCAGTATGCCATTCAGAGTAGTTAACCATCATATTATCCAGAAGCTTTGTTGCAACACCCAAAGTAATAGTCATAAAGGTACCTCCAGTAGCAGAATCCAATAGGTTCCTTCAAGAATAGTTCAATCCTGCATAAAAATTTTGGATGATCATCCAAGCAGTCAGTCCATGAGTGGGACAATTCTTTACTAAAGATTTCATTCTTTCCCAAGCTTGAGCAACATGTTCATTATCAGATTGTTTAAACTTCATTATTTCACTTCTCATAGATCTAATCTTAGCAGGAGGATAGTATTTTCCAATAAAAGCATCTTTGCACTTAAACCAAGAATCAATACTATTCCTAGTCAAGGAATTCAACCATTCTTTAGCTTTTCCTCTCAAAGAGAAAGGAAACAATTTAAGCTTAATAACATCACAATCTATATCCCTATGCTTTTGCATCTCACAAAGTTCAACAAAGTTATTTAGATGGGCAACAGCATCATCATTACCAAAACCAGAAAATTGTTCTCTCATAACAAGATTGAGTAAAGCAGATTTTATCTCAAAGAAAGTAGCTTCAGGAACATGTGGAGCAATAGGTGTGCTCATAAAATCATTGTTGTTGGTGCTAGTGAAGTCACACAACTTAGTATTTTCCAGAGTAGTCATTTTTTTGTGTTTTTAATAAAGAAAGCAAACTAGTAAAACTATTTTTTTTGTGTTTTTGATAAAGAAATTAGCAAACAAAACAAAAGTAATCTAAGAAAAACAAAAACAACAAAGTAAAGAGATTGGTTATGAGGGACTCCCATTGTGAAGATGTCCTTGACTCCCCGGCAACGGCGCCAGAAAATATGCTTGATGGCCCAAAATATATCGAGCTTGTTGGGGAACCCCAAGAGGAAGCTATGATGAGCACAGCAACAAGTTTTCCCTCAGTAAGAAACCAAGGTTATCAATCCAGTAGGAGTAAGGAAACGCCCCAAAGGTGTACTAGCTAAACGTTGGCAGGGCGCACTACTGGTGCCAGCAGCAACGTGGAGACCTGCACAACACAACCACAGAACTTTTTCCCCAACTTACGATGAGCTTGTCAATCTCACCGGTTTTGATGAAAACAAAAGATTAAACGTATCGAATGAAAGGAAGTAATAGTTTGCAGAAAGTAAACACAAAGCAGTAAAGAGTTGATTGTAGATTGTATGTAAAAGAAAGGACCGGGGTCCATAGATCACTAGCGGTAGATCTCCTTAAGATAGATAACATGTTGGGTGAACAAATTACAACAGGGCAATTGACAAACATCGAGAAAGCATACAAGCATATACTAATCATCTTGACACCTTTGAGATTCGATTGGGCATTACAACATTATACATAGACCACCATCCAACTGCATATATGACTAATAATCCACCTTCAGGTTATCATTCGAACCCCCTCCAGTATTAAGTTGCAAGCAACAGATTATTGCATTATGAATTGCGTGTAAAGTAAACAATACAATTATTCTATGAACAAAGGATTGTTGTTTTCTCCCTAGTAGCAACAGCACATCTAGTATCTTAGAGATTTCTGTCACTTCCCTAGATTACCAGAGGCATGAACCCACTATCGAGCATAAATACTAACTCTTGGAGTTGCTAGCATCTACTTGGCCAAGATAGCTACTAACAACAGAAAGCATGCAAGATCACAAATAACAGAGACATGATAGAATCAATAATCCATCTGAAATAGCATCTCAATATCCATCGGATCCCCGCAAACACAACATGTATGAATTACAAATAAATGATCTTGATCATGAACGGAGCTCACAAGATCTAGACATGAAAGCACAAAGGAGGAGAACCAGCCATCTAGCTACTACATGGACCCGTAGTCCAAAGATGAACTATTCATGCATCACACCGGAGGCTTGCATGATGATGAAGAAGGCCTCCAGGGTGAATTCCCCTCTCCGGCAGGGTGTCGGGAAAAGCTTCAGATCCCTCCCGATCTAGGGACAGAGACGACGGAGGCTACAGAATCTTTCGTGGATTTTTGATCCGGTACTTAGGGTTTTTGTATCGGAGGCATCTTATAGGCGGAAGGAGAGGCCGAGGGGGTGCTAGAGGCAGCCACACCACCCCCCGGCGCGGGCCAGGCCTGGTCGCACGTCCAGGTGGTGTGGCACCCACTGGCCCCTCTCCGTCTCGTATTCTGGCTCCATGTGTCCCTCGGTGAAATACTGACTTTGGCTTTTGTCCCGTCCAGTTTCGAGAATATTCATTTTCTGACTTTCCTAGAACCAAAAACAGCAGAAAACAGGCAGCTGGCAGTGTGGCTTTTGTTAATAGGTTAGTCCAAGAAATCATATGAAAAGTACTCCAAAGTGTGGACAAAACACAAGAAAGTAGATAAAACCAAGTATGGAACATCAAAAATTATAGACACATTTGCAATGTATCATGCCCCCATAAATTGGTCCCCTAGCAGCTAGGCGGCGAGCAATAAGAGAGCCAAGATTGTACCGAGTATCAGTGTTAAGCGCAGCAGCGAGGAAGGCTAAATGATAATTGGAGATATTACTTGTATTCTCCCTACCAAGAATGCTAGTAGCAAGATAATAGGCAAAGTATCTAAGAGCTGGGAGTTGGATGTTTCTTATCTTCCCACGTTGAGCTACGCGGTCATCGTCATTGGTCACCCCTCGATAGAGCTCCAGCAAATCAGCGGGTCGCCCTTGAATCTTCTTCACGGTCCCTGTCATGCCTATACCTATAATGCTGCAAAATCTTTCCAATGGCATGGTAAAAGGTAGATTATAAATTCTGAAAGAGACAGTTGACTGATAGGGGGTGTTAGTGAAAATGAAACTCTCAACAAAAGTTTTGGTGAGCATAGCGTATTGCTCACTCTCATCTTGCATGTATGAGGTCAAACCAACCCTCTGAATCAATAGCAAGAAATCATCGAGAATCCCTACAGCTTGTAAGAAGGTAAAACAGGGAAAAGTAGATGGGTGAGCATCCCCATCATCTCCTTCATTACCAAAGAGAGTGCAATGAGATCTTCGTTGTATTAAGGCCTAAACTGAGAGGCTGATCTTGAGGGCCTTGACCTCCTAGGTGTGTCCCTCTCAAATATTTCTCCAAAGGTATGGTTGTTCATCTTTGATATTCTGAAATTTAAACATCTAGTAAGCAAGTGATTGCAAAGTGAATATAATGGAGGGCACTACTCATAGGGACTTGGACATACCTAAACATGCATTAAAACTATATCTAAGCAATGAACAAGCTTACAAGCTCTCAAAACCTATCACCTCAAGCAGCAAAATACTCAAGATATAAACCACTAAACACAAATCTACTTGTCCAAGCGGAGGAGTCACATACCGGAGAACAATTGCTCCAAATTTTAGCAGTAAAGATGGGCTGAGCAAGGAGATCGAAAAAATCGAGGGCAAGAACAGCAAGAACGTGATTTCGAGCAATGAACTGGTGTTTTCTCGGGAGAGAGAGCAGTGGCAAGTAAGAGAGTGAGTGGAGGGCCAGGGGTGGCCCACACCATGGCCAGGCGCGCCCCTGGGCTGGCTGCGCCACCAGGTGGTGTGCCTGCCTGGTGGGCCCCCTGGTACCTTCTAGGCACTTCTCTGCCCCTTTTTTCACGTAAAAAATTAATATGAATTTTCTGGATTTTTTCGAGACACTTTATTTTTGAGCAATTTTCAGGTATAAAAGAACGATTTTCTGACAGAAAGATTTTTTTGGAATGATGCAATGACAAAACCAAGGATAGAACTTCAGAAGTTCTAAGACACTCTAACATGCAAGAAACTAACAACAGAAAAGTAAACTAAACGAAAGCAAAAACTAAAATAGATAGAATAGAAGTAAGCGGAGATAATCATGGTGAAAACATCGTTTTGTTCAATGAAATCCTTTTGTTAACAAGGTTGATCAGGTCTTGTTACCAAAACAATTTTATATCAAACAAAACTTTGTATTCCACTAATGATTATGTTACCTCAACCTTGATGGAAATGGTCCCAATGATAATAGTTTCAAAATTTTCTCTTGGTATGGGACAATATATTTCTCCAACTTGAATGCCCTCAACATGTTCAATTGAATTTAAACCATAAGTCCTATCAATCTTCTTGAGGAAATAGACAGTATGCTCCTTGTCATTAACATTAAATGTCACCTTTCCTTGATTACAATTAACAACAGCTCCTAGAGTATTAAGAAAAGGTCTCCCAAGAATAATAGACATATTATCATCTTCAGGCATTTCAAGCACAACAAAATCAGTTAATATCAAGCAATTATGAGCCACCTGAACAGGTACATCCTCATATATACCAACAGGAATAGTGGTAGATTTATCAGCCATTTGCAAAGATATATCAGTTGGTATCAGTTTTTCTAGTTGAAGTCTCTTATAGAGAGAAAAAGGCATGACACTAACTCTTGCTCCCAAATCACACAAAGCAGTTCTAACATAACAATTTTTAATAGAGCAAGGAATAGTTGGAATCCCTAGGTCTCCAAGTTTCTTTGGAACCTTACCATTAAAGGAATAATTAGCAAGCAAAGTAGAAATTTCTTCATTAGGGATCTTCCTTTTTTCGAGATAATATCCTTCATATACTTTGAATAAGGAGGCAATTTAATAACATCAGTCAAAGGAATTTACAGGAATAAAGGTTTCATCCACTCATAAAACTTATTATAGTGTTCATCTTACTTTGACTTGTGTTTCTTATCCGGGAAAGGCATAGGTTTTTGGACCCAAGGCTCTCTTTCACTACCATGTTTCTTAGCAACAAAATCTTCTTTAGTGTATTTAGTATTCTTAGTGTGCCTTTTAGGTTCTTCTTCAACTTTTCTTTATCAGGAACATCATTTTCTTCATTACCACTTTCAGTTTCAGCATCAGAGACATATATACTATTAGGATCTTTAGCAGGTTCAGAGGGTTCTACAATAGTTTTATGTTTCTTTTTTCTTTTCTTACAAGTAGTACCACTATTTTCAGCTTGTTGAGAATCCTGCTCAATTCTTTTGGGATGCTCCTCAGTATATAGAGGATCCTAGGTAGCAGCACCACTGCTAGTTCTAATTTCATAAGCATGTTTTTCTTTAGCAGCATTAACTAGCAAGTCTTTTTGTACCTTAATAAGCTGATCAATTTGAGTTTGAACCATTTGAAATGTTTAACAAGCATTTTAACATCATTAGAGGTTCTTTCCACAATATCCTTCAACTCAACAATAGCTCTAGTGTTTTCCATTAAATGATTTTGCACCTTTTTATTAAAATTATCTTGCTTAACAATAAAAATATCGAATTCTTCTAAGCATTGATCAGGAGGTTTAAGGTAAGGAATATCACCTTCATAAAAGTGTTGGAGAGAGTGTACCTAAATAGTGGATGAATGGAGAATTGGCTTACATAATTCTTCTATAGGAAGTAAATTCTTGACATCTGCATCTTTAATTCCCTTCTCCTTAAGACATTTCTTAGCTTCCTTCATCACTTCATCATTCAGTTCAATAACTCCCCTCTTCTTAGATAATGGTATAGGCGCCGGTATAGCCGGTTCAGGTATAATTGTTTCAGGTATAGCTGGTTCAAGAGGAGACCAATCTTCATAATTCTTGCTTATTTTATCCATTAATTCCTCAGCTTCCTTGGGAGTCCTATTCCTGAAAACACAATCAGCACAACTATCCAGGTATGTCCTAGATTCTTCAGTTAGTCCATTATAAGTATATCAAAAAGCTCATTCTTAGGTAATGGACAACCAGCCTGTGCATGAATCACAACACAAAACCTTTCTCATGATTCAGGCAATATCTCTTTTTCTCCCTATTTAAAATCAAAAAGTTCCTGCAAAATAGCATGTCTAGCACTAGGAGGAAAAATTTTCTGCAGGAAAGTACTAATCAAGCAATCAGGGCTATCAATAGATCCATGAGGTAAATTATTAAACCAAGTTTTAGCTTCTCCCTTCAGTGAAAAAGGGAAAATTTAAGCAACAAAGTAGGTGCGCATCTTAATATCATCAGAAAATAAGCCACTCATGGTAAAAAGCTCAGTCATATGTGCTACCGCACTTCCATTCTTAGTCCCACAAAAAGGTTCTTTCTCAACAATAGCTATATAAGATAGATCAAGAGAGAAATCATAATCCTTATCTTTAATATTTAAGGGAGATGCAGCAAACTTAGCATTAGGAGACAATTTGGGTTTAATAGTACGCCTCTCAAGGAGACTCTTAGCATCACTCCTATCATGGGTGTTTTGACATTCATCGGTCACCTCAATATAACTATCTTCAATATCATAGCTCTCTCTAGATTCAGGTGAACTAACAGGTGTAGTAGTGTCTTCATTAGGAGTTTCAGTATTTCCAGCTATAGTTCTAGCGATCGTAGCATCTAGGAAAGGACCTAATGAACCACTCTTATCAAGCACAGTAGAAGCAGCATCAGAAGTATCAGAAGTTTCAGATTCAACAGTAGTAGTAGTGTGTGTAGCATGTGTATGTGGTGGTGTAAGGAACTTACTCATAACAGATGGTGAATCAAGAGCAACAGAGGTGTTCAGAACCGTACCTCTTCTTGTAGTGGATGGTAAATAGGAACCTTGCCATCACGAGACTTACCCATAATGGATGGATGGCAGCGAACAATAGTGATTCCAAGTGGACTTGATAAATAAAGCTATGCTCCCCGGCAACGGCGCCAGAAAATAGTCTTGATGACCCACAAGTATAGCGGGTGTATCGTAGTATTTTCGAGGGAAGTGAAACCTAATTTATTGATTCGACACAAGGGGAGCCAAAGAATATTTATCAGCCTTAACAACTGAGTTGTCAATTTAGCTGCACCTGGAAACAATCTTGCTCACAGTAGTTTCTCAGTGGCAACGGTTTTGTAGTAGGAATACTAAAGTAATAGCAGTAGTAAAAGTAAAGACAATAGTAACAATTGGAGTAAACAGTAGGATTAAAGCGCGGTAGGCATAGGGATGGATGGACGGGTGTTGCATGGACAAGACAATTCATATGGCAATTAGAACATAGGGCAATTACAGATAAATAAGATAAAACATCCAAGTACTAAATAATCATAGGCATGTGTTCCATATATAGTCATACATGCTCGCAATGAGAACTTGCACAACATCTTTTGTCCTGCCAGCCCGTTTGCAGCGGGGCCTCAAGGGAACTACTAGCAATTAAGGTGCTCCTTTTAATAGAGCACCGGAGCAAAGCATTAATACTCCATGAACACATGTGATCCTCACATCAAAGCCATTCCCTTCGGTTATCCCGATTTCTGTCACTTCGGGACCTTTGGTTCCGGACAACAACGTGTGTATACAACTTGCAGGTAAGACCATAAACAATACTATCATAATGAATCAATAACATGTTTAGATCGGAAATAATGGCACTCGGGCCCTAGTGACAAGCATTAAGCATAACAAGTCACAACAAAGTCAAAAATCACTAATAGAAGATACTAGGCACCATGCCCTAACAATCCGATGGCATTACATGAACGATCTCATCCAATTCCTACCATCCCCATAGCATACAGCGGGGGATTACTCACTCATAGACGGGGGAAACATGGATGGTCGATGGAGAAGCGATGGTGATGATGATGGCGATGATCTCCTCCAATTCCCCGTCCCGGCAGGGTGCCATAATGGAGTTTCTGGTTCTGTATTGCGGAATCTGGTGGTGGTGGCGGAGCGGAACTCTTTCTGGAAAAACGTCGAACCCCCCCCCCCCCGAGTTTTTAGGTCAGAAGGTAACTTATAGGTAAAGGGGGAGACCGAGGAGGTGTCTGCGGCAGCCAGACCACCCCCTGGCGCGGCCAGGTGGTGTGGCCAGGCCCCAGCCCCACTCTGTCTCGTATTCTGGCTCCGTGAGTCTTCTGGCGAAATAGGATTTTTGGCATATTTTCCGGGATTTTTCCTGATAGTTGATTTTCTGCACAAAAACTAGACACCAAGGTAATTCTGCTGAAAACAGTGTCAGTCCGTGTTAGTTGTATCAAAATCACACATGTTTAGAGGAAAAATAATAGCAAAAGTGTTCGGGAAAGTAGATACGTTTTGGACGTATCAACATGTCAGCGGATTATGTTAAGTTTGATGAAATTCTGCCCTTCACCGCTAAAACTGACCCAAGCATCCCGTTAAGCAAAGCAGATGCTCCATGGTTACGGCCTAATAAGCGATCATAGGCAAGGGATCGACATACGCGGCGAAGAATTCATACCCTAAACCCCAAACCCTATGCAAATCTATGTAATGTATGGAAACTTTATGTGATGTATGAAAACTTTATATGAGAACCTCGAACATGATAGGTCATTTTGTAAAGGATTTTTTGGTACCAATGCCAAACTTTAATTTGGTGGTTGCTTCACAGAACACCCCGATTTCGGCACCTCAAAAATGGAAATTGGCTTTTTCATGCATCGAAAAGGAAAACTTCCTCTTGCAATATCGTAAGCCATCCCGATTCCATTAGTCCCGGTTTATGGCTGGACCGGTGGGGATAAAGGGGGGCCTTTAGTCCCGATTCCTTAGTCCCAGTTTTTGAATAATAATAAATATCTTGAGTGTTAGTCCCGGTTTGTGGCTGGACCGGGGAGAATAAAGGGGGACTTTAGTCCCTATTCCGTAGTCCCAGTTAGGAAACTGGGACTAATATATCGTTTCCTACTAGTGTTGGTCTCTCTACAACTTTCTCGAACTATATATGAAGATGTTGTTCTATTCTAATTAATTTCACATATTAGGGAGTGCCTCTATGGCTAGCTTTAGAGAGATGCCTGAGGACTGAATCCTTCGGCATCTCCCTGAAGCTGGTCGTAGTGTTGTCCCTGCTCTCACACACCATTTTGTACTTCATAACTTCTCTAGCTAGATCAATATGTCGGGGAGCTAACTAATTTCACATATTAGGGAGTGCCTCTATGGCCAGCTTCAGAGAGATTCCTGAGGACTGGATCCTTAGGCATCTCTCTGAGGTTGGCCGTAGTGTTGTCCCTGCTCTCGCACACCATCGTGTTTGCAGTTGATAACTTCACAGGGATGCCTATTTATAGATTAAGCAGCATGACATAGTGTCGACAGTCACGACATAATGTCGACACTCACCACTGTCATAATGCCGCCACCCACTGAAATAGTGTCATCCCTCACTGGCATAGTGCCGCCACTCACGAAATAGTGTCGACACTCACTGGCATAGTGTCGCCACCCACATTTAGTCTCGGATGGTGTCTCCAACCTGGACTACAGGTTTATCTTTAGTCCCAGTTGGAGATAGAAAATGGTTTTTGATTAGTTATTTAAATTGAAGCACTTTTCCTGTTAAATGTTTGGCCAAAATCTGAAAAACGGGTCAAAGATCCCGGTTCACAAGCATTATATCATGTACTTGTAGTTCAAATCTGGGCAACCTCCTGCCGATTCGGCAGGAATTTGTCTTTTTCATGAGGGATGGACGGAAAGGTTCCAGATACACCGGTTGGGAAATTGTCCATCTAAGGTGGTCTAGTATTTTTGAAAAATGGGTTGGTACCAATGCCAAACTTTAATTTGGTGGTTGCTTCAGAGAACACCCCGATTTCGGCACCTCAAAAATGGAAATTGGCTTTTTCGTCCGTCGAAAAGGAAACCTTCCTCCTGCAACATCGTGAGCCATCCCGATTCCATTAGTCCCGGTTTGTGGCTAGACCAGCAGGGATAAAGGGGGGCCTTTAGTCCCGATTCCTTAGTCCCAGTTTTTAATAATAATAAATGTCTTGAGTGTTAGTCCCGGTTTGTGGCTGGACCGGCGGAAATAAAGGGGGCCTTTAGTCCCGATACCATAGTCCCAGTTAGGAAGCCGGGACTAATATATCGTTTCCTACTAGTGTTGCTCTCTCTACAACTTTCCCGAACTATATATGAAGATGTTGTTCTATTCTAATTAATTTCACATATTAGGGAGTGTCTCTATGGCTAGCTTTAGAGAGATGCTTGAGGACTGAATCCTTCGGCATCTCCCTGAAGCTGGTCGTAGTGTTGTCCCTGCTCTCACACACCATTTTGTACTTCATAACTTCTCTAGCTAGATCAATATGTCAGGGAGCTAACTAATTTCACATGTTAGGGAGTGCCTCTATGGCCAGCTTCAGAGAGATTCCTAAGGACTGGATCCTTAGGTATCTCCCTGAGGTTGGCCATAGTGTTGTCCCTGCTCTCGTACACCATCGTGTTTGCAGTTGATAACTTCACAGGGATGCCTATTTATAGATTAAGCAGCATGACATAGTGTTAACAGTCACGACATAATGTCGACACTCACCACTGTCATAATGCCGCCACCCACTGAAATAGTGTCGTCCCTCACTGCCATAGTGCCGCCACTCACGAAATAGTGTCGACACTCACTGGCATAGTGTCGCCACCCACATTTAGTCTCGGATGGTGTCTCCAACCTGTACTACAGGTTTATCTTTAGTCCCAGTTGGAGACAGAAAATGGTTTTTGATTAGTTATTTAAATTGAAGCACTTTTCCTGTTAAAAGTTTGACCAAAATCTGAAAACGGGTCAAAGATCCCGGTTCACAAGCATTATATCTTGTACTTGTAGTTCAAATCTAGGCAACCTCCTACCGATTCGGCAGGAATTTGTCTTTTTCATGAGGGATGGATGGAAAGGTTCTACATACACCGGTTGGAAAATTTTCCATCTAAGGTGGTCTAGTATTTTTGAAAAATGGGTTGGTACCAATGTCAAACTTTAGGTTGGTGGTTGCTTCACAGAACACCCTGATTTCGGCACCTCAAAAATGGAAATTGGCTTTTTCGTGCGTCGAAAAGAAAAACTTCCTCCTGCAACATCGTAAGCTATCCCAAGATGCACATGTGTGCATAATATGGACACATTATCACAAACTATGCCCTGATTCTAGCCATAACATTGGTGGTTTGACCTAAATGCCATGAAACCTCGAACATGATAAGTCATTTTGTGTAGGATTTTTTATGATGTTTGCAATTTTTCAAGTTTAATATTTTTCCTTGCAACTATGACACATAATATGACACCACGCGAAGGTTTCACATTGTTTGGATCGTTTTTGAATTTGTTATGCCCGATTGAAACCATATTCAAAACAGCGGGGATGAAGATTCCTAGCCCGGGGCTGAGCCTCCCTGACCTTTAAGTGGATCTTTGATGAAATAGCATACTGTGAAATAACAATAATCACAACTTTATTTTATTACCACCAATTGTGTTTAGTTTCATTCATTTATATTGATCCCCTTCTTTAAATTAGATCGAACGGATGCGAGACGGTCTTCTATCACAAGAACGCGTGCAAGAAATTCAAGAGGAAATTGTCGGATTCTTATTAGAACAAGTCATAGATCCGAAAGTAGAATACTATTACCCGGTTCATTTGGAAGGGTGAAGTGTAAAAAGAAGACGTAAATTAGATTAAATTCGTGTGAGTACCGTTTGTAATTAATATGTTTCCACCAAACACGACGGATGAGACGGTGTATAATATATTCGTGACCATGATGTGTAATATATATATATGAATATCGTGGTTTCATTATTGCTGTATATATGTAGTACCATTAAATTGAATACAAAACACCAAATAAATAAATAAATAAATAAAAAACCCTGCCGCGGTACAAAAATAGTCCGAAATGAAGAGACTAACGATCCCGGTTCGTGTCATGAACCGGGACCAATGATCCACACCCCCTCGTTGCGCGCGCGTCCACGTGGAGACCCATTGGTCCCGGTTTGTGCCATGAACAGGGACCAATGATCCATCCTCCTTGTTACGCGCACGCCCACGTGGAGACCCATTGGTCCCGGTTTCTGAGTGATTGGTCCTGGTTCAAAAACCGGAACCAATGACCCTTATGAACCGGGACTATAGGCCTTTTTTCCACTAGTAGCAAGAGACTACTTAATGTAATCTATAAAACATGAATCACATATTATAACATCGTAACATCTTCTAAATAATTACTCCCTTTGTCCTAAAATAAGTGACTTTATGTAAAATTCGAACAAGTAATTGCGGAGATTCGTGTCAGAACGTCCACTTTACATTTTAAAGAAAGGATATAAAAACATATTTATTCTGAATCAGACCGCGAAACACACGCGGTAGATCATGTTGAAGTCTCCGTACAGGACCTACTGGCTTTCATGATTTCTTCTAACCTCACATAGTTCCGAGAGAAAGGCGATCTTGTCCATGTCATCATATGGCCCATACACACAAGTCACCCACCAGGGTATCCCTGTAGTGGGGGATTCCTTAGTTGTGACACTGTTGAGGTCCATGTGTACGCTATCAAGCTTCACAACCCTGCTATTCCGAGCTACTATTATACCGCCTCTCGTTCTAGTCGCAGACAAGCATGAGTAAGCATCACAATCCATGCATATGGTCTCCATAACAATAGAAAGCAATACAACCGATAGTTTGCTCTCTTGCATACATACAATAGAAGCAACCGTCGTGGAAACTACACTCATTACTCCCATGCGACACACACGATTGTTGAGACCAGGCACGCTACACACCAACATCTTAGGGTTGTACGATATTGGAACAGTTTTGCACCCGAGTGTGGACCCTTGGGTAAGACCACCATCAGGTGGACACCCGCCCTTGCTGCCGTCAGCGTGGAGCAACCCTTGAGCACTGAGAGGTACCATCCGTAGAGTTCGCCGATCGTCTCAACCATGTCGTCCATGAGAGGGGTCTCGAACAGCTGGTGGTATGCCTCAAGTATGGCCTCTGATGGCGCCTCGCTCTCGGAGATGAGTCCTAGCTTCCGCACAGCCTTTTGTTCCGAATTTAGGCCTCCTGGCTGCCCCGCAATCCTGGAACTGCGTCGTGGCTGAACGTTTATAGCTAGAAGCCTACGGTAGATTTGTGGCGCCGCCAACCTGATTAGTATCTGACAGTGTGCGCTCCACTTGTGGCCTATTCTGCGATGCGGTTGCGGCAACTGTGCACGAGGGCTGCTGCTGGGCCTAGAACCCATCCGCACCTTCCCGTTGTCCACACGAGCCATGACCCGGGGATGCGTTGGGTTCCATCTCAGCGTGCTTGGGCCTCATCAGGATTCACCCCTGCTTGAGAAAGCGTTGTGATTGGGGATTCACCCAGCGATCCTTCTCCGGCGTTAGAGTCCAGGGCTAGTAGAGAGGGAGGGTAGGGTAGAGAGCTCGAGCTAGGGATTGGATCCCACATCCCTGGCCTCTCTGTTGTCTGCAGCTGCGGCCCCATCCTTCGGTGTGGGGGGAAGAAAGCGTACTGTCGTCCTGCTTCGGTCCTTCGCAGGCCTGCACGGTCACAGAGTATGTGCTTCCTCAAAAACTCATTTTAGAAGGTATAAAAAAAATAGAGGCAATATCAACAGTGGATCTAAAACTCACTTTTTTTAGAAACACAGTACATCGAAGACCGTTCACATACACGCAGGCACACTCACCCCTATGAACGCACACACGCACCCTACGCCTGTGAGCACGTCTCAGAGACTGAGCCGGCATATATTGAGGTTGACGAAGTCACCACGGGCGACTCGCTGTTGACGGGTACGTCACGTACCACTGAAAGAACACCGCCGATTAAATCTTGAAATAAATCCAGATAATGCAAACACTCAAGTTAAGTCTAGGACTTGAACCTGGGTGGACTGGTTCCACCACACGCAACCAAACCACCAGAGCACAGCTCAGTTTGCATCTAAAACTCACTTTAGAAGGCACTTTTTAGTGACTTGTATGTGGCGTAGTGACGGTGGTTGTCTTGACGCAGGATTACATGCGTGAGGTGCTCCAGGTTGTCTTCTCAAAATGGCCGGCGAGCACAAAACTTGGCTAGCAGTCCCCATGGCAGGTCTGTGTCCTCAGCAGCAAAAGCGGCAAGGAGAAAGAAGGGCGACTGGGAGGAAGTTCTTCGTGCGGTGGGCGACACGGGAAAGGCAGATTAGAAGCTGGAAATACTTTCCTATTGTGGCACCGACCGATCGATGTGTCTTGGCTTTACCTTATTTCTGATCGCGGCCGGTAGGCCCGAGGGCCCTTGTTTGGCAACCAAAGTTAAGGAAACCAGGCACCGCACCCTACCACTACCATGACGGAATCGGAATGGGAATTTCCAGTAGTAGAGTGTTGTGTGATTCCGAATTAAGTCATCTGCACTTCTTATTTCTTGGATGTGTATCAAAACGTTCACTCGATCGATACAGACGTGCAATACAGCACGTTCACCCCAGTTGCAAGCTCTACAAATTAGCACACATCCCTCATAAAAAATACTACTAGTAGAGAGATGCAACATTAAGAGATGATGTAAAATCTCCGGGTGCTTGACCAGTAGAGAGAAGCATGGCATCACGATTCTCATAGGGTAGTATAGCTGAGAGCACATGTCGTTGACGATAGTAGTAGGAACAACGTTAATGGCAGTGTCGAGGGAGTTGAACATTCCATCAAGGCCATTCAAGATATAATCTTTAAGTTCATCTTCCTGGCGTCAGCGAGTTCAGAGGCAAAGCCTTTCATCTTGGTCATGTATTGTTGGGCAGCCATGTCAAGCTTTTTGGTGTTTGTGAGGGCACCACGGAGAGGGGTAACCCGAGACTTGGTCCGAGTGGAGTACATGGCTGCAGCTTACTCCACACATCAACGGCATGATGAAGACCGAAAATATGGGGCAACACATCCTCGGAGAGGGAGTTGATGAGGAAGCTCACAACCTGCTGGTCCTTAGTGGCTCAGGCATCATAGGCTGGGTTGGGAATTGACATCTTCTTGTTGTTCTCATCTTCGTCCTCCACCTTCTCGGGTGGTGCACGATAGGTCCCCTCTAGGAGGACCATGACACGGGCACCGAGGAGGGTGGGCAGCATGAGGGCCTTCCAGTATAGAAAATTTTCCCAAGTGAGTTTGTTGGCAGGCGGCACACTGATGGAGGCCGACACTATGGATGACGAGGAGGTGGCCATGGTTCCTGACAGGAGGGATGGTTGAGTCATAGTTTTGGTTGTTTGTTTCGTGGCGGTCAAGATCGAGTCATGTAGATCGATCTAGATCGGATCCTGTCCTGGCGAGGAGAAAACATGGAGAAGAAAAAGGATCAAGGTTAGGAATTGAGTCTCCCGTCAACGAGGAAGGTCCTGGCGATCTAGTTCCAGGCGGTGGCGTGGAGAAGGACTCGGGCGATGGCGGCTAGCTAGAAGGGAGAGGAGAGGTCTCTGATACCATATAGAATTTTTAGGTGGAACGGTGCTGCCTCTCTCTCGAGGGCACCGATTGCGTGTTATAGAGGTGACGAAAAGCCCCTCACATGGCTGACAAAGTACGGTATGTATAGGATAGGTGTACTAAAACATATTGTATACTACACGATATTACATGTCTAATAAACTCTGGCGAGGAACTACGTCTTGCCATTGTCTTGAGCACCGCAGCCTTCCCTACCACCCCAGGCCAAGGACTTGTACCTGGAGTAGTGGTTACTGAACTCTGTCTCTATGGTCATTTTTAGTGCCTTCCGCGCTTAGGATGATTTCGTTAAGACGACGTGGCCATACATTTCTTCCAGCGAGATAGCAGATACATACTCATCTCATCGGAGAGTAGAGAGATAGGGAGGGCAGGCCACTGCAAAGACAGCTACCGTGTCCGACTAGTTCCATCATGTCGCCATGGCCGTCAGGCTCACATCAAGGTGGGAGATGGCATGGTGTTTTGGGAGGCATCGAAAGGGATAGTACTGCATCTACGTTTCCAGCTAAGCATTTGGTTCCTGGTGTCTCCTATTCCCATCTCCCAAGGAAATATCCCTTCTCCATCCTTTTTCCTTGTGCCATATTGTGCTCAGGGTTGGTGTATATACAAGAGGAAGCTGCTAAACCTCGATGACTATGAATCATGAGGGGAACGTACTCCATCAGTGGGAGTTTTCTTCTTCCTTTGTTTGTGTTCACCGTTGGTGCAAAATGGTTATATAATAATCGTGAAGCATGCAGAGAACACTTGCCATCACGGTGATATATATTATCGCGCGGAGCATGGTTGCTTAAATCATTTGCCACTCATAAATTGGATGATATATTTTGCACAGAAAATCTTCATATTCAATGCCAGAATGAGTGAGACATAATATAGATTGGTTGTTCTTCCTTGCATTGTTGACTTTTGGGTGACTTTGAGTAACCGAAATGTGAGCCCTACATATACCGGGTCTCACATGTCAGTCGGTTAATTCTAGAATTCACACCCCCATGGGAATTGTTTGAGATTCACTAATTTTAGATCGCTGACTTTTGGGTGACTTTGAGTGTGACATGTGGGCCCTACATATAACGGTTCCATATGTCAGTCACTCAATGTCACATTAAAGTCAGCGAATTCACGCCCGGTATAATCTACAACATTAAGATGGAATCATTAAGGGTAGGCGGGATTTTCATTTATAAAATAAATATCTGCGGATGTAGGTGGAAATCATTATATTTGAAAAGTACGACTCTTTATTGCATAATTATTTGAAAAGTTTTACACATTATTACAGCTTAAGGATCACTCAACGTCTCAACGTGGATAATCCAGATAAATGTGACTAAAAAAGTTCGGCATCAATGTACTTTAGAAATCTTCGTATGAAACAAATAACATTTTAGAACAGTTTAAGATAGAACATGCCTTAGTAGAAAGCGAGCTCTTTTCATGTATAGCCAATCTAGAATCCCAGTTAGCACACGGGCTGAACTCTAACATATTCATATCAATCGTTTCCTAGTCCGCCAGCCACACTGGCTATAAAAATCCCGTGCTACCATCGCCAAATAGCTGCACCCAATATCCATGGCTAGGCGCTCGTCCCCAGGCTATAGATTGGACCACATAGCATCCAATGAGTATCCATGGGTATAACCTGTAGAAGGGATGGAAAACTTGTTCCGTTAAAGATAAAATCATTGTGGATATTCCACATAGCATATAATAAAGCGCACACACCATCTTTAATGTGGCTCTTATCTTTTCTTGGAACCCCATTCAACCAATTCCTAGATAAGTTTGTAAAATTAGTGGGGAGATATTGAAGGTCATAAACACAATCCATTATAAAAGCAAAGAGGCATGAAATAAAAAGAAGTTATATTGTCTCCTCTTTATAAAAAAGCATTTTGTACAATCTTGCCAATTTCGTTTACCTAGATTATATTTAGCGAGGGTCTCTTTTGTATGCAGAAACCACATAATTATTCTATTTTTTTGAGGTACTTTAATCTTCGAAATGTATTTCTTCAAGTATCCCATGTGAGCATTAAGAAGATCTAGATACATCAACCTCACCGTGGAAGAGCCAGAGTCGGTCAGCCGCCATTTAAAAATGTCTTTACTTTCCATTAATTGAATTTGCATACGAAGTGTCACTAGGTGAATCCATCTATCTCATTTGTTGCCAGACAACGTTCTAAAACCTATATTTAGAGGAGCCGAAACAAAAACATGTGCAACTATGACGTTCTTCTAATGCACTATATTATATAAAGTTGGATATTGGTCACTCAGAGGTTTATCCCCTAACCAAGTATCCTCCCAAAATATTGTACTCTCTCCAGAGAACCAACCTCCAAAGATCCTCTTCGAAAAAATCATCTTTAACATGCATAAATCCTTTCCAGAATAGTGAGTCAGTTGGTTCTGCTGAAACCGGAGATAACGTTTTAGTTTGTAAATATTTATTGTGGAGTAGCTCCTTCATACCCCTTGCTCATTCATTAGTTTATATAGCCACTTGCTAAGTAAACTTTCGTTGTTTAGATCCAAAACCTCCATTCCTAACCCCCCTTGATTTCATGTCAGCAAATCAGATTCCATTTGGTTAATCTATTTTTTCGTGATCATCACTTTGCCAAAAGAACCTAGAGCCAAAAAAATCAAATCTCTTTCTTGCCCCTTTGGGTATTTCCAGAAAAGAGAGCATGAACACAGGTAACTTGTTAAGACCGAATTAATGAGACCTAATAGATCGCCATAGGAAAGCATCTTGCCTACCCTACTACCAAGCTTCTTCTCAAATCGGTCTTAATGAATAGGTATCCCAAAGTATCTAAATGGAAGCCAAGCTATGTGGTGACCAAATAGTATGTTATAGTCTTCCTCTACTTATTTAGCCTCCCCGAAGCAAAAAATCTTACTGTTATGAAAATTAATTTTAAGGCCCGATAGTTTTTCAAAAATACAGAGTAAAAGTTTCATATTAAGTGATTTTTCTAAACCATATTCCATGAAAAAGAATGGTATTGTTTGCATACTGCAAAATAGACACTCCCCATCAATTAAGTGAGGTATGAGCCCGTTAACTTGACCATATGTTATGTGTGTGTATACATTTTCGGTTACATGTGTACAATAGGATTGTACAAGAGAAATAATAAGCATAAAAGATGCAAAAACCTATGGTAAGTGTTGTATCATCCAATAGCCAAATGTTTATCATGATTTTCTGAAATATCAAGCTCAAACTTTATGACTATGATCTTCAGCAAAACCTAATTATGTGATACACCGAAAATGTGACTAGGTTGATGTGAGACTAACTTAAAAACATTGAGTATAGTTTTGGTAACCCACTTTTTTGGGCATATTTTAAAAGGCGAAATGCATTTTTTTTTCACCATAGTGGTTCATGCCATTTGCTATCCTTGCTGATCAATCATCTAGTCCAACCTTATGATCACTTGTCGATGGTGGCACCCTCGGTGATGATATCTACCAACTAGCCCACCGTATAGAACCTTCAACTTGAACACCATCTTCCCCGTTTCATCATCACCCCTAGAAACCAGCTCGAATACAAAGGCATCTGACAATATTACTATTGTCAATGAGGGAATCCACCCTCGCTGTGCCGAGCATCCCTTCAGCTTGATGTTTGAGCAGAGAATAAAACACAACACGAGTAAACCAATATCTACATAAGAAATAAAATGGTGTTAGAAAAAAGAATGATCTAATCAAAACCATGAGCATGTGATTTCATACATAACATGTATTATCCGGCACATGTACTCCCTATGTCATGAATTAGATGTGTCAGAGATTTGTCTAGGTTTGTATGTATCTATACATTAAAACAGGTCTAGATAATGCGTATATAGATAAATCTGTGACAGCTAATTCAGGACAAAGAAATCTTACTGAGGAGAAAGACAACCAGAGTTGAGCCAGGAGTGCACCAGCCTGTCAACAACAACCGCAAGGGGCTTTCTGCACGCAGCTATTCGTATGCGTCTGTTTGACGGGTCATATGTATTGTTGCATTCTCTGAATCGCTGGTGGTGGGGTCTCTACGTGCTATGCACTGCTTGAGAGATAAGGTGATCGTGTGGCGAAAGAAATGCCGTTCAAGGGAGCCAGTGTCAAGGACGAAAGGTCAGAGACACAGAGCGCATTTCCTTCCTGACATCTCCTATTCTCATATTCTTTTGAACATTTCTTCTTCTAACATTATTTTTGCTAACAACCGATGTGTATGAGAGAAAGGTGATGAACTTAAATGGCTCTTAAGCATGAAAGGAATGCACTTGGTCACTGGCCATGTACACTACTAGAAAAACAGCTATACGTAATCCGCCAGGCCGTGGCGCACATGCGGGATAGTGCGCCACGCACCTTCCTGGAGTGGGCCACAAGTAGGCAACATAGCCCTGGAGTGCGCCACCACTATGTGTGGGCCAGGATGCGTGCGACCGCACTCCACTTGCCCGTGGCGCATGGTGCACATGTGCGCTACGCCAATCTTCGTAGCTGTGGCGCACATGCTGTTCATGCGCCACGGGCAAGTGGAGTGTGGTCAACCCACAAGTCTCGGCCAACTTGCCCGTGGCGCATGGAGAGGGTGTGCGCCACGGCTACGCAGATCATCTGTGGCGCATGAGGTCATGTGCGCCACGGATGTGTCGCACTGTAGATCAGCACATGGCCAACCCCCCCCCCCCCCCAACCACCTCACTTTCCCCTCTCTTCTTCTTCACTTTCCCCTCTTCCTTCTTAGATCTGCTCGAGCTCCTCCTCCTTGCCACCTTATTTATTTATCTTTTTCACCGGTTAATAGTTTGTTAAACTTCACTTGGGAAAGAAGATTGTAGAACGACGAAGAAGGGAAAAAAGATTGTAAAACGCTAGCTCGTATTATAATCCACGCGCGTGTCATCATTTTATGTACCACTTTTGATATTTAAATATATAACATATATAGAATCAATTTTGTACCACCCTTGAATCAATTTTGTACCACTATTATGCCACATTTAAATATATTATAACTGAAAAGTAATTTATAATTTCATTCTACCTTAATTAATTTTTTAACATTTAAAATTATGTTTAAAATAAAAAATAGAAAAAAAAATTGGAACCCACTGCACCAGGGTTCAAACCTGGATGCTTGCAGGAGTGGCTGAGAACTGCAACCACTAGGGTAAGACGAGACAGCTGTTAGAAACTAGGCCTCGTCTTTATTTGACTATAGTAACAGGTTAGGCGTGGCGCACTTGGTCCTAGTGCGCCACGCCTGGCCTCGTCTTTATTTGACTATAGTACCAGGTTAGGCGTGGCACACTTGGCCCTAATGCGCCACGCCTAACGTACTTGGCCCACTTGTCTGTCCCTTTGCTCTGGTTCCCTTTCTCTTCCCAATCGTCGTCAACGCGCCCTGGCCCGCCCGCGATGATCCCCAATCCCCAACCGCGCCTCCCTAATCCGCCGATCCCTAGCGCCGCCACCGTGTTGTCGCCTTCGCACCACCGAGGAGGAGGAGGAGGGCAGCCGTCGAGGAGGAGGAGGAGGGCCACCGTCTACGCCTACCGCCGCCTGCACCACCACCTGCTCCCACAGGTCCGTCCCCGACCTCCACCACCGCCTGCTCCCAGGTCCGTCCTCGTCCCCGTCCTTCTCCTTTTACCACCACCGCCCCACCTGCCCTCACCTCCACCCGCGAGCGCCCACAGGTCCGTCCCTGACGTCCACCACCGCCTGCTCCCAGGTCAATTAGGAAATTGCTCACCACCAAGGACTACCACAGTCCACAGTCCACTGCCCGCGAGCCATGCCCGGGCAGACCAGCCCACATGACATGCACAAAAATGTTGGGTCCGCAGCATAGAAAACAAAAAATTTCCTACGGTGTGAACTACACGCCAAGATCTATCTACTAGGTACAAAGCAACGGATGGACATACATCCAACGAGAACTTACCCTTATAGACAACGAGCTTTGTTAACGAGTAGGAACTCGTGGTTGATGTAGTCGTACACTTGCCGATCTCAAGATCGTGATGAAGTCCAGCAAGTCCGGCTCCAGCACGTCCATCAGATCCAGCACCACCAAGTCCAGCATCGCAAAGCAGTGGTGCATCCGTGATCGCACACACGTCCAGTACCCCGACAACCTCCGTCCCTCGCTCCAGTAAAGCAGCGGAAGCAGCAACTCCTTTCCCGATAAAGCCACCGGGAACATGTATCTCGCTAATCCGAGACCATGGGGGAATAATACTAGAGGGGAAGAGAGATCCTTCACAAGGAGGTGTGTGTGAGAAGTGAGGAGGGGGTGGCCTTTTATAGGAGGAGGGGGGTGCCCCTCCTTCATGGCCGGCGCATGGAGGAGGTGACTCTTCACCTCCTCCATTCATGTGGTGGTAACTCCCTCCACATAAATTTGCCACTTCACATTCTCTTTTAAAGTCTCCACTTTAAATGCATTAAATTTCTCCAAATTTAATGCTCTCTCATTTAATATAACTATTTTATTATTTTTATTCAGAATTTTGTTAATTACTTTAATTAACAAACATTCACATAAAACCCCCTGCAACATTTCAATATTACATGCAGAACCAATTTCAGCAATTTCACCCGAAACAGTTTCGGTGTCTATTGAAATAATTCCAGCGCTTTCTTAAATCTTTATCTGAAACATATTTGCTACAAATGGTGTCGGTATCCCTTAAGTGTGTCACCCTACGGTTCACGAATAATGCAGATCGAGACCCTCTCCGATCAATAATCAGCAGCGGACACGAGATCCATCTCGACTCCTACACATTCAACGATGACTTCTGTGATCGTGAGAACCTTTAACGCTAGTAACTAAATCCCTTTGTCCCGCGATATATTACATGTTCGAGATTCGATCATCGGTATCTCCATACCTAGTTTGATCTCGTTACCGACATGCACTCTTTTCTCGTTCCCGTGATATAACATTCTAGTGATCACATCACTTGCTTGCAAGCTATTTCAATGTGATATCACCGAGAGGGCCCAGAGTATATCTATCCGTCATCGGGATAGACAAATCCCACTCTTGATCCATGAGCCTCAACATAACACCTTCGTAATCGAACCCACCTTTATAGTCACCCTGTTACGGTGTGACGTTTGATGTTATCAAGATACTCTTCCGGTGTTAGCAATTAACATGCTCTCATGGTCTAAGGATAAAGATTACTTCGTATGATATTATAGCAATATAAACATAATGAATTTGATCGTAATGCTATACTTCGGATGAATGTTCATCACATCATTCCACCAATGGTGTGACCTTGTTACTAACAACATCCAATGTCCATGATCAGGAAACCTTGATCATCTTGTTAATCAACAAGCTAGTCTATAAGAGAGGCATAACTAGGAACCCTTTTTGTTTATTAAACACACATGTATTGATGTTTCCGATCAATACAATTCTAGCATATAAAATAAACATTTATCATAAATATGGAATAAGATAATAACCACTTTATTATTGCCTCTCGGGCATATTCCCTTCAGTCTCCCACTTGCACTAGAGTCAATAATCTAGTTTGAAAAACTTTGCGTATTGAACACCTATGGCTTTCTGGTGTTGCATATATGCTATTGCTAGTGGTTAACATAATATCCGGATCTGATAATTTTAGGTCCGTGTGTATTTGCATGTCTTTGCTTCTCTAGGCATCACTCATTCTCAAATGAGATGGCATTGTATAAATTTGGTCCTCTGGTGAGACCTTTAGTTCGTTCGGGTTAAAATATGTTGATATTATTGTCACACAATATATCTTCATAGTATTAGCCCACTTTGAACCACACCTAGTTTGATAACAAACTACTTAACACAAATGCCCCCCTATGCTGCTACTATAGCAGTCATATACTTAACCTTTTGTTGTAGTATCCGTCACAATATCTCAACTTTGGAACTCATCCAAATCCATCATGGAACATCCTTTCCATTATATTGTGCCACCCATAGTCTAAATTGAGATAAATTTAATTTGTATCTTGTGACAAAACTAGTATCAATGTAACACTTTACAATGAACTACCTTTAACTATTTGTCACTTATACATTATATATTCTTAGTTCTTCCAAAGCTCATAAGAATATCTTTACTATTGTCCAATGATCATCTTATGAATCATTCTGGTATATGCTCATAACATTTAGAGCATAGGACATTCTGGATATATATATAATGGTATAATCGATCAAAATCTTCATGTGATTTTACTCACCAAGTGTTGAAACACTTGAATTTTGATACAATCCTTTCCATGCAGCAAGAACCTTTCTTGTTATTTCCATATTTAACCCTTTCAATATCTCATATATGTATGTCTGGCACAACCATATTGGCACCTTAATCTATCCATATAGATATTGATGCCTAATATTCTGGTTTTGCCCAAGTCTTTCATCGAAATATTATTTTAATGAAATTCTTAACTTGTGTCAATACAAGATACATCATTTCCAATCAACAATATGTCCTCTACATAATGTATTAGAAATATGTCTCAACGCTCCCACTTAATTTCTTGCAAATGCAAGCATCTTCATCATCTCTGATGAATTTAAACTCTTTTAACAGTTTCATCATGGTGAAGATTCCAACTCCGCTATGCTTACTTCAACTATTGAAGTTTGCATGCCCTTTTAGCACCCTTTGAATTAACAAAACCCTTCAGACCATGTCATGCATACGTCCTAGGTAACCGTTCTATTATAAGAACCTAGTTTTGTTTATTCAACTACCATATACCAAATTATATGTAGTGGTTTCTACATTAATCCGTCAAGACTATATATCGCTATGAAAGATCAAATCTTGTCATAGTCAACTCCTTGAACATTGCCGTAAACTTATTTCTGACATGTCGACTATTTCATAGATGTTAAACATCCATGTCTATTTATTTATAGATCCAAACACGACCGATAGGCTTCACGCCTTTCCGGAGGGTCTTCCAAGTTCAGAAACTTGTTTTCTCGTGTATGGACACTATCACGGATTCTATGACTTCTAGTCATTTTATGGAGTCAGGGCCCATCATCACTTCTTTGCATGTAGTCGGTTCATCATTGTCAAAACAATAACGACTTGCTTATCAAATCTTACCATTTGATTCTTACCGACCCACACGGTTCTATAGGAACTATAATCTCCGAGATCACACCTTTTGTAATCACGAGAGCCATGAGCATTGTGGCCGCCACCGGAACACTTTCCGGTGCTGCGCTACTTAGCACATATAGCTAAGGTTCAACAACCTTATCAAAGTTCTATTGTCCTCCCACTTAACTTTTCACGAAAAGTTCCTTCTCAAGAAACTTGACGTTCCAAGCGACAAACTCTTTTGTCTTTGGTGTTATGGAGAAATTCCCAACAAATTCTTTGGGATAACCTACAAAGACATGCTTATCCGGCTTTGGTTGTAAACATTTTACTTATGCATAGCATACCAAAATTTAAGAAAAGACAATTCGGGTTTTATCCCAAACCATAACTCATATGGTGTCATTTCAATGGATCACGATGGTGCTCTTTTCAGTGTAAAAGCGGTAGTCTCTAAAGCTTCAATCCTTAAAAACATAATGGCAGTTTTATAAATGACACCTTTGATCTTACCATGTCAAACATGGTTTGATTTTATCTCTCGAATATGCCATACTCCTATGGTTTATCGGGAAACACAAACCATGGAACAATTCCTCAAGTCTTAGGTGTTTTTGCTAAACATGTAACTCAAATATCTTCCTTTATGATCGAATCATAAACTCTTTATTTTCTTGTTACAATGATTTTCCACTTCATCTTGAAAGTCTTTGAACAATTTTCAAATGTTTCACACTTCTTCCTTATTAAGTAAATATACAGATATATTCACTCAAATTTTCGGAGAAAGCATATGAAGCAAAAAGATCCATCGCATATGGCTACACATAATGGACTTATGCATATCAGCATGCACAATTTCCAATAAGCTAGTCATCCGTTCCTCTTTGGCCTATGAACGGAGTTTCAATTATCTCGAGGAAAGTCTCACATGCGTCAATTGATCAAAATCAAGGACTCCAAAATTCCATCAACATGGAGTTTCTTCATGTTTTCTTTCAAATATAATTCAAACAGTGATGTCACTTCATAAGTAATCTTTCAATCATTTGTCTTGCGACATTTTAGCAATAGTGTTTATGGATGTGAGTTCTCCAACTAGACTTGTAAAAGTTCATCCATCCTTTATGGAATACGGTAATTATTTGAACAGCCATTGTTCTCATAATACCGGAACAAAATAACAATTATTTAAACAAATCTTGAAGTCTTGGTTTGATGACAACGAAAAACACAATAACACTTTATTTGTTTTTGATGAACATCATCACTCATTCTCTTGCTGGTTACTTAGGCCATTGTAGTTCATGAATTGCGTTGTCCTGTATGACACTTCATACCAACCAATTCGGTATCCAATACCGGTATCCAATACCTAAGAACCACATTGTTTAACAAGCAAGGAATACAACCATAACATGTATATCTTCTATATACCCAAATTGGACATCTCCAACCTTATATCTTCTGCCAAATATTTTATAGATTCTCTTTCAGCAATTCCTTTTTCTTTTAAAAGAATCTATCAACATTAATTGTGGTGTCATTCACATGATACATAGTACAAAGCGTATATAGTCAAATACTAATACCTTTGGACTTGCACTTTGAAGTGGATCACCATCATCAAATGTTTGGTGTTCTTTCAAAAATCCATTATTTAGTAATCTATTAGTGTAGTAAACATTTTACTTACATCTTCTATTCATCCTTATCATGACAACTTTCATGATCAAGCTACTATAGCCTATAAGGAAGAATCGCGAGTATAATATCAGTTCCCAAAACCTTTTTGGTAGATTCGAATGCCTAGCATCTCCATCCTTCACAAATTCTCATACAATATGAGAACATGTATTTTGCTAAATTATACTCTATCATAATGCAACCAAAAACATTGTTTCAGATATCACAATATCTTTCACACATGATGGTTTCTGAAACAATTTTCAGCTCCAATATAATCTTGATATTAAAACAACTTTTTGAATATCAATAATCATGGAGGCAAACATGATACTTTAGATACTAACATTGGAATTCTTACTCTTGATTTAATACTACTTATTAAACTTCATGGAGTAAATAGAGTTTGTTGAAAGTTTGCAATAGGACTTACAAACTTTAAATTGACATTCAAAACAATACGATACCAGTTCGTAAAGTAAATATCCAGAATTCTATAGTTCTATTATCTCAAATAAAAACTAAGCATAAGGTAGTGAACATATGCCAATGACTACAACAAATTATGCAAATTCACTTTGATTTAGTTTATGACAAATTGAGTTCGACTAATCCAAATTAGAAATGAACTCCCACTCAAAAACGACATCTCTCGTGCCTTTTTGGTGATTACATGAACCAAATCCACTACACCAAGTCCGATCATCACGTGAGTCGGTGTAGATTCAAAGGTGAGTATCAATATGGTCATCACATCAACTATATGACTCATGCTTAACCTTTCGGTCCGTGTTCCGAGGCCATGTTTGTACAATGCTAGGCTCGCCAAGTAAGAACCTTAGTATTCGCGTGTGTAAAACTGTCTTACACCCGTTGCATGAAAGCGTAGAGTTGAGAACACCCGATCATCACGTGATGTCTCGAAACACGATCCATAGAACGGTGCATACTTAAGGAAGAACACATTTTATCTTGATATTTAAATGAGGGATCATCTTACAATGCTACTAAAAGCGCCAAACTAACAATATAAGATGCAAACATCTAATGTGTAAAGTGAGATGATATGGTCCATGCATTTGATCTCTATCACTTGCATCGTGGTATCATCTCTATCATTCCTTTGTGTGTAAGGCCAAGGTCTATGGAACTTACACGTTGAGTGTGTTGTAAGAGTATCTATCATACATCTACTTACAACAATACCATATCAATACACTAGTCCAGCAACGATCTAAACTAGACGCCTCTAATTTATCAATTGCAAGTTTTACGTGGCTTAGGGCTTTCGGAGATAGAACCGTTCTTACCTACGAACATGAACCACAACGAGGATAACTAAGTTATTAGCAACTCGTTGTAAATCAGATATTGACTATAGTAGGAGAGACAGACACCCGCCAGCCACTTATGCAAAACAAGTTGCATGTCAGTCGTGGAACCGGTCTCATGTACGATGACATGTAAGGTTGGTCCGGGCCGCTTCATCCCACTATGCCACCAATATCCAAAATACATGAAAGAAGCAATAACATGATCATCATCGCCCACATATAAACATATGTGTACTACCCGTGCTAAACACCTACACATAAACCTGGCTCTAATACCACTGTTGGGTCCGCAGCATAGAAAACAAAAAAATTCCTACGGTGTGAACTACACGCCAAGATCTATCTACTAGGTACAAAGCAACGGGTGGACATACATCCAACAAGAACTTACCCTCGAGACAACGAGCTTTGTTAGCAGTAGGAACTCGTGGTTGATGTAGTCAGACACTTGCCGATCTCAAGATCGTGATGAAGTCCAGCAGGTCCGGCTCCAAAGACGTCCATCGATCCAGCACCACCGAGTCCAAAGATCGCAGCAGCGGTGCATCCGTGATCGCACACACGCCCAAGACCGACAACCTCCATCCTCGCTCCAAAAGCAAAGCGGAAGCAGCACCTCCTTTCCAGATAAAGCCACCGGGAACATGTATCTCGCTAATCCGAGACCATGGGGGAATAATACTAGAGGGGGAGAGAGATCCTTCACAAGGAGGTGTGTGAGAAGTGAGGAGGGGGTGGCCTTTTATAGGAGGAGGGGGTGCCCCTCCTTCATGGCCGGCGCATGGAGGAGGTGACTCTTCACCTCCTCCATTCATGTGGTGGTAACTCCCTCCACATAAATTTGCCCCTTCACATTCTCTTTTAAAGTCTCCACTTTAAATGCATTAAATTTCTCCAAATTTAATGCTCTCTCATTTAATAAAACTCTTTTATTATTTTTATTCAGAATTTTGTTAATTACTTTAATTAACAAATATTCACATAAAACCCCCTGCAACATTTCAATATTACATGCAGAACCAATTTCAGTAATTTCACCCGAAACAGTTTTGGTGTCTATTGAAATAATTCCAGCAATTTCTTAAATCTTTATTTGAAACATATTTGCTCCAAATGGTGTCGGTATCCCTTAAGTGTGTCACCCTACGGTTCACGAATAATGCAGACATGATCGAGACCCCTCTCCGATCAATAATCAGCAGCGGGACCTAGAGATCCATACTGACTCCTACACATTCAACGATGACTTCTGTGATCGTGAGAATCTTTAACGCTAGTAACTAAATCTCTTTGTCCCGCGATATATTACATGTATGAGATTCGATCATCGGTATCTCCATACCTAGTTTGATCTCGTTACCGACATGCACTCTTTTCTCGTTCCCGTGATATAACATTCTAGTGATCACATCACTTGCTTGCAAGCTATTTCAATGTGATATCACCGAGAGGGCCCAGAGTATATCTATCCGTCATCGGGATGGACAAATCCCACTCTTGATCCATGAGCCTCAACATAACACCTTCAGAAAGTAATCGACCCACCTTTATAGTCACCCTGTTACGGTGTGACGTTTGATGTTATCAAGATACTCTTCCGGTGTTAGCAATTAACATGATCTCATGGTCTAAGGATAAAGATTACTTCGTATGATATTATAGCAATATAAACATAATGACTTTGATCGTAATGCTATACATCGGATGAATGTTCATCACATCATTCCACCAATGGTGTGACCTTGTTATTAACAACATCCAATGTCCATGATCAGGAAATCTTGATCATCTTGTTAATCAACAAGCTAGTCTATAAGAGAGGCATAACTAGGAACTCTTTTCGTTTATTAACCACACATGTATTGATGTTTCCGATCAATACAATTCTAGCATGTAAAATAAACATTTATCATAAACATGGAATAAGATAATAACCACTTTATTATTGCCTCTCGGGCATATTCCCTTCAAAAAATTCATGCTAGCTTCTACCTCAACAGGTGGAGATGGTAATGCTTATAGCTTGAGATACCATACTGATTGGAACTCGATTTAATGTTCTGAACCACTGCAAATAGGAATGGCAGTACGATTTCCCTTCTATCTCATTTTTTACTGTATTGCAAGCAGTTTGGACATGTATTCTTCCTCAATTACATATGCAGGTCGTTTTACACACATTGCACTAATTTACATGTATAGCTTGCTCAACATTCACAACTGAATGCAACAGAACAAACTCATGGGTCATGGCTTTCTTGTTTGGATTTCAATAAATTAGTCTAGCTTCGGTATCTCAAATGGTTTTTATATAGTTTAATTAATTAATACCCTGATTTACCTTGGGCATAAAAATGGCATTGCTGTAGTTTAGCTTAAAGAAAGTCATGTTGTACTGCTGATGATGGTTCACCGGCTAGTGCCGTTGTTGTGCTGGTCATGGCCTCCTGTGCCTTGTGTGCTGTTGTGGGCCTGGTCTGCCCGGGCATGGCTCAAATCAAGCACATAAACTGATTTAGCTCTATACTCCAAATGCCATGATATCATGTTTTCTTAGGACTACATTAAGAGCTGGAATGAGCATTGAAAGGCCCTATCATTTGCATCATGTTTGCTGATAAAGAACTTTGGAATGTTAGAGCCGATTCATTAATTTTGCAACATATAACACCGGTCTATGATGCCGATTTGTGTTATTTAGCATTTATTTATCTATAAAGAACTTTGGAATGTTATTTTGCGAAGGAGGAAAACATCATGTCCTCCTGATCGATGCTTTTCCAGCTTGGTCTTTGTGTGTGCTTGGATGTTGTTGCTGGTGCTGGATGATTATTATTGTGCAGTAGTACTAGGTAGGTAGCTTAAAGAAAGTCATGGTGTACTGCTGATGGTGGTTCACCGGCTAGTGCTGGCTGCTGCTGCTAATAAGGCAGCATTTGAGTTATATTAATTGCTCATTAGGGCTTGACTTTTTCTCAAACCGAGACACCTTGTGGTGTACATCAGCTACTTTTGACCCTTTGCTTTATTAGTCTTATTGTTGACATTTGAAATGAGTTCCGATATTTGCTGAAATGTTGATTAACTTCTGTTTCGGCAAAAATTGGAAACTCCTAGGTTAAGAAAAATAGGGGAGGTCGTGCCGGATTTTCTCGTGAATTTCTAATATTTATTTGACTTTTTTGTTACTTAGTGCAAACATGGCTGACAACGACCAGGCCGGTGGCTCTTCTCGGCACACAAACGTTGAAGAAGAAGTCAGAGCTCCAACAAAATTATCATTCTGGGAGGCTGCCCAGCTGATGGAAAGAAATGAACAGGATGATGAAGAATATCTGCCTGAAGAGAGCGACGATGATGAGATGGAGGACGAGGAGGAAGAGACCAATGCCAGCGAGGAGGCAGAGTACACCATGGATGAAACCACTGATGGAGCCGGCAGTAGCAATCCGAAGAAGAAGAAGAAGAAGAAGAAGAAGAAGAAGAAGAAGGAACGACGCCCGAACACGGTCGACACCGTCAGAGAGGAAATTACCGAAGTAACCCTGAAAGGGGTTCCTCTGGCGCCCGAACACGTCATCAAAGGGTACGGTGGGCAAGTGGCGGCTATCGCCCAGGCCACTGTCTCGATCAACACTAAGAATCTCTGGCATAAAGCAAATAGCCATTTGCGCACACTCCTCTTCGAGAAACTGCACACACGATACAAGTTCCCACTTGAATACCAAAACACAAATTACCACGGGAATGAAGTAAACAAATCCGCCCTCACAAAGATGAGCACCGCCCTGGCCAGCTGGAGAACCCCGGTGAAGACGATGATTTTTAAAAAAGGTCAAAGTCTCGCGAAGATCTAGGAGAACTATCCTCAGATCACCGAAGCTCAGTACCTAGAGTTCAAGGCCAGGTCCGAATCCGAAGCAGCCAAGGCCTCGAGTAAGCAGAGGAAGGAGATGCGGGAGATGAATATAGGTAACCACCATCTCGGATCTGGCGGTTACAGAGCTGCAGAGTCCAAATGGCAGAAGGAGGACGATGATTTTATAGCTAAGGGGCAACCTAACCCCTTCGCAAAATTCGAAAACAAGCAGCTTCGAAACTTTGTCAGGGCCCGGTACCATGTGGACCCAAAAACCAAACAACTCACCGTGGAAAAGATCGTGAAGGATTTCGAGGGTTTTGCGGTAAGGCATTTAATTACCGTGGATCAAGTATATTGCATTCTAATCGGTGAAGTTGAATTTCTAAATGGTTCATGTTCCTTCTTCTATAGGATGAGGAAATCGCTAGTGAGGCTACCCGAACCTCCTCATCTCAGGGGTCGACGGCGGCCACCCAGTGGACACCCCTTTTAACAAGGCGATGAATCGGGCTAAGAAAGTCACACCGGTTACGAAGAAGCCGTAGGCTGGCCATGTCGTTGGCTTCGGGGCTAAGACATGGACGGATCATTATGGTCCACCAGAGCCGAAGAGGCACGTGTCTGGGAAGAGTGAGGAGGAAAGACACGAGGTTGAAGAACTCAAGGCACAAGTGGCGCGGATTCCGCAGATTGTCAAAGACAACCTAGCAATTAGCCTCACCTAAATCATACCTACCTTGGTGGAGTCGATAGCGAAATGGAATGCGGAGGGTCGTCAAGGGCTGTGCCCGATTCCTAGCATGGTCGGCAGCAACTCGAACAACGGTGACCGCTTGTTCGTGACTCCGCCCGCCAGCACCGCGGCACCAGACGCGTTGGTGACTCCGCCCGCCAGCACCGCGGTGCCGGACATGTTGGTGACTCCGCCCGTCGTCACCGCGTCGCCGGACGTGTTGGTGACTCCACCCGCCATCACCGCGGCGCCGAAGCTTAATGTTGCTGGCATCAGGGAGAATACACCGGCGGCCGGCACCATGCCATCAAGCAACCCCTCCGTCAGTTGCACGCCCTCCGTCGTCGGTGCCTCGACATTAGTCGAGCTTGACGCCATCAAGGTAACTACTAAGCGTCCTTGCCTTTAATTACTCTGAAGCCGATGACTTCACTTCCTTGCCTTTAATTACTCTAAAGGCATCTTTGATGTCGTACATGTTTTTCCGTAGGCTGATGTTCAATGCACTCTCCTAGGCTACGTGAACAGCGAGTTGAGGGATGTTGCCAAGGGCACTATCATTCAATCGTTAAACTGCGTGTTCCACTTAAAGCCGATGCCAGATACCGTGCATTGGGTTCAAATTGTTCGGGTGCTACAGGGCTGCGACAGCGTGGAACCTCCCATTCAACCCCCGGGAGCCGATGAAGATGAGTTGTCTGTCCTCAGAGATTGCTTCGGCATTTTCATGCTCTGGCCGAAGATCATGATTCGTTTGGGGATGGGGTTCACCATCCCACAAACAACACCGCCACTTGTGCCGCCGCCCGAGCCATCACCTCCACGCGATGTGTTGCCTTATGTTGATGACATGCCTATGGCACATGATCCGTACAATAACAACATTGATGAAGATATCGATCTGTACATCAACACTTGGCAAGGCGTTGATGGCATGGACATGCATGGTCCTAGTAACAATGAAGAACCCTGCCATGATGCATCCGCAGAGAAACCCGCTTGCAACAAGCGTCTGTTCGGTTCTCAGGAGACGCCTCCAGCTGATGGCGCCTTCTTCACCGAGCCTCAAACATCCAAAAGGCCAATTGTTATAAGCCCCAACACACTACACAGGGTGGTCGGTGAGGAGAATGCGGTCCATGATGCTCCCACTGTAAAGAAGCAACGGAAGAGAAAACCTAACAAGTCTGCGAGCCAACCGGTGGTGCTGTCGGCTCCGAATCCGATCCGGGCACAGGACAGGCCACCAAGACCCAAGGCTATTATGTGGAGGATGCATGTGGCGGGTAAGCCGATGCTAACTAAGAAATTGTACAATCTCGCAAGTTCAGATATGAAGAGTGTGCATGACGGTGTGCTGACAATCGAGGAACGACTTCTTCAAGATAAAGATATGTCATAGCCGGTTTTCGTGGCTAAGGTGCCACATGGTTTGGGCTTCGTTGATAATAACCCCAGGGATATGTTCTTCGTGAGGTTTTCCGACATCTTCGGTATGTTCTACATGCAACCTCTGCACTATACCATGGTCCGTCTATTTTCGCTTAGTATGGCGATGCAAATCATTAGAGAGAACACACCGGGCATCATGGTAGTGGACCCCTTCTACATGCGTGACGACTGCTTGGGAAGCTCCGTCGAACGGATATCCGTGGCGAATTACCTCCGAGACATCTTGGTGGCGAACAAGACAAAGGAATACATTCTCATGCCTTACTTTCCTGAGTAAGTCAAAGCCTCGCCGCCAGAACATGATTTTTTAGATTTCCATCGTTCCTTTTCCAACATAACGGTCCGTTTGAATTGTTTTGCACAGAGACGAAGACTGCACACTGATCGTCCTTTCTCCGAAATATTCGCACGCCACATATTTCGACTTAGGGAGTGCGAGAAAAAAGAAAAGCTATGACAAAAGCAAGGATGTTCTAGATCATGCTCTCAGTGGCTATGCCGCGGTGGAAGGCATCACATTCGTGACCAAAAAGGTCAAGTTCGGCAAGCACATGTTCAACCACGTAACGAACTTCCCTTGCGTGAAGCAGAGTGATGACAGTCGGAAGGAAGCCTACTACGCGCTCCATCACATGCAGGCTTTCCTACAGGACCAACAACACTCTACGCTACCAGCTCAACTCCGACAGTGGGCCCAAGCCAAGGCAAAGATCCAAGATTCAGATCTTAGACAAGAGTTTTATCGCATCCAACAGCAGTTTGCCACAATCATCTATCATGATGTCATGACCTCGGAGGGATCTTCCACTGCGGAGGCTACACACCCCCTAACCGTTACGTAGAACATCGCCTACAGATGCAGGGTGACCTCAGGCCGTTCATGACGAAATAAGGCATCCTCCCATTCCGTAAGCCGAGTCAGGAGTCTTGATGTTTGCCTCAATAGTTGTAGTTGTAAACTTGTGTATAGCTCTATATAGTTTCGATGGATGTGTTGAACTTAATAATTGTGGTCGATGCTACTTATTATGGTTATGAATCAATGCTTAGTTCTTTTGCTTACATTTTGGTTCTTTTCTTTGCTTACTTTGGTCCTTTTTGGACAATGCCGATGATTAAAATGTTGTGGCACACTATGTATGTGAACTCTAACTTTCCCTTGTCTAATATTATTTGTCTTGTCTATAGAGATGGCGAAGAAGTGGTATGTGGTGTACAGAGGCCATGTTCCAGGCGTCTACGATGAGTGGAAACACTGTAAAAACAAGTGAACGAGTTCCCGGGCAATAGCTACAAAGGCTACAAGAGTAAGGAGGTGGCGGATGCTATGTGGATGGACCACCTCCATGAGAAAGAGATGGAGGAGGGGCACCGGATCTGCAAGATCGTGAGGAAGAGAGAGAGGGGAACCTTCGAGAGGGGAACCTTCGTCATAGTAATCTCTATCTTGATCACCGTGTTTGTGGTTCTATTGTATTTGATAGTACTTTAGGTGACTAGCTACTTAGAGAGATTGTGAACTTAGCTCCCTCGCCGATCACGACACCGGCGATAACTTGTGTAATGATTTCACTTGTAATATACTATGTATATTTGTACTGTTTTGCAAATTGTGTATGCATGTATGTATTTGTACTGTTTTACAAACTGTGAATATATGCTGCATGTAAGTATGGACTAGCAATTAAAAAAAATGAGAGCAAATATAGCAGTGGCGCACATGGCTAGTGTTTGTGGTGCACCACCAAGTGCGCCACAAACAAACTTAGCCGTGGCGCACTACCTCGTGCGCCACGAACAAACTTAGTCGTGCTGCATTGGCTCAAAGAACGGTGGCGCACTATACGGTCCGCCACGGATCTGTTGATATAGGTGCGCCACGGCTAACTTTTAGCCGTGGCGCGAGTTTAGTGGCGCACTCCATGTGCGCCACGGATGACGAAAAACAGTGCGCCACGAACATGCTGTTTTCCAGTAGTGGTATATATAAATTGTTCTGTTCGACCATTGTTTCTACTGATGGTTGGCGTATCAGAAGTTCACCGAAACCGTGGATTCATAAATAATGTCTTCCTCTCGTGCATGTGATTGGACAAATTAAGTACTACAATGAGAGTGCTCCTAAAGTCGCAAAGGGGAGGGGAGGGGGGGGGGGGGGGTTGAGGCACAAAATATATCAACCAAGAATCATATACCAACATTCATATTTTGGTAGGTTATATATTCATAAAAAAATGCAATGATTTCCTGTCAATTTTCAAACTCAAGCCATGTAAATCCTGTCTTGCAAAACTGTCTATCGATATACATGTATGCAAACTTGAAAAACTAACCGGGGAAAATACACGATGTTACAACTTAAAATACTCCACGCCCTCGATTTTACAAAATAATATCACTTTGATTTTTCATAAAAATAATATATTAATATTACTCTCACTTTAATAGCGGTCGATCTCCTAGGTCATGTAGGTGCACCGAATCCACTTTCATGGAAACCCTCTCTTTTGACACTACTCCACGCCCTCGATCATGTGTTGCAACCCCTTACTGCCATGTCCTATCTTAATTATCATGGACAAATTGTTTTATATGATGGAATTTTCTCGTCATGGTTGGTGACCAGTCTCTTGTTGTGCACGAGGAGATGAAACATGCTCGCCATCTTAGATGTTGAATATAACCATTTTTCATGATCTATACTCCCACTCCAAGTCGGTCTTAGTTTGCTAGTTCTATTTTCAGCTCTTCACCATTGAGGGGCGACTACGTTTTCTCCAGGCAGGTTCCTAGTACTCCACAAATGTCGTGGTTGGCGGTGGAGAAAGACAGGGTGGGTACAACATATGTCTAGGACAAGCTGATGGCAATGGCTGTCAGAGTCGTGATTGAGATAATAATGGTAAAAACGAAAATGGCAGAGGAAATAAGTTGACAGCGCACACCGACCATTAAGGGGCCTTCACCAACAACAGGAACCCACAAAAGTCTTATGTTCTAGAAGACTAGACAAAGTATCAATAAGAGCTGGAAAAAGTTTGTCCATAAATATGTAGTGCATGCATATTCATGAATTGACTTTTCCAAAGTTATCACTTTATTTATACATCGAAAGAATATGTATTTTGGGTTCGTTTCCTTGTTAAGGATGAACTCCAGATAGAAACAGAGGCACACAACATATCCACCAAGAATCATACCATGTACGAAAATTCATTTTGTGGTAGGTTATATTCACAACAAAACAAATTGCAACGGTTTCTTGTCAATTGTGAAACTCAAGCCATGTAAATCCTGACTTGCAAACTTTCTATTGATTTACTTGTATGCAAACTAAAAAACTAACATGGGACAAAAATGCGAGATGTTACAACTTAAAATAATTAGTATTATTTATAAATTTAATCTCAATTTTATTTTTTGACAAAGGGAATATATTAATATTACTCGCACTTTGATGGAGGTTGATCTCCTAGGTCACATATGTGCACCGAATATACTTGCATAAACCACTAAGAAAAACCTCTCTTTTGATACTACTACACGCCCTTGATCATGTGTTGCAACCGCCTACTATCATGTCCTTTCATAATCATCATGGACAAATGGTTTTGTATGATGGAATTTTTCTCGTCATGGTTAGTGGCCAGTCCCTTTTTGTGCATATGAGGCAATGGCCCATTTTTTTCCATCATAGATGTCGAATATAACAATTTTCACGACATATGCTCCCACCCCGAGCTTGTCTTTGTTTGTTTTACTTTCAGCTCTTCACCTTTGAGAAGCCGCGAATGTCTTGGTTCGTGGCGGCACAACATAGGTCTACGACAAGCTCATGTCAATGGTTCTGAATGTTGTGATGGAGATAATAACGATAACAATGAAAATTGTAGAGGAAACAAGTTGCCAGCACACCCGACCGTTAAGGGGCCTTCACCAACAATAGGAACTCCAAGAAGTTTTATGAGCTTGAAGACTACAAAAACCATCAATAAGTGTTGGAAAAGGTTTGTTCATAAATATGCAGCGCATGTATATTTATGAATGATTTTTTTCAAAGTTACCACTTTATTTATACATCGCAGAATGCGTATTTTGGGTTCGCTTCTTTGTCAAGGATGAATTCCAGATACTATTTCAGTAGCCCCTCGCTATGGCTCTCCTGCCAGATGCCGTGGTCTCGCTTTGTTCTAGAGTACAGAATGGATGTTGGACAAAGGATCATGGGAGAAGGGAGGTGTTTTTTTCCAAGAGATAAATAGAGAGGAGGGTATATGGAAGAGCTAGGGGGTATGAAATAGAAATCAGACTTAGTTCATCTCATCAATAGTTTCCTCACACTTCTGTTACGATCAGCTTCTATCGAGTTTTTATTCAACTTAGGGATGAAAGTGGAGCGAACAGTTTCCGACTATTCCACGGAAAAACATAAATGGAATAAAAATATGGAAACATAAACGGAATTCCGCAAAACAGAAACGGAAACTGAACTTTTTTGACAGAAACAGAAACGAAAACGAAACCGTGTTTTCTGGCGGAACAGACACGGAAATGGATTTCCGTTTCCGTCTAATATGGAATTTCCTCTTTAGAGTTGATGTGCATGGCCAAATCCAACCGAAACAAAACATGACCTTATCAAGCTAAATTTGCAAAGCTTCTCATCCCAGTACTGGAGACTATGTAATCTCTTGATGCATTCGAGGAGGCTTCCACAAAATGATCATTCCCTTATTTCCTTGTAAACCTAGCACCGTGATATATATAACCAGAGAATAATTTTGTTTTTCTAGAATGCTTGAGATTTGTTGCATGATTCTAGGGTTCTCTTTGTTCCCGGTAAAATCTGCATCGTTCCTCGTCTGCACCGTATTCGGTATGTATCTTCTTCCGACAATATCTTCTTCTGATTTTGTTTCTAGGGTTTCTGTATTCGTTTCCGCTTTCGCAAAAAAATATGGAAACAGATGTGGCACCACTCGGTTTCGTCCGTTTTCGCTCCGTTTTCATCACTAGTTCAACTGAACCACCTGATACCAAGCAAGAAGGCCTTTAATGCATCAACTATCCTATTACAAGGCTAACATCCCAGCGGCTTGAGGCTCATCTGTAACACCGAGGTGTGAATGTCGTCGGTGGAGTCCTTCAATCATATGGAGACAAAGGCGCCAGTCAGCACAAACGGGCCCAAGGAACTTGTTTTGGTCATAGGAAGCCTAGTATCTTGATTGAACATGACGATTAGCAAGTACCATGCCTTTAATTCACACCAATCATCCTCTTCTCGATGTCTCCGAATCCCAAAAGCCAAGACATCCTTTTTATTTTATTTTTTCATTTTCCTTCAATGCTATTTTTATAACACAATTTGTGAGGAAGATATGGAACTTCGATAACTATGAAGCTAAGACACAACACATTCAGTTTGTGCTTGTATATGAAGATTTTTGTTGCACTATTTCTACTATCATGTAGTGTGGTCCAGAGAAATGAGGAAATGACTTCTGAAACATGGAGATGAAACACTCCACTGCTGGTCATATATAATATGTTGGTCGTGTTCTGGGTGGTTGTTGGAATTTTTATGCTAGTTTAATTGCACGATATGTTTTTTACCCTAAAATATTTATAAATAATGGTTGTCGAGAGAGAGAGAGATGACTTACAGCACCCTCGCCCGATAAGGCTGAGTTCATGTGTATAGTGATAATCCTTGGATACCAAATATAACCATGCATCATGAATATATGTACATGATCCAAAATTTTCAATTATTACAGCTTACATATCTCAAAATATTCAAGTATAGAACGGAAAACAATAACAAGGTACATCTTCATCCTTCATAAGTGCCACAAGTGATCTTCATAATTTTTCCTGTGATTTCTCTAGATAGACAATTTGATTATCTTTCATTTTCAAAAAGATTCACCTCAATTGGATATATAGATTAAAAGTAGTGATTTAAACACGTGTACAAATGTTTTAAATTTTCATAAAATAGATCTTTGGATAAGTGAAAATTTTACTGAAGAATAATGTTCTTAATATTTATAGGAATCCATAGGTATATTGTTTGCAAGTTTTGGACTTAAAAATCTTTTTCTATGAATTGTAAAAGATTGCACAATTTTCTGTCATTTTTAATCAATTTCTCATTTATTTTGACTAGGGCCTTAGACCGCTGACGAGGTAGCTGACTGAACGTTGAGGCAGTAGGTGAGTCAGCGATGATGCATGCTGTCACGAGGTGCGATATAATTTGAAAATACTAGCTCAATGTTGTTCTAATCGGGGCTGTACATATCCAATTTGATGGCCGGCCGGGAGACAAATGTTGCTCACCGGCAGATGAAATCGACGATGGTGGTGGACAGTAGTGCGGCTCGGGTGGCGAAGCGTGGCGGCGCTCTGGCGAATGTCGGCGATAGGGAAAGGTGCCAGGGGATGAAGACGACGATTACATGATCGATGGTGGCTGTGGCAACGTGTCCCACTTCCTGGAATGGTGACGAGAAGCGGATGGAGACGCTCGGTATCCTACAGCTCCGGTGAGGAATCCCCGATTCTCTAGTGCTCTATTAATTTGGAATAGTTGTCAGAGAGATGCGGTGGTTCAAGGTGATCATCTTAGAGAAAAGAGAGAGGTGAGGAGCTCGGGAGCCTCACGTTCGTGCTCGTGGTGATGGAAGAATTCCGGCGAGATCGGAAAAATTGAACACGGTGCCTAGGGTATCTGATATTTATAAAATTTGCATGGGGAAGATTCCATGGGTCTTTATGTAGGGCAAAATCACGAACAAAACGACCGGATTTTGAGGGGAAATCGATCGGGATTGAGTGGCGTGTTCAGCTCGGCCTCTGGCCGGAGGTAAAATGAGACGGGCGAGGGCCACACGTCAGAGATAGAGGGGAGGCGAGCGGGCTGCAGCTTGTTGTGGGCTGCTGAGCTGCGCGCACGTGCGAGTGTGGCGGTAGATAGGGTGGAGTTAGGTTGGGCGGGACCTAGCTTGTTCGGTCCATTAGGTTTAGTCTCTATTTTTTATTCTCTTTTTTTTAGTATTTATATCTTATATTTTTTGTTTTATAACTTCAAATGGAGCAAACTCAATTCTAAATTTTTCTAAAAACAAAACACGCTCAATAGGCTTTGTTGGAAATAATTTTTTGACAAAAAAAAATAACCACTTTGCCATTTGTATATAATGCCTTTATGTGGTTAATTTAAAAAAACAAAAAATAGGGTTAAACTTTTCAATATAAAGTAAAAAAATCGAATCCTTTTAGGACACTAGGGAACCATAGTTAATGTACAAATTTAATAAAAATAATAATATTTCAAATACAACCCTATTAAATGATTATGGGGATTTGAAATAGGGTTTTGGTAAAATATTTTTGAATCAGGTCTGCATGATGGCATGATGCAACAAAATTTGCAAAACAAATTGAAATTGAAATTTCTAAATCTTTCGATGTTACAGACTAATCCCCTTCTAATGAATCTCGTCCTCGAGATTCGAAATGGCTAGCAAGGTTATGGGTGATGTTCTGAAGATCATCTTATAGCTTCCATTAGCATCTCCTTACTATAGGTATATTATGCATGCTCACCCCATAAGATAATTTATGTTGGTTACTCCAATTTCAGTAATTGTTACATATCTGGTTCTTCTTCCCTCTACGGCTATGAGTGAAATTGCTCGTGATACATAATCTATCTCTCGATTTTTAACCACATAATCCATGCTAGAATTGCATCTAAGTCATGTGTATCTAATATAATTAAGCTAGTGGGAAACTATCGTGCTTCAATCTCTATGATTTCATTGTGTCATCACTAGCTATCAACTCTTGTACATCTCATTGGGTTAATGACGAGGCAGAATCTTCCTAGGCTAGCATCTAAGAGTATAGATAGAAAGATTAAGAGAAGATATTCCTACTGACATGGCTATGACTTATAGGGTTCCTATCATTGGTATGCCTGGTACATACTCACGCTACGGCCCACGAAGCGCATACAGAATTAAGAGTCCTGAAAGCATCCGAAAGCCTAGAAACCCGATATACTGACCAAGAAAGAAGTTTCAACCGACATAGACACTTAGTTGTAATAGAACTTGTAACCGATCCAAGTTGGAATCTGAGACCCAGCCCCTCATATAAGGGCTGTGAGGAGCCGACAGAGAGAAAAACCCTAGCTTTGAGTAGACACAATCCGCCATGAGTTAGATTACTTCTAACAACTCGACGAATTTGTAATTATCTTTTTTCAATATAGTTCAGACAAGATTCGACTCCCTTGTTTGTCTGAAAGGCCGACGAAATAACCAGCTCTTCCCTTTTCTATCAACCACCCAAATCCATAAACATGGGCATTATCGAGATCACCCCTCAACACCTACATGTACGCAACATAATAAAATAACAAGCAAGCAAGCAACTACAATCAATCAACACATACCTAAAATAATTTTGTATTTGAGTTTCAGAAGTATAACTTAGTGGTTAACATCCAGAAAATAATTTAAAACAATCTGAAATTTTGTTAGGGTTTAAAAGAACAACCTATTCAACAAAAGACAAAATCTGTTCGTAAGTTACTACGGCTAAAACTTATTTTTCGGATCAACTTAAACTAGTAAGAATATTTTTCCAGCATTTTCTCCATATATAGAAACAAAATACACATCAGGTCCTATATTCATGGATTTTTATGAGGTGCCAATTGAATATGAAAAAACGTGCAGTAAACAACGACTTGCAGAAAACTGCATGTACTCAAAAATATATTTTTAGGAAACATGTTCATAAATAGAATATATATTTCTTTCAAAAAGTCCTGGAACTTTATAGTTTTAAAAAATCTAATCGTATTCAGTAATATTGTCATACCACAAGGTTTGATATGATCAATAACTAACATTATATAGATTTCCTATCGAAAAACTAGATGGTGGACATAATCTAACTATTCTTGAATCTTGCGCTTCCTCGAGTGAGTGCTCAATGCTGGTGGTATCTGTTGCATCAATATAGTAATCCTCTGCATCAGTTTTTTTAGCCTGACACCTTGGAAATAATCATGTCATCATGATCACAAAGCTCGAAGGTACATTCTCTTATCCTAGTTTGCAACTTCTAAATCTCATTTGTCATATCATCATTCTCCTTTTCCAATTACTCAATCTTCTATCTCATATGTTGCATGGTATGGTCTCCCATCTATATTTTAAAAGATATGAGTATGAGAATTGAAGTGATAAGAATATACTATAAAGAAGTGTATGAAGAGAAGAAGATAGAAGGAAATAGAGTTTATAATTAATATGTTTTCCCATTCTACTCCTAGGTCACAATAATACAATCAACACACTGCCCATATACCATATTGTAGCACCCTCGCCTAATAAGTCTGAGTTCATGTGTATAATGCTAATCTATATATCGGTTCACTAGCACACACACACGGTACGAATATATATCAAATATAGCATGTATCATGAATATAACATACATGATCTAGAATTTGCAATTATTACATCTTACATAGCTCAAAATATTCAAGTATCCAGCAAAAAACAATAACAAGGTAGATCTCCATCCTTCATAAGTGCCACATGCAAACAAATGTTGAGTGGTGTCTCGTGACCTATGAATGATCACTCAGAAACGGAAAAACCTACAACATGAAACGATGTAGCGATGAATGGTCAATACATTGAGGGTATGGAAATTAGGCTAACATGGACTGCAATAAACCTAGCAACTACATGCTTATTTTTTTAGGTGGATTTCAGGCTCATTTGGATAAAGCAATAGTTTTATCTTATCATTTGTAAGAAAATACTTTTTCAATATGATAAAGAGGATATTCTTTTTGAAAGCAGGTGCTCCTACCCAATTAAGTTTTTCCAACAAATTTTAAGTAGTTGATAAATTAGGATGAGTGAAAATATGTCATAGAATAAGTATCTATTTGATCGATTTGTCCATAACCAAGGACATGGCTAAGTACTTAGTTTATAATCCTCTTTATTGGTTTTACACTTTACTCATGTGACTTGGTCAGCTCCTTTTACCACTACTCTCATTTTGCACCACGGTCGTGAGAAGTACAAGACAAGACCATTCGGTAAGAGCTTACCAAGCCCATTCACACACCGTACCAAACGTACACTATCTACATCTATGGATATGTAAGGTTCGAATCACCACAACCTATTAAGTCAAGCCAACCACCCATAACTTATTGGCACATGGTTGCACACGTAAGTTACCAATAAAAAAATTAATCATTTCTCTTGAATGTTGGGTGGCTGTCCACAATGTGATACACATGTAAACCATATATATGGGCATGATAACTACTTAACATAATCCAGTCAATCCAATTTCATCTAGACAGTTCATTAATTAAGTTTTTTCATTTAGCAAAAATATAAACTTTTAAAATACATAATTTTTATGGTGTGATTCCCATCCACGTCTAAATAGCGTTGCTAAGCAATTTACCGATATGTTGGCTCATAAACAAGAAGAACTAGGGAATAACATGGGATATAGCATAACATATACACATCAATTCCTATACATGCAATTCTACGAAACCAACTACAATGCATAGGAAAATAGTATGAACAAGATAGCACCACTTGATTTTAGTTGTTGAAGTTGTTCAGACACTCATTGCAATCATAGTAGTTATACTCCTCGCAATCTAACGTTTAAAATTAAGACACAACAGGCACACCATTCAAAATATTGCAATTTTGCACTATACAAAAATATAATAAAACAATGATGATCAAATACATGCACGATGATTTAATAAGTGACAATGGTTGTATTTAGTTCTCTCGACATTATCATATCATATGATGCACATGGAAACTATTTTAATGCATAAAACAAAATAGATTTAAAGCTAGACATATTTAAATATGGTTCAACTCACTTTATCTAAACTTCTAATATTTTGTCAAACTAAATTGTGAACTAAATACTACTGGATAGGTAATTTAAGTTTCAACAAGTAGAAATTAAAATCATCAAAAGAGGATTTAAATACTTTTCTATGATTTAATTACTATTTTAGTTAAAGCTTCATGCTAAACTTTCTATGTTAATAGTGCCAAATAAATTTTCGTGAGATTTCTTCGGATATAAAATTTCATTATTTTTCATTTACAAAAAGATTCACCTCAATTGGATTAATGGATTAAAATTAGTGATTTAGATACTATTTCAAAGGTTTTAAATTTTCAGAAAAGATATCTTCAGCAAAGTGGAAATTTATCTGCATACTAATGTTCTTAACATTTGTAGGAATCCATAAGTATATTGTTTGCAATTTTTTTGGAATTACAAATCTTTTCCTAAGATTTGTAGAAAATTGCACAATTTTGTTTGTCTTTTTAATCAATTTCTAATTAGTTCTGACTAGGCTTTGTTCGCTGACAATGTAGCTGACTGGACTAACATGGTAGGTGAGTCAACACTGATGAGTGCTGCCACAAGGCACGATTTATTTGGATAATCCCGGTTCAGTGTTATTCTAATTGCTACCGTACAAATGTGATCTGACGGCCGAGAGACAATCCTTCTAGGGCTCACCGACAGATGACATTGACGATGGCATTGGACGGTGGCGTGGCTCGGGTGGCGAAGCTTGTCGGTGCTCCGGCAACTGTCGGCGATGGGGAAGGGTGCCACGGGATGCAAACGATGATGACGGGGTCAATGGTTGCCACGATGACATCCCCGCTTCTTGGAGTAGTGGGGAGTGGCCGATGGAGATGCTTGATGTCCGACAGCTCTGGCGTGGTTATCTATTGCTCTATTCATGGGGAAAAAGTTGTTAGGGAGATGGGGTGGTTAAAGGTGACCATCTTAGAGAGAAAAGGTGATGCGAGGAGCTCAGGAACATCGCATTCGTGCTCGCAGCAGCAGAAGAATTCAGGAGAGATTGGAAAAATCGAACCCGGCGGCTAGGGTATCGAATATTTCGAAAATTTGCATGGGGAAGATACTAGGGTCTTTATGTAGGGTCTTGGCATGCACGAGGGGGCAAGATCGCGAACAAAATGAGAAGATTTTGAGGGGCAATCCATGGGGATTTGAAATAGGGTTTTGGCACAAGATTTTTGAATCAGGGTTTGCATGATGGCATGATGCAATGCAATTTGCATTTTTTTTTAAATTCAAATTTCTAAATCTTGGGATGTTAAATAACTTGGATTGTTCTGGATGTGGTTGCACTTTGTGGTACTAAACACCACACTCTGTACTTCATTAATACAGAATAATTGGTTAATAGTAGAAGCTATTTTCATTGAAAAGTAGTTGTATGTGGATTTTTTTGGGGTCAAATTTCAATCTGAAACTATGTTATATGGTCTTCAACTCGCTGATTTTTGACATATATGAGCTTTTAGGTTGTATACATATAAAATAACTAGCAACGAAATAAAGATCGACCATGCAATCTAAATTGCTGATTTATGCTCTTCACCAATCACTTCTTTTTGAAATCTCCTCCTATGTACATTACACACTTTTGGAACCTGGCATCCATTCAAAATATCCGCATCGAGGGCCCCCTATTTTCTACAACCATGTGTAGGTGCTATTTAAGGGAGTCTTCCATTTCCGTTCTAAGCCATTGAAGCAGTCATCGCACAGACTCATGACATAGAGCAAAGATATATATAGTAGTGAATGGCAGGTTGTGGGCTTGTGGCGGTATATGTCTAAACGGAAATCGGTAGTGTCCAAGTGTCTTAATGTGCTCGAGGTTGTCGAAATGTGTGTTGTGGCAGTATATGGCTAAACAGAAATCAGTAGCATCCTGTTGTCTTAATGTGCTCGAGGTGGAAATGTGTGTGTGGCATGTAAGGGAAAATTATCAAAATTTCGAGTATTCTTCAAGGGGTCGTTTGGAACACAGTTTTTTGGTAGGAATTTCAAAGGATAGGAATATTGTAGGAAGCTTTTCCTAAGCGCCCTTTCGAACAGGGGAATAGGAAAAGGAATTCTACAAGATTCATTTCCTACGCTTCACGGTTCATAGGAAAAATAACATGAGGTCCGATTGAATGGAAAAATTCATGTGGTGAATGGGAAACTTTGAGGCGGCTCCGGCTCCCATCTTTTATGAGAATTGAATCTCTGTTATGTGTGTGCATTGCTACTACATCAGTTCCTATTTGTATGTAGTGTGATTCAATTGCAATTGCATCAGTTCCTTGCGTGGATACTGGGATTAGAGAAAAAAATCTTGTATTGTCCAATAATTATTCATAAACATGGTTCAACCGCTTAGCTTCCCTTCGTGGATTTGGAGTTTGATCGATCGAGTACAAGAGACGTTATTTGAATCTTTGAAAGTTCCTTAACTTTTCCTATCCTCCAATCCAAACGGCTAATCTTTTCAATTCCTGTGTATTCACTTTTTATAGGATTTGTGAGGCATGTCATCTCAAATCCTTTGTTTTTCCTATTCCTGTATTTTTCCTATCCTGTGTTCCAAACAGGGCCATAATTAGATCGTGCGGTTTTCGTCAGCCTGATGTGTCCTCATCTTGTTTGTAGCCATCGCTATTGCAAAGTGCTATGCACCTTCGGTGGCAAGTCTCCCATGCAACGAGCTGGAGCTGGAAATCTCCGGACAATTAAAAGAGAACATGGCGATGAAGGTGGTTAATTAGCTCTCTCGGCATTCGCCACAGCCCGGTGCACTGCCAAATATTCAATCCATGGTGAAAACATGTGCTCTGGCCCTCATTGACTGGCTATGACACCATTATACTCGTACTACTAGGATTATTAAATAAAGTTTGGTAGCGTAAAAACAATCACCAAACATCAGACTCCGTGCTTTATTATGAAAAATTTCAACAACAACTAGGTGTTTACAATGATTTATCAATCTCAAGTTCAAACGGGTCTTAAATAAACCGGCTATAGATACCAATCGTCTCAGCACACGACGAGCTCGTGCTGAAAATCTCTATCAGTACTTGCGCTATTGGACGGAGACAATGTCATATGAGGGCAGGCGAACGACAAGCCAGCCGTCGGCTTTAGGACTGTCCAGGCATTGAGGGCCTCGACAGCCAGCACCAAAACAGTGATCTGGGTGCCGACGGGGAGGCAGCGTTCGACGTCGTCTGCCCGTGCATGTGGTTGATTGAGGCAGCACGGTGTGGCATCTCGCCGTCTCGAAGCTCAGTACAGACTTATGCTCCTATCTATATATAAAAAAAGGCATACCTCCTCACTTCGTTCAGAACATAAAGAAACTCAGTACATACTTCTCCTACGCAACACAATGTTTCCGTCCTGACGTCCCCTATGCTCAATATTTTGCTACTGAAAACCATTTCAAAGATATTAATAGTTCCGTGTGAGGAAAAACAATCTGGGGAAGCAGCGCCATGAGCACCTCAGTAGGCAGGAGGGTTTTCTATAATATGGCTGGAAGGAGGGTGACCTATTTATGAATTTTTGTAAAGAGGTGTCTTCGTTCTCATACTCTGGCAGATGAAAATGAAGACACTATTCAACAAGAAGAGGCAGCTACCCTCAGCATGATTGCCTTTATTGAGCCAACTCACCGCTCACTTTTTTGGAGAGCTTATTCATTCACTACTTACTGCATTAGCGAAGTTTGGAAGCATTGCATATCCATAAAAAATATGATTCAAGCATAAGAAATAAAGGAAATCAATAAGTAGTTACAGGAATGATGCAATGGATTTACTTCATGATTTATGAGAAGGTGAGGGCCTCCAGGCATGGCAATCTTCTATAGATTGATCTGTGCTTGGATGGCAAGTACGACCATTGGGTCAATCAGCATGGGCAATGCAGAGCTTCAAAGCTCTGGAGTACATTAAAATTATGTCACACTAAGTGCTTCCTTCCTGATGTCTCATATTCTCAAACTAACCCTTCCTTTTTCTTTCTTTTCTTGCATTTATTTTGCTAAAAGCTGGAGTATAAGAGGGAAGTGTTGAATCCTAGTGACTTGCATCTCCTTTCCATTTTTCCTTTCTTCTTGCTTAATTTCTGGTTCTTGCATTGCTGCTGCTGACAGTAGGTGTGCATGCAAGAGAAAAGCTGCTGAAATGGCAATGGCTAGTAAAGCATGAAGAGAAGTAGAATGCACCCATTTTATTTTGGCATATATAAATGGTTACTCATGCAGGACATATTGTTGTTAAAAACATTAACCTCCGATAAATATTTCGAGGTATTGTTCACGGCAAGGTCTTCGTAGGTAACGACAGCTTGTAGTGAATGTGATTTCGATCATGATGGGATTGTGTATTCTGGCCACCAAGTATTATTCAAACAATGTGCCATGTTGCAAATTTAAAGTTCATCTTTTCACCAATATAAGATGTCTTAGCAAACTAAACTAGTTCGCCAAAACATTTTGTATTAGCAAACTAAGCAGTTAGGTGACCTACTGCCATATTCACGAGCAACTGTGTTTCGGATGATTGCCAATTTTCGTGCTCAAGCCATCGTGAGAAGCAATGTAACTACAGATGTATTATACCTTTGTGGGTTGTATTAAATATTATTACTAGGTATGGTGTTATGGTTTAATAATCTTAGGTCTAGTAGAGGGTAAGATGCAAGCTCACAATGTAGGAACGAGGCCATTCCTTCCTGCGGAGTACATCAAAAGTATGTCACACTAAGTGCTTCCTTCCTGATGTCTCATATTCTCAAACTAACCATTCCTTTTTCTTTCTTCTTGCATTTATTTTGCTAAGAGTTGGGCAAGCGTTGAATCTCAGTGACTTGCATTTCCTTTCCATTTTTTCCTTTCTTCTTGCTTAAGTTGTGGCTCTTGCAATGTTGCTGCTGACAGTAGGTGTGCAAGAGAAAAGTTGCTGAAATGGAAAAGGCTAGTGAAGCTCGAAAAGAAGTAGAATGCACCGTTCGATTTTGGCATATATATATAAACGGTTAGTCATGCAAGATATATGGTTGTTGAAAATATTTAACTGTGATAAATATTTTGAGATATTGTCCACGGCAAGGTCTTCGTAAGTAACGACAGGAATGTGATTTCGATCACGAGGGGATTGTGTATTCTGGCCACCAAGTATTATTCAAACAAGAGGCTTGCATCGGTGTATCCCCCTCTCCACCCACCCACCACTGAATTTGAAGGAATAAGTTTGCCCCGGGCAGTTTTTTTGACCCGGCAAAATCCATATGCATACCATGTATACCCACGGATTAGTATATGAGGTAGTATAGTATATTTCATGTCCCCATATCCAAACGATGTGAGCGACGTCGTTATATATACCCGGAATTTTGACCTCTCGCGGAGCCATGCACACCTCTGCGCGTACACCAATTGTACCGTATGTGTACGTGCAAGCAGGACGTACGGTTTTCGAGAGGATTTATACGGGTTTTGCACAGAAACAATATCGTGCAATCCTAGATGTCCATATGTTTATGTTTGTTAAAGTTTTAGGAGGAGGACACCAAAGCAGAAGTGTTCAAACAATGTGCTATGTTGCAAAGATATAGTTTCTCTGTACACTAATATAAGACGTCTTAGCACGCCAAAACATTTTGTACTTCGTCCGTACTATTGTAAATGGAGTATTTGTTAGGTGACCTACTGCCATATTCACCAACAAATGTGTTTGGCTTGATTGCCAATTATCGGGGCTTGTTGGTTTGCGACCCGAAAGTTTTCGGGCGAGTGCATCGCGGTACCCAAGTAGCCTATAATTGCCGCGTTTCGCAAAGTTGGGCTGCAAACTACCAAGAGGGACCATTTCGAGGCAAACTCATCTCACCCCTACCAAATTCAAACATTTCGTTAAACTGCCCTGTGAAGTAGACAGTCGTGACCCACATGTCGGTCATCTGTCTGTGACGCGAGCGCCAACGCGGAAACCTCTTAGGCAAATCGAGGAGCTAAGTGGCTTGGTGCGTTGACCAATTTCACAAATCCATTCCCTCCTTTCCCCTAGCACCGGCGACATCGAAATCCACCCTCCAAGCAGAACGATCCCTTCGAACATTTGACTTCCGACGCCAAGTTGCTACGCCCAGTTGCTGTGCCCATTCGCTGATCCCGAGCTCCAATGCCGCAAGGCGTAGCCACCGCTACGAGGCTCTAGCCCACCTCCGCCGCCGACGAGCTGAGCAGCTCGGAGGATGGCAAATCTTACTACTAAGGAAGAAGACGTTCTGGAGGGCATAGGTAGCTGGAGGCCCACAGCGCCTCGGTTTCCTCTAGGGTCAGAATGGCCCAGTATGCGGTGTTCATTGCTGTGAGAGGGGAAGTTGTGGATGTGTGGATGGTCATGGCGGTTGGCCTAGATATAGAGGGAAATGGCGGGAAAATATGGCGGGAAACGGAGCGAGGAAAATGGCAGGAAAGCATGAAGCGTGGCTTGACGGCTCTGAGAAGGGCGGGACATATCTTAAGTCTCGGTTATTGGCTCCACCCGGGACTAAAGGCCCGTGAAATATCTTTAGTCCTTGTTACCCTAAACCCTAAACCTTAAACCCGAAACCCTAAACCCTAATCCCTAAACCCTAAATCTAAAACCCTAAACCTGAAACCCTAAACCCTAAACCCGAAACCCGAAACCCTAAACCCAAACCCCTAAACCTGGAACCCGAACCCCTAAACCCTAAATAGTTTCATCAGATTTAATAAAATTGATATATACTAGTTTATTTAATAACACTGTATGCAATAATGCGGGAAATAGAGGTTGTAGTCAAAATTTTGAAAAAGGGACCTTTAGTACTAGGTCGTGGGACGACCCGGGACTAAAGGGGTGCGGTTGGCGCGCGCCCTGTGGGCTAGTGCTAAAAACCCTTTAGTCCCGGGTCGTGGCACTAGCCCGGGACTAAAGGTCCATCCTCTTATATTCACGTGCCCCTTCTCCCCAAATCCCCATCTCTACTACAGCAGGGAATCCCGACGACGACGCACAGGACGCCGACAGGCCGCCCGAATGTTCTCTGGCCATCAGCGCTGCCGCCATCACTTCCAGCCGATGCCGCGCGCGCGTCGTCCCTCTCTCCGGCCGCCACCACCTCTAGCCACTGATACCTTCGATCCGGATTACGGATATAGTATAGCTCTTTTTCCCTAGTAGACCTAGGTTATCGAATCTTCAGGAAGCAGAAAGCATAGTGAAGTTACTTTAAAGGACCTTCGGGAGTTTTAGAATTCTTTTTGTGTTTTACCGGACCAAGAGTTTGCTGTCTTTTGTTGTTGTCGATGATGGAGAGAGAGAGCCTAGGGCTTTCTGTTTCACATGTACCTGTGCAAAACATCTGATGGGAATAAAAGATAACAATAAAGTTTGCATGTAATTGTTAGAGCAAGATAATTATATGTGGGCAGTGCATCCATAATTGCTATTGCCTCCGCAAATTCTTATAGCAATAACCTACTAGTCTCATCCATAGAAGAAAGAGACCTAATGATATGCATAGTGATGTCACCGTTAATCCCAAGTAAATCCCTCACATACAGCCGTACTACCCCTTCTGTCATTGGGGTTCCCAACCTGCAGATTAGTCATTACTCATACTCCCTATACCTGGCTCCATCCTCGAGGTCTTGGGTACCTGACAAGTCCTTGGATTGAGGCAAGAGAGGATACAATAATCATCATGTCATACAAACTAATACATGACCCCATCTATGATACATAACATGCACAAAAGCTACATGGCTAGGCCGAAGCCCTTAGCCCAAAGAGAATTATTCACACATAGAGATGAAATCAACAATCATAAACATTGCAATGGAAACCATGAGATTGATAGCAAATAGTCTTACAATGTCACCAATCGAAGATGTGATCTACTATTACAAGTGGTGGAATATGGCTATGGTGGTGGACAAGAGTTTGAAGATTACATCTAAGTTTATTCCTCCGGCGGCTCTTCGGTGTTGTGGACGCAGGTTTCTGGGGTTCTGGGGTCCCTTCATATAGGGGTCGACCGAAGCCTCTTTATATCTTCGGTGATGAAATATCTCTTTCTTGTCGCCTGAAGCCTCTTTGTATAGGGGTCCCTTCATGAAAGTTATTTTGTTTGACCTAGTGGTGTCGATGGTAACTATACGGCCGGAACTATACAACCAGAATTTTATTCCTGTCGTATAGTTGGTCGTTAAAGCTTCTATCTCCACTTCACGACCCCTGGTTTCTTTGGGTTGTTGGAAATATCGTATATTTGACTTTAATGTTGCGATTCCCATCATCAAACGTCATTATCTGCGCAGGGAAAAATAGAAAGAAAGGATTGCATACCCCTTTGATCATTAGGCATTAGTGGCAGCGTTTAGAGAGATATTTCATCAAAAATATGAATAATATCCAGTTTAAATATGGATGCAGATGGTTATATTTCACAGCCATCAGCCGCCGCTGCGAGTCGTCCCTGGCAAGGTACGCGCCCCCAACTTCCACCACGCCGTCCCCGGCTCTCCGTGTCGCTGCCATCACCCACCACTTCGCTGTCACAGGTCTCCTCTCCGATCAAGGCCAAGATTTCCAGCCGACGCACAGTGGTTCCATCCCCCCAGCAGGTACCCTCCTCCATTTTCTCTCTGGCCCGTCCGACATCGGCGGCGGCACCGGCACTGCGGGCGAGCAGGCCGGCCAGGGCGGCACCGGCCACTGCTTTTTTTTGTATCTTCTTTTTTTCTATTATTTTTTATTATATGTTATTATTACTATAATTACTCTTTTTTCTTATATAGTGTAATAATGTATGTTATTAATATTACTATTAATATATGTTATTATTATTGTGGCGTATTACTATATAGTGTATTAATATATGTTATTATTATTACTATGTTTTTTATTGTATTGCTATATAGCACCACCGGAGTTAGGGTTAGAGTGATGGTGCTCGCGGGCGATTGAAGTTAGGGTTAGGGTTAGGGTGGTAGTGCTCGCGGGTGACCGGTGTTAGGGTAAGGGTGCTGGTGCTCGCGGGCGACCGGACTTAGGAGTAGGATGGTGGTGCTCGCGGGCGACCGGAATTAGGGTTAGGGTTAGGGTTGTGGTGCTCACTGGCGACCGGAGTTACGGTTATCATGGTAGTGCTCGCGAGCGACCGGAGTTAGGGTTAGGGTTAGGGTGGTGGTGCTCGTGGGCGACCGGAGTTAGGGTTAGAGTGGTGGTGTTCGCGGGCGACCGGACTTAGGGTTAGGGTGGTGGTGCAGGTCGGGGGGTTTATAGGTATGGCGGGCGACCAGACACGGGGCCCAGGCGAAGCATCACTAGAATTTTGCTATTGTTTAGTATTATTGTAGCCAATTAGGTGTACATATTATTGTTTAGTATTATTTTATGTAGCAATATTGTATGCAAAAATGATATTGTGTGCATTTTGCAGAAAACTATGGATCCAATTCAGAGAGATCTAGCACAGGAAGAAATTCTCGAGAATATTATCAACGACGCCCCCCATGTTGATCCACCCGAATCTCCATTGATGTATTTGAACCCCTCTGGTGAGGGTGAGGAGGTAGACCAAACTGAGGGAGAAGCCGATGGCTCGAATGATGGAGAAGTGGATGGCTCCGGTAGACCCTTAACGAAGTCCGACGAGGTATATATATGAAGTCCGGTGATCAGTAGATGCATTAATTGAGTTGTATATATATAAACTGATGAATGTTTCTTCTCTTAGGCCTCCACATCGAGCAAAAAATATTCCAAAGGAGGTCCAGCGAAAAATTTGGATGCATCTATCCGTTATACAATTACGGTGGTATCAGCACTAGGCGAACCGTTGGAATCCAAAAAGGCTAAAAATGTATTTGTACAACAATGCGGAGTTATGGTTAGGGATCGCATCCCGATCACCGAGAGTGGAATAAGACCAAAGGGGCGGAAGAGAGTGAGTATGTCACCTAAAGGTACAAAGAGGGTCTTTGGAATGACCTCATGGCACATTTCACTCTGCCAGAATATGAGGATGATGCCGACACGGCTGCATTGAGGAAGAAAGTGAAGTAGTGGACTCTTAAGAAGATGGCCGAGCTATTCAAGAACTAGAAGAAAGCATATTGGCTAAAGTATCAGAAGGACAAGACTGCTCCAAAATTCGAAGGCTATCTAGTGAAGCAACAGCCTTACTGGGCTACATTTGTGAAGTACAAGCAGTCAGAACCATCTCAGAAAAATTCAGAAAAACAAGATAAATGCTGGGAAAAAAATATCACCATCACATGGGGCCAGGGGCTACGCGACTGCCATCCCAAATTGGGATAAAAAAGAGAAAGAGCTGCTTGATAAAGGGGTCACTCAAGAACCAATACGCGAAGAATAGGATTTGAGGGCAAGAAATTGGGCAAGAAATTGGTTCCTTGGGCATGGGAGTGAGTATGACGATAATACAGGGGACCATGTTTGCAGTGACAGGATCAGGATACCCAGGCAGCTAGTGGTGAAAGAAATTAAAAAGGGGAAAACAAAGTTCCGTCCCGATAGAGAGAAAGACTTGCTGACAAAGGTCCTCGGGAATAAAGAACACGGAGGACGTGTACGAGGCCTTGGCCCTACTTATACGTGGGAGATTGGGTTTCCCAATCACAAAGATAGTTATTGAAGCCGAGAGAGAGGAAAGAAGCGACAAGAGGAGGAGAGAGACAGGTTCACCGAGTTGCTAGGAAGAATTGAAAAGCATCAGCAGCAGATTGACGAACTTCGAGGAGTAGCGCTCCTGCAAGATCCTGCACTCGATATTACCACCATCCGATCTCAGCGAAGAAGCAGCTTGGCTGAATCGGAGGTCCCGTCTAACGATGCACAGATGATAAATGGTGGTACCGGCTACCCCGTGGATGGAATCAAGGAGTAGATATCTTGTGAGATCCATCAGAAGGTGAAGAACCTATCCTTGAAGGTGGTAGTCAGATGTGCTTTACCTTGTCCACCTGACACACGCTGGCATGGCCGTGAGATTCCAGCTGGCTATGCTAAAGTCGGGGTGGATGAAATCGCAACAGGGTGGGACTCAATGGAGCTTGACATCCCTGGACCTCAAGGTGAGAGGACACTCGGAGACGTAGTGGGTGGTATCATTCTATGGCACAAGAACAACATCAAGCTTTCAGGCTCGACACCAAGGCCAACACTGCCTCTGAGTCGTCGCATGTCACCTTCACCTCCATCACCTCCAATAAGCCCACCCCATGACTATGACCACCATAGTGTGAATCCATGTCGATCTCCACCGCAGGGTTAGCTGTCTTCGCTGCCCGGTAAGGACAATAAGCGAAAGCGTGCCCCGTCGATGAGTACTAACTGATGTAGCAGCCCAAAACGACAAATGTCGCCCCTCCCAAGAGTACCTCATAAGAATCTTCCCATCAAACCTTACGATCATACTGATGACGAAAACACAGTGATCGCAAAGGTCCAATGTGATGCGCAGTTGCAAAAGAAGAAACCCGAGCCCGCCTCAGTATTCACCAAGAAGCAAAAAGCGTATGCACTTGCTTTTCTGAACACAAAATCGCAGTATGAGTTGCACCATAAGCCGGATGACTATCTACGTACACTTTAGAAGGAAGTGAAGAAGAGCAAATCAAGTAGAAGTACAAGCGGGAGCAAATCAACTAAAAGTGCAAACAAACCAAGTGCAAACAATACTAGCGGGAAAAGAAGGGACGTTCCCCAACTCGGGAAACATGCCAAACAATCGATCCCACCCCTCAAAGTGTTATCCTATGACGTTCCCCAGCAGGATATGGAAGAAGCTGCGAATCTTGCGGCCACTATGAATATGACTGTTGAAGAATTGCTAGGTTCCCAAGATAACAAGTTACCCAAGGCTGCTGTAGTCCCTAGATATGTCCCAGGGATGCATCTGGTCAGCAAAGAGAAGTTTCATAAACTACCAACACAAATGCGGAGCTTACATATATAAATGGTACTTGAGAGCCGTAAAGGACGACAGAATAATGATCATGGTGAAAGTCCCACAAGAGTACTACTTCCGAGCCGACGAGGTCCATGTTGAATTTTCAGAACTCTTCCAGTTGTACAATTTCGACGCCTTCGACAAATCTCTCATGAGTTCCTATTGTCTACATATAAGTTGTTCAGTTCATTGCATGTAATTATGATTATTATATCCTTTTTTACTCTATTATTATGCAGAATGAAGATCCAGGAATATAAACGAAAGTCACTTTATAGTGTTGGGTTCATTCACCCAGATAAAGTACATACAAAGAAGCTAACGGATAAACCCGAGGAGACGCAGGAAAACCGTCTAAGGTTTCTAACGGAGCAAAATTTCTGTGACCACATACTGTTTCCTTACAATTTCAAGTGAGGGTCTTACTTTGTTGTACAAATTCACTTTTTCTTACTCGATGTTAAGTGTAACTGATGAGTTACTAATGTATATATAAACGTGTGCAGGTTCCACTGGATTTTGCTAAACATTCAACTTGACAAGGGAATAGTTGAAGTCATGGACCCATTAAAGAGACACCTGGAAGAGTTTAGGGACATGAAGGACATGCTCCATAGGTAATTTTCGCGCTATATCGATCTCTTTCGTTGATTTATTAAGATATTAGGTAATAAATAACTCATTCATTCATTTTCTTTTCCGAGCAGGGTTTGCAACCTGTTCAAGAGTGAGGTTACGGGTTCCTTTAGTGAGAAGCTGACGTTTAAGACGGTCTCGGTAAGTAGTCCGTGATATGTCCGTGCATCTCTTTACTTCTAGTTTCAATACAATTATGATGCTAGATTATTATTTTGATTGAATTCTATTCTCGTAAAGTGCACGAGGCAGCCTCTAGGGACGAATATATGTGGATTCTATGTTTGCGAGTTCATTCGCTCGGTTACCACTGAGCACAAAGATTATAGAGTCGATATAAGCAATACATTCACAACATTATTTTATTATTGTCACTTTTTGTTATCATGATTGATATTAATATTGATCTCCTTTTCTGATATAGTTCGAGAGCATGCGGGATCAGCTCCTATCAGAGCAACGCATACTAGGAATTGCGGCACAATTGGCAGGATTTTTGTTGAAAGAGATGGTAGATGACGCTGGAGAATTTAGTGTGAATAGGCTACCGATGATCCCCGGCAATGTAATCGAATAGACGGGATCTAGTCCTGGTAATTATGATCTCCATGTAACTATCATGTATATATTTGTATGCTCAATCTTAAGACAAGTTATCTTATATATGCATGAACGTGTACGGTATGTGATAGCGTAGAAATATTCAAAAACTATTTTGAAATGAAAAAGAAATAAATAAAACAATATAAAATAAATTCTCTGCCGTGGCAGAGAAAGTGCCTAAAATGCTGTCGCGGTAGAGAACCATTTGTCCCGGTCCGTAATAGAAACCAAGACTAATGGGGGGCACCCCGCGCGCGTAGCGGCGGTCACGTGGACGCCCATTGGTCCCGGCTGGTAACCGGTTCGTGACTAATGCATGGGCCTCTAGTCCCGCTTCTCTAGTCTCAGTTCCAAAACCAGGACAAAAGCCCCTTATAGACCGGAACTAAAGGCCCGTTCTCTACTAGTGAGAGGAGAGATAGAGATAGGGAGGTTGGTTGTTCTTCCTTAGACTGTTGATTGATGTTTGGGTGATTTTGAGTCACCGACATGTGTCCCCTACATATAACAGGTCTCACATGTCAATAACTCAATGCCACCTTAAAGTTAATGTATTCACATCCACCGGGGATATACTCTACACCATTAAGAGAGAATTATTAAGAGGTAGAGGGGGTTCTCAGTTATAAAATAGATATTTGTGGAGGTAGGTGGAAATCATTAAGCTCATAGCATGTGACTCTCATTCAAGTTTTTGATAACATGAAGGAGAAAACCTCTATATCGATTCATGCTCAAGCAAGCTCATTGTTACATGACACATTTATGCAGTACAAGTAATATTGGTAGATTGTCATATATATTTGTTGAACATATCATGTGCTACAACCTTCAAGTGGTTGTACCTGATTTAAAATATTAATTTATGGTTTTCGCTATCGATTTTTATCGCAGATCTAGAGTGTGAAATGCAGGCTTTGTACACCATACGATCGTTGATTGGTTACTAGACACACATGTACGAAACTCAACAAAAGTGTAACAAGAGAATTCTAAGACCATCCTAGAGCTTCCGTCGACCAAGAATCAAACTTTTGTGCCATATAACTATTACAGATGATTTAAAGGAAATCAATAGCATTATACTGCATGTGTTTATATATATATATATATATATATATATTCATTTTTTGTTACATATGTACAGTAGGATTGTACAAGAGACATAATTAAGCATAAAAGATTCAAGAAGCTATATTAAGTGTTGTATCATTCAATAGCTAGATGTTCATCATGATGAATTATCAAGCTCAAGCCGTATGACTATGATCTTCAACAAAACCTAATTGTGTGTTACACTAAAAATGTGACTAGATTGATGTGAGACTGACTTATAAACATGGAGTATAGTTTTCATGTCCCACTTTTTTTGGCATATGTTAAAAGGTGAAATGTAATTTTTTGACCATAGTGGTCCATGCCCTTTACTATCCTCTGTTGATCAAAATTCTAGTCCACCCTTATGATCGCTCGTCGATGCTGGCACCCTCGGTAACGAGATCTTCCAACTAGCCCACCGTATAGCACCTTCAACTTGAACACCATATTACCCGTTTCATTATCACCCCAAACCAGCTCGAACACAAAGGCATAGCTGACACTATTCCTATTGTCGATGATGGGATCCACCCTCGTTGTGTCGAGCCTCCTTTCAGCTTGATGTTTGAGCAGTGAATAGAAAAACAACATGAATAAACAAATGTCTACATAAGAAATAAAATGGTGTTAAAAAAGGAATGGTGTAATAAAACCATGAGCAAGTGATTTCATACATAACACATGTATTATTGGGCACATGTACTCCCTCTGTCATGAATTAGATATCACAGAGATTGTCTAGGTTTATATGTATATATACATTAAAACAAGCCTAGTTACCTATGTATCTAGAAAAATATGTGATATCTAATTTCTGGATAGAAGGAGTACTTAGTACAACTTCCTGTTACAAAGTAAAAGATTTGGCGTTCATGCAGGTCACGTGTTGGAGGAATCTTTGGGAGGAGGTAGACAACCAGAGTTGAGCCAAGAGTCCACCAGCCTGTCGACGACGACGCGGCGAGGGGATCCGTGTTTCCACCATTGGGAGGCACTCAGCTACATGCATCTGTTCGACGCCTTTGTCCTGCATTCTCTGAACCGTTGGTGGCGGGGTCTCTACATGCTAGGCATTGCTTGAGAGAGAAGGTGATAGTGTGTGGTGAAAGACATGACGTTGAAGGTAGCTGGTGCCAATGACAGGTTAAGGACTCAAAGCGTGTTCCTTTCCCAACATCTCCTATTCTCATATTCTCTTCGATATTTCTTCTTCTAACACTGTTTTTGCTAACAACCATTGTGTATGAGAGAAAGGTGATGAACCTGAATGGCTCTCAAGCATGAAAGGAATGCAGTTGGTCAGTAGTTGTGTATATATAAATTTCTCTGTTCTAGTTGTTTCTACTGATGGTTGGTGCAACAGAAGTGTGTTGAAACAGTGGATTCGTAAATAATGGCTTCCTCTGTGCATGTGATTGGACAAAGTAAGTACTCCCTCCGTACGGAAATAAGTGGTTTGGATTTGTTTAGATTCGTATGTTTTTATACACTAAAATATGTCTAGATACATGCGAATCTATACATAGGGAAGTCTATTTTGGGAGGAAGGAAGTACTATAATGAGAATGTGTTCCTAACTCGCAAGGAGATGGGGACCGGAGAAAGAAAGAGAGGCATAAAACATATCCACCAAGAACCATACCATGTACGAACTTTCATTTTGTGGTAGATTTTATTCATAATAAAACAAATTGTGACGATTTCCTACCAATTTTCAATACTCAAATCATGTAAATCCGGTCTTGCAAACTATCTCTTGGTATTCTACAAGAAAACAAAATCCATGATAAAAAACCCAAATGCCTACATATCCTAAACAGACATATTTCCTTACAGTATGCACTCATCAATTTTTCACTAGCAAGAAAGTACTTAAGACTACTATATATTTCCTTGGGTAGTAGTAGGTTGATAGAGAAAAAATGAGTTGAATCTTTATTAAGATACATAAAAGGAAAACAAGAATAAACTTAAGAAATTTGGTTGTAAAATATAAGATCTGAGAGTCATGCTTTCATGCACATGTATTATGCCGAAACATTCTGAAACTAATAAACGGCTACCCACAGAATTGCTTTGGTTTCGTAGTTTAACAAGCGATAACTAATGATGTAAGACTGTCCAATGGAACTAAATAAAAATGCACCATCTCATATATATCATGTCAAGATTGCACACGACACTATAGAAGGATGCAAATCACTCACATATTCACCATTGCAAGATCATATATTACATCTAGCTCAAGTCCATGTCATGGGTGTGAAGTAAGGAAACAAAAATGTCAAAGGTCTTCTCCCTCCAATTCAGCAACCTCACCATCCATGTCTGGAAAGCGCCCATACTTCACCATCATGGAGGCTTTCCATTGATGGAAGATGATGATCTATGCGGTCTACTAGTGGTTGGAGTGGTGATGCTGAGGGACACTGAATCAATACTGGTATCCCAAGGTACTCGAGAAGGAAAGGTGCCACCTAGCACTCAATAATACTTGCTCCCCCTTGGGCTTCCTCCTATGTGAATGCAATAGAGATTACCGAGCATTTCGTGAAGAGAGCCAAAATTACGCAAACATCGCGCGGCTCATCTTTGTCTGCATGGCAAAAGATGACTACATCTTCAGCTTATAAAGCTGGCGGCACTTTCATTCATAAAAATGATGATATCTTTCCAATTTCTATGTGGACTATGCATAGCAACCTACTTGGCACCTTAAAATGATTATTTTTTCCACATGTAGTTTAAATTAGAATTAATTTTGAAAAATCACCCGAAACTCATTTAAATGGGGAAAGTAATTAGAAATCGAGAAAATTCTTCATTGCCAAGATTATGGCATCCCATGTATTCTAGTGTTTTGGAAAATTGGAGAGGTGTCGTTTGCAAAAGTAAATTTTGTATTTGCTTAACAAAAATACACTTTTTATTGGGAAATTGAAAATCACTTTTAATGATAAAAAGTTGGAATCACCCTTTGACACTTTTGTTTTCCATGCAAATAAACACCTATGTGAGAAAGTAGGCCACATTATCATGAACGTATCCATGAATATAGCCATCCACTTGGTGATTTGACTTGAAAGTCATGATAAGTTAGACATGGTAGCAATATTTGTGAAGGGTATTTCTACAAATTTTCGATAACTCCAGCTTTGTATTTTTCACGGTAACCATGTCACATAAAAGGACTCTTCGCGTTGGTTTTGTCTTTTTTGATTATTCCACATTTTCTTTGATATTTTTGAAAATAGGGTCAAAATTGACGACACTTGCATTCATATAAAATGATGATATCATTCCAATTTCTGTGTGGAGTATACATATCAACCTACTTTGGTACCTTAAAATAATTTTCCCCACATGTCTGTAGCAAACTAGAGCACAACTTTAGTTCGAATTTAAATTAATTTTAAAAATCACTAGAAACTCATTTAAATGGGGGAAAAGTAGTTCAAAGTGGAGAAAATTCTACATTTATAGAATTATGGCATCCCATGTGTTCTTGTATTTTTGAAAATTGGAGTAGTGTCGTTTGCCAAAGTAATATTTGTATTTGCTTCATAAAAATACACTTTTTGGGATTTGCAAAATGGGGCACATTACCATGAATATAGCCATTCCTCTGGTGACTTGGCTTGAAAGCCAGAACAATTCAGTGTTTGGGCTTCAGCAGCAACACTTCTCCGTCCACAACATCTTCAGGTGCGTGTCAGCTAGTTAGTATTTTGTTCCAGGGATAACTTTTCGTGTCCCACTAGAGTATGTACTACTCAGTTTTGTCCAATGCTTACAACACTCTTCATTTCTTCCCAACTCAGCTTTAGGTCGGCCTCGCAACTATCTACATGGAGAGTTTCCGTCTCAATACTAACATATTGCTAATAGTGGGATCAAAAAACCTTAACAGGTGGGACCATGCCACTTGGAGATGGTAAAATAGCAAAGACAGCAGGACCACAAAACACTTATAGGTGGGACTGATTTTTATGACTGTTTGCTGTCGTTTTGCCCATGTTGGCAATTTTGACCGTTGCTTCCCATGCGATATTTCTTATCCACCGAAACGACAGGCCCACATATTTCATCATGGCGCACCTACTTTTCTTTTCTATCCTGACAAAAGTACAAGACGAGACATGAACCAAGATCTATTTCCCTTCTCGTCTCCGTGAAAAACCTCTCTATCAACATTGCCTCAACCGCTCCACATCACACGTCCATCCACTCCTATCTCCACGGGCAAACGAGATCAGTCACCGTATTTATTTTAGGTCAGCCATGCTCGTTTAATCCCCTCCAACTATTCATATGACATCATTTTAGGTAGGGATGGATGCAGGGCGGCGCCCTGCTCGGTAATTTATTAGTTTAGTTTGCAATCCCCACTAAGATTTAGCCTTTTTAAGTACCTCCTCCATATTTTGGGGAGATATTATCTTGAATTTTTGGATCTCCTTTGATCTTTTTCATTCCCGTCTATTTAGTTTCCGGTAATTTATTCACAGTACATGATGTGCTATTAGGAATGGCATTTGCCACTTAAACTGGTTATAGTGTCTTGTATTGTAGTGCTATAAGTATCTTGCAATACCATTTATAGTTTTCAATGCTACTCTAAAACTGACTGTGATGAAGATGCCATTATGGCTACAAGGAGCGAAGTTATAGTTATTGAATTCCAATATATGACAATGTACTACTCTCTAAATTTGTTTTCTTCCATGTAGGTACTTTCGTACTTGTAATGAGGGGATTGCAGAAAGTATGAAAGGTACCCCGTTTATGGAAACTCTGTGGTTTTATCACACATCAGGAGGAATTTTCTCGATAAAAAGTCTCTGAGATCAGACCTGACATACCTTTCTATGTCTGAGAGACCACCTCGTTTATGGTCGATGAGGGCAGGATGATAGGAACTTTACTTTCTTCTCATATCTTATTTCACGAATCAACAAGCCATAAACTTCTGATGGTTGATTTGTTCCACTTTCAGTGCTTCTCACTGTATTTTAGTTAGAATTTCTTGAAGAAATATCTGCATAAAGATAGACTTATGCATTTCACCAACGAGTTTAACAGAATTCATCGTCAATTCAATATTGCAATGATGCGGGATGGGCATGTGTCACTGCACACTGGGAAAATGTAGTCAAGGACGCGTAGCTCCTAGAAGGTAAAATGGCTACTTCGTGGTTCAAGGAACATATAATAAATGGTTTACGTCTCAACATGTTTAGCAGTATCACGGTATTCCGCTAAGCTGAGTCATGTCAGAATAGATGTGAAACTCTAGTAATGAAAACTTGCGAGGTGTAATAATGCTATTTGAGCCGAGTTGTAGTTCTGTCGTGCAGTTGACATGCATTCAAAGCATGTTGTCGAAGCGCTCTAGACGTCAACTAGGAAGCTGGCGGCATGACACATAGTGCACTCTGAACCAATGGTGGCACCACATCCATGGCATAACTATGATTTAGTCATAACTCCGATTTTGTATTTTTCATGGTAACTATGTCACATAAAAGGATTTTTCGCATTGGTTCTATTTTTTGATTATTCTACATTTTCTTTGATTTCTTTTCAAAATGGAGTCCAAAGTTGCGGCACTCTGCATTCATAGAAAATGATGATTTCTTTTCAATTTCTATGTGTACTATGCATAGCAACCTACTTGGGTACGTTAAAATGATTTTTCCCACGTATGTAGAAAATTTGAGCACATCTGTTATTCAAATTTGAATTAATTATGGAAAACATCCGAAACTCATTTAAATGGGGAAAAGTAGTTAGAACTCGAGAAAAATCTCTATTTCTAGGATTATGGCATACTATGTATTCTAGTATTTTGGAAAATTGGAGCAAAGTAATTTTTATACTTCCTTCACAAAAGTACACTTTTTTAGGATTTGGAAAATCAAAAATCACCTTTTTATGATAAAAGTTATAATCACCTAGTGACTCTTTTTTTGCCATGTCAATATGCACCTATGTGATAAACTAGGGAACATTATCATGAAAGAAACCATGAATAAAGCCATCCCCTTAGTGAGTTGGCTTGAAAGACACAATAAGTCAGACATGATACCTATATTTGTGAAGAGTATCTCCACTAACTTGAGATAACTGCGGTTTTATATTTTTCATGGTAACTATGTCACGTAAAAGGACTCTTTGCGTTGGTTTTGTATTTTTTATTATTCTATATTTTCCATTTTTTTTCAAAATTGAGTCAAAATTGGCGGTACTTGCGTTCACAGAAAATGATGGTACCTTTCCAATTTCTATGTGGACTATGCATAGAAACCTACTTGGGTACCTTAAAATGATTTTTCCACATGTGTGTAGTAAACTAGGGTACAACTGTAGTTAATATTTGAATTAATTTTTGGAAAATAATCCGAAACTCATTTTGAATGGAGAAAATTAGTCAGATATCGAGAAAATTCTCTATATCCGGGATTATGGCATCCCATGGTGTTCTAGTATTTTTGAAAATTGTAGCGCTATCATTTGCCAAAGTGACTTTTGTACTTGCTTCACAAATATACACTTTTTGGAATTTCAAAAATCAAAAATCACTTTTGTATGATAAAAGTAGTAATCACCCTTTGACACTTTTGTTTGCCATGTCAATATGCACCTACGTGAGAAAACATGGCACATTATAATGAAGGGATCCATAAATATAGCCATCCTCTTAGTAATTTGGCTTGAAAGACAGAATAAGTCAGACATGATAACAATATTTGTGAAGGGTATCTCTACCAATTAGAGATAACTCTAGATTTTATTTTTCATGGTAACTATGTCACATAAAAGGAATCTTCACATTGGTTTGTCTTTTTTATTATTCTACATTTTCTTTGTTTTTTAAAAAATGGTTCAAAATTGGCGGCACTTGCATTCATAGAAAATGATGATATTTTCAATTTTTGTGTGGAATACACATAGCAACCCACTTGGGTACCTTACAATAATTTTTTCCACATTTTTGTAGCAAACTAGAGCACAATTGTAGTTCAAATTTGAATTAATTTTGGAAAATCACTCGAAACTCATTCAAATGAGGAAAAGTATCTAGAAATCGAGAAAAAACTCCATTTTTAGAATTATGACATCCCATGTGTTCTAATATTTTTGAAAATTAAAGTAGTGTCGATTTCCAAAGTAATTTTTGTACTTGCTTCACAGATAAACCTTTTGAGATTTGCAAAATAGGACACATTACCATGAATATAGCCATCCCTTTGGTGATTTGGCTTGAAAGCCAGAACAATTCACCCATTACATTATATGGTCTCAAATAACTTCTCACACAAACACTACAAAAATACCCCCCACACTCGGCGGATTTTTAGGGCGGCACAAGTGAAAAGTACCGACAAAAGGTGGATGCGCGGCGGATGGGTAATCAAGGCACCACTTTGTCGTGGCAGCCGATAATATGCCGTGGTACCCACAATAGAGGCAGATTTTGGTGTCGTGGTACATAGCCAGGGAAGGCGGCGGTTTTTTGTGCCCCGCTTAGCCAACGGAGGCATTCCCAATTTCCGCCATCCATTTGAAGCGCCATTAATTCTTGATGCCCGCTGGAGAATGGTCAATCACTGCCCGCTGACTGGTTAGGCTTGTGTAGCTAACAGGTGCGGACCACCACTGCTTGCCGGAGACCGACATATGGGCTCTATGAACCAATTCGACTCACGTTATTGGTCGCACGTGTTATACATCTCATAAAGAAAACACTACATCTCACCAACAACCCACCATGTTTCGTATATAATATAGGGAGTCCTTAGTCCCCACTCTCTTAACTCCTCTCTCCGTACGGTGGCGCACTCACTCTCTCAGCAAGAAAAACCCTAGATCTGAACATAGTCATTTCCAAAAATATCCTAAGATCTCGCCAACTCCCATCTCTAATACTGTTGGCCCTTCCAAATGTGGTGATGCCTCACAAGCACTAGCTCCACACTAGAGTCCTTCGAGCCTAAGGTTCTTTCTCAATCAGTTTGATGTTTCATCTTGTTCTTTATCGATTTGATGCTGCATCTTGTTATTTCTCTAATCGATTTGATGTTGTATCTTGTTCTTTCTCTAATCGATCTGTTGTTGCATCATGGTCTTCCCTAGTAGATCTGATGTTGCATATTGTTCTTTCTCTAATCGATCTGAAGATGCATCATGTTTTTTCTCTAATCGATATGCTATCTCTTTCAGATCCACAACAACACGGTCACCGTAGCTCGTGCGGAGGATTACAGACATGCCTCTGTTGCCTCCGTCGCTGCTGCCTCCGTAGTCATCGCCTCTATAGCCGTTGTCGTCGTTGTCAGCATGAAAGCATCCTAGTTCGAGGATGGTGGCCCTATTGTTGTGTTTCTTACAGTAGGGTGTTAGCATAATCGAGAGGCGCTCAAGGTTAGATTAGGTAGATTTCTCCACTTGTCCTTAAGATAAGTAGAAGAATTAGTTTAGTTGTAGATAGTTTTTAGTACTTTATTTTCTTAGTTTTCTTTGGTGGGGATTTCTGAAGAATTAATGGGGATAAACCCCTTTTTTCAGATTCTCTCTTTAGAAGAGAAGTCGAATACAAGGATTAGATCCTTGTAAGAAGTGGTTGCAGTGTAATGTGATGTAGTAAATATCATTTTAATAAAATTGAATTTTCAACTTGAATGAAATTAGCTAGCTAAATTAATGACTGTAAACTGCTTACTTTTATTAATGGTACTTTGATTAATTATTTAGATAGGTGATGTTGTATAGACCACGACATTCACAATACGTGACACGGTATTAAAGTTCCGTCGTCTTCAGTAATGTAACGTGACACATCCTTTGTCGCGCCGCGGTACCGCTAGTTCGGCGGATCACGTTGTGCCGCACCAAAAAATCTGCCGTCGTTCGTGAATCCATGACATTGTTATCCATGATGGCTTTTTTCCGCGCTAGCGCGAGTGTGGCGACTAAGGCTGTGCATCGGCGTCTATAAGCGCCAGTGCCGAGCTCCGTGTTGTAGTAAAAGTACACTACGTGGTCTTAAGTGGTCTTAAACACGCATGCCACAAGCATACCAACATCTACCCTAAAACCATTTTCATCATCCTTGAAGGTAAACACACATGTGTCACCCTCACAGAATTTTACATCTTCCACAACCTGTTTCCAACCGCCAGACATGACCGCACGCCATCCTTGCCCATCTTGATTCCGACTTCACAATTAGAATTTGGGTAACATGCTTGCTGGTGAACGACATGGTAATCTCTTCCTGAAGATACTCTTTGAGGTATTCTTCACTGTACTTTTTTGAAAAGTATTGCAAGTAAAAAATATTAATGTTAGTATTCGACATGTTGAGATGATGAAAATTACTGTAACCATTTGAAAGTTCATGGTCGTTTACAATTCTGCAATTCCCATTGATCATTGACCTTCTCATCATGCAGACGAAGCGTAGGGCACATCAGGCATGTGATTATGTAGGCGTTTGAAAAGTCTGCAGATGTCGTTTGAGAGTGGCACCTCATTGCCGCAAAAAGGTGCTTTTTGGACGATTCCGCCATTGGGAGCCTATAATAAACACACTTATTTAAACTCTTTTGTGTATTACTACGAGCTAAATCCGAGAATTACTACAATTATCTATGTAGTGAGTAGTTGTGTTGTGAAGGTATACAAAACTTGAAACAGGCAAGGAAAACAAATAGATTTGAAGTTCATTAAGCATATCTCGAAATTTCTAAGCTATGGACATCATGAACCGTACAAGAATCGCTGGATATGCTAACCTAAGGTAAAAACTGTGGATTCCGTGTGGACACCACGAGTGTTGAAGCTGGTGGCGATGTGGGTGGGCCGGTGGGGTGCCGATGTAGATGCCGTCGAAGGGGCTCGCAGAGGAGAACAACGGCGGTGAACGACTAATGAAATGAGCTACTAGACCAAACGGCTACACTATCAACAATTAGGCGTTCTAAATTGTCAGGTTTTTGTCGGTCGTACGTGTAATAATTGGTCCCACCATCTGTAACTTTTTACTTTACCCACGTCTGCGTATCATGGTCCCACCTATAAGCACTATCCGGTGTCAATTATAATAGTCGTTCCCACTGTCCGCAATTTGTTAATGTCAGGTTGTCAGCGAAATAACGGTCAAAGTCCTTGACTCGACGGAAATGTTCCGTGTGTGTAGTCGCGAGGATGGGCTAGAGTGGAAAGGGGGAAAATGAGGAGGATGAACAAAACTGGGTTAGTATAAGCCATAGTGGGGAAAGAAATAGTTATCCCTTCTTCTAATATCTCATCTGGCATAACGCATATAAATGATCAGCTAGGAAATGAACTACCCTCCCCGCTCAAAATAGATGTCGCAAAGTCTAAATCTAGATGTATGTAGACACATCTAAATTTAAAAAACTTGCGACATCTTTTTATAAACGGAGGGAACAGTACTTCTTCTTGAGCCTCAACTAATCTATCTAAGACTTGAGAAACTCCATACTCTCGGCCTGAGACTACCTCTTCCTTTTATATGGCCATCAGCCCCTTCATGCCAACGTTGTGAATATAGCAACGTTGTATTGATGAAGGCGCGTGAGAAACTGGCCGTGGATCGATTTCAGAGACCAACATGTACAACGTTCCAAAATAACTTCTACCGACTGCGCTGCTGTCTCATACAGTGCTATTACAGAGTTGGAATATAATGGGAATTGCGTGATGAGAACGAGTTGGCAACTAGAGTGTTGTGTGATCTTTTTGGATGTGTAACACAAACATGTGCGCGGGATCAATACAAGACGTGCAATTCAAGGGTGTAATTTGTTTCACTCCAACCTCTCATACTAGTGGAATAACTACTGCTCAGCTAGCTAACTAGTATTTCTACAGAGGAAGGAAGATCGATTCTCTGCAATAGACTGTAATACTTCACAGTGCACACATGATGTCGGAGTTGAGCACTAGGATGGCTTCGAGCTCAGCTGGAGATGGCGATTGGAGCGCAAATGCGGCGGCTGCGAGAGGTGGCGCAGTGCAGAGGCGCTCTTACGTCTTACAACAACAGAACAAGCCGTGTTCCGTACGACAACGCCGAGCTGTGCCAGCAGATGGTCGACAACGGAAGCCCTGATCTGGTGGAGGACGTCGTCGGGTGCCGCGTCGAGCTCTGCTGGAGGCCGCCGGCTGGAGGGGAGTGCGGCGACTGCGAGAAGGCCGGCGTCTTGTGCGGCCAGCGTCGTGAGGTGGCGCACTGGATCTCCACATCCATCGACACTGACTACTTCTGCATCCCGAGCTTCTTCGGCCTTGTGCGGCCAGCATCGAGTGGTGGAACTTCACCTGTTTCAGCAACACCACTTCTCCATCCCCACGGTTTAGTCAGTATTTCTTCTAATATCTCATCGCTAGGGAATGAACTACTACTACTTCTTGAGCTTCAACTAATCTATCTAAGATTTGAGAAACTCCATACCCTCAGCCTCAGACTACCTCTTGCTTTTATACGGCCATCAGCCCCCTTCACGCCAACGTTGTGAATAGCAACGTTGTATTGATGAAGACGCGTGAGAACTCGCCATGGATAGTACTTTAACCACTCCATCAACATGTGAATTGTCACACACTTTGCCTTTTCTTTTCGAACAGGGCTGGACGTCCTACCGTGAATAATTTCCCGGATCCCCCACCTAGCCTTCAGAAGCTGATATGTTTCTCCAAAGCAAAACAGAAAGTTTCATCTGTATCAAAAAAAATTATGCTATTGTAGTAAATTCACTCCCGAGCAAATGATTCTATGAAGCAAAAAACTTGTTATTCACAGCAATATTTATGTGCTATTGTAGCATTGTTCCTGCAACTTTTCCTTCGATGGGTTGAAATGAACAAAAAGCATTGGAGTATTTCAGAAACATCGATGTAGCAAAAAAGAAAAGAGTATGCAGAAAAATCAGCCCCCACTCTACCCGCCATCCTGCCATGGTAGCATTGTTGTATGCTCGGTAGAACTGCCACCAATGACCATCCAAATTTCTAATGTTGGGCGTCCCCTAGAGATAATCCCCCAACACCCTCAGATCTCCGCTTCTAGAAGCTGACACGTGTTGAATTTCCCTCGCAGATCCTAGAAATGTTTCTATGAAGCAAAAATTGTTTGGTTCATAGAAAAAAATGCGCTATTGTGGCAAGTCTAGTTCCCTCCCAAATTCTTCAAATGCTTCTATGAAGAAAAAATTCCGTTCGTAGCAACATTTTTGTGTTATTGCAGCATCGTTCTAGCAAATTTTCCCATGGTGGGATAAAAGCGCACAAAAAACCATTGCAGAATTTTGGAAAACATCGATGTAGCAAAAAAGAAAAGAACATGGATCAAAATCAACCCCGTCCGTGGCGCCATCCTCTCATGGTGCCACCATCGTCGGCTCGCAACAACAGTAGTAACCTGTGGCAGCACCAGCCAACGCCATTGCAAGCACCTACCATAGCCGACAGCAGCAAGACCACCGTCACAACAGCCATGGCCGCACCTCACACTCTTTGTCACCGATGGTAGGACCAACAAGCGAGAAGATGAGGGCGGAGAGGGCGAGGAGAGGGTGACGCATCCGGATCGAGGATAGAGCGGGAGGACCTTATTCTAGCCTCTGGATATCATCGACATCTCACCGTCCCTAAGTAGACATAGAAAAAAACTAAAATAAGAAACGGAAACTCTCATGTTGGGGCGAGGCCGGAGTGCACACACCTCCAAGGCCGGAAAGTAGGCCATCAGAGACAGGGGAACGGGACGAAAACCCTAACCGCCGTCTCTCTTTTTCCTTTTTTTCCTCTTGTACCTGTTTGGTCCCGATCTCTATATTCGGTCCTACTAGCAGTGATTTGGGCAAAATGGGGACCTAATCTCCAGCACATGCGTGCCATGCGGGCCTGCAGAGCAATAAAAGGTGCAGCCCAGGTATAGTGCGTGACCACGAGATATTTCTGCGTCAATAAAATGGATGTTAGTGAAAATCCATCGGTTTATAATCCTCAGTTTGATTAGGATCCTCACAGCTGGCCGAGTTTAATTAGGATCCTCACAGTTTGATTAGGATCCATCGGTATTTCACTAAGGTTTCTGATCGTCCGCCCAGATCTCATCAAAATCCACAAAAATTAGATTCCGGTTCACAAACAAACGAACACAAAAGCGCGACGGTGCGAGAGGGTAACAATTCTAACCGATCCTCCCTGCTCAACGCATGTCCTAACCACCCCATGTGGAGAGAATCTCAACATGGTAGATAGACGGTCTGTCGGATGCTAGTTGGTACCTACTCCCATGTCATTAAATCTGGAATCTCATCAGGCTGTGGAGGATTTGCCATGATGATTTACATAACGAACAATCCTGCACGTATCGACCAGTAAGTAAAGTTTTGTTTTACATTTTATTTGTAGCAATTATGCACGTGAAATGCATATATACATGTATGCAAAACTTGAAGTATGCAAAACTTGAAAAACTAACCGGGGACAAAAATAAGTGACGTTACAACTTAAATTAATACTCCCTCGTTTTTTTCAACTATGTCCATAGTTTCTGGCACACATGCGGAGGAACAATTACACCAGTTTTAGGCTAGACAACTCTTGCCTAATTGACATGATAAAACACGAATTTGCATGAGACAAGGAAACACAATTAAATTTCTAAAAGAATTGTCCAGACTAGTTGTTTAATGCAATATATCTTCTATTTTGTTTTTTCTCAAAAAACTATAGCCACTATAGAAAGGAACAGAGAGAGTATTATTTATAAATTTACGCTGGCTTTGATTTTTCTGATAAAGGAAATATATTAATATTACTCTCACTTTGATGGTGGTTGATCTCCTATGTAACATACGTGCACCGAATCCACTTGCATAAGCCACTAAGAAAAACCTCTCTTTTGATACCACTCCTACTGCCATCATGTGTTGCAACCCCCTACTGTCATGTTCTTTCTTAATCACCATGGACAAATGGTTTTGTATGATGGAAATTTTCTCCTCATGGTTAGTGGCCAGTCCCTTGTTGTGCATGAGGCGACATTGGCTAGCAAACTTATAGTAGACATGCACCATACAGGCAGGTGAAAACCTAGCACATCTACGCATACACTAGTATTGGTAATCAACATGGGAAATATCAGAAGGGAAAATAACATGTACGAGTTTGTCGCTGGTATGACCAGCGGCGAGACAGGAGGAGCTCCGCCACTGGCAGTAGCAGCGGCATCAGCAGCCTTCTTGGCGACGGCGGCCGACATGGCGATGTGGTCGAGGAAGCCGGACACAGAGGTCGAAGAAGAACTTGAGCAGTCGCGCCGAGACGCTCCCCCAAAACCTTATAGCCTCTCTCCCGGTGCCGGATCAAAGAGACGGGGTTCCAGAGGTCCGCGCTCCCGGACGGCCATGCACGCAGTCGTCAGGATGGAGTAGCAGAGGGCAGCACAGAGAGGTGAAACGGTGATGCGCAGGTAGACAAATGCAATCTAATTGCTGGTGACGGCTAGGGTTCGCGTCTCCCTGTTTATATAGTGCGGGTCGGGTAGGACGTGGGCAGCAGACCACGACCGAGTCGACAATAGCCCACGATCCAAAATATGGAAACGGCTGATTTATTGCGTCCGTTAATAACTTATAATTAATACACAATTAATTTTTCCGAACAGCAATTATAAATAACATGCACCGCAACCTGCGGTGCACGCGTCATGGCGAGGCGGGCATCGGAGGAGGAGTGTGCGAGGGCTTCTCTTCTTCTTACATCTTAATGAGTGGTGCAACACTCTACTATATAAGATGGTCTAACTTTCCTTTCACTAGCAATGTGGCACTAAACTTTAATCCCATCTCTTGCCATATATATATATGTACTTGGGTCTTGAGAATTTTAGAATTTTAGTTGGGCTAAGGGCTAAGACCGACTAGTAAATTCCAACAGATATCACCAACCGATTGTTGATCATTTTCCAAGCGAAAATGTGGGGACCGCCGCCCCTCTCCCCGCTTGCGAAAAACTCTTTTCCGACAGACTTTTGCTTGCTCAAAACAGTTTTTCTGACTAGTTTTGTTGTCACTGATTCTGTGTTGTGGTGTAGTACTGCCTCGCTTGGACGGAAGTAGGCCAGTGTAATCCGCATCCGCTGCCACGCTCGTGCATCCACATGGTCTAGTCTGAATCCTCTTATGAACGTTATGATCATGCTCCTCAGCCTCTGACAGTGAACGTGTCTCCCCACCGTGGATGAAATATGCCTCGCTGCATGTGTGCCCGAGAGCAAAATTCAGTGATAGAGCTCTCATCATAACATGATGAACATAGAGTAATTTTTTTTTTCAATTTCTGGGATCTAAACTTATAAATTCAATGCATTTGCCCACTGAGACAGCAACGTTTAGTGATAAACCTAAATTCATATACTGCTCATGGTTCTCCAGGTATATTGCTCCCAATGACACAGATGTATCGACTAATGTGTAGCACTAGAACAACCGAAATGGACGATCCATATCCATCTATCCCAGGGTACCATACATGAAAGGAAGTCCGACGACGAACTTGCGGCTGTCTGGAGCAATAGCTGCAGCCTCCCCTACAACAACCCCACGCCAGGGACTTGGAGCAGTCATCTGACCTCCGGCTCTACGGCCACGTTCAATGCCACCGCGCTTAGAATGATTTTGCTAAGACGCTGTGGCCATACATCTCTTTCGCCGAGGCACGACATAAATCAGAGAGACGGGGCAAGCCTCTGCAGTACCGGCTGGCGCGGAGGAGTAGATGGCAGCAAAGACAGCTACCGTGCCCGTCAGGTGTGGCCATGTCTACAGACCAGTGGCTGGCTGGTTCGATCATGTCACCATGACCGTCAGGCGCACGTGAAGGTGGGAGACGGCATGGTGTTGTGCTGGGCCTTGCAAGGTGAATTGTACGGCATATCTTCTTCCAGTTCAGCATTTGGTTCCTAGTGTCTCCTATTCCCAACTCCCAACGAAATCTCTCATTTTCTTCTTTTCTTTCTTGCGCCATTTTTTCCTAGCGCTTTGGTGTATATATGAGAAGAGCAAGGTGCTAAATCTCAATGATTAATTTCTGATATGTATAAGAGCAAGGTGCTCTCTCATCAGTCTTCTCGTATGGATTTTTTTCTTCCATTGTTTGTGTTCACGATTGGTACAAAATGGTTAGTACTCGCCATCGGTGGTGATATATAATGGCGCACAGTGGTTGCTAAAACCATCTGCCACCCATAAATCAGAGAGAGAGAGAGAGAGGTTCTTCTTCCTCCCAAAACTCTACACCATTAAGATGGAAGCATTACTACAAGTCATATAGCTAGATCGTCATCTATATTTGTTGAATATATCATGCGCTATGATCTTCAAGTGGTTTTACCTGATTTAAAATACTAGTTATATCTATGGTTTTTGCTATCGATTTTTTTCCTCGGATCTAGAATGTGAAATGCAGGCTTTGTAACACCTTTCAAAAAAAAAGTGAGACTATCCCAGAGCTTATGTCGACCAAGAATCAAATTTTTGTGCCATATAACTACTATTGATTTGTTTTAAAGGAAAAAAAAACAGCATTCTAGTGCATGTATCCATATATTTTTATTTTTTTGGTTACATTTGTAGAAGAGGATTGTACAAGAGAAATAAAGTAAGCACAGAAATTACATGAAGCTATCGTGTGTGTGTTGCATCATTCGCTAGCTAGATGTTTATCATGCTTTTGTGAATTTTCAAGCTCAAGCCGTATGACTATGATCTTTGGCAAAACCTAATAATAGTTTGTTACACTGAAAATTTGTCTAGAGTTATACGAGACTTACTTTAAAATATTTGAATGTAGTTTTCATAATCCACTTCTTTGGCGTACATTAAAAAGTGAAATACTAATTTCACTATAGTGGTCCATGGACTAAGTTCACGCACTTACTCAAGGAGGAGCAACAACCCTCTGCTATCCTCTTTAAAAAAACGGTGTCAACACATATTAAGAGATATATAGTTATCCTTAAAATTGAGCACCACTTGTTCCGGTACGCAGACTGGGGCATAGAGATCCATTACACCACTAAATATAGAAGAGCTATTGTAAGATGCGAGAAGATGAGCTACTTTGTTGGCTATTCTAAGGATCTTCTCAATCTTTAGGTTTCCAAAGTTTTCCACTATAAGGTGACATCATTCTGCTAGTTCCAGGGGAATGCTTGCTTGGGACCTATCATGCACCTCCGTAGTCAGGATGTCGGATGTCTACGACGTGCTGACAGTCAGTTTAAGCAATTGAAGGAACGTCGATGGTACCACCAAGACGGATTCCTTCAACCCTTATGATGTGCTCGTTGACCGTGGCGGTGTCGGTGACGAGATCTTCCAAATATCCCACCGTGGAGTGGCTTCTCATCGAACCAGGGGCAAAGTCGGGAAGAGGGAGCGATGACAAAGAGCAAGGCACTAGAGTTGACAGTGAGGGTCAAACAATAAATTTCACTAGTTTTGAGGGGGGGGTGCACACAAATCTAGGGGTATATAGGAAAATTTTCCTTCTTGGGAGGGGGGCAAGGCCCCTTCTAGTCCCCTTGTGTCCCACAATTCCTCAAACACCATCTTCCATGTTTCATCATCACCGCTGCAAAACAGCTTGAACGCGCGGAAATAACACTGTTTTTTGTTGATGGTGGAATCCACCCTCGTTGTGTCAAGCCTCCTTTCAGCTTGATTTTTGACTATAGAATAAAAGAATGACACACAAGTAAATGTCTATATAAGAAATAACTAGTGTTAGACAAAATGAATGATCCAATCAAACCATGAGAAGTGATTTCTTACATAACACATGCAAAGCCAATAAATTTTCATGTTGGCACAATTATTAGTCTCATAGCAATATGAGTCACGTTATGAAATGCAAATGTACTTAGTTCAACTTCCTATTACAAAGAAGAAAGCTTTGAGGGCCATGCAGGTCATGAGGTGGAGGTATCGCTGCGAGGAGAAAATCATCCAGCCAAGAGTGCGTCAGTCTGGTGTCAACAATGAACGTGACGGGATACGCCTTTTCGCCATTGGGAGGGAACTACCTATAGGTTTGTTCAACGCCTCCTATGTAGCATGCATTCTCTGAAGGGTTGGTGGTAGGGTCGCTATATGCTACACACTGCTTGAGAGAAGGCAATCATGTGGAGAAAGACATGGCATTGAAAATTGAAGGTAGCCAGTGCGCCAGGGCAGGTCAGAGCACATTCCCTTCCTAAGATCTTCCTATTCTCACCTTCTTTTCAATATTTCTCGTTCTAACATTGTTTGCTCTAACAACCGGTGTGTATGTGAGAAAGGTGATGAACCTCCATGGCTCTCAAGTATGAATGGGATGCACTTGGTCGGTTGCTGTGCATATATAAGTTGCTCTGTTCTAACATTGTTTCTACCGATTGTTGGTGTAGTAGAAGTGTACTAAAATAGTGGATTCGTAAATAATGGCTTCCTCCGGAGCATGTGATTGGATAAAGTAAGTACTATTATAACAGTGTGTTCCTAAAACTTGCAAAGGGGGAGAGAGGAAGAGAGGCACAAAAATATATCCACCAAGAACAATACAATGTACCAATATTTAATGTTGTGGTAGGTTATATTCATAAAAACGAATTGTTAACAATGTTTTTGTCAGTTGTCAAACTCAAGCCATGTAAATCCAATCTTGAAAACTTTCTATTGATATACATGTATGCAAACTTGAAAAACTAACCGAGGACAAAATTACTCGAAGTTACAAGTTAAAATATTATTTAGACATTTACTCTCACTTTGTTGGCGGCCCGTCTCCTAGGTCACATACGTGCACTGAATCCGCTTGCATAACCACTAAGAAAAACCTCTATTTTGATGCTAGTCCATGCTCTATGGCATGCGCTGCAACCCCCTAGTGCCATGTCCTTTTTTATTCACCATGGAGAAATGTTTTTGTATGATGGAATTTTTCTCGTCGTGGTTGGTGACCCCTCCCTTGTTGTGCACGAGGCGATGATCCATGCTCACCATCTTAGACGTCAAATATAACCATGTGGTCACGAAGTGTGCTGTCACTTTGAGCTCTCTTAGTTTTCTAGCTACATTTCAGCTCTTGAGCTTTGAGGAGGTGACACAATTTACTTGAGGGAGGATCCTAGTACTCTGTCAATGTCGTGATGGATATGGTGGTTCAAAAGTCTAGGGTGGATAATACAGTGGATTAGGACAAGCTCACGACAATTTTTTTCACCAAGAACCATACAATGTACCACCAAGTAAATCCTCGTTGTGCACAAAAATATATCCACCAAGAACCATAAAATGTACCAATATTCAATGTTGTGGTAGGTTATATTCATAAAAATGAATTTTTACCAATCTTGTCAGTTGTCAAACTCAAGCCATGTAAATCCGATGTTGCAAACTATCTATTGACATACATGTATGCAAACTTGAAAAACTAACTGAGGACCAAATTACACGATGTTACAAGTTAAAATATTATTTATATATTTACTCTCAAATACGTGCACCGAATCCACTTGCATAACCACTAAGAAAAACCTATATTGTGACAATACTCCATGGTCTTCGGCATGTGTTGCAGCCCACTATTGTCATGCCATTTTTTAATCACCATGGAGAAATGGTTCTGTATGATAGAATTATTCTCGTCATGGTTGGTGATGCCTCCCTTGTTGTGCATGAGGCGGTGATCCATCCTCGCTATCTTAGATGTCAAATATAACCATGTCACGACATGTGCTCCCGCTTTGAGCGTCTCTTAGTTTGCTAGCTGCACTTTCAGCTCTTGAGCTTTGAGGGGTAACACAAATTTCTTGAAGGAGGATCTACGCTGCCAATGTCATGATGGATATGGTGGTGCAGAAGTCTAGGGTGGATATGGAAGCAGTCTAGGACAAGCTCACGACAATTGTTGTCACAGTCATGATGAAGATAATAACGGTAACACTGATAATGGAAGAGGCAACAAGTCGGCGGCGCATGGCTGAGCGGCAAGGGGGATTCACCAACAACAATAACCCCAAGCCATATGTGCTAGAAGACTAGACAAACTATCCATACATGTTCAAAAAGGCTTGTTCATAAATATGCAGCACATGCATGTTCATGAATGATTTTTTTCCTGAAGTGTCTATTTGGACATCACCAGAATGTGTATTTTGGGTTTGCTTCCTTGTCAAGGATGAATTCCTTACAATATTTCGTTAGCCTCTCTCTGTGGCTATAGCACCAGATGATGTGGTCTCGTTTAGGTCTAGAAGAGAGAAGGGAAATTGGACGAAAGATCACGGGAGAAGGGAGGTAGTTTTTTCAAAGAGATAAAGAGAGACGACTTGATAGGGAAACAGCGAGGCAGGGATATGAAATGGGGAAACAAAGAGCTGGCAGATATGAAATGTTACAAACGGAGGGTCAGGGATATGAATGGAAAAAAGATGAGTATGGTATCTTGACAGGCCACAATGATTAGCAAGTACCATGCCTTCAATTCACAACTTCTCCAAATCCCAAGCCATGACAACCCTTGTATTTCTATTTTTTCTAACAATTGATGAGAAAGATTAAGAACTTCAATGACTGAGCTTCGAGACAACACAGTTAGTCCATGCTTGTATATGAATATATTTTGGTTGCACTGTTTTTACTGTCAGTTTTTTCGGGGTTTCTACTATCTAGTTATTTAGCGCGGAGCGATGATGAAATGACTTGTGAAACATGGAGATGAAACACTCCATTGGCGGTTATGTATGATAGGTTTGTCGTGTTCTGGGTGGTTGTTGAATCTTTTTATGTTAGTTTAATTTCACAATATATTTTTTACCCTAAAATATCTTCATAAATAATAGTTGTCCAAAAAGAGAGAGACGGAGGAAGGCGGGGATGGAGAGGGAGGGGGGAGAGATAGCTTGGTCTGTCCTCTATGTTTCTAGGTTAGCGGTTGGGGCTATTTTTATTGATAGAAAGTTGTATATCGATGAGGTTTTTTTTCAATATGTCATATGGTTTTTAACGCACTTACTTTTTATATATAGACTTTTATGTTGTACATCTTCCGTAAAAAAGAGTGGTTATGATTGTCACTAGAGTCTTTCACTATCAATCCCGTAGCCTGCAACTTCACAAACTTTCATGCAGAGCAGTTTGCCCAAAGTTCTACTTCTTGAAAAATATTACTTTTTACAGAAGAAATTTAAGAGATCAAAGTTTGGTTTTTTTTGCAAAGTTCCCGCTGGGCCAAGTGAAAGGATGATGTTGGTCGAGAACCAGTGGAAGAACTACATCTTCTAACATATGTCATGTGTCCACTTAGCAAATTATGCATTGACGTATAGTTTGTGTTCCAGTCATCCAATGTTTAGTTTTCTCCGGAAGTTATTTCCTTGGTTTATACTCCATGTGTTTTCAAATATAAGATGTTTTAAATTTTATGAAGTGGATGTATCTAGACATCTTTTAGTATGTAGATTCACTCCTAAAAGATGTCTAAATACATTTGTTTCACAAAAGCTAAAACATATTATATTATGAAACAGAGGGAGTAGAAGCTTGCAGTCTTTATAAGGGAATATTCTTTTTCAAGTTGTCCTTCTTAGCCTCGCTAGCATCTACCCCCACCTATGTACAACAAGCAAAAATCGAAAAAAATTACACATCACATATTTTCTTGATATTTTTCGACATGTCCTTCTTAGCCTCGCTAGCATTGAGCATATCAAACACATGTACTCAAGCTTCTTATTTCCTCCTTCATACCCTCATTTTCTTCAACCCATTTCTATTGTCTGGCCTTTAGTATCTCTGCTTGAGATTTTTGTACCTTCTTCATCATATCCACTTCGTTCTTCAATGCTTTAGTCATCTCCTTGTACTTATCTATCGATTCCTCCTTAGCTTTCGAAATGTCATCCTTCACCATGGACAATTTCTCCTCCCGCTCCCGTTTCTCAGTTTTATCAATGAATTTCTGCACATCAGCTAACAAGCTTGAATACTTCTTCTCAATCTTGTTCTTGTCATCCGCAAGATCCTTCACAAACATTGCACTCTGAAGCCTCTTCCTAATTCTTGTGTTGTTACTATCATGATATGTTCCCTAGAGTCTTCCTAACGCATCCTTCTTTGTTTCTGGACATTCATTGTCTAACCAAGCCACAAAACCGACAGTTTATAATTTCCTGCAGCTCAGAAGATTATGCTCACGGCTTGTGGATGTGCTAGTACATGATAAATCAGAATCTAGGAACTTACATTCTACACTTGGCAGTGATAAAAACTATGGCCAGTATTGCTTCGTTCAGATGCAACACCCTTGAGAGGCTCAAGCTTGTGAACGCGGCCCATGTCGAGACAATCCATATTTATGCATCAAAATGTGGAGTCTTCTAGAGCATAGTCCATATCCGTGAGGTCCTAACAACCTTGAAATTACAACGAAATTGAGTTCAACCAATGTCAAATCGGAAGGAAACCCTGACACTCGAAAGGAATTGGGGAAATTCGAGGTTGTGAAGGTGTGGTTACTTAGAGTCATCGCTAGATGTGGATGGAGAGGAGGTAGTAGTCTTACCGTCACCGCCATCGCCGACTGGAGAGGAGTGAGACGATGACCTGCTCTTTGACCCGGCAATGGAGCTCAAAGGGGGAGGGGAATGGAGAGTAGACATAGAGGAAGGGTTTTGGCGAGAGGTGACAAAAACCTTCGCGCGCCCCTTTTCCATTTTCATTGCAGCGCGCGTGCTCTTGCCTTCTCCATGCGTGGCCGCGCTTGTGAAAGGAATCTATCCTTTTACATGCGGGGAGCGCACGACGAGGGTGGCTCACTAGAAACGGTAAAATCATCATTTTCAAGCGGGCCTTACCAAAGGTGCTTTAAGACCCATGCGGGCCACAATGTGAAGACCAGTTAGGCGTACAATCAGTCCAAGTTCGTTTCCATAGGGCCTAGCTGGACCTCACACGGCCCACCAAACGCACCCTAAACGGTTAGTCGCGAAAGACTTTCTAAATAATGACAGCCTGCTGAGTGTGATTCTGATGTGGGAGGGGACTGCGTGTTCCAAACAATTTGCTATGTGCATACTGCCATATTCACCACGCACGTGTTTGGTGTTTGGGATGACTGCCAATTTTCAGAGCTAAAACCACGTGACAAGCAACGTAGTGGGTTCATTAAAATTTCCAACTAGCGATGGTATTATGATTTACTCCCTCCGTTTTAAAATATAAGATGTTTTAGCTTTATGAAGGAAGTGTATCAAGACCATTTTAGTGTCTAGGTTCACTCCAAACCTAGATGAATCTAGACACTAAAAGAGGTCTAGATACACTTTATTCACAAAACTAAAACATCTTATATTTTGAAACGGACGGAGTAGTAATCACATGCCTAGAGGGTAAAATGCAAGCTTCTGATGTAGTGGTTGACGGTTTATGAGAGGAGAGATGCTCCTGGCACCAAATATATTTCACTTATTCTAGGAGAACCAAACTACACGCTGAAGATGGGATCGTCGGCGGTGTCTCCCTTGTCGGCGAGCTCCCACGGCATCCCGCCGCCACGGAGCACCTGCACCTCGAACACGAGCTCCTCCCTCACGCGGTCGCCCCCAGCCACCAGCTCCAACACGCACGCGTCGCCGACCAGCAGCCCGTTGTTGACGGCGAAGTCGGCCCACGCCTCGTCGAGCCTCTTCGTTCTGGTGTCGCCGCAGTAGCTCATGATCCAGGACCTCCCGCCGCAGCGGAGCTAGTGGAGGTAAGTCCAATACCTCGCCGTAGACGGGGATGACGCGGATGGCCGCGGCGTCACCGGCAAAGATGAGGAAGAACCTTCAGTTGGTGGGTGGGGTGTCTCGCCTGACTTAGGGTTAAGTTGCGGGAGGCGACCGGACTTAGGGTTAGGGATGCAGGTCGAGGGGTAGAGGGATGGTCGGCTGGCTCGGTTCTCGCCGACGATAGGAACGACGCGACTAGCAGGGGCGAGGCCAGGACCTCGCCTAAATTGTTAGTGATTTTTAGTATTTAGTTGTTGAAACCTTTTGTACATCAGCATAGTTCAATGGAAGTGGAGTAATTAGTGCCTTTTTAGTCTCTTATGTTGCTGAAACTTATTTTGCAGCATTAAAACTGAAGCAAAAAATGTGTAAATAGTGATTTTTGGTCTCTTTAGTTGCTGGACCTTTTTTTTACAACAAGTTAACTAATACAAAATTGTAATACCCCAGTTTTAGTTAATGGTAATTAGGGTTTGATTGTGCATTTATGAGAATAATTAATTTGCTAAGAACAAAAATGCAAGCAAAAGATAGCAAAACTAAAAGAAAAACTAAACCCTAATTTCCTCTCTCTTTGTAACTCCTCTCAAATGGTTTTGATATTTTACAAGGCCAAAGTTACGGAGCCTGGAGTCCTAATGGACTAAAGGAGCCCCAAAATATTTCACAATTTTACAAACCCTCTGGTATTTCGGAAATATTCAAAACAAATTTCAATTTAAAAATACAAAGAGAAAAGGAGAAAATAGAAAAAGAAAAGTGTTTTCAGAAAATAAAAACAGATTCTCTATCCTATCTAGGCCACAGCCCATCTTCCCCTCTTCTCTATCTGTCGCTCAGCGCAGCAGCAGTAGCCCTTCCTGCAACCTTTGGTGCGGCCCAAGTGCAGCCCATCCTAGGCCCGTTGGCAGCCTAGCTTGGCACGTACCGCTTCGTCCCTTTTTCTCGCCTTCATCTTCACCGACGACGACGGAGAGCAGCTCTGTGTCACGGCCGATGCTGTTCGCTGCCGGCGTGCACCAGGATTCATGTCGCCGCCCTCTAGACGAGGATAAGAACCAGCCATGCACGCCTCTCTCTCCACTTGGTCCTCTCTACTCTCTAGTGCTCTCTCTTTCGTTCCCTACACATGCCCGAAGCCCTAGCTCACCAGGCTCCTCCGCTCGCCGCTGTTCTGCACTGCCCCGACACCTTCTGAGCATGCTCGTGACCTCGCCTCCTCGCCATAAGCTTCCTCGCCATACGAATTGAGCCGGAGCACTCCGATTTGAGCCCTAGGACCCCGTCCTTCCCGCCTCTGGCCGAGCTCCACCGTCGCAATTGCCGCTGCTACAGACCACCTCCGACCTTGCCGAGGGTACCCACACGTCAAGGGTGAGCTCGTGGTTCTCAGGAACCTCCCCGCCTTCTCCCTCTCGCTTTATGTCATGCCCGCGCCGTAGCTCGTCATCCACTGGCATAGTAATCAGTCCCCGATGTCGCTCCAGTGGCCAAATCTGGGTGGATTCATGACCTTTAGCTCTGCACGATGCTCTACATCAAACTCGCGCACACACGCAACCCCGCTCGCCTGCTAATGCCGTTCCCCATTGTCGTATGGTGTGCTCTCCGGGGAGCCAATGTGGCTCCTCTGTGGCGCCCATAGGGCTGTCACGTGGAGTCGACGTGGTTGTTATGCCCAGCAGTCAGTGACTGGGGCTAGCTCAGCTCTAGTGAGAAAATAACTCCTAGTCCTGATGACTCCAGCCATGCATCATAAACCTTTTTTAAATTGGTTTAATAATTTCAAAAAAGGTATAATCTTGTAAAATTCATATCTAATTATTTACGAGTCAGAAAAATATGTATAATATATCAAAATATTCAAAAAATGAGATCTATCTTATAGCATCAAAATCATGCATTGTTAAGCAACTTTCATGAAAAGTTTAATTAGAAGAACCAAATGGACCCCCATAGGTGATTCCGTGGTTTTCCTGTTTTAGAGTTTGCACCCCTCAGGCCCTGTTTAAAATAGACAAGCATGTATTATTTATAGGGGTTCCGCATATGAAAACAATAAATTTTTATCCCTATGCCCCTGAACTCCTGATGCTGACAAAACCTATCTATTATTAATATAGTAACAGGAGGGGATTTTCGTGAACTTACCCTTGAAGACCGAAAAGCATTGTCAACACTCAGGAGAGCGTGGTTGATGTAGACGAGCCGGAGCCGACCTCAAGGTCGTGATGAAGTCCTTGCGCTCGTGCTGCCCCAACAACTTGAGTGCCTCAAGTGTGACACCTCACGGGGAGTTACACACGTACGGTGTCGGACGATAACTCCTGCTTCCCCGATCCAGCAGCAGTTGCGAAAGTAGAGCTCCTGGATCCGAATCCCGCAGCGCGACGGCGCTCCGCGGTGAAGATGTCTCTTGTTCGTGCAGTCCGAACTTGGGACCACGAGAGAGAGAGAGAGAGAGAGAGAGAGAGAATATCAATTGGAGGTCTCCCCAAAAGTGAGAAGACCTTTATTGAATATTGTGTGTATTTATCTGGCCAAATAACCCCACTATATATAGGGGAAGGGGAGGTACTACCTCCCTCGAAGTCCCGGGGTGGGATTAAAGGAGAGGAGAGGGGGAGGGGTGGTGCCGCCGGCCACCCCCATGGGCCCCGTGCAGGGGGGTCTGGCCCACTAGGGCGTCGGCCACCCCCTCTGGCCCTTCTCCCTCTTACCTTTCCCTAATGGGCCCTCTTCCCTCCAAAATTGGCCCATTAAGACTTTTGACCTTTAAATTGATTTTATCTTTTATTAAATAATTATGAATAAAAGATTAAATCAATATTTAACATTCATTCATATATTATTCAATCTCCGTGGCTGCGGAACACCTTCCACCTCCACTCCGGACATCCTCTGGACTTACCGAAACACTTCCGGTTTTCTCTCTACAATTCTTCGGCGATTCTTCCGATCCTATAAACACTCTAAGCATCATCAAACCCTTAGCGTG